>CM063284.1:45796147-46396147 GCA_032173965.1 Sitta carolinensis | reverse complement strand
TAGAGTAAACACCATTTGAAGCTAGCTTGCTAGAAAAGACAGTCCTGAATTGCAGTATACGCTGGACATAGTACGTGGCATATCTCTGATTTTCAGGATCAGAATCCTACTAAAGTAAAAGAAATGCAATCACATTCATATTTTGTGGCTAGGATACACATATTAAATTTATCTCTTCAAAAGACCTTTGAAAAGGGTCATATTTTCTACTGCCATCTCTCAAAAATCTGGTGGCAAATCAGCAATGAGAAAAACAAATGCAATCTTTCTCTTTATCCCTTAAAATATTTCTTTAAAATGCAATTACATTTAAGTAGAAAGATTCTAGAAATCTCTGCATTTAACTTCTCATATCAGGCAACATTCTTACAGAACACTCAAAAAAAAATTTATATATATACATGTATATAACTGAACAGTTCATACTGTACATCATAACTGGCATTGCCTCTATTATAGTACTACTATACAGAAAGGGAAAGTCTTTCAACAAACTATAAAGTTTGATTCCTGCAGTTTTCTTTCTATAAAACTATGTAATAAGTGCTAAGTTTTGCTGGGTTTATATGCAAGTTTTGCCTTTTTATACAGTGATTCTTTAACGGTTGTGGTAGCTGTGGTGATGTCAGTTACAATAAGGAATAACACATGGGCTGGAATGAAGAACAAAGTATTTTCAAGCATCTGGATAGCTAAAAAATTCAATGAGGGGAGTTTTATTTTGATTCCACCCACTATTATCATATACGTGGTTGCACTTTTAAACCTTGTATACTTAATTCAACTACAATATTTCTCCATGTTTTTTCCAGTTAAATTCAATTCCTGTTGCATTTCTACTGTTTGGAGAGCCCAGCTACATAAAGCACATCCATCCAACCACCCATTATATTACAATTCTATGCTGGAAAAAAAAGTTTTAATTTCAAGTTCATATTTGGACCAGAACAATACTTTCTCAGTTACAAATTGATTGCAGATTTTAATATTGTTTTTAAAATACTGAAAGCTAAAATTTCATAAAAGCACATTTTCAACCAATGACTCTACACCAGAACTGTGAACTACAATTTTTTGATTCACCCACCTTATTTAAATTAAACTCATCAGTCTGTTGGGCTACATATGAGTTCAAATCTGGGATTTAATCCTGTGTCAAAATAGAATTTAAACCCTTGTTTATATTCTCTTCTTTAAGGAGAAAGGTTGCTGAATTAGAGACTTTTTATATAATTTTATTCAGATCAAGTGCCATGAAGTTACAAGCATGTTAACTATGTCAGTCTCAAGCTACTACTCATTCACACAAGTCTTGTTCTATGATGCCAGTGAACAACAGTACACAGGGACTTTAAACCTCATTAGACCAGTAATCACACATTTCTTACCAATTATTCTAATATTATGAAATACTAATAAATCAGAAAATCCCAAAGGAGCATCATATTAAACATTTTTCAAAAAGGAAAAAAGGTGATTCTCTCCATTCACTGCCTTAACTGAAAAACTCTATTGTTTGGTGTTGTGGGAAAGATGGGGTTGGTTTTAAATGCAATAAACACAATTAATATCTCTCAGCAGAGTGTTGCCCTTCAAAATGCAAACTGGTGGGCAACCTGAAGTGCAGACACACATGTCATTTGACTTATGCTTCAAGTGCATTGGAGGTGGTGAAGGGACAATCTCTGTCGCAGCCACCACTAATTCTCAACCTTGCAGTCAACCTGCAGACTGATGGCGAGAGACTGGATAGGAACAGAGTATTGTAACACACAGTTAGATACTAAAGCATAAAACCCACCCAACCCTTCCTCACATATTCTTTCACATCCAGGGTTAAAGCATGGGGAATTTTTCTGTAGGCACTCATCATTTTAGTGAATGATTTTTAGTAGAGTTGAAGAAAAATGATAACTCAGTACACATCAAGAAGCTATTGCTTTAGTAAATTAGAAGTCACTGTCTTTAACTTGTATGTTAAAATATTGCAAAATACTCTTTTGCAATGCACCTGTGTAACTGTAACACAAGTGGGGATATCCTGAGAGACAGGAAAGTGCAGTAGTCATGGCTATCAGCACCACATGGGACAATGCAATGTTCAAACATACTAACATGATTACATAGAAAATTAAATTTCAGTCCCTTCATTAGTCAAATAGTCTCTGCTTCTCTATTATTTATGCAAGGAGAGAGACTCATACAAATACAACATTATGAATTTTAGATGTAACGATTCACTTTATTTTGTCTTATAAGTAGTATGAAAATTGGACATTACTGTTGCAACTCAAATCAATAATTTTTCAGTGATTCAGTAAGCTGGAGTATTTTCTGCTTCTCAGCCTACACAATGCAACATTAAAGTAATAAATTTTAGTCTCTAATGCAGCAAAATCAAATACAGAACTGCATATGTCAAAAAATTTAACACCAATAGCCTATGGGTAGCTGGTTTAAAGAGATGGCTGGTTTAATATATTACTATCTGACACAGTCACAATGGGCTCATGGTTCATGTACCAGTACTAGGAGTTCAGGCATGACCCCAACAGTCAAGACTGCAGTGATCATACTTGGAGAAGCATTACTATCAATCTGCAGACAGAAATCACTTCTGGATTGCAAACAGAGCAAAACAGAATCAGTGGTGAGTCTGTGGGACCCTATGATATATTTATGGGGTCACTGTTCTGAATAAACCTAGGTAGACTTGAAGTTCATAAAGAGCTGAAGTGTTAAGTGTGGATAAAGTTTGCTAAGTAACCCTGCTTGTCATCTTGAACATATAAAGTCTACTTTATTTCCTGACTTTTCAACAGTTACTTTTGTTTAAAAAAGAAAATATTTTTCCCCATCTCAAATAATGAAAATCTCTTTACTAGTTTAAGTCAAGCTAAAAGGTTGAGTGATGAAAATTTAATATTTTAAGAAACTCAGAAATTCTAATTCTTTGGAGGTGATAAATTACTTCCGCATAAAAAAAACTTTCCAGACTTGTTTATATTTCCTCTTCAGAAAACATGCTGTTCCACTACCAAGTAAAATTATATTTATCTGTCAAATAAATGAAAGTGAAAGCAAATATTCTAGCTACTTTCATCAACTTGTCCATACCTGTCAACCTCAGGTAATAAAAGAAACTTCATATTTTACAAGGCACACACATCATTATGTGGTTTATTCTTTTCAAGAATCTTTCTTCAATGAAGAACAGTCCTGCTCACAGATATAGAGGTATGTAAAAATGATCACAAAACAAAATTGGTTACTGTATTCTAATTCCCAGACGTAGCTCCTAAAAACAAGAAGCACTACATATGCAAAGCATCCAATTACCTATAGACAAGTACTACAGAATCACAGAATATGCTGTGTTGGAAGGGACCCACAAGGATCACTGAGTCCAACTCCTGGCCCTGCACAGGACAACAGCGTGCACAACTAAATCTATATAAAGCTACCAGTTTTGAAGTAATGGGTCACAAGTGTGGGAAATTAAATCACATTTTGCCATATTTAGAACAGGTGACTTACCCCAAACACAAATTCACAAATCTCTGCCTCATTACAGGGGTTCTAAATTTTTTGTTTTGGGTATTACGAATCAAATTCTAATGTGGCTGAAGGGGAAAATATCCTTCATTCAAATATTATGTTTGCTGATAAACTGGTGCCTAAAGTAATAAAAGTCTACAGTAGAATAGAGACGAAATAAATACCTTTCCCACAACACATCCCCTAAACTCTGAAGTTGGCTTCCTGTTAGAACTGTGCTTGCTGATAAATTCCAAATGAAATCAACTTTTTTTTTTTGCCATATGGATATCACCAGACTTAATTTCTTGGTTGACAGTCAAAAACACAAATAACCAAAATTAGAGATATCATGAAACACTGATTTGTGTCTGAGCAAGTTTGCAGTCTGTTTCACTTTAAAAGAAAAAAGTCAGACTACCTTTTAGCATTCACAGGCTTATCAGATATAACTTGAAGATTGTATTAAAAAAAAAAGAAAAAAAAAGAAAGTGGAGAGTAGTGAACTTCAAAAACGTTCAGAAGAAAAAAAGTCCCCAATTTAAAGGCTTCATGCTTTCCTATGGCAAAACATAGCTTCGTAACTTGGTAGTAGTCAAATCAGAAACCCCTTTCCTGAGACTACATCCAAACTCTACATATGTGTATATATATAATACTCTATCTATGGGTCTTAACCCACACTGGCATTTCAAATATTTGTGACAGAACTACCCAAGAGGCTGGCAACACAAGCTATTTTGCTTCAGACTGAATGTGCCTTAACATAATGTTCTAGTTTCAGGCCAACCAGGACAAGGTAATTAATACTCAGTACAATCAATCAGCCATTAAAAGATGTACTCTAAGAAACAGCTCTGCCAAGTGTCAAATAAATAGAAAAGTAGTTGTCTAGGTAATATAATCTACTCCAAGGACCTTTAAGGACCTTTTATGGTCAAGTACATGGAGACAGAATAATCCAGATACAGAAAACATGACTTGAGATGGGCTCATAAAAAGTGAGAAGAGACAGAAAGAGGCAGAGAGAGAAATCTTAATTCATCTCAAGAAGCATCAACCAGTGACAAATTCATAGAATTTATAATCCGTAAGCATAAGAGATACTGCTCATGAAACTTCCTTTGCAAAGGAGATGTGGAGGTACAAAGAAGGTCTTAGAAAAGAGGTCTCTCATGAAACAGAAGAATGGAAACTCAAGAGCGGGAAAAAAGGGAATGGACTTTAAAGTCCATTCTATTCTATGTCTAGTCCAATGCTGTGAAGATACTTACATAATTATGATGGACACCAAGCAAATACTGATGTTCTTCTACTATTTCAACAACAACTACAACTACTATTTCAACACTGAAATTTTGAGCAGTAGGAATTCTTGTCATCTCTTTGTGTAACTTCCCTAGATTTCAGCTGTTTCAACTGCAACATATGGACAGTTTCTCTTCAAACTACTCTAGAAAGGTTTGGGAGGGGCTGTTTGTGGATTTGGTGGGGAGATGTTTGGGGGCTTTTAATCAACTCAGGCAGCACACCTAGAGCATTTTCTTCAAGAGTTTCAGCTTCAGTGAGAATGTATTTGCACAGCCATAACTTGAAGGATAACAACCCAGTGCAAGCAAAAATTTAACTGTTCAAGCAGGCTTATCCATGGGAAGATAAATTTGTGCTGAGACAGATCTAAGCAGACCAAATTAATTGAAATTGTCAGTGTAAGTCGTTACACTTCTGAAGCAATTCTGGTAGTATGAAGTATGTAGGAGTTCCCTTGATATTAAAAATATGTCAGAAACAGTAACTAATATACACTAACAGAACCAGAATATAAACTTCCAACAAAATAAGGGACAAACTTCTGTAACAATTACTAGAACTAAACTTCCAGTTCAGTGACTAGTTATACAGACATTCAGGGAAAACCCAGAATAAGATAAACACTCAAAATTTTGCCTGCAGTTCAAGTTTCTGATCACAAGCTTTTATGGCAAATTTTCAACATCCTGACAGAGAGCATTCAGGTATTAACAGAAAGCAAAAAAGTGTAATTTAACAGCTTAAAAATACCTTAGAGTGCAGAAACACCTAAAAGTGTTCTAAGTAACCGCTTCTCCTTGATTCTATTTTCTCTTCCATGTTTCTGAAAATGTGATGGAAATCAAGCAGTTTGGACTGGAATTTAATCTCAAATGGTTTAGTATATTATTATCTTCTTCTACATACTAGTATTGGAATAGAGAAATACTGTATTACACATTATTTTAAGAAGAAAAATCAGTGTATAAATAATAAGGAGGGGCATACACTGGAATCACAAGCTGGTTTTTGTGAGGAAATCACCACTCCTGCCTCAATTAATTTACATAAAATAGCTTCTAATAGTGTTTTTCTTACCCAACAAGCTAGAGTCACACATTAGAAGTAACAGACATTATGCCAAGGAGAAAATACAAATGAAAGTGTATGAACTGTAGAGACAACTGTTTCAGAATGCTCCTTTTACTTTGTAAGTATTACTGCAATAAAAGTGAAGAAAGTAATTAATTGGCATACATCATATTTAAGGCACTTCAGTCTTTCAGCAGTGTAGAATTAACAACTTTATGCTTATTAAAGTCCTTAACATTATTTATGTTACAGTAGTGCTGTGCTCAGAGACCCCAGCTAAGACTAAGGTCTCTCTTGAGTACAAGAAAATCATTACTACATTAACTTACAAAGAATTCCCTTTCAAAACATTAAAAAAAACCCCACCAAAACAAACACATATGCCCTGTTTAAGCCAAATTACTATCTCTACTGGCTTTACTACAGTTTGGTACTGCTGTTTAGCTAATCCTTTTTTTAATGCCAGAAGGAAATACAAACATACTGCATATTTTCCAATAGGTAAAAGCATAGCTCAGAAATGCACAACCCTGGACCTCTCCCTGCCTTTCAGGCCATTGGATAAAGGCACACAGATGTTCCTTCATTTATCAGTACCTGTATAAGGAGGTTTGCATAACTAGCTTGCTGTCTCTCTACCTGCTAAAGGACACAACCCCAAGTCAAACCCTGGCATTTGTAGGTCTGTGGCAGTTCTGAATCTAAGTAGCCAATTGAGCTGGGACAGATTTTAGGCTCTCAGATTTCTCCCTAATATCAAACTGCTGAGTGTTGAAGTTCACAGGGAACAGGCAGAATCCGCATAAACATTTACACACATTATTGAAAAAGATGGTTCAATATAATGGGTTTCCAAACACGTGTATATACAAATGTTAGTACAATCTGCTATTTTAAACATCATTTAAAAAAAAAAAAATTTTGTAATACAAATATTTTTTCCATACTTCAAAAGCTGTACTATCTTGCATAATTAACTTCTGATTTATACTAAGTGGCCCAATGAGACTGTTCATTATATTTCACTTGTTAAGACCTGTTGGATGAAAGCCAGACTAACTCTCTCCAGAGTCTAAAAAAAATAAATTATGAATAATTTTTTTTTTAAATTAGGTACCTATTAGTAACGAACAAAACACAAACATCCCTCAGATTACTCTGCACAATTCAGTAAAGCCAGTTAGTCAGATGTTCTATTTCCATTTGTTTGGAGGTAAAATGCTTGATTTCTGATCAGATGTTTAGCAATCCAGTGTATGTTGGCCCAGCAGCCACCAGCATGCTGAGGATCAGA
The DNA here is from genome assembly GCA_032173965.1 of Sitta carolinensis. Lineage (NCBI taxonomy): Eukaryota > Metazoa > Chordata > Aves > Passeriformes > Sittidae > Sitta > Sitta carolinensis. Next base: position 46,388,934 of record CM063284.1, on the reverse strand, counting down.
AGATCTACATGACAAGGACACTCCTACTGCATCCCCTATGGTCATAGGCCCTGGGCAACCAGCACCCAGCTCTGGAGGCACACAGTACAGGCATGAATTGGACTGTATAAAAACACTGCCTGAACCTTTCTGTGGTTTGTTTATTTCAGTGACAGTCACAGCACAAGCTATAGATGTCCTGCTTTCTCTTCACCCAATCCCACACCCAACCAGTTTTTCCCTGATTTGTCTTATGCTTCTTTTACAAAGAGTTTTGGTCTGTTGCAGTGCAGCCCTCGGCAATTTAAACAGTTCCTTAATCTCCATAATTTAACACTGGATTTTAACAATCGTTCCAACAAATCATCTCTGGAATGCACATGCTCTTAAATGCTTAATGAAGAACAGATTTACAGTGAGATTCCCTATTTTCCTGCCTCAGGGAAGGACCCTGCCAGATTGTACAACCACACTTTTCAATCATTTCAATCTTCAAAAAGAAGCTACTGAGCTGGAGCTATGAGGCTCCAGATTCAAACTTCACTGAAAAGAAAGAGAAAACCTAAAGCACAATAGAGCAATTCTAGTATTGTTCTAGCACACGCATTAATGAAATGAACATTTTACAAAACAAAGGAAAAAAACTTGGAATTTTCCTTTTAAAAGTTACCTTATTTGTGACATACCTCAGAACTGCTTGTTAGGATCTAGAAGCAAATTACACAACCAGAGATTAATTTAAGTATAAAGTAAGCTTTAACAAGTTACTTACTGAAAATTAGCTACTTTTACTGATACAGGAATGCAGGGAAGTTGAGTGGCCCATTTCAATGCAACATCTTGATAAACATTCAACATTTTACTGTGGTTTGCAATTAAAGTGTTTATTGTTCCTTCTCGCACTGTTCAAAATAAAAAAAACAATTTTAAGACAAAAGATTTTTCCAGTACTTTTCTTTGAGGTTTATAGTTATGTTTTCTTTTATTTTTAAGCCATTAGTTGTTACAAATCAATTTATTATAAAGTATCAAAAGTTAGGAAAGTTACATTGACACTAACCAAGGACATATGATATTAATTATGGATACCAATTTCAATTGCCTATTACACAATACATACCACAGCTTTCTAAGGTTTTGGCCAGCCATGACAAGCAAAGAATCATAATGGCCATGTCAGCATGCCAGAACAGATATGACAAAGTATACATTTATTAAATATCTGCTGCTTGCACTATTCATTAATTCTTTAACTTGTGAATGCCAATTAAACGTGTATGCATTTATAGGGTTTATTTATAGTATAATTCAAAGCAGAAAGTATAAAACGTGAAGATTGGTAAGATCAAATTTCTAAATATTAAAATGATATTTTAAATTCAAAAGGAGACACACTGTCAAAAATTTATCAGATAGGTTTTGAAACATTAAAAGAGAATAGGTATTAAGAGTCTATCGTTCTAACCAAGTAACTAACCAAGTTGTTTCACCAATGCAATAGCAATACACTTTGAATATTTTTAAGAATCTGTAAATATCAGATGGTCATAAAACAAAAGGTTGTCAAATGGAAGGTCCTCAAACACTAGTTTACTCTTCCAAAGACTGTCATTCTTCTGTGTTTGTTGCTTTGATAGCCTGGGCACCAGACAAATACCTCAATTTGATGATAAGAAAATATTTAGATTCTAAAAATGATGGCTCTTCACAAAAAATAATGTTTGAAAATAAACCTGCCTCTTTCAAAAAGAGTGCTCCAAATTCTATGATTCTACAGATCATAGACTCACAGAATCATAGGATGGCTTGGGTTAGAAGAAACCTTAAAGATCATCTAGTCACAACCCTCACTAACATGGGTAGGGACACCTCCCATGAGACCAGGTCACTCAAGGCCTTATCCAACCTGGCTTTTTACACTGCCAGCGTTGGGGCAACCTGTTCCAGTGTCACAGCACCATCACTATAAAGAATTTCTACGTAATATCGAACGTAAATGCCATGGGCAGGGACACCTTCCACTAGACCAGGTTGCACAATGCCCCAACCAACCTGCTTATTCAGAAAAATATATTTATTCAGTGGTAACCAAGCTAAAATTAAATATTCCTTTTACAAACCTGAACAATAAGGAATGAAGCAACTTGGACTGTAATCAAGCTTTTTCATGAATCGTATTTGCCCGTTATCCTTTAGGCAAAAGAAGTTTCTCTCACCAAGCACAAAAACAGAAGAAGCTCCCGGATTAAATGAAACAACACATATATCCAGTGCTTGCTCTCCGATGTTTAAAACCCAATCCACCTTCAAAAGAAAAAGCATGCTCCAGAAATCAAATGACAACTGTGTATTAAAAACAAAACTTTGAGAAGGCTCAGAACTAATCAAATTACATATCATTAACACAGATAGAAAAGAAAAATCAAGGTCTTTTCTGGATAAGAATTATCCACATTCTGAGGATGTAACTCAAGCAGCAAAAACAACATCTTTTTAAAATAGTCATGAATTGTTGGCTATGCATTCAGTTAAGTACATTTAGAATTTAAAACACATATCCTATTCAAAATGGAAATGCTTGATACTTTAACTAATGAGTGCAAGAATAGATATTTAGAATCATTTTCATCTGCCTCTGTACATATCCTTGGTTATTAAGGACAAGGATAGAGAGCAAAAGGTTACAACTTATTCTACCAATATATGTAAACGGAAAACTAGACAAATGTTTTAGGTGTGTAAGCCAATATTTATGCTTGCAGTCACTCATGTACACCCTTTAATCTAGAGAATGCTCCTGTATGTCATAGTTTGTTTACTTCTCCACTACATACATTGAATAATAATAACGACTACTTAGAAATCCTGCCTCACCTGTCTTTAAACAATACTACTGCTTATTGACACATTTCATTGGTAAGTTCGGTCAGCTCCTCTGAGAAATTTCAATTAACAGACATGCAAAAAAATGTTTTTGACTTCTGCCAAGCTGGTTAAACAGAAATTTAGAATTTTGAAGTAAAAATATATCAAAGTTCAACTCTCAGCACTTCCTATATGAAAAGCATCAATCATTTTGCTTAAAGAACACAGAATGTGTCAGCGAATATACTGGCATATCTGATACATGAACCTGGACGTGCCATCTTAAAGGGAAAAACCCAGCTTATTGTGTTTGTTTCCATGCATGCTTCATGTTTTATATCAAAAAAATTGTTTCATTTGCAGTATATCTGATGAAGTCTCCAGGTTTTTTATTTATAAATTGTCTTCTCCTATTTCTATATGTAGGATTCAGCCTACGAGTATTTGAAATATTCTACAATTAGCCAGTGGAAGGAAGATGCTCTCCCAGTATTTTACTGTTGTACCTGATATATGATGAATCTAGCATTTTATATATGCAGTACATTTAGCAGATGAGCAACTTTACTGCAAGACCACAAAGAATTAGATTCTCTTCCTCTTAAGAGGAAGCAGCTCAAATATTAAACAAATTATTGACAGGGACCTCCAGAAGACTACTGAATCCACATGTTTTTGACAAAAAGATTTAAGGACACTATTTGTGGGAATATAATAAGTTTCACTGTGAATTTTTCTCTAAGTACAAAGTATTTCCCAAGGAGAAGGAGATGAATTTTCTACAATACAAAGCCACAATCAGACTCCATTTAAAAACAAAAGCAATAATTCAGGTGTATGTATTTATCTATTGTTCTACAGTGTAAGTTCTATACTACAAATCCTGCCTTGGAAATAGTTATTTCCACTGCAGTTGTTTTTCTTTTCTCATTAGAAGGAGAGCAAGTTTTAAGGCCCAGCCTTAAACAACTGAGGCCCAAGGAAACCTTAACAGAAATCTACTGGAGTCTTTCCATTGTTTGTAGCAGCAATTGGATCAGGTCCTTTGTCAACAAGCAATGTTTTCATTTCTTACTTAGCCTCAGTCATTTCAATATATGTGCAGTGTTCATACAGGGTATGTAAAATAAATGGGTTTTACCACAAGTCTTTTTCCAGAACTGAGTTTTCGCTGTTCTGTGTCTTGTCTTTCATCGGCATCCGTTGCAAACGCCAGCACTTGGTATCTGTCACAAGCAGTATAATTTTTTTTTTTTTAAATTATATCTTTATAATTAATACCTCTACATTAAGTAAAAAATAAAATATAATTATCATGAGTATACATACACAGTAAAATCACAGTCTAAAAGGATGGTTAGAAAGCCTACTGCAACATGTCAACCATCAGAAAAGATGTCAAGATCTTATCAGCATAGGATAGCAGCTAAGTGTAAAGGTAGAAATTAAAACAAGCATTTCTATTTAGATTTTATGTGGAGTTAAAACAAATTCAACAGTCTAAATATTAGTAGATAGAAGTATGGACCATAAAGATAGAAGAAATAAATTATCAAATTGTAAAATGGGAATTCTAATAAAAGAAGGTTTTTTTCTTGCTCTCATTAAGCTTTTAAAAAACTTCCTCAACCTCTCAGAAATACAATCTGCTTTATCTAATAGTGAAACTTGCAAGCCCCTCCATTAAGTAAACTAAGTGGCTCCAATCTGAGAGACCGCAGTAAACTAGAATCAGTAGGTGGGACATTTAGCAGAAGTTGGAAGGTTTGTGGGAGATTTATTATTTTAATTGTCAACAAACCATACTAAGAAAAATTGGCAATGAAGACATTTGAACAAACAACATCAACTGCCAGAGAAGCTCTGCACATCTGTCCTCTTTACACCTATCCTCAGTGTTCAAACTCTGTCCTCATTGATTCTTCTGTAACTGTTTCCTGAATTTGTTCTGGTATCGTAACTCACTGATCTACCCCCTTTCCTGTGTATGCACATAGATAATCTGTGGAATATTGAAGGTTTCTACATAAGTGAAATAAACAATAGAATAAGACCCAAATTAAACTTATCCAAAAAGACATCATTTAATTCTTGAAGCCATAGAGAGCCATTAGCTCCTAAGCTTAAACCAACAAAATTCTGAATGTTCCAACTCAATCTAAAAATAGCAGTACCTATTTTTCTTCATTGTCAAAGTTGGAGATTTAAAATTATGACAATATTCCTCATATTTCATGCATATATTGTGGTGCAGCAAAAGGACAAGGCATAATGTCCATATATTAAAAAAAAAGAAATTCCACCTCAACATGAGAAAGAACTTCTTTACATTGAGGGAGGCAGAGCACTGAAACAGGCTGACTGGGGAGTCATGGAGTCTGCCTCTCTGGAGACAGTCACAACCTACCTGGATATTCCTGTGTCACCTGCTCAAGGTGACCCTGTCTTGGCAGGGAGCTTGCACTAGATGATCTCCAGAGGTCCCTTCCAACTTTAACTATCCAGTGATTCTCTTCTTGCTACTGAAGAATTTTAGTTTCTAAAACAGTTTTACTTACAGAAGTAAACTGTATACTTGGAGTAAGAAATCTAATTGTTGAAGGTGAATGCTATGACCTAGTTAATAATATTGAGAGACCTGCTTTTAGTACAACTAGGATGTCTTTAACTGTCCTCTGTATAAATGAAATTTACTTCCCTTTTTCAGTTTAACATATTTGTAAGAGAAGTTGCAGACTTACAGAATCATAGAATCACCAAATAAGTTGAGTTGGAAGGGAGCCAGAAGGATCATGACCTAACAAAATTTGCTCTTCACCACATTTTACTTAGTCTTAGATTTTGATAGTCTTAGAAAGCACCTTAACATTTTATTAAGTAATCAGAGGCCTAATATGGAGGTTTCAAATCAAGCTCACATCAAACAGCAATACATACTGATATTTAAGTGCCAGCCACCTGCATATAGTCTTTCATGAAAAAAAACTCAAGCCACAGATGACCAACACAAACTTTCAATTCAGCTATCACATCAAACATAATATAAGAGGCATTTTGCTTTTAGATCTTGAAAGAATTCAGGATCAATACAGTAAAAATTGCTTTCAAATGAAGTCTGTAAGAGCTATAAGAAGATGGATAATTTGAAGTTTGGCAACGTGTTCTGTTAAAAACACTAGACAGAAATGTTGTATTTTTTTATTCAAAACCATAAAAATAACCTCTCCTTCGCATGCCTGTTTCCTTCACTTTGAAAGGATTACTTAACTCTGTTCTAATGTCCTAATATTTCAGACGCACTAGGAATTAGTACCATTTGACACCAACAGACTAACTTAACATTTGACACTAAAGACCAATAACCAAGTGAAAAATTCCTTTAAAACTATGTCCCTAATGTAAGGATGGCACACTTTTGAATTAGTAACAGACTGATGAATAATTGTAGTCATATTTTTTGTAAAGGTCAAGAATCTGAGCATAATTTAAACATATGAGATGGTAACTTTAAAGGAAAAATGTTTCTTTATTCCTTGAAATTAATAGATTATATTATAATTTTATTCTAATACGGTATTAGAACTTCAAATTCTTTGGAAAATTATGAATTTTCTGTTAAATTACTTTTACTTGCAACACATATATCATGTCCAGTTTAAGAAAACAATACATGATATCTATAATCTGATTAATCTTAAGCAGCAAAATAAAAAGAGCATTGCTTGAGAACTACAGCTGATAGAAGAGGGTAGTGTGACAAAGCATCATGTTCAATTAACATTCCCTGGATTAGATTCCCAGGGCATTATTTATAAAAATGGGCATCCTAATTTTCTTTAAAATGTATGATCATCTCTGAAAAAAACCTTTAAGGTACTTTCCCATTCCTTCAGTCTCATGAGATTCTTCTGAATGGCAGCCCTGTCTCACCTTTTTATATTAGCCACTTCCAAAAATGTGACATTGTCCTTGAATTTCAGGACATGCATTCTGTCCTTCTATCCAGGATGAAGATGTTAAAGAAATACTGGCTTCAGTATCATCATCACTCATCCTTGGCTGCTGGTTAGAACTGTGAACAACTACTGCTCTGTAAGCCTGATAGCTCTGCCACTTTTTCATCCATTTTAGGGGGCACAGATTTTTGTCATCACAGGTAGTGGTTCTGCCCCAAACACCACCTCATCCCAATTTACTGATAGGGATAGAGATTCAGTAACCCTAACATTAGTCCTCTGTGAGAACGAGGGTCTGCAACACCTTGTTTGAAAAAGGCTTTGCAGCAGACATCCAACACAATGTCTCACTGCTCAAGCATCCATCTGGTTCTGAACAGATGGATACTTGATAAACTCTCAACATGGTGGTTACATCAAAGAGCCCCATGGATTCAAGCAGCCTCTCCACAGTAAACACTGTAAAATGCTCCCTTGTCTGTCTTTTAAAATCAGTCACGGTCTCTTTCTTATTCTCTATTAGATTTGTGTCTGGTTGGCCTTATGATACACAGTCCCTGTGCTTGGAGGAAGTGGAAATATCTTGAGCAGTCTTTACTTTCCATACTGTACTATTTTTCTAAATGTTTAACCCATAAACTTAACATGGTCACAAACTAAAATAGCTCACAACAGTTTCATCCATGTTCCAATGCTAAAAACATAGACTAGACTGAACTGAAGCAAGGAAAAAAACTGGCACTTGGGAGCAACAGAGCCTTGATAAACTGGTAGACTTACTACCTTTATTAAAATAAAATAGGACCATAAAGTCCTCAGGACCCACAGCACACTTGCTTCTATGACGGTACTGAGACAGTAATCACTCAGCAACACATAATATCTTTCCTGCAACTACTTGCTTTTGGATACTCCAGTAAAGGCATTAAAAATTAAACAAGATTACTTTCAATGTGTTTACCTAGTAAATGATAGCACTGAAGTATACTGAAGTATAATTACTGAACATAAACACATACTTGTAACTCTCAACCTGCTGACAAGAAGACACTGTAATGAAAGAGTCTGTGCGAGAGCTATAAGCCAAGGGACCAGGCAGAAGAAAACCAGGCAAAAACCGGCCAAAAGCGTAAGTTTCTTGTTCAAACAACATGAGCATCCCATCCATGGACTGTATGCAGATCAAATCTCGACCTAGGGGAAGCAACAGAAAGAAATACCAAGGAAACAAAACGGTGTTATTTGTGTAGTTTTAATACTAAAACCATGAATAAGTTAAAATTTTACTCATAAGGAATCCTAACAAAATTTTCATTTATGGGAGTGTTCCATTAATATTCCAACCTCGACAAAAGCTTACTTTCTAAAATAAGCAAACTAGATTGGGGGTGGGGGGGTGAATAACATCCAGAATACATTAAAAAAAAAACTAAAAGCAGCAGCAAGATATTTTATTTCAAAACAAAATTCCTAAGGATATAACTATTACAATTTCAGTTTAAAGAAATGTTTCAATATTCCCAAAACACCAAATTATTCTGGTTCCTAGATGCTTCCATACCTTACAAGTAGTCATAACAACTGTGACTGAAACTAACCAATCCTATTCCTTCAAGTCTATTTAAGCAATATAACAGAAAGTCTTACAAATATGTATTGTTGTGAAAATAATATGATGGTAATGTCTTCCATGTTTTACATTCACATTTTCTGTCTTCAAGGAAAGAAAAAATAAACAAGTCCAACTCTGTATTAAAACCAAGTCTAAAAAACATCAAATAAAAAAATTCATCCTGGAGTAAATTACTTCAATCCTCATGCATAATTCAGCAGCCATAAGAGGTGACATAAGACATGGCTTGTCATGCCTCAAGTACACCAATCTAAATTCAAAGTCTCATCAGGAAGATTTCTGAGATCAGAAACTGATTATGCAGTTCACACTTCATATGCAAGGGTAACAATTAGTACAAACAATAATTTTTAGGCATTCAAAGAGAGCTACACCATTAAGACTAACACTTTCCAAAGCTGATAGATGCATCTCTCCTGAATTCATAGATAAGCTCTTATCTTGCAAACACTACATGAAATATTCAAATGTCTATTGTCTATTCAAATATAATTCAAAATGTCTATTCACTTCAATTAAAATACTCTATTTTGTCTCAGGAATGATTCTGTATGCATGAATGACCCAAATAAATTGTCTGTACACTAAGTTTCACCCTCAATCCTTTAATAGGTTTTCTAACATAGGAAGGTGAAGCAAAACAAAGATAGACTAAAACTTCATTCTTACAGTTCCATAAAGGTAAAAATATTCAAAGAAATATCTGAAAAGCAACAAATGTACAGTGCAAAACATTGTTCACCTCCACTGATTCTTCATAGAAACTTTAACTAAAAAATAAATAGCAGTGTAAAAGGCCAGCAAGTACATCGTATTACTTGTCCTTGTGATTGAAATACACAATAAACATTCAGCTTAGAGTGAAAACAGGGAAAAAAAAAAAAAACAAAGGAAGATAAAGCAGCAGGGTCTTTCCTTCCTCCTTCAACTCTTTTTCAGATTTTTTCATTTTCTAAAAATTAAGATCTATCATCCTTTTTTCCAGATTCTGTATGTAATTCATAACATATATCATAAACCCTGTTGCAAATAACAACCATGTGGTAAGGACATTTGAAATGTCCTCATGAAAAAGCAATTCATGTTGTTCATTTGGTTGAGACAAAGTTGAATCTTTCAGTCTCTAGTGAAAAGACAAGAGCAATACACTCTTCTCTGTGGCACCAACTTACAGGACTCAAGTAAACAGTAACAAACTGTATCATATGAAATTCTGTCTGAACATAGGTTGGAGTTTTTTTCATGTTTTTTTGTTTGGTTGGTTACTTTTGGTGGATTGTTGTTTGTTTTCTGGGTGGGGTTTGGTTTTGTTGTGTTGTTTTGGTTTGTTTTTTTACTGTAAAGGTCATGAAACACTACAACCCATTTTCCAGAAAGGCTGTAAAACTCTTGTCCTATAGATATGCAAAAAATACAACAGAACACCTGAGCAACTTCTAGCCAAACCTGCTCAGGAAGTAGGATTGGACCAGATGATGTCAAGAGAAGAATCATTCGAATCAGACATTCAAAGAAGTAATTCTATCTCTGAATTACTCCAAGGCATCTACAATAGATTTCTGTTCCTCTAAGCTGTGAAATTTTACAGGATTTTGTCCTATCACATGCTCCTGATCAGAAAAAACTAGGAACCAGCAGGGAAAATTGAGAAGTTTTGTACTGGTGTGCTAGCAATGTTAAGGATACCCAGCTTCCACTTCCCAACAGTTGCTGCCATGATTATCACACTGCTGATGCAGTCTAGAAAGAGTATGAGTGAGCCAGCTGTATAAAATAATGACTAACCAACAAAAGTTCCCTTAGAAACTAGTACAAACACTGATATCTAGTAAAAGGTGCTAGCCCACTGGTTGCCACCACACTCTTAGGTATGGTTATTTTAAAGTATAGTTATTGGCTACTACAAATAACTAGCGGCATTTTTATTTGATGTGCAAGAAAACAGTACTTCATAACCCAGGTGTCTGTGTGACCACAGTCATGTTACCTCTGTTGCCTCAAAAACACATATGTTCACATTCAGCATCAGGCACACTGTAAACCCTCTCATCACTTTACATTAGCTGTTTGGTTCCACTGCTATTTTACAACTTTACCAAGAACCCTATAAGTCTGGGTTTAGAGAATCTTCAAATCCCCTTCCAAAGTCTCCTATGAATTCTCCTACCATCAGTAGTGTGCTACAGAGGGAAAATCTGCAGCTAACTGACAGCCCTATTTCCTGAACATTAACTTTCAATGTCTAACTTCAGGAGAACTCCCTGGCACCTGAAACCTGAAGACAAATCGATTAGAGAGAACAGCTTGAAATTTCTGTTTTAAAGGGCACAGTGGTATAACACACTTGTACTTTGCAATTTTTTTAGGCTTCCTGGCTTTTATCTTTTCTTACACAGAAAGATATAAAGTCAGGGAAAAAGAAAACAAGAATAAAAAATTAAAACTGTAAATAAACAATTTAAGTCACAGAAAAAAGTAACATTATGTATGTTTAAATTTTTACCAAGTTGCTATTACATTTTGAAAAGTTCTAAACATTGTTCAAAAGTAAAAGACATTTAATTGCAAAGTGAATGCCCTTACTTCCACAGAAATCTTATATATTTTGTAATAGAATTAAATTTCAGGTTAGCTCCTGGTTACACTGATACTAGTGAGAAAACTGTCTCTTATACAACTGCTGATCGCAATCTTTAGGTTTAAGCTTGTCTGAAATAAACAATTAAGTTGCTAATTTCTACTCTTCTCATTAAAATTATAGCAGATACAGTTGATACAAAGCGATAATCTAGTAGACATATTACAATTCAAATAACAGAAAAAAGTAAAAGTCATTACAAACATCGAGGTTACAGCTGAAGTAGCAAATAGAAATAGCTTCTTTTCTTCTCTATATTATAAATATCAATCTTATTCTTACCAATTCCACAATTTCCCAAAGTGATGAAAAGAAATACCACAGCACTTCCTGCAATATATATGAAGCTACATGTCATGCCAAACATGGAAGCACTCATCTTTAGCATGCATAATTCCCAATCATGCAAATATCATTGCTAAAATCTCTCCTGTTTTAACAATAGTGACACAATTGAATATGAATGACATAACGTGACAAGTTCTTTGTAGAACTCCAATGATCTCCAAGAACACTACAGTACTGAACTGCACTGTCTAAAGAAACAAAGGCATGAGATTTAATCAGCAATCATTCTTTTGGCTTTTAAAAGAACAGTAGCACTTCTTAATATACCCACCACTTTGTTCATCATATTTGTGTTGTTCCAACTCACTAATTTTCACATTTGGATTTTAACTAGCTTGTACAAGTGGATCAAACTCCAGTTATCCAAACTATTACATGTAAAGCATAATTAAAGAAAATTAAATTGTGTATGGACTCTTATTTCTCAGCTTTTTATAGGTCAACCTGTTTCCTTCAGCCATTTGTTTTTAATGTGTGTCTAGTGAATGGAGTTATTATGTCCCACTTTGAGAAATGCAGTCCTTCAAACACTCAACCAGAAATGTCCATTTCGAAAAAAGCTTATTGCAGCCAGTTGGCCTTGCCAGTGACACATTTATAAAGTGAAAATATAAACCACAGTGTTTTCTGCATATCAGATGGAATCACTTAGTTTACTCTACATAGTTTCAGCAGCTTGCATCTCAAGAATAATGTCCCTTAGCCATAAAGTGCTACTTTTAAGCACAAGTCTAGCTACTGTTGTTTTGCAGTTTTGTTATGAAAAATATATTCATGATATGAATATATTTACATCACACTTTTAAGCCACAATGTATTTTTAGAGCTAATGCGAAGACAAAATGAGAGGCAGGTGGTTGTTCTTTGAAATAAGCTTCTAATCAAAGCTATTTTGGAGCTCAAGTTTTTTTTGCATGTTAATGATTTCCTGTACTCTAAGCTTCCCCTCTGGCACCAAATCATTTTCGTGAAATGTACATTATGTAATCACAGGGCCTGAGCACCACATGAAATCAGGGAATTAAAACTGCAGTGAGATAAATTGGAAATCAGAAAAAACTTCATAAAATTACAGAGTTTAGGAAGACATCAGCAGAGAAAACTTTAACTGCCTTCAATGGTAATCAAATGCTTCACTAAGAAAGCCTTGTTTGGAAGGAAGCATCAATGAAATAAAATTAAAAGATAAACCAGCACTTACAACACACTAAGAAGCCTAAGAGCCCTTTAATTATACATGGGAAATGTTTTCTTAATATGATATAAAAGTGACCAGTGAAGTGATGCACATAAACTATATTCCCACACACAGCAAGACAAGCTCCTGTCCTGACCTGAAACAAGCATCTTTTCCTTTTCCTTCATCACTGAAATTTGTCCCTGAAATTTCTCACAGCATAGGGAACAGACCTCTTCAGTTCAAACCCATTTTGGAAAATTCTACTTGCTGCTGAGTGTAAGTCCTTTGGCAAAGCAGATCCGGGGCAACTGTGAAAAAAGAACTTCAGGAGTTAGGTCTGACAAATGGAAAAACCATTTGAAAATAACTTGAGTGGTTCTTCAAACAACGTATGCTTAGTAAAAGGGGAGTCTTACATTATTACCTCCCTAACCCAGTGCAGGAAGCACATGTCAGGGTACCTTCAGAAAGAACTCTGAATTTACTAGCTTGGAGGTCTGGTGGCTGCTTCTTGCATAACTACGGAAGGATCAAAGTTCAGGGCTTCAGCTGTGGCTATTCATCCTAGGCCAGAGGATCTGACTGCCAATAACCTGAACACAAGCACAGAGGAAAATTGCCCTGCATCGCTCAGTGGTAATGCAAGTACACACCTCACATGAAGCACAAAGTGCACACAGGTTCCAGCTGACACTGACTGGGTGCTTTTCTGCTGGAATTGAAAAATCACTCCAATGGGAAGGAAATAAAAATAGAGTAGTGGATAGGAAGAGAAAAACTTTAAGAAAAACTAAGGAAAGTGTTTAAGGAAAACACTAAGTCTTTATTCTACTGATGCTAGCTTTAATTACTTCCTAAACCATTCTGGATATCATATATTTACATATTCATAAGTCCCAACACAAAAGATTCTCTCTCTGTAACAGCACCCTTTGAAAGGAGCCTCCCTGGTCAAGTTATAGTAAAGTATGGAGCCAGAGCTGCCACAAGAAAAAAAAATGTCCTTGCCTCTCTCACCCATCATATGGTATTCTAACCTCTTGTATATTTCTGCCTGCCATAAAACATAAGGAGGATTTCAAATGGAAAGAGAATCTTGAGCTACTGAAGTATCTCCAAAGGCCAATCAGCCCTCACTTACACAGTGAAACAGAACTACATGATCCCACTGTTAAAACCCAGTGAAATTCCCTATCTCTTCTCCTACTTTTACAGTCTACTTAGACTAAGATGCTTTATGACTGCTAAGCACTTCCCAAAGAGCTTTGATGTATGAGGCTCTGTCTCAGGGAGGATGATGAGTGAGTCAAGATCTTATGGGTTAGGATTAAAGGGGAAACTATTAAGGGTGACATTGTGGGCGATTGCTACAGGCTGCCTGAGGGGAGGAGGAAGCAGATGAGGTCTTATACAGACAGCTGGCCCTGGTTCTTCAACCACCCGGAACCACACAGTGAGGCATAAACAACCCAGGAGGTTCTTGGAAAGCACTGACAATAACTTTCTGGCACTGGTGGTGATGGAGTCAACTAGGAAAGGTGTGCAGCTGGACCTTTACTAAGAAACACAGAATGTATGGTTAGAGATGTGAAGGGTGGGGACAGCCCTGGCTACAGTAACCATGGGATCATTAGTATCCTGAGAGGAAGCAGCAGGTCCGTGAGTAGGATCACAACCCTGGACTTCAGGAGAGATAACTTTGGCCTCTTCAGGGACCTTCTTGAAGAATCCCAGAGGAACATGCCCTAGAGGGACAAGTGGTCCAAGACAGCTGGTCCAAGCAGTTCTGTGGGGAAGGACCTGGGGGAAACAGCAAGATGTCCATGAGCCAGCAGTGTGCCCTTGTGGCCAAAAAGGCCAATGTTATCCTGGGATGCATTAGGAAGAGCATTACCAGCAGGTTGAGGCAGGTTGAGATTCTACCCCTCTGTTCAGCCCTGATGAGGCTACATCTGGAGTGCTGTGTCCAGTTCTGGGATCCCCAGTACAAGAGAGACATGGAGTTCCTGCAGCAGATCCAGGGGAGACCAACGAGGATGATTAAAGGATGAGAACATCTCTCCTATAAGGACAAGCTGAGGAGCTGAGCCTGTTTAGCTTCAGGAAGATGACTGAGAGGAACCCTCACCAACATATATAAGTATCTGAAAGGAGAATGTCAAGAGGTTGGACCAAGACTCTTCTCAGCAATAGGATGAAAGGCAATGGGCAGAAACTAACGTAGACAGGAAGTTCCACCTGAACATGAGGAGAAATTTCTTTACTGTGAGGTTGTGGCTGAACACTGGGATCAGTCTGCCCAGATCAGAGGGACTGTGGAGTCTCCCTCTCTGGAAATACTCAAAAGCCATCTGGAAACAAACCAAAGCAACATGTTCTAGGGACAAGCAGGGTTTGTGGACTAGATGACCTCCAGGAGTACCTTCCAACTTTACTCCTTTTGTGTGATTATTTTCTAAATGTTTAGTAACAGCTAAAGAATTGTTACAGATATGTGCTGAAGAATGATCTCCAGAATAACTGCAGTCACATCCAAGAACTCATTGAGAAAATTTATAACAAAAATATATTTTTATATATATATATAAAAATATGTATAACAAAGTCAGATGGTCAAAAGTTTACAAGACAAAAGTGAGGGTTTACTGTACAGAGTATTAGATGAAAGTCCAATTTATCTTCAAGAAGTTTCAAATATACCCTAAAACTTTAGAAATTAACAGCTTGACTTAATTTGCTAAAATACACCAAGGAAACACAGCAACTTTTCACATTCAAGTCATTTGTCTATATAAATCCTAGGCTAGTAACCAATGCACAGAAAAGCTTAACTTACTTTGTGGTCAAAAGAGTCAGTGAATTACATCTCTATAAAAAAATCACCATCCTATTAGTTTCTTTCTTGGCAATATCAGAAAGACGTCATAGGTTTAACAAGAAGGAACAATTTGTTATCCTGTTATCCTATTTTAAGACTTTATTTTAAGATTTTCTGTACTTTGAGAACACTCAAATGAGGAGTTGGTTGCAAAGAGGCTGATCGCTGATGGAGGCTAGGCTGGGCATCAGTCAGTGGGTGGTGAGCAACTGTACTGTGCATTGTTTTTCTTGGGATGTATGTCTCTTTTTTTGTTACTGTTATCATTATTATAATACTTTATTTCAAATTTTGAACTGTTCTTGTCTCAACCCATAGGTTTTACCTTTTCTGATTCTCTTTCCCATTCCAGCAGGGTGAAGTGGAGAAAGTGTGTGAGCAGCTGTGTGGTACTTAGGGACTAAGCTACCACAATGATGTAGCAGAGTGATTTTTGATAGGATTGATTTGCACCAAACATAATAACTCAAAATAAAATTAGTATAAAGCATTATAGCTTGTACAAGATACATTTCAACCCTCTAGGAAAGCAACTAACAAGGGTTTGGTGACTCTTTAAATAAATTCCTATAGGTTGGAGACTTTTTTTGTAATGGAGTAATCACTGATGACCACTGGAAAAATTGATAAAAGCTATATACACACACTTCTGAAAGGCCCTTTGAGAAAACAAAATAGACTAAATAATTAGAAACTAAAACTGCATTCTTATGAAGGAAAAATTATGGGGCAGCAAACAAATCTTATAGACAAATGCATTCATGTGAAATGCTGGAACATTTAAATAAGAAATACATATGTAAATAATAAAGCTGTACATAGGTTTGAAGTAACATAAAATTCATCACGCCAAACTATTTATTACACAGGGTAGTAACATATACTACATTTCAAAACTTTAGAGACAGCATCTCTAAACTAAAATAAAACATCTGATGTGATCTCAAACAACTGACTCACAGGAAAACAGAGAATGGCAGGCAATAGCACTAAGAAGAGTCTGGAGATTGGAGTAGGATGAGGAATTAAAATGAGTCAACAATATGTCATCAAAAACACAAAAGACAGATTGGGTCATTATTAATATACATGTGCTATTAAAAATATATGACGTAATAATTGTTCTGCCTTGGCACTCACCGACTCCTGGCAGGAGCACTGCAGAAGCTGTAACCCCACATGTAAGATACAAAACATTTTATACTACCAGTGCACAGTGACTGCACGCTTTTTGGTACCATACTTCAACAAGGGAAATTAGAAGAAGTGTCATATTGAATTTACCAAAGTTTTGAAAAACAAGTCTTTCACTTACACAACTTTCACAACTTCCCCCAAAGTTATGTATTTCTGCAATTGATTTTACTTCACTTAAATTATAGGGTTTTTTTAAACAAATTGCTGATTAAGAGATTTATCTAGGAATTCATAATTGAGGCAAAGTTCTGGCATACTTAAGGCAACGAGAACTTTTATTTCAGTTAGGCTGTGATCATTAGCCTACAATCATTAACTATTAAGAAGAGCTGAAGAAGGTAAAAAGAAACAGATGGTAAGAGATTCAGAGAACATTTTCCTTGATTATTTTTTCATTCACTTGTTCAATTTAGAGAAGAGGTTCTAGCTCAATTATTAATAAGGGAAAAAAATCAGTTTTCCAAAGATGAGTGAGAAACCATTTAGAATTAGTCATCAGCAGATCTATTCCATGAAAAATTTTCAAAGCCCAAACCTTTCCAAAAATCTGTCCTTATGCAGAAGCAATTTAACAGGAAGGAGACAGTTAAATAGTCTGCTCCTTAACAGAACTAGCCAATAAATCAAAGCCTGAATTTATACTGCTCCAGTATTTAAACATAGTCATAAGAATCATTTAACCTTACAGCATAAAACTCAGCTGATAATTTTTTTTCTGACTAACACCTAATAAAATTTATTCTTGCAGAACTGTAGAAAAGTTAAACAGTCTACCCTCCTCACAAAGTTTCCTGTTACAAGGTTGCATGGTTTATGCATATGTTGTATTTCATTATTAAAAAAATTCCTCTATATAGCACCCTCTTTGTTGTAACACGCAAATATACTTTGCCTCTAGGCCAATGCTATAATAAAAGGAAAATGAATTTAAGGCCATTTGCTGAGAAAAATATAGGTTCAAGGTATTTTCACACTTTTCTGCTTGTAACATTTCCATGTCAAAGCTATATTTTCTTTCTTCCTTCCCTTTGCTATTGTTTTATTATCTGCTTTTATTGGTAGAGTATCCATGAAATGACTTCAAATAAATCTGAACTACTCTGGAAGCCAACTTAAGGCATTAAGGTTTCAGATGAAAATGTAAATTTCAAAGCCTGTGCTTATTAGGGGATCCAATAGTAAACCATTTATCAACTCATTTGAAGAGTTATTGAAAACCGTGGTTAATTCAGTTATTACTTAACTATTAGATAATGCAAGTGTGTGGAATCAGACAAAGAAGTAAGTGCTTTTGCAGTGCAAAACCATTATCTATAAGTAAATGTTACTCCAAAATAATTCAGCAGCTAAGAAAGCAAAGTTATTAAACTCTGATTTCTGCCTGTTACTTAAGAAAATTAGTATTCTATTCAAGAACAACTCAATAGATTGTGTCCCCCACTGGTAAGCTATCAATATGCTGTTTCTTTAGTTCTTAAGAAGATGAAAAAAATCTTTAAAACTGAAAAAAAATCTAAAAATTAAAAGAAAACTGGAAGTATTCAGTGTTTATACACCCACCTTAATGTACCACTTACACCCTGAAGAACAACCACAGAACTCAATCCTCACCTGGGAAAGGGCATCCATCTACTAGAGCATGTGATCATTCACACATTTCCTAAGCACTTCAGAGAGCAGCTCAGAAAACCTGCACCTCATTCACCAGTCCTCAAAGCAGAGAACTTCAGTATTCACTCCTTATACACCGTTGTTTGTTCATATATGAGCTACTATCCTGCCCAGCATTCAGCCTAATGCACAACTGACCACAGGAAATTTATGCGATAATCTGTAAAACTGCCTAAGTTTCAAGTAACAGTGGCTTTGTTTTTACTTAAAGCCCTTCTCTACTCTTCACATTACTTCAGCAGAAATTTATTGCATATACTTTCCTCAAACATAAGTCACATCTGACTCAAGGCAAACAAGGCAAAGAATTAAATTGTGGCCTGATCCGCCAACTTTTTTAAAGAAGTAATAAGGGCACTTTTCTTCCACTCTAAAACCCATAATACCATCATTTCTTATAAGCAGTCTCCACATCAGTAAATCTCTCTTTTTAGGAACAGTCAGGCACAAGATGTATATTGACTGTTTCTCAAGATGTAGAAGGACTTCAGCTAACAGTATCAAGTGGCTAAGTCCTAATCCATCCAACAGATAATGGTAAAGTAGGAGTAAGAGTCATTTTCCAAACTACTGTATTCTTTCTCAGATTTCTCTACAGGCTTGAAAACATACCATGTCTAAATACCTTCAATATGGACATGACAAAGTTAAGGCCAGAGGTCAGAGTTTATTCTGTATGTTGTGTGAACAAAATTAAGGTAACTTCAGCACTAATTATCTAAACATTGTGTTAGGAAAAGACAGTAAAAATTAATTATCAAGTAATATGAATTTATTTGCACTGAGTCAAAAATTAGTTTTTCTTAATGCCCATTCCCTGCAAATCTTTTACTGTGCCAATATGTACATTCTAAAGCAGCTGACGATTATCTCAACCATTCCCTGTGTGATTATGCATCTATAAAGAGCTTTAATAATTTTACATGAAGACAGTTTGCTACTACTATTTTCTACAACTGATGTCAACAATGGTAAATTCTGTACAGGTAGAACAGATCCAACAAATCATCATTTTAATTAAAATAACTAGGCCTAAATGATTTTGGTGTAACCATAAAAAACAAAACATGGGAATGATATAAAATTATGACCAAATTATATCAATCACAAAATGCAACAATACTGGCTCAAAATCTAATCACTACCTAGCTACCAAAAAAAAAAAAAAAAAAAAACCAAACAAAAACAAAAAACCTTCTCACTGTTTTTCAATTAACATTGTTTTAACTTTATTAAGACTAATATATGGAATATTGCTTAATAAGACTTAACTATTCTAGACTAGTACCAGATTTATGCCTTAGAAAGTGAACTGGAGGCATACTGTGTGATAAAGAAGAATAAGAAAAGGAAAATGTTGAAATTCTCAACTAAAACACTATATCCAGTTCACTTGCATCACTCCATTCCTATCTTTTAACAAAGAAAAATCATGCAACTTATTTATCAGAAGCTTTCAATCAGCAGTGACTTCCAATCAGCAAAAAAAATTTCCATCACTTAGGGTTGTACCAGCCAAGTACAACATTTTAAATTATTTAGGGGACAAACTTTTAGAAGATCATGTTGTTATAGGACAAGGGCTCAAGGTTTTAATAAAAAAGGGTTGATTTAGATTAGACATAAGGAAGAAATTTAACAAGGAGGGTAGTAAAACACTAGAACAGGTTGTGCACTGAGGTGGTGGATGCACCCTGGAAATATTCAGGATCAGACTGGACAGGTCTCAGAGCAATCTGGTCAAGTTGATGGTGTCACTGCTCATTGCAGGGACCCACTAGGTAAGGTTGCCCAGGAGCCCATCCAACCTAGCCTTGAAAAATCCCGGGGATGGGACACCTCTCTTCTTTTAGTATAAAAACATTCCCATTTGTCCTACTGCAATCTGCCCCTGTAAAAAGTCACACTCCCTCTTCTCTGTAAGCCCCTTTTAAATACTGTACAGCCACAACAAGGTCTCCCTAGAGCCTTTTCTCTAGGCTGAAAAATTCCAGCTGTCTCAGCCTGTCTTTGGAGAAGACATGTTCCATCCCTCTGATAGTTTTTGTGAACCTTCTCTGGACCTACCCCAAGAGTTCCAGATCTTTCCTGTGCTGAGGACTCCAGAACTTCAAGCAGCACTACAGGTGGGGTCTCACACAGGAGGCAGTCACTTCCCTCACCCATAGATGGTCACACTGCTTTTCATGCAGACCAGGACAGGCTTGGCCTTCCAGGCTGTGAGTGCAAACTGTTGCCTCACATCCAGCTCTTCATCCATAAGAACACCCAAGTTCTTCTCTGTAGGACTGCTCTTAATTAATTCGTCTCCCTGTCTGTACTCATATCAATTGCACCACACAGCTTGGTGTCATCTGCAAACCTGCTGAGGGTGCACTCAATCCCACTGTCTACATCACTGAGGAGGATATTGAAGAGAACTGGTCCCAAGACAAAGCCCCTAAGAAACACCACTTGTCACCAGCCTCCACCTAGACACAAAGCCATTGACTGCAACTCTCCTGCTGCATCCATCCAGCCAATTCCTTATCCACTGAATAGTCCATCCAGCAAATCCACATCTCTCCAGTATGGAGTTAAGGATGGCATGTGGGCCCATGTCAAACACCTTACAGAAGCCTAGGTAGATGATATCCACTCACCCTCCTTTGTCAACCATTGCAGCAACTCCATCACAGATATGATTTGCCCTTAGTGAAGTCAAGCCTTAACACTGCTTCCAGGATGATCTGCTGCATAAGTTTCCCAGGCACAGAGGAGAGGCTCACTAGTCTGCAGCTCCCCAGATCTCCCTTTCTCCTCTTATTATAAATAGGAGAGGTGTTTCCCTTTTTCCAGTTACAAGACTTTGCCCGACCATTATGATTTTTCAAATACAATAGAGAGGGCTTTGCAACAACATCAGTCAATTCCATCAGGCCCCTGGGATGCATGTCATCAGGCCCCAAGGACTTGTAGCTATTCAGTTTTATCAGGTAGTTCCAAACTTGCTCTTTGCTTACAGCAAGAGGGACTTGGCTCCCCCCACTAGATGTTCAAGGACTTGAGAGATGTGGGAAACTTGACTGTCAGTGAAGACTGAGGCAAAAAACTCATTGAATACCTCTTCATCATATCTGTTGCTTCCAGTCCTCCTTTGTCATTTACTGGGGAATACACCCTCCTTGGCCTTTCTTTACTAACACTGTATACTTACAGAATAGCTTTTTTGTTATTTTTCACATCCCTCACCAAGTCTTCTTTCATAAGACTTTCTGATCCCATCCCTACACATCTGAATGATATTCCTATACTCTCCCCAGGTCACCTGTCTTCTGTTTCCACTGGCTGCACATTTCTTTCTTACTTCTCAGTTAGAGAAGCAGATCCTTGCTCATCCATGCTGGTGTCTGCCCTACCTTCCTTGACTTCTCACACATTGGGATGGAGGGCTTTGTACTCTAAAAAAAGTGTCCTTAAAGAGCTGAGAGCTCTGGTCACTCCTTTGCCCCTAAGGACAGTTTTCCAAGGCATCTCATTCACCAACTCCTTAGACATCTGGAAGTTCACTCTTCCAAAGTTCAGGGTCCTGACTTTGCTTCTTGCCAAGACTATGCTCCTTGAGATGACAAACTCAGCCAGGCTGCCTCCAAATGTAACCTCTCTAATGAACTCATAATCTGAAATTATGAGCTTAAGCCAAATACCAGGTCATTGGTATTTGACTCATAAAGACTCAGAACAATATACTACAGATGTGAAAACAGAAAACACTTTCCAAGATAATGTAAACTATCAGCAAACATCACTTCATATAATGACAGTGGAATTATTAGCACAGCAGTCTCTAGTGGCATAATTGCATGATGCCATAAAAATACAACCTGACCTTATAAAACTTATGTGATGAATGGGTTTATATAAAGTAAAATTTTTGTAAAGCTGAGTCCTCACCATAACTAAGGGTGTGCAACATAAACCATAAGTATATATGCTTTTTCACCTTCATTTTCTTAAAAAAAAAAAAAAAAAAAAGAAAAAAACAAAAAAAAAGAAGACAGCTAAAAGTAGACTATCCTCAAGGTCTTTAAATTTTATATCTGAAGCAAACCATGAAGTTTACAATCTGTTCATTACTTAAGAGCTGTGACATTTTGTGGCTAGGTTAAGAGATCATTTGGTTGAAAACCACGGTTCAGCACTACTGACTCATGATTAAATCATGCATCATCCTTTCTAAAACGACCCATGTGCTAGAATTGGAGCACTGGATGACAAACTCAACTTATAGCTCTAAGACCATGAGGAAGAGTTCAGAAATATGAAAAGGAGACATGCATTCTAAACAACAAAGGCAGTGTCTTAAAGTTAAGTTCAACTTTTGAAAGTCTGGGCTAAAAATAATGATTTTTTTTAAATATAAAATCAGTAACTGATCTTCCTATGTCCCTTCTTGGCAGTTTCTTGTTTTCAATTTAGCACCAGTGTTGAGAGACAGCAAAGAACAAACGTCTAGCTAAAGCAGCAAAGAAATGTAAAGAACTGCATTATAATCCTTTGCCACAGATTTTAAAGTTCTAAGTCACAATCAACTCTGCCTACACGTATGCTTGACTTCTATATTTTCATCTTTGTAGGTGTTTTTCCTTTACTATTTTTAAACATTTCCATTAGCTTTGTTTAGAATTCTAGCTAAACTTATAAGGGATTTCATAGTTATTTCCTCACACTCCAGGCCTTTAACAGTCCTGCTGAAAGTAAGAGTCAATTTAATTTCACCTTTTTGCTAAAGGCCTACAACCAACATAACACATTTTGTTTTGATCAATAAAAGACTTTTAGCTATAGAGATTTTCAGAAAGTGCTTTTGTGCTTTCTATACCTCACTAAGTGTTGTAGCAAATACACCTGTAGAATCAGTTCAAGAATAAATGCAGCTTTAGAAATGCTTACTGGTAACTGTTGTAAGAGGACCATCTAGTGGTGACAACCACAATTCACACTCTGCTATTTTTAAGAAAAATGTACACTGTTAATCTATGCAAGCCACTGGTCAACTTCTTAGTCTTTGAGGTTTTTCTTCCACAGCTTTAATAGTTCCTTTAATTTAGGTTTCAACTTTCTATGATGAGAATAAATGAGTTTGTTGTTTCTTCATCTGTTCCTGTCATGACAACATCTGTCTCAATTCTTCCACATGTGAAAATTGCACAGAAATCAAATCATTAATCGAAAGACAGTAGCAAGAATGAAATTTAGAAACTAGGCTACAAAGTAGGTTTCTTTATTTCCCAATACTCCCCACAGAGAAATCACAATAGCTTTTTTCATAATACAAGAGACAAAAAAATAAACAGTCAAGAGGTGACAGTTGTACATTGTATGTTTTACATCTCCATCAGATCTCAGCCAAAGAGATGTGCTGTCAGATAGACCAAAATATTACAAGCATCTAAGCTTGCCATAAACTAGCAGGGACAGAACAACAAAAACTTATATTGAACAAAGCTGAACGAGAATGCAATATACATGTAGTGATATTTGTTTCTATATTTCGAACACTCAAAACAACTCCAGAGACATTAAAATCATTGAATCATAGAATAGTTTACTTCAGAAGGCTTCTTTAAAGGTCATCCAGTCCAAACCTCCCCCACAATAAGAAGGGACATCTTCTAAACCAGGTTGCTCAGAACTCCATCCAATCTGATGGAGTTTTATTACACTCATTGTAAAAAAACTTCCTCCCTATATCTAATTTAAATTGTCCCTCTTTTAGTATAAAACATTTGTCCTCAGCTTTCCTTTAGGCTCCCTTTAAGTACCTAAAGACCACACTGAGGTCTCTCTGAATCCTTCTTCTCCAGGCTGAATAACTCCAACTCTCTCAGCCTGTCTTTGTGGGGGAGGTACTCCAGCTCTCAGACCATTTTCATGGCCCTCCTCTGTACCTTCCCCAATGGTTCCATGTCTTTCTTGTGCTGAGGACTCTAGAACTTCAAGCAGCACTACAGGTGGGGTTTCATAAGGGAGGCAATCACTTCCCCCACCCTGATGATCACACAGCTTTTGATGCAGCCCAGGACACACTTGGCCTTCCAGGCTGTAAGCACAAACTGTTGCCTCACATCTAGCTTTTCGTCCATGAGAACAACCAAGTTCTTCTCCCTACAGCTCTTCTCAATGAGTTCATCTCCCCATCAGTATTCAGGTCTGGGACTTCCCAGACCCAGGTGCAGCACCTTGCACTTGAACTTGTCAAACCTTGTCAGGTTCCCATGGGCCCACTTCTCAAGCTTGTCCAAGTGCCTCTGGATGGCATCCCATACTTCAGATGTGTCAATTGCACAACACAGCTTGGTGTCCTCTGCAAGCTTTCTGAGGGTGCTCTCAATCCCACTGTCTGCACCATTGACAAAGATATTGAAGAGCATTGATCCTACTACAGATGCTCAAGAAGGACCACTTGTCATTTTATACTTCTGGTATATGATGGTGAAGGGTCTGGAAGGAAGCCTTATAAGGAGCAACTGAAGTCATGCGACTTGTTCAGCCTAGAGAAGAGGAACATGAGAGGACATATCATTGTGGTCTTCAACATCCTCCTAAGGGAAGCAGAGGAGCAGGTACTGATCTTTCACTCTTGTGACTAACGACAGGACTTGAGGAAATTACAAGAAACTGAGTCAGGGGAGGTTTAGGTTAGATATCAAGAAAAAGCTTTTCACAGTGTGGTTGAGCAGGCTCCGCAGGGAAGGGGTCACACCACCAAGTCTGTTTGAGTTCAAGAAGTCCATGGTGTGATTCTTGGGGTGTCCTGCACAGCATCTTAAATTGGACTGGATGATCCTGATGGGTCCCTTCAAACTCAGGATTTTCTGTGATTCTATGATTCTCTAGATGCAACCATAAAACATCATCCAGAGAACAGCCCACCCATCAAAACCATCTCTTCCCAATTTAAACAGATGGATGTTGTGGGGGAGTGTGTCAAAGGCTTTACAGAAGTCCAGATAGATGACATCCATAATCCTTACCTTATCCACTCACATAGTCACTCCATGGCACTCTATCACTAGGCCACTAGGTTGATCTGTCAGGACTTGCCCTTAGTGAAGCCGGGCTGGCTGTCTAGAGTCCCATCCCTGTTCTCTGTGTGCCTTAGCACAGCTTCTAGGAAGTTTGTTCCATGATGTTTCCAGGCACAGAGGTGAGGCTGACAGGTCACTTCTTCCTGGGGCCTCCTTTCCAGCCCTTTTAAAATGCATTCAATGTTTCCCTTTTTCCAGTAACCCCGGACTTCACCTGCTGCCACAACTTTTCAAGAATCATGGAGTGTAGATTAGCAACTACATCAGACAATTCCATCAGGACTCTGGGATGCCTCTCAGCCAGGTCACATAGACTTAGGTTCCTCAAGTGATCATGAAATAAATCTTGCAGTGGGAGAGACTTTGTTCCCCCATTCCCCATACTGCTCTCTACCACTTGAGAGGTGTGGGAAGACAGATTACAAGTGAAGACTGAGGCAAAAAATTGTTGAGTTCTTCAGCTTTCCACTTGTCCACTCTTGCCAGTGTTGCTTTGCCAGTGTTGCTTCCTTTGACCTTCCTTTTCTGGCTAACATACCTGTAGAAGCCCTTCTTGTTGTTCTTTGCACCCCTCATCAAGTTCATCTTCAGCTGTACCTTGGCTTTTCTGACCCCATTGACCTAGCAGGTTGACCTACTCAACCACACAGCATCCCTATATTCTTCCCAGGTCCCCCCTTCCTGCCTCCACTGGCTGTGCATTTCCTTCTTGCACTTTAGTTTGACCAGCAGATCTCAATTCAGACACGTCCATCTCTTGCCTTCCTTTCCCAATTTCTCACATCCTCAGGGGACCTTGACCTCTTGCACTCTATGGAAGGCATCCTTGAAGATCTGCCATTTTCTGACTCCTTGTCCCTGAGGGCAGTTTCACAAGGGGTCCAACTAACTCCTTGAAGAATGGGAAGTTGGCTTGCCTAAAGTTCATGGTCCTGACTTTACTTTTCACCTGTCCCATACCCCTCCAGACTGCAAACTCAATCTTTTTTTCTTTTGTCAGTGTCAAATCATATGGCTGAGTAGAATGCACTGCTCTACCATTGAAGGTATAGGATTAAGAGCTCCATAAAAAGAAAAAAAGCATGACCTTCAGCAAAAGAAATCTGAGCAAGACTGAGCAACTTCATAGATCAAGTTCTCTGCGTCAACTCCTACAGCATTCTTTGCTTACTCAGAAGAAGAATCATGTTCGGGGGGACTGACATTCACCCTCCTCTCCTACACTCCCACGCATGCTTTCCTCCTTCTGTCCAAGTACCATTCTCCTGTGTCTGCTTCAGTAGCTCTGTGAACATGACCTGTGAAGGGCCTCTTTCACCCTCACATTGTTTCAAACATGCTTGAGTATAGCAGTAAGACACATATTAGTCACAGTACTAACAGACAGCAATAAATGCAAACACTCTCCCTGTATTTTCTTATTCTACTTCCAGACTGTGAAAGCAGGCTGTTAGCAAAGCAAGCTCATTGCTCCAGGCTTACAGCACCACCATGAATTAACCTCTGCTGAAAGTGAGAGACACTGTAAGCAGAAGCCTAAAAAGAATTCCAGAGAAGTCTGTGGAAGACTGATAGTAAAAAAACCTGTTTATTTATTTACGGACTCTCAATGGCACACCAGAACTATGTGCCAAACACAGATACACACAGATACACATGGCAGACTAGACCAAGACAGGCATTTGTTTACTAAAATTAACAGCATTTGCTATACATCCTTTCTGGTTCACTCTGGCTGGTCTTGCAAGATGGAAATAAAATCACAATGATGTCTTTCATAAGCCTCAAGGACAGAACGAGATATTAAAGATGACACTTAAAAAACCTGAAATAGATTCACTGCAAAATGCTTGGGGCAAGATTAAAAGCATATCCTTGATAAGAAATCTAATCAGATAGTCCAGGAAATCCACATAAAAAGAACATTCAGTCCAGGAAATCTACCAAAAAAAGAATATTCCTTCATTTCCGAAAAAGATTATTCCCCAGTGTCCATTTTGCCAATTTCTCTGATGCTTCAACACGTCTTACTAGCCTCCTATCAGCTACCTGAACATTCACTATAATTTTCCTAGATTTAGGCCTTGAACAGAAAGCATCTTGATCTTACAATATTAACATGTATTATTCAATATATAACATAAATCCCTGCCTTCTTTCTTTATTTATGACTTGAGATCATTCTTTGTTCGACAGCAATAAACAAACATATGTGAACATGGTAAATAAAAAAGGAAAAGGTTATTAGCATGACATGCTAACACAGAAAACTCAGAAAAGTTCACAGAATTCACCAGAGTTCCTCCTGCTGTTCTTGCTGCTTTGTCAGGATTGGCCCTCATTTTGACCATGCTAGATGTTGAAAAGTATTTAACTTCCTGAGTAGGTTCTAGGGTAAACATTACCTCCTGCCTCCCTAGCTTGCAAAGACACCTTCATCAGATTAATTGCATCCACCACAGCTCATGAGACAGGTCTGACATCAAGACTGAGCTGGTGGTCAGACCTGTACCTAGACCTCCATCGTAAACAAACATGCATGTCAAAAATCCAGAGAATTTCTACTCCAGAACCGCATGGTGGTACATGCTTACTTGTTTTATTATTTCTGAACTGTTCCAGACGCTCACAACACTTAGTTTACCATCCCCTATGCATTTGTTACTGCAACTCCACTGTCAAATGTCAGAGAACACTATTCCCTCTTCTCAGATTTAGGAACCTTTGTATTGTCTTCTGCTTTTAACAGGAACATGTCCATACCATATATACTCACTGCTCAAGATACTTATAGGCCTTATACCTTCTCACCCAAAGGAGTTGACCATTTTCCCCAAGGTAGCTGTAAGAAATTAGTGTGTGAAAACCTCTTCAATCAGTAAAGATTTTGGTCAGCTGAATTTGAGCCCAGAGACAAGCCTGAGTTTAGGGTAAGGCATTGTAGCATTATTTCTGGAAGGTTATTACAGGCACAGAACTGAGGGATATTCTGCATATATTTGCCATATTGATGCAAGACACTTTCTGCCCTGGAAAGTGACATCACTCTGCCAAAAATTTAGTGACGCTACTCTTGTTGATGACTGCACCACCCCCAAATACTTTTGGGCAATCTTTACTTCTGAAGAAAAGGAGATTCTATGCAAAACCAATCTAATGCTTCCACATCAGAACAGAAAAACAAGTTCACAAGTCCAAAAAATACTGATATCTATTAAGCTCATTCAAATCTACAAATACACTGTAAACATTATTGTCCACTGTTGTTTTCCCAATCTAAGTTTAAGTAGTTTTTTAGAAGTCTGCATTACATATCTTTCAAGACACTACCTTAGATTCAGCAAAAGAAGATGTTAAGTTTTTAACTTGTCCAGGATAAGCAAGTGCAGAAAAGTAAAACAGAATTAAAGCACAGAAGGAAACAATTATTTTTAGATGTTGAAGTACTCTACAAGGGAAGAGCCAGGAATTTTGTCACATTTTTTAAACTCAATATTATCCTTGTAAACTCATATCCAGTTCAAAATGCGAGGAAAAAAACCTACTCTGCATCTAATACTCTTTGCTCACTTCAACCTGAGTTATTTTCAATATGCATCAGATAAAAAGTACCATCATGCATAGAAAGATGTTTTCCTCTAGACAGCAGCATCATGCTGCCTTTCAAAATTCAGTTAAACAACTAATTATAAAGAGTGTACAAGGAGCTTACCTTTTACACCACCAAATGGGCCATAAGTCATATTACAAGCAGTTCTCTGGAGATTGTGCTCATACATCAGTTTAATCTGATACTGGTTCCCATGCTCCACATTCCCCTGAGTTCCTGCAGAAAAAAGAAGGGTAAATATTTATTAATTTGATCCACACACTGTGGAGGAAGTAAAGGAGTATCAGTGTAAACAATCTGAAGAAAATGTAACTTAATTTTTAGTGACTTTTGAGATATGTAGGCTCAGACTGGTCTTTTCAGAAAAAAAAAATCACCAAGCTACAAAATTCCTAAAGGCCAGAACCAGAAATAAGGTCTCATTATACTATACATGATATAAAGACCTCACAAAAGAGTGTGATTTTATTACTTAAACGTATTTTTCACGTTGGGCACACCTCTAATTTCAGAAAAAGAAAGCTTTAATTCCCCCTGCCCAAAGGGGAATTCTTATGATTCTCTAGCTATTTGATAAACATACTATATCCAACAGCCAGCTTCAGCTGCAATATTCTTTGTCTCAAATTAAGCTGTAGCTGGTCATTAGCTACCATTTAACAAAGCTGTATTTAGGACACACTCATCACTTGCCTTTACTTCACCTGAAATTGAACAGAGTGATCAGCAATGCAAAGATAAAAGACAAACATATGGTAACAAAAATAATTTTGTGATATATTTTGTGATATATTTTCATTCTCTGAAAAGGCCTGCATGAATTTTAATTTCCTGGCTCCTTCAAGGAGCCAGCAGAAAATAAAAGTCTTTCTAAAGAAATGGAAGTTCCTCTTTCAAGAATCAAGTTTTTCCTTAACCACATGAAGAAAGTAAAGTTCATGACATAAATTAATATTTAACGACTAATATTAGCAAACAAAAAAAAGTAAACCAAAACCTTTGAGAACAGTCACAAGGAGGGAAAAAAGTGTTTTGCACTAAATCCTACAACAGCTTTAATTATATAAAGATTATTCCAACAACAACTTAAACAACATTCTATGAAAGATTTGTAGTTTATGCTAACCTTTTAGGCAATTTCTCCAATCAAATCAAACATAGTTTTAAACAATTACCTCTAAAGCAGGCCTGCATTAGGGAAAAGACTGGAATAGACATGAGGGAAAAAGCCCTGCTGAATAGTAACTAGAAAATCAGCAACACTTCAGGATAAACAAGCTTGAAAGTACTCAGTCTGTGTATATTGACTGTAACACAATATCAAGGCCTTACTTTAGTCAGCCCTGAAGGATGCTTTCATTTGTCAAAAGAAGCAGCATAGTGATTTTTATTATGAATAACAGATATGGTAACATGTATAAAGCATTTACTTTACGAAAGTGTAATTTGCTTTAAAAGCATAAAGAAGTAATGACAGTTATTTCTCAAAGGAGCTTGTTTGAGAGTTCCCACTTAGATGACAGAAATTACCTTTAAAGCATGAATGCTTAGAGATTAGTATGAAAAGTCTATTAAAAGATAGCAAAATGTTACTTTTATTATTACTTAACTGCTTAAGCCACACAGACCAAACAGCAAATTATAGCTACTAAAGAATTCTAGACTTACTGTCGTATGCTCCTAATGCAAATTTTAAAATAAATTGTTTTAATAAAAATTGTACTGGCAGGCTACAATCCTAAGGCATAAACACTATTACAGCAAAGAGAAAGCACAAAAACTGCAGCACATCTCTAAGAATCCCTCTTCAGCAGAGACTTTCAGCTTTCACAAGTGTCTCCAGATAGGCAAAGAGAACACATTTTTGTAACCTGACTACAAGGCTGTAAATAGGAAACAAGCTGCTTTTACATGAAAACCATGATCTTGTAATGAAAGGAATCACAGAGTCTGTCCCTGCATGGAGAAGATTAACAACATCACGTTGCCTATTGAATTTTGAAGATGGGTGTACCATTCAGAGATCTCATAAATATGTGCTTTGCTCTGAGAATAAAGAAGAAAAAAAAAATCAAAGCACAGAATATGTATTTCATGACTAGGCTTTTTATATACAGGGAGAACACATCATATAGAATTTCCAGCCAAAGGCAGTAGAAGAAAGAGGATTAAGACAAAGTACATTGGTTTCACCTTCTTACCAGTACTAACCTGTCTTCTCATAGGCTACCTTACCAATGTTCTAGGTTTCTAAAAATTTGAGTTCAGAAAGAATCATAATTGTTTTTAAAGAGCTAAGTAGGTTAGCATTATAAAACCATTTGTTTATTAGCATGCTGAACAAAAACTCCAATTCATAAAACCATAATGAGAACTACTTGCTCACAATCGCTACTAACCACAGATCATCACATACATCACAGCATTTCAGACATGGAGCAGATCAGCAAACCTCTGCTAAACCTAATTACTATTGTCTCCTCTTCATATGTGGGCTTGAGTGAAAGAACACGACTGCAGATCTTCAGTGATGATGAGAAAACAGTGCATATACCAAGCTTAACATCAACCTAATTCAAATTTAGAATACACTTAAAATCACTAGAAAGCTTGGATCTGTAAACTAACCTGAAACAGCATACACACAGAGTTTTCGGCAATGCAACACAGCCAGATGAAGTCCTTCAGTACCTCTGTAAAGAAGATATTTTCAGATAAATTCAGATAGAAATGAAGCAGGTTAAAATTCAAGTAACATGTTGAAATTGCTCTCGTGTAGGCCAAATGCAAAGACTTTGGTGTTAGATGCTAGCATAAAAACTCAGAAGTACTGATCTTCCTAAATTCACACTGAAGTGTTTGGAGTTAATTTCAAAATCAAAATGAATCATTTAAGATCACATTTTGAGATTCAAATACAAAGAGCAACCAAACTATTTTCCCAGTTTGAAACTCATTTTAAATAAGATGCTGTTAATCCTTCATGGAGGGACAATAGATCATCCTTCCAAATAAGCATTATTCAGCTATATCAGACAGTATTTTTCTATTCACTTTCGTGCTAGCTGCATGGAACTTTCAAACCCTCACATTCTTCTTCCTCCAAAAGAAAAACAGTATTTCTAGCAAAGTATTTGTGCTGTAAATATAGAAAACATTTTAGCTCATTTCACAGAGTAATATGTTATCATTCCTGCAAAGGGACACTCCATGAGTACTTGACCCTTTGGTCTCAGAGCATGAATTTTCCCCATGGTTACTACAGGTTTTACTTTCATTTTTTAAATCAAGTTCATGCTACAGTATTAGAAGTTAATTTCAAAATTAAAATGAAACCTTCAAGAACTAATTTCTAAAATAAAGTTCTCCTAAATAGATTCTCTACAGCCAATTAACTGTAAGGTGTTTTCCTTAGAGTCACAGTATCTCTCCTCTACCTGGACACTTGCTTCCACTAAATTCATTGGAATTAAAGATCTTCTATTCTCTACCGAACAGGAAACAATTGGCCAGTATTACATCCTGGACCATAATAAGTTAGTCGAGTATTCTTAACACCTTAAAAGATAACTTTCAATGTTAAGTTTTTTCTGTTCTACATACATCTAAAAAATTGTAAAACTATCTGTAAGATTATCCTCTATATATACCTCAAGTAAAAATTTTCTCATATGAAGATGATTCAAGAAGCAGATCAAAAGCATATTATAGGATTCATAGATGTGATTAATAGTTGTCCATCTGAAAACTGAAAACTCACCCTCCAAAACGAAGGAAGAAAATCACATCTAACACTTAAATAAACAGCACCATACCCTGCCATTTACTTACGAAACAAATTTTCCCACTTCCACCTGCAATATTGGTTCTCTCAACTGCACTTCCAAGAGCAAGTCTTCAGGTTGTACTTCATCTCCAGGTTTCACAGGATGTGGATTAAAGATTCGAAGATACCCCTTATAACTGCCCACAATGACTTTATCTAAACAACAAACAGACAAAAACAACACATAGGATACTAAACAATACAATAGCACATGTGGAATTCAATTTGCTGCAGAGTGCTTCAAATAATACCCTAGAAAGACAGAATATTGACATGATTCAATTAATGTTCATTATGCTCTGTCTTCTAGTTCATCTTCAGCAATTAATTTTTTTGCAGATAAACAAATATCTGTCAGCACCAGTGATGGCAGCAATAGGGTTGGGTGTTTATGGGTAAGAATCAGGGAAAAGGCCAGTGAGGCAGATGTCATGGTGTTACAGACCACCCAACAAGGACAAAGAGGTCATGAAATAGTCTACAAGCAGCTTGAAGAAATCTCACAATTACCAGCCCTTGCTCTTCTGGAGGGCTTCAACTAATCAGATGTCTGCTGAAAGTCAAACACAGCAGAGAGAAACTCTCTAGGAGATTCCTGGAGTGTATGAAAGATAACTGCCTTAAACTGGTGAAGGAGCCAGCTAGGGAAGGTGCCCCACTGGATTTGTTGTTGGTGAACAGAGAAGGATTTGTAGGTGATGTGATGGCTGGAGGCTGTAGTGGGCACAGCGATCACAATATCTTATTTTTGATTCCTAGGGAAGGAAGAAGGGGGAACAGCAGAATGGTTGTCATGGACTTCCTGAGGGCAGACTTTTACCGATTTAGGAGACTGGTTAGCAGAGTCCCTTGGTAGGCAGCCCCGAAGGGCAAAGGGGCCCAGAGAGGCTGAACATTTGTAACAAAGGAAGTCTTAAAAGGTACAGGACCAGGCCATCCCCATGTGCCAGAAGCCAAGTTTGCAGGGAAGAACACCATCCTGGCTGCACAGAGTTTTGGCTGGAACTCGGGGAAAAAAAGGAGATATGACCTTTGGAAGAAGGAGTAGCTGAATCAGAGGGGGCTGAATCAGCTGAATCATAAGGTTATGGAGGAAGAAAGTTACAAGGGCCAGAACCCAACTAGAACTTAATCTAGCTACTGCCATAAAATACAGTTGTCAGGTTTTTTAAAATAAAAATATATAAAAATGTAATACTGCTTTCTCTTATGTTGTTTCTGTTTCCTTGGGTTCCTGGGGTTTCTGAGGCTTTTGTGAGCTTGGCATCCAACTGATTTAACTTATCTCTGTCTCTGTGAAGGCTTTCTGTTTTCCCCCAGCCCTGCATCTGAAGAACAGGTCGAGACCGTCTGTTCTCATGTTCAGGAATTTGTTTATTCTTTGCTTATCTTATATTTGTTCCCTGGCCTGCCACAGTCTTCTCTGGAGGCCAGGTTGTGCTGAACTCTCTACCTCTTGGGACAGTGTTATCTTTTATACTAGAAATTATGTATGCTTTATTTACAACAATACTCCAATATCTATTAACTATATTGAACAGTGTACCTTTGTTCTAGACCAACCAAAATGTGCCACATAAGCACAGAAGATGGAGAACAAGAGACAAAAAAGAAGCTCAGGGACACACCCCATTTCCTCCATCTTTGTCCCCTCATATCACATTCTAAAATCCCAAAATTCTACTTTTTCACCCTGTGACATGCTAATTATCATTCTATCTAAATTCTTAAAAATTTCCCCAGGACAGTCAGAACGATGTCCTGGTTCCCATATACAGTAAAACTGTTTCTATCAATACATCAGCAACAAAATGATGGCCAAGGAGAATCTCCATTTTTTTTATCGGATATGGGAGGAAACAGTGACAAAGGATAAGGAAAAGGCTGAGGTACTTAGTGCTGCCTTTGCCTAAGTCTTCAAGAGAGCAACAGTTGTTCTCTGGGTACCCAGCCCCTGAGCTGAAAGACAGAAACAGGGAGCAGAAAGCAAGAGGAAATGGTCAGGATTCTGCTACATCACTTAGACACAAACACAAGTCTATGGGGCCAGATGGAATCCACCCAGGAACACTGAGAGGTATGGAACTGCTCGCCAAGCCACTCTCCATCATTTACCATCACTCCTGGCTGAGCGGGGAGCTCCCAGTTGACTGGAAGTTAGCATTTGTGATACTCATCTACAAAAAGGGTCAGAAGTAGGATCCATGGAACTACAGGCCAGTCAGCCTGACCTCAGTACCAGGGAAAGTCATGGAGCATATCGTCTGGAGTGCCATCATGCAGCTTGTATGGGAGAACCAGAGGATCAGACCCAGGCAGCAGGGGTTTATGAAGGACAGGTTCTGTTTGACCTGCCTGTTCTCCTTCTGTGACAAGGAGACCAGCTTAATGGAAAAGGGACAGACTGTGGATGTTGTTTACCTCAAATTTAGTAAACATTTGACAGTATTTCCTACAGAATTCTCCTGGAGAAACTGGATAGTCATGGCTTAGGCAGGTGCACTGCTTGCTGGGTAGAAAAGTGTCTGGGTGGCTGAACCCAGAGACTGGTGGTGATCTGCGTTACATCCAGCTGGGGACTGGTCACAAGTGACATTCCCCAGAGCTCAGTACTGGGGCCAGTCCTGCTTAATATCTTTATCAACAACCTGGATGTTGATCGAGTGCACCATCAGTAAGATTGCTGATGACACCAAGTTGGGTGGGAGGGTTGATCTGCTGGAGGGCAGGATGGCTCTATAACAGAACCTGGACAGGCTGGAACAATGGGCTGAAGCCAGTCTTATGAGGTCCAACAAGGCCAAGTTCCAGGTCATTCACTTCAGTCACAACAACCCCATGCAACACAACAGGCTTGGGAAAGAGTGGCTGGAAAGCTGCCCAACAGAAAAGTACCCAGGGCAACGGCTGACAGCAGCTGGAACATGAGTCGGCATGTGCACAGGTGGCCAAGAAGGCCAATGGCATCCTGGCTTGTATCAGAAAGTGTGCGGCCAGAGAAGTATTACCTCTCTGTATTCAGCACTGCTGAGATTGCACCTCAAACACTGTATTTAGTTTTGGGCCTTTCACTACAAGAAAGTCATGGAGATGGTGGAGCATAGCCAGAGAAGGGCTACAAAGCCAGTGAAAGGCTTAGAGGTGCACCAGGGGCTGTAAAACCTAGATGGGCTATTAGGAAAAATTTCACCAAAAGGGTTGTGAAGCATTGGAAAAGACTGCCAATGGAAGTGGCCAAATCAACACCCCTGCTGGTATTTAAAAGACATGGAGACATGGTGCTCAAGGACATGGTTGAGTATCAAAAACAGAGTGTTAGCTGTTGGACTCAATGATCTTAAAGGTCTTTTCCAACCCAAATGACTCTAATGAATTTCTAATGAAAAAGGTTGTACACCAAATCAAGTAACAGCTCAACTTTATTCAAATCGTCCTGAAAAGGGAGAATCTTACATTAAAATAATTTTAGAAGAGTATGGCAGGAAGGAAGTCAAACTCAAGTACCTCTATCAGGTAAAACAAAGTTCCAAGATGAGCATGATATCATAAAGACACCAAGAATTTATTAATTTTAAAAAACATACACACAAAAACTCTCCCTGACAGCAAAGATCATTTCACATTATTAATGACTACACAGAAATACGGGGTTTACTCAAGCAGGGTCACTTACGTCAATCATCACTTGTTTTCCAGATCAAAAGGGTTGTTTATTTGTTTTTCTAAATTCTTAACTTTTCAGCTCTCACCTTCCTTTTTTCTCCCCTTAGGTTTTTACAAGTCACAATGTGTTTGCTCCCATGACTAACAGAAAATTCTTTATTTTAAAGATATCTACCATTGATGGAATAAGACAAGAGAGAAGTAACTAGTGAACACAAGCAAGAATTAACATATTTTGCAGCATACGAATATAAAAAGACAGAGACCACTGAATTTATCTTCTTAAGTCTACAAGGACACATTAAAGATACCAGACCTAAGACTATCTAGCCAACTAGTCTGGCTAACAAGATTTCAGCATGCATTGCTCAAAAAAACCTACAGCTGTGTGGCTGTAGCCAGCAATTTTTGTCTGAATTTACCTTGTCCACTGCCACTATTATCAACATCAGCAACACACAGACAGCCTTGGTCAAATTCTTCCTTTTCTCCAAGTATGGTGGACCACCAGTCTCTAGCTTTAAACAAGGACATTCTTCTTTACTGAAAAGGAAACAAATCATTGTTAAAGTTTGTACTAATACATGCAACTGTTTATACAAAAACTTTCTTTGTTAGCAACAGGTTTCCTTAACTATATTGCACCTCTCGGTGTCACGTTGCACTAGTGTGAGTGAAATAAATGGTAATTCCAGGTGTCTGGAGTTTCTGGTTATACAGTTCAGAAAACAACCTCAGGAATCTCATAATCATTATTTAAATTAGTTGTGACAGACACTGCTTGTTATATGAAGAAAATGCAACAAAACAACAGACTTTTAAAAACTGTTAAATGCTACATGCCTTCTGTTACAAGCACTAAGTAATAAAAAATTTTCAAAGTCACAGGACTGAGGTCTGCTCTCTTACCAAGGAGTACCAGCGGGGGGGGGAACGATTCTGATGCAAGTCTTCTGCAAGAGAAATTATTTTTAGACAAGTAAACGGAGACATAAACAGACGACATCAAAACTTCCACTGCATAATCGTCTTGAAGATGCTCCAGTGACACGACTAAAGAACTCGGTCATACACGGCACAAATCAGCTTTTCTGCTCCCTACCTGATGTTATTTTAAGAAGGGGGGAGGGTAGGAGCGAGGAGACTAATCCCTTTGCGGGCAGCTTGACAATAACATTATCCTAGTTCAAAACTCAGCTCCGTGCCTATGGACCCGGACACACTCGATTCCACAGCCCGCACAGGAGACGAGGGACTGCCAGGCACCGACAGCTCCAGCAGGAAAAAGGGCAAAAGATAGGATTCGGAACAAACGCAGCCTGCAAGCCCGCGCCTTTCCTCTTTCAAGGAAACCAAGTCCGGCAAACAAAAACACTTATTTTCCACCTTTTTGCCGTCGCTATGCCCGCTAGGCAACCTGCTGCCGCTGGGCGCGAGCTGGCACAGCACAGTCCTCCACACACACCCCATCACTCCCTCCTGCTCTCCCTCACAGAGTCCCTAAGCAGCACACTCAGCACTTACACCGAGCCTGGGACACGGATACACACACACACAGATACAGACACACATCCCCGTGGAGCGGGAGAAGGGAGACGGAGCCCGGCGGGGGCTTACTTGGGCGGGAGGCGACAGTTCCCTGTCAACGGCGCAGTCCGAGCCGCCCCGGGGCAGCAGCCCCGCTTCCTCGCAGGCGCTCCTCGCTCGGGCGCGGCCCGAGACAAGGCACAGAGGGGCAGGCTACAGGCGCATTCCCGCCGTCGCCGCCATCTCCAGCATCCTCCTCCCCGCACCGCCGGCACCAACCGCTCACCGCCCCAGGCCCCGCCCAGCGGAGAGCTTGGGAAATGTAGTTTGGGGAGCTGCGTCATGGGCCGTTGGGCTCTCTCACTTCATCCTGTTCTTGGGGGGAAGAGCGAAGAAGAGAAACATTTCTTTTGTATTTTCTGAGAGGATAAAAAAGGAAAAAAAAAAAAAAACTAAGTATTCGACAGCTTGTGCTTTTTCTTCTTCAAACCTCTCGCTCTCGAGGCGCACAGCTCCACCCGTGCGTCCACCCTTTCCCTCCCCCTTTCCCTGTGGCGTGGTACGGCCGGCGAGGGGCCGGGACGGCGGGGCGCGTGCAGCTCCGACGTTGCCGACCCGGCGGTCTGTCAGGGAGGGCCCGCCGGGGTTCCGCTCCTTCGCCCACACCGAGGGCTCCGCGGCGCTTCCCCGTAGTGGCTCCCGGCGACCCGGGAACTACTACCATGGACAGGACCGCCGTGGCCAAGATGGGAGCGGTGGCGAGCGCCAGCGTGTGCGCGCTTGTGGGCGGGGTGGTGCTGGCGCAGTACATCTTCACCATGAAGAAGAAGACGGGTAAGAAGACCAAGATCATCGAGATGGTACGTGGTAAGAGGCCGAGAGCCCCTCGGCCCCCGGGTGCACGCCCTTCTCCTTGTCCTTTTCCTCTTGCGGTCGGCTCCCCACGGCCGCCCCGCGGAGCCACACGGATATCCCGAGGGGATATCTGGAGGGTCCTTGAGCTCTATTTGGAATTTCTGTAAGGACAGGCGCTGAAGGCAGGAGAGGCTGTTCCACCTCAGCGTGACCCACTAGCACGGAAAGGGTCTGCGCCGTCCTGCCCTGCCCGGCCCATATGTGCCTGTAGGATACGTACGTACCCGTGGGTCTTGGTGGTAATGTACAAGCCTGCTTGCAATTTGTTTAAAAGAAAAATGGGCACGCACGAACACGTGTTCAGTCATCTGTTGAAAGTGGGAAGCACAGTCTGTTCACGGTTACTATAAAAGGAAGATGGAGCCCGCTCTCTCTTGCTGCCCTTGTTAAACTTGTTTAGGAAATTGTTTAAATATCTGCTTATAAATAACTGGGTTGTAAAAGATCGTAGTTTGGACAAGGTGCTAATTATGTGGAATTCCCTCAGATTTTGTGATTTGGACACCGCCATACTGAAGAACTGAACTAAAATCGTCAAGGCACTTGATGTTAGCTAATGGGTATTTTGTGATCTCCCCTGATGAATTTTACTGAAAGCTCTGATGAATTTTTATAATTACACGTGGAAACAGATTTTAATAAGAGCTAAGATTCCCTGTGTAAATTGTGAGCTGCCCAAATATTCACTTGGCCACACATTGCCATGCTTGCCGGTAGAATTCATGCAGTGCAGTTTGTGATAACGTGGGTCCAAAGAAAAATTCTACTTTGAGTTTTTGCTAATTGTAGGGGCATCACTCGCTGTTGAAAAACAATACTGTTTCTAGTCATCAGTCATGTCATCTGACAATTTGGAGGGAGATGCCTTGCTCTTTAGTTTCTCCAAGCTCACTTGCAACAGCTTGTGGGTGAGCAGAAAATTTGGATTGCCACTTTAGAGAGGTTTTAGGTCTATTTCTGTGCAAAGGCTGTAGGATTTTACAGAAATCATTTGAAAACTTACAGTGGCATAACTGGTTATAAATTTTATTATATTTTTTTAATTCTAGTACTATAATACCGGAACTTACTTGTGAGTTATGGGGGTGATAAAATAACAGCATCTAAAAGCTTGATCATATGAATGCTCAAAAGGCAAATCCAATAGTTTCACTAACTCATGTTTGTAATACCTGATTTGAGCTGAAAATACCTAATAGTTGCTAAAATCTATTTATATTCACTTTCTATGCAATGCTTAAGTGGTGTTTTGGCTAGGAAAACTTTAACTTTACCAAGATTTTGCCTTTGGTAAGGGAAAAACATCATTATGCCAATGCTAAATCGAATTCTGGTAAGTTATTTTCTTAAGTATGTACTTCAGATAACATTTTCAGAGGTATATTCATGGGCACAGACAGACCTATGATCCTAAGTAGATATTTCAAAAATTCCACTTCTATGGTTCAAGCTTTTTCTCAGCTTTAAGTTGCAGAGGGAAAATTAAGCTTTTTGAAAGCATGTCCGATTTCTCATGCTGAAACATTTTATCAATTGGATGCAGCACATTCACACTCAGAGAGTGGGCATTTCAGCTGATATTCAGGTTGGCAGCTTCCTCAGCTAGCAAACATCCTTAGTTCTTTCTTAAGTAGTATTTTCAGTGGACACATGTACTCAGGCTGTGCAATTTCTGTGAAATAGTTATGTAAACTTCATACCAAGGAATTGAGTTTGTCAAGTAAAAGCAAAACTGTGTTTATGTGTTTTACTTGAATATGCTGCATTCTGAAGAACTTTCTTTTGTCTACCAAAGCAGATTTGATTCAATGTTTGTCATTTACAACACACCATATCAATTTTATTTCATGACAAAAGAGACCTTTCTTTGAGTTGCGGAGGAGAAGATGCTGTTTTTCAGTCTGTAACTTAGTGTAATTTAGGACGGTGGTAAGGAACAATACTGCCTTATTGAAATGGATTTTCTTCCAATACCAGGCTGGTCTTCTGTGTTAGATTAAAATGATAGGATAGTTCTTGTATTTTCAGCAAACTTTTGATTCAAATTTTCTTTGGGAGACATTATACTTTAGTTTTATATCCACATTAAACTCAGAATTGCCTTGATGTATAATTTTTATCAAAAGCAGTAGGGAGCAGGCCTATTTACACCTTAGTTATGTGAATGAAATATTATTTCATTTTAATTAACTACAGCAAATTTTTTTTTTATTTCTGGGTCAAAATAAAGTTAGATGAATATAAAACCCAAGTGTAAGTTAAAAAAAAAAAAAAAAAGCAGTCTTTAAGTGCTAAAAAGAGAGGGACTTCAACAAATCAAAGGTAACATCTATAAGAAAAGGTACTATAAAGGATTATGATGCCAAGAAAAGTGGAAAGGATTCTCAAGCATTGTGGAAAAGGGTAGCCCTCTTTCCTTGCTGAATAATGAAATCAAGTAATTCTTAAATATCTAGTTCACATTTCAGTAGATGAATTCCTTAAGCATACCAATTAGCCTGGTGCAGAAATTCAAGCTTAATGGAGACACCTTAAAATTGCATCATCTTATTTGATAAAAAAGGTTTAAATTTATAACTAAAATATTAATATTGTCTCTTCATCCGTGGTGTGTGGTTTGCAAACAGGGAGTTTCCCTTAGGCACTCGTGAATAAGTTACTTCAGCTCCACTTCTGAAGTAACAGAGGCATTAGTAGTAATGGTCAGAAGAAATTTCACTCTGTGTGGTAAGAAACAACCGTATCTCCAAGTCTTATGTTATTACTTGGCATAGCCACATTGCCAAGTCTGTGAAACTCAGTAAGTGTTTCTACAGTCAGGTGAAAGCAAAAGTTAGCCACAAGGTTGCTAACGTTCATTTAAAGGTATGGTTAATAATTAGTTAGACTTTCAGAGTAACTTTTTAGAAAATGTTTCCCTGGCTATTTT
The DNA here is from genome assembly GCA_032173965.1 of Sitta carolinensis. Taxonomy (NCBI): domain Eukaryota; kingdom Metazoa; phylum Chordata; class Aves; order Passeriformes; family Sittidae; genus Sitta; species Sitta carolinensis. The sequence goes on along the minus strand of CM063284.1, from coordinate 46,347,049 downwards.
AGAAAGAGGTTAAACCTTATAGTAAAGTTCAGTCTTTTGGATTTTTCAAGCCACAGACAATTTTGCAATTAAGTTGTGGATTCATATACAGAAAATGGTTGTACTGCCAATAGACTTCAATTTTTGATTATTCTTTGCCAAGCCTTTTATCAGCTCAGCAGAAAACAGGTGTTCACAAACTAGAGCAAAGCACATTGCCTAAATCTTTCAAAAACATTTACTTGTAAGCAGTAGCCCAAATTAGTTAAAATATGGAGTTAGCAGAAGAAAAAACTTCTTAGAGGAGTAACAGTATTTTTTGTTATCTGTTTCATAAACGAAGTTCTTAAAATCTTGAAGTTTTTTTCAGCAGCTTGTTCCTCACTCTTTGATTTTGGAGCTTTTTTATTGTATTTTTTTTACTAGCATAAGAAACATAATAGAGCTGGTTCAAAACAGAATAGCCGAGTACCTTGAACTGAGACTTCCTCTCTCAGGATTTTCCTGGAAAACTAGGCAAATATGTATTTACATTTGTCTATTTCTCCAGTCTGCCCCTGAAGTGAGAGGTCTGATTACACGAAAAAGGGACTTTGTATCAAAGTTCAGAACAAGAAAGTAAAATCAACTTCAGCGCAGTTTCTCAGTTTACAGGAAACATTTCAACCACTAAACTGTCTTTGGACAGTGAACTTTTTATTGTTTTTGTTAAAGAAGGAAAGAAATCCATGGATCTTTGCAGTATTAGAGTTTACCTGGAGGGAAATAAGAAAATAAATAAGAAGCAAAGTAGGTACTATTTATCTGCTTGCCTAAAAAGTAAAGGAACATATTCTGTGAGTATGACTGTTAGGGAGGGTATTTTTTAAATTATTATTATTTTCTTTTACCTGGCAGTCTCTGGTAAGACTATGTTCTTGTTTCATAGGGCATAAGAGCATTTGTCACACGGATAAAGATACAACTAACTGGCAGCGATCACACACCACTTCTTTATTCTTGTCTTGTTGCTGGTAACTAGTTGTTATAGTTACTCTGGCAGGTTGGCCTCCCAGCAGAGTAAATAGCAGAGGAGTATGTAATGTGTAACATATATATTCAGGAATCCAAGTGGTTGGTATTTGCAACTCCTTCATATGTACTTATGCCTATACAGAGCTGAAGAAGGGTTTGAGTCTGAGTAAACTGGAATCACTAAAAGGGGAATGGAAGGAAGATGAACTCCATCTAATGATGCCTTTGCATGACATTGTTACTGTCTGGATGTGCTCGAGAGCCATGCAGTGATATGATCCATTTAGGAATAATATTGTTCAAAAAGAATGGTGCTGTGATATATGAACCTAAGTAGTGAAAAGGGAAAGAACTGCTGAGACTTAATATCACTACTACTTATTGACATATGGCTGAGAGCCCTTATGTTACTCGAGTATTAGAATAATTTTTAGATTATTGTTAATATTTTAAAACCAAGTTTAATTTGACATGAGTACTAGAGATGCTATAGAACTACTTCTGTGACTTTGAGTTTTGTTTAGGCTGTATTCCTCAGTAGAAAAATCAATTGACGGTGGTAGACACCAATTACTAAAAGAAGCTTGTTTTGCCCACATGCTGTTTGCAGAGATAATCATAATGTATGTAATATCTGCCACCTAGATAAAGCATGATATCAGGCTGCCTAATGTAAGCCACTGTGCATCATAAAAGTCACCTAACATGTGACTTGTAAAGCAAGTTTCCACAGGGCAGGAAAAACCTTAAAGACAATGCATGTTGATACAACTTGGATACTAGTAACAGTTTTCATTCTCACTGTAAAATAATTCAGTTGGAAATTTAACAAATTCATATCCCAGGAGAAGAAAAATTGACTGAATTCCACTGTTTTCTCCTCTCAATGTCAAAATTATGTACATACTAATATTTTACTTCATCTAGTATAGTAAGCTGATCGTACAATGCAGCTATCTGTTTCAGAAGTAGATTTTAATTTTCTGAAATTGCTGCTCCCTGTGTTGGTTTGGGTTTTTTTTTTTTAATTCAGTAGTTCTTGAAACCTACATTCTTACAAGGGAGCAGTATGGGAAGATTAAGTAAATCCATAATTCTATATTTGTTTCTTTAGAACTCATTTATGCAAGTTATATCAGTTATCAAAAACATACTGAAGATCTATACCTGAAAACTGAGTTCCAAGTAGTCAGTGTGGACGTCAGGATACAATATAGATTGTAGGTATAGGCTCAGAAGAGATTGTTTGCTGCTTTCTTTTATATTTCATCTAAAATTTTTTCCAAGACAGAAAAGCAGACTTTCAATTACTCATTCTGCTCTGAAATAAATTATAATTATAAAATATATAATATATTTTAATAAATGTTTGGTATGTGTTGTCATATTTTTAAGTGATTTTTCTCCTGTTTGTGATAACTCATTTTTACCATTTGAGCTATAATGGCATTTGTTCTATTAAACTCTTCTTACATCTTGAAGCCAATAGCAAAAACTGCAAGTCTTAAACATGTTTGTTACCTTTAACTATCAAACAATATGAGGAGTAATATAGGATTTTTTAGTTTTTACTCTGAATATGCCTATCATTGCAAATCTGTTCATATTAATTAGTTGCACAGCATTCCAATCGTACCATTCAGTCTTGAGTTAACGAGAACTACCAGCTTTTATAAAAAGTGTCTAAACCGATCAATATAAGCATTGAAGAGGCCCAGGGTTAAGAATCCATGCGTTTATATGTAGGAGAATACTAGTGGTGAATTCAATAACAATTTATAAGTAGGAGAATACTAATGGTGAATTCAATGTACCTGTAAATATAAAAAATCACAATTTTTGTAAATTTTGACTAGAGACTTGCAAAATGCCTGAACTTTTGAAGTTCCTTCTTTAAAAAAAAAACCCAAACAATCAAACAAAAAATCATACAAAAAACCCCACCACAGCTCCCTTTTACCTTTTATTTTCACTTGCATGAGTTACATCACACATGCGCAACACATATTCTTTTCTGTGTTGGCTAGTTCCAATTTGCAGTAATAGCCTTCAAGCCCTTCGCCACCATTCTTCCCTGAATGAGTGCATACACAAGCGTATTTTGTGCAAGCGAACTACAGTGTACTCTTCACCTCCTACGAAGGGTTTTTATTGGAGGGAGCTTAAGGAAATATACTAGAAGAGAAGCAGACGGATAGCTTTTATTGCTGTGTTTTGGAGCGTTTGTCCTAGAGTGATTCATTTTCACGGCGGAAGTTGGTGCTGGTTGAGCTGCAGCAGGCGGCCCCGAGCAGCAGGCGGCGCTGGCGCGAGCCGTGTCCAAGGCGGAGGCGCTGCCGGGGGGGAGCCGCTCGCCCTCGGGGCGCGGGTCCGCGGCCGTGGCTCCCGGCGGCCGTGGCTCCCGGCGGCCGTGGCTCCCGGCGGCCGTGGCTCCCGGCGGCCGTGGCTCCCGGCGGCCGTGGCTCTCGGCGGTCGCTGCCCCGCGGCGGTCAGACGCGTTCAGCTGAACTGCTCCTGCTGCACAGGCACACAGCAGCGGCCACGGCTCTGCTGCCTGCCAGGTGCTCAGCGCTGAAATCAGGCTAAGCGCAGCTGAGAGGCAGGAACACCTCGCAACTATTCTTCCTGGCTTCCTTTCCTAACCACTGTGCAGGGATGGAAGGCCAGATAAGACTGGACGAGAGAGTCCTTTATATGGCCATGGAGGGTGTGTAAAATAAAAGTTAGGGCGTGAAGCCTAACTGGGCTTCTTGCAGACACGGCTCTGCGCAGCAGCCTATCTGCAGCGACTGCTTCTTCCTGGGGCACAGTCTTCACGCAGCCCTTATCTTGACCAGTTGCTGGATGTCAGTCTCTTTCTCCCATCCAAAAGTCATCAGTCACCAGGAGCCAGCTGCTGTAAATCATCAGAGAACTTGTGATTGCAGTAGGCAAAATTTTAGTTCAATGTCTATCATGCAGCAGCTTGATGGGCAGTGTGCCATTAAATTGGAATCTGTGGCTGTTTTGTTAGTCAGCTCTTTCTTAGGTTATTTGTGTGGAGCTTCTGATGGTTCAAGAAGAAGAAAAATCGGTGTCTATTAAAAGTCCCCAGAATTTTTTTAATTTGGCTAATCATCAAGAGTGCTTTATATGAATGCCAAAAAAAAAAGAGAAGGCATTTTTCAGTACAAGTGGACATGTGTTTAAGGTTGCAGCACACAGGTCAAGGAAGACACCATGTTTAAATACTAAAAGTAACTATATTATTTTCATTCACTAATACCTCAAAAGAATAGAGAATTGCACTGACCTCAGAAAATAATTACAAAAATAATTTTAAATAACATTTCCCTAAATTATAGCAGTAATACCTATTGCTAGAGGGAAATGTGGCTTCTACTTTCGTATATCTCAGTCTTTTAAAAATTACTAATTTATTTAATTTGCTATTTTATTTTTAAAGGGCTGAGCCAAAGCCCAGACTTAGACACTGAAGATTCGTTAAGTGTCTGAATACAGACTTTCAGACTGAGCTGGGTTTGCCACCAAGAAAATTCCTGTTCAAATGCACTTGTTCTTACTTGTTTCCCACTCGTTAGCTGTCATTTCCTTCCTGCACTCTTATATAAAAGATTTGTTTGCTCTGCAGATTGGATCACTGAAATAATCCAAGTTTATTTGTGGTTTAGTTTTCTTTTCCTAGAAGTTTTTTTGCTCCATCTTAATCTGACAGAATGAATACCACTGAAATGTTCCATTAATCTTGTTTCCTTAAAGCTTTCCCTCTTTGTCAGAAATTTACTAGTTATTAGACCAAAACTGTGATTTTTTTTTTCACTCAGCAGTTATTATCACAACACATACTACTATCAGGTGCATCTGCCTTTGCAATGAGTATCAGTGATAGGTACGCCTCAATTTGGTTTGCATGTCCCCATGGAAAAATTGTACATGAAACTGAAGGGTAGGAATTAGCACAAAGCAGTGTAAGTACTTTAGCAGTAGTAAAGTGCAAAGAATAGAAGTGGTAGTATTGATACCAATTGCTTTTGAACACTTTCAGAAGGCAAGCACACAGAGATACAAGAAATTAGGCACCCAAGTGCAACTTCGAATGGATCCAGCAGTGAGAATCACCCATAAAACAATGAGATGTGGAGTCGAAACAATCCTTCATGCCTCAAGTCAAGATGCTTCTGCCTGTTACCTTTAAAAGGAGTGTTTGGTAGCTGTATTTCATCTTTATATTTAATGGAATTTTTTTTCAAGAACTTTAAAGAAGGGTTTGTAATAAAAGAGAACCTAACAGTTAGAAACTTCATTAGTCTCAATGTGTAATTTAATTGGAATATTATGTTAGCACTACATTTTTACATGTAGTGTCTGGTAATGTATTGCAGATTAAACTTTGTCCTGCTGACTTTGCTTTCAAACTGAATCCCACAACTCCACTATTCAAGGGTCAGAGTTTATTTGATTTAGATACAACATTCTTAAGCTTAGTGAAAAAAAATCTAAGCAGATTTTTTTTTTTCTTAGAAGCAGATAAGAGAAGAAGAGAATCAGCAGCAACTGCTTCAGTGCAAGCCTTGGCCTTAATGCAAATTCCATTCTCGGTAGTGTTACATGGAAGCTTCTAGGGAAACAAACATTTGTTTAAGTTCTTTCAATGCATGTCGATGTAGATATATACAGATATTTAATTATAGAAGGTATACATGTGAATCTACAGTTGGGGGGAAATAGTATAGTTCATTAAAATTGCCTTATTATGCAATGTGAGCTTTTGCATACCTGATAGCTAATTAAAAATTAAGAATTTGTAAATGTACCACAATGTATCTACATACTAACAATTCTTAGAATTCTACACTGTCTAGGTATTTTGAAGAAAGATTATTTGTACCAGCAGCCTCACTTGTAAGCATTCTTTAAGAAAGCATTAGATTCTGTATAATGGTGAGAGGAAAATGGGTCTTTCAGACAGGCTCCCTAGCAGAATTTTATTTGAGAGTATCACTCAAATAAAAAAAAAATCTAATTTGTCAAAAAATAATTTTCCTTAACTGTGTTCTGAGGAGAAGAACTGGCAAGAAAAAGGAAGGATGGAGTTAAAACTAAGATACTTGTGATCAAACTGAAACATTATCATGAAAAGCAAATTTTTCTCCCTGTCATTACATGTTACAAACATGTTGACTTGCCTTCCATGAAAATCTTAGCACATAATGATAGAATCATCTGTCTCACAATGGTCTGTAACAGAGGCACAAAGAAAGCATGGGAAAGGGGTCATTTGTCATGAATCTTTTTTTGCTAGAATGATTTCTCTCCTCCAGCAGCTTGTATTCCAGAGACAGTGTCTGTAATTTAGGATGAGCTTTTTTCATGTTATTACCCAGTACCATTTTAAGGCTGTGTAAATTCACAGTAACAACAAAAAGGAATTCCACATTTTACTACTTTACCTCTAATTGTGTGAGTTGTAGCTGACTCCTTTGTTTTGCGCCTGCCTCCTCTTAATTTTAGTTGATGACCTCTACCTCTTATACTGGAAGAAATAGTGAGCAGTCTTTCCCTTTCTAAGCCATCCAGTAACTTCCAGGTCAAGGAATTCTTGTAATATTCAATTGTTCATTGTATGAATCTTTTCTCATGGCTCATTCTTACTGCCCTTCTCAGGGCCTTTTCCAGTTCTAGTCTATTCCCTGTAAGGTAAAGAAACCAGAACTGGTTTTGGTATTTAAGCTCCAAGTTCATAATGGATTTATAAAGATTTTATCCAGAAAGCCCTGGTAAGAATAGGCATCAGTGGAATGTATGTATGAAGGCCAAGAAAAGATCCTTCATTTTCTTCTGCCGAGCAATGAAAGCGTGTCACAACCTTGAGTTCTTCTTTCAATCTTGGTGCTTTAGAAGTTATTGTTAAAATTTAAGTGCAATATGATAAATTTCATTGATCTGCTTACATTTTTGCTATTTTTATATTCTCTCTTTTTTTTTTAACAAGGGCAGGAGAGAAACAATGAAGATTAAAAAAAAAAACATCAGTTTAAATTTGGCTGGATACGTGTGGTATTTCCAAGATACTCATTAGAAAGAAGATTTCCTCATCATTTCCAGATACTCACTGATAACTAAATAATACATATCTTCTTTTAGCTTACCAGTTATAAAGGTTAATTCTCTCCACAGTGAGGGAATGGGAACTAGGCACAGAGATGAGGTGATTCCCCTACCATACAATCAGAGAAAAAAACGCCTATCCTGAGCTGTATTCATTCACCCGTACAGAACGTACACAACTGTTCTGTATGTTTTGTACTTCCTATATTCTCTCAGACTAAATTCTTGACTGAACTAATAATTGACAGAATCGTATGAAATGCTGGAAATGTAGACCCTAGTTACTATTAGTCCTTTGTCTTCTTGTAAGATTCGAAATGTCTGCTGATCTATCACCAGCAGAAAACTCTTCTTTTAGAATTATTTTGTAAGCACAAGAAGAAGCTGCATAAAGGGACAATGATGCTGCAATATCCTTTATTCTCTCATCAGAGAAAAATATATTAAACATAAGAAATGCTTAAGGAGTCGTTTTAGTGTTTTTGTTGACATTAAGCTTTGTGTTCAGTACAGCCACAAATAGATTATTAGATGATCACCAGTTTTTTCTTGAACTGTGAAGAAAGCTGGATCTCTGATCAGATCAAGAAAATCTTTTATGAAAAAATTGTTGAATATGTCTTGTGATACCATTCAGGGTAAGATACTCACCTCCTTAGCATGTGTCTTCTCTGGATTTATCACAATTTGTTGAATTCAGTCTTTAGTATGTTCTTAGCACTTTTTCATAACAAGTGCTCTTCAATTCTTTCAATTCAGTTCTTTTCAGAATTGCTTACACTGCTCACAAGTGATCTCTATGACAGACACACACTTTCATATACAAATCAGAGTTCTGTATTGCATCATACCAGCTGTAAATATGGATAGCATGAGTTTTTACACCAAACATGTACTGCAAACATAGGTGGCACCCAAAATTCCTGCAAGGCAGCCTTCTAAAGCTCTATGTACCCCAGCTTCATCAAACTGACCATTGATCTTACTTTCTTTGTAGTTGTCACAGATATAAAAAGCTATTCCTGGAACCATTATGCTGCTCATTAACTCAGTTCACTAGGGCATGATTAATAATCATGTTTGAGTCCAGTTGGGTTGTATTGATTCCTTTCTTCTGCTTGGTCTTGGTACTTGAGTACCAAGGTTCAGGTACCTTTCCCTGTCTCATGAGGTTATATCAAATAGGCTGTTTTGGAAAATATCTACTAAGTAAACTTATTACAAAAACAAAATTAGACAACAAATACAGTTCTTTAATGTTTAAAATTGTTCCCTACAATAAAGCAAGGTATTGCTCAAGTAAAGTCAAGCAACATACAAAATATATGGGGATATATTCAAAAAAGTCATGGTAGGGTCACTAAAAAGGAATAAAAGCTAGTAAGCTCATGAAAAGACACTAGCTAATGTTTACACTGCAGACAGGATTCAATCACCTCTGAATTTGGTAGAAAATAGTCTGAAAAGCTATGACCTCTTTCATGATCTTTAAAAGTTTATGTCAGTTTAGTTGAAGTATGCAATTTATTAGTTAAAGAAAAAGCCCAGCTTACTTGCTTAGGCAATATACCTGTGCTAATGCTTTCCACAAATGGATGCAACTTAGGTCACGGGTATGGAAGTACCGGTAGAACCAGCTTTTCCTTGCTTTAGACTAAAACTTACAGTGCTTCATATTTGAGAGCATCCTTTACAAACCAAGTTCCCCTAACACAAGAGCATATAAAGTTGAACCGTTTCCCAGTCTTATATAAATTATAAATCATCTAGTGTTTTCAGTGTTGTTCTTCTTTGCCTCTCTCTCTTTTTCAGCATAGACTATTCCATAGTCAAGATACGGCTTTCAGCCAAAGAGAAAATGTTGAAATAGAATCTATCTGTTGAAGTAACTATACCTCTTCAGTTCGTGGTTCTTAAAATATATATTTAAATGACCTTCCATATTTCAAGAGTAGAAATGTCATGCTGGAGTTTATTTCTCTCTATTAACAATATCAGTGTTCATTTTAACTCCTCTTTTACCAGACATTAAACACTGTAAAATGCTGTACAGACTCAAATCAGCAGTAATAGAATGTCATTAGTGGAAGCTGTTGTAATTAAACTGTTGTACACCAAGATTTCTTGGAGTTTCAAAGACAGTCTTGTTTCAGAGACGGGAAGTTTCAAGTACGGCATTTTCATTAAAGTGAAAGTACACTGTTGATAAAGATAGAGTAGATGTTTTTCTAAGAATTAGGTGTTGGCTGTATTAATGTTTACAGAAATTTTGCTCATGACATTTTCTAGAGCTTTCACTAAAACTATAATTATTCATTTAGAATGCTTTCCAATTAGCCTGGTATACCAAAAAACAGTCTGTAAGAGTTGGACTTAATTTCTGTAACTCTTTTTTTTAACCTTAAAATTAATAAAATATTTTTTTTAAACCCACCTTGTTTTTGTTTTCCCAGTTTTCTGAAAGGAAAACTAACTTTCTTTAGATTCTTGACAGCACTGGAGTTAATTTTCTCACTATATCACAGCTGAGAAGTACCAGAATAGCAACAGGCCAGCTTGCTGACCCACAGAATCCCAGCCTCATCTGTGAGGTTCACAAGACTCATTTATATATCAGTACCACTGTCCCCTTTGAAATACGTAAAAGCTCAAAGGCAGGTTCTTTGCAAAACTGAATGTATCAACTGATACATTACCTGAACTACCCGATTCATCTAGCAAGCATATTTTACTTCATTGTTCATAAGATTGTTTTTAACACTGGAAATCTAGCAGGGACACAAGCTGCATCTTTTTGTTGTGCAAATAAGTAATATTTATTCAAGACACTGTACTATACGTTTGTTTCCATTATTATTCTATTACAACAGCATACAAATGCTACAACAAGTAGTTTAGTGGTAGCTATGAATCCTGGCAATACCAATGCCAGGTATGTTCTATTTACTGTATACACTACAGGGATTATGTTATATTTTGAACATATGTTTCAAACTCTTGCTGCTTCAGGATATGCAGACCTTAACATGTACATTTAAGGGGATCTTGGTCAATTCTAAGAGGATAAGTGTTGATTAAAATTACATGTTTTATATTAGCTGAAGTATTCACTTCAGTCGTTTGGTTGGCTCAAAACAGAACACCTCTGAAAACAAAATGAAAGTGCACATGTAGGTCAGATACACTGAGGAATCCTGATAGGCTACATAGTAGCCTACAGTTGGAATGTAGACACAAAACATATAGATCTACTGTACCATTCAGAAAGTCTTTTGGGATTTTTTTTAATGTAGAAAGCACACCCTCCTTTGAAGGAAATTTTCATAACTAATGGATTTTTAGAGTCCTGCTATTGTGGGGGGTTTTATAGCCTTATAGGTTTTGTACATGCTACACATGTAAGCTGCCCTTGCTTCATCTCTGATGATTGCACTGGTCACATTGGTGGCCATGTATGAATTGGCCTGATGTTAGTGGTTAGTCCTGGCATCCCGAAACAGGGATCATAAACCTGAGGTCAAACATGAGTTATGGGGTAATACAGAGAAGCTTGCACTGCTGCTATAGCAATAGTCAGCTTTGAATGACACTTAAAAGCATTTTCACAATTCAAAATGTAAACTACAATTAGACAATAGTTCCTTCATCCCCTCACTCTAAAAAATATTTCTTTTTAATCCATCTTCTACGTCACCTAGTTATGGTCTTTGATCAGGCAGCATGCCTTATGACAAACTTCTAAAACTATGTGGAGTTGCCTTGTCTCTCAAAAATCCTGACAAACAAGGCTCCTTGATTTCCTGTTTCAGTATCACACAGATAATTACAGCCAAAACAAAAATTAATTCATTTTCTCCTTCTACATGAATAAATGTGTGCTACCTAGTAAACATTAATGAAACCATGTCAATGAAGCTCTAAGAAATTTGTGGCACTATGCGACAGGAAATCCTAAAATACTTGGAAAGATTTTGTACAAGGACTAAAAAGTTACAAAGCAGTAAACTTCTGCTTTGAAAAACAAGTGCTTTCCTCTGTTAGAGCAGCCCAAATTTGCCTGCTGCATCCATGAAAGCTGTTCATTCAGTGAAGGTCAAAGGTTTTGTTGTTGGTGAACCAGCTGATGATCTGTAAGCCTGTCGCTCTGTACTGCTGAGCATAACAAACTGCTGTGCATTGCTGACGTGCGTCACAGGACCCTGGGGTTTTGCACGGGGATTAGTCAGGCTGTATTTGGAAACGCCCTCAACTGCACCCTGTGCTGCTATATTAGTGTGTCTCAAGCAAGAGGAATTTTCTTTTGCTTCTGCAGCTGCTCCTGCAAAACCCTCTGGTAAGTGTGCACAGCTTCTGTCAGCAGTATTGACCCTGTCTCCTTGCCTGTGTTTTTAAGCCAAGGTTATGAGCTGAGGGCTTACTTACGGTTGTTAATTGTGACTGTGAAAAAACCTAAAAAATATATTTTTAAATTAAAAATTTGATAGCATAGGATGAGCAACAGCATCAAAGGAATAAGTGGTTTTCATTGAATAGATTAATTCAGCTTAAATGTTCCTCTACTTTTAAGTATGTATCAGACTATGCTGAAGTGTTGGTATTTTCACAGTGATGTCACTATGTACCATGCATGTTGGCTTTTATTTTATACAGCAGGAATAGAAAGATCACATAATATAGCAGACCAATTCTTAAAAGGATTTGGTTGGTTTTTGTTGGCAGCCTGCATGCAAGCCCTGCATCTCTGGACTCTGCTTGCCACCTATGCTGTTGCAGTAGGACAAAATCAAGGACAGAAGAATCAGGAGTGCCCTAAGCTCAACGCACAGGTACTCTCCTTTAAAAACACAAGAGGAAACGCTGTTGTCATGTTTTCTGTGAAAGCGCTCTCTCCAGATTTTTATAAGACCTTTTATCCAAATTAAGTATCTGAACCCAGCACATTAAGTATAAAAATATGTAAATAAATAAACAAAGTAAATCAGGAAAAATTATTTTCAGTGTGCATCCTATTCCATGTCTTAAAATAGCTTAGGCAGTGAACCCATTTTCAGTTATTTCCTATTACCTGTGCTGGGTATCTAGTTTTATAGCATGTTATCAAGCAACTGTGAAAATACTTAGTGTTCTGTTGTTTCATTCCCATAATGACTACTTTTTAGCTGCATAGTCCTAAGGCTATTTCTTGGCAGAACTACTAAAATAGTAATTTGGTAATTACTAGTTACTAGGGGTCTCTTACCATAGTTGAGTTTGTATCATCTCAATATAAAAAGTATTATGGTTTTGGGAATTACAAGTTAGTGAGTCTCTGTCCTGAGCTCAGATTATGCTAGCAGAGTGCCCGATAACTAGTGAAGGCACTGACTACCTGCACATAATGCAGTAACTGATGTGATTACACTCATGTCCACTGTCTTTTGATGTTCCTAAGATATAAGCTGACTAACAGCTGGGGCAGCTAAGAGAAACCTCTGTTGCACTCAAGAGCCAGAATTCAAATTGTTGGAATTATAGGCAGTCTTGCTTTATACATATATGAGCATAAACACTTAGAGGAAAAGATCCCTACAGTGTCATTCTGCGGATTTTGTTATAGCTCCCCTGCTTCTTGCAACTCAAATGTTGCAAGTAGCAGAAGTTACGTGGAGACACTTGCATGATTTTCAGAAATTTTTTGTAAGCTTCATTTTCTAGAGCAAAAAATGTTTTCTAATAATAGCAAAAAAAAAAAAAAAAAAAAAAAAAAAAAGTTGGAAAATAACATGTAAATTAAGGAGAACACCAAAACCAGTTCTCTGTAGCTTCTGGGTATCAAATTTCACAGCCATCACTGCTGCCATGCCCTGCCTTTTTTGGTACATGTCCATAAGTAAATATATGTGATAGCTAGTCTAAGACCTTGAAACTGGGTGTCTGCAATTCCCAGAATAAGTGTCATTTAGTCTTGGTTTATACTCTCTTACCTGGAAGCTGTCACCACAGATTAGAATAAAATGCACAAATAATTTGCCCCATCCAATTTATCACTTTGATTTCCAATTGCTTTGCTCGGAAATAACATAGATAGTTCTCTCTCCCTACCAGCCCACCCTTGTATGTTCTCTCTATCAAAAGATAATAGGTTTGAAACCTAGTCTAGTCTAAGGTGGGTTTACCAACAAAGTAGGAAAATAGAAACTGTGTTATACTTGAAATTCACATACTGTCAATAGCATTACAGCTAGATCTTTATTTAGATTTATTGCCCTAACCCTTTTATAACATTATGGTAATCTGAAATTTTGTGGAATATTTTTAATACAAGTGTGAGAACAGTTCTTACTATGATTCAGAATTACTCACATCTAACAAAGTACTCTGTCAATCATTGAGATTTATAGAGAGGTTCTCTTCAAATTTTGTCCAGCCATAATCCAGGATGTTTTCCTAGCAATGATTTGGTTTTTGGGAGGCTTCCATACTAGATGAGTCTTTATAAAATAAGAAAACTTGGTATTTGCCAGGGAGTGTAGGCTTACAGGGTATCAGTATAAAAATACTCTGCACCATTTTTTTATGTCCTTTTCCAAAGCATTGCTTAGCAGACTTATGATGAGAACCTCCTACAGTTTGAGTTATTACTAGTAATATTTCAGGCTCTGTGTTTAGAGTTGATTGTGAAATGAGCCATATCTCTATGTATTTAAGATAGCAAGTAATTCATCAACTCATCCTTCCCTACTTAAAATTACTGACAGTGAAAACAAAAGGTCACTCAGTTGTCCTTTATATGGAGTTTTTTATTTGACATTTTTAAATTTTTGTGTTAAACATCAGGACTTGTTTTACTGGACAGGGGGAGGAAAGTAACTGCTCTACCTGTAACACTCAGGAGATTGAAAAATTCAGTATAATCCTAGCTCCAGAACATGACATTACTCCTGGTGGACAAAATCAGTTATTAATTTCCTGAGATACCTAATTGGAAATGCCTACATGGCAGCTGTAAATTCACTTAGATCACTAAAATGAATGATAGGTCTTATCACCAGCTCCTGTTTTATAATCAAATTGACGCAGCATGCACTTAGATATGTGCTGTCTCACATACTAAGAAGACAACTTATGTATTAAGCAGCACCTGGATACATAAAAGCAGTTCTCTTTGCACTTCTGTTATCCAGTTGTGTATAAGAAACTTAATTTCAAAACTAGAATTCAATATGGTCTTTATGGCAAATACTTCTCTTTATTTAACCCAGCTTCACAGATGCATGTCTCATGTACTAAACAGATTTGTAATTTTCAGAACTATTTACTTGTGGTAAATGACCCATTCTGTGGTTTGTAGGACTGGGGGATTTCCAAACCTGCGTGAATCCATTACTGTTCATTCCTCAAGGTATGACCATAACATTCTTAGCTACAAAATAATTTCCTATATCCTTATTCCAGTTACCTGCTATCACAAACAAGCAGATATTTTTTTCCTTTTCATAAATCCAACTAAGCTCAACCTTTAAAACAATCTTCTTCAGTTTTCTTCTTTCTCTCAAAGGCTCCTTAAAAATGTCAGACTAGAAACTAAAATGTATTTGTGGCCAGTATATATGCCAAACACATTACCTCTGGGAGTTGTCATGTATATATTTTAAGACACACCAGCCTCTGAGCTATTCAGTAGCATATAGATGCTCTGGGTAAAAAAGCAAAACTCTTCTCACACTTTTATGATATGACAGAATAAATAGGGCACTTAAGCAATTTAACATTTTGTACTTTCAGATGTCACAATTAATTATTAATTCCTTTTCCTGTGCTTATGTAGTTTTAGTTCTGTATGTAGAAGCTCCTGGTTCTGAAAAGCTTTCTTAACTTGGTTAAGTGCTGTGGAGATGTTTGGTTGGTTGCTTCTCTCTCTATGCTCATCCCAGTCAACTGGTGCATCAGAATGGTTTATGTGTACGTCGAGTTGACAGATAGGATTTTCCTAAACAGTAAATAGAAACACAAATTTTATCAAATTGACTGAACTTTTCACCCTTTGCTCTTTCATCTGTCTAATCAGTTCTTTCCAACTAGAATCTGCTTTTCTCTTTCAACTGTGAAGTATGGCAAATGTGCAACAATGAAACAACAGCTAAACTGGACAGAAGTGTGAAACATTGGAGGAGGCAGTTTGTCAGACAGCTGGTGGCTGCAGTTTCATTTACATATTCCTTAGACAGTTTCATTTGCTTCTACTATAATAATGATAAAGACTAAATAAAAGAATTGCTACTTAATGTTCAGTTGCAAATATTAATACAAGGAACCAGTGATAGGAAAGGTGGCTATTTTGTCTAACCATGTTTGTCTAAGGTTTTATCAGATGTCACATCCATAACATAGATTTATTTTTTCCTCTGAAAGTGCCTATGAAACTGAAAATGTCTGGGTTATACTTGCTGCAGAAGACTTCCCCCATCCCTAAATTAAAATACTCTTCAACCAATTCATGTGCAAAAATGGAAAGTGTGTTAGAAATAAATTAATCTTATAAAGTGATCTTGAGTAGGAGTTTACAATATCAAAGCAGGAAGCTTTCGTCATGCTTAAAATCTTAAGCAATATCTTGTTTAACATGATCTACTGAAGTGTTTACCAAGATTTTTCCTCAGGTTGTTTCAGAAAATTATCAATGGGCTCAGTCTGAAATGAAACAGTACCAAACAATCCAATTCTCCTCATCCAGAGGCCTTCCTCTGATCTCTCCATCTACCCCAAGATCTGTTTAAATTAGTTACATTTAGCAAATCAGTTGCATAGTATCTAAGTAAAGCAAATAATGCTTGAACTACTTCTTAGAAAAGCATGCATTTAGATTTCACTGTTTCATTTTTTTCCATTCCAAATCAAAAAATACATATATAATTTGCTGAAAGTTAAAGGAATTAGATTAGTCAATTTACAGTAAAAAAATTACCAAACGCAGTCAAACTGCTTTGGCAAATGTCCACAGTCAATGTGCTTTGTGTTTCTTTATAACAAATATTGTATATGCAGAAAAAAGTGAAAAGTTTAATTTTGTTTACCAGCACCATATAACATACAAAAGAAATACCATAAAGCACCTTTTAAGAGTTACAGATTATTAATATTTTGTTTTGTGAAGCTAGATGTGCTGCTAATTGTGAATAAAGAAATGCTTTGTAAAGGTGTATCTCAAAAGATTAGTGAATTCTTTAATGGACATTTTTCAGGAATTCTATTTCTTGTCAACACTCATTAGCTTTCTCAACGACTCTCAGCCTGGGAAGTAGCTGGAAGTCAATCCTAACATACTTTTTGTGACTTTGCTGCGCTAAAAGGAGTAGTAGCAAGACACTGCAATAACATAGGGAACTCAGGGAGATACCACTTTTATAGAAAATATCTTTGCCAAAGGATCAGAAAGGAAAACCTTAATTCTTCTAATCAAAGTGAAATGAATACAGTTTGTTTCTTTATAAGATTTAGAAAGCAAAGAGGTAGTGAATACCCTGTTCAGGATAGATTTTTTTACAAGATACTGTGGTATAGGTGAAACTTTTTGAATGGGTAGAAAAACTTGGAAATTTATCAGACTCATGATTAGGGTTCTAGAAGGATTTCTGTTTTCAGCAGTGTCTTTGAGGATATCAGCCAGAAAGTAGCAGTAGGCACAGTGGGGATTGGAATTATTTGTTATACTGAAAGATAGGAGCACTGAAATGGAAGAAAAGATACCATCCAGAAAGATTAAATGTAAAATTTAACACTTTGCACAAATACCTGTTTCTTTCTAGGAGTCATTTTGAAGAATATTTGATCATTACCCACTCAATTTGAATCATTCTCACCATATTACTGCTAACACAGGACATGCATTTTAATGTACATGCAAAGATGCCACCTGAAGACAAGGGCCAAAGTGGCCCTTCAGCCAAGGCCTTGTCAGAGCAGAGCAGAGCAGAAAGGTTTTACCCACAGTCATGGATGCTGTGTTGGGAAAACAATATGATTCAAATGGGTGGGCCAAGACAACATCAAGAATTATCACAGATTTAGAAAACTGTGTTCTGCAAAACAAGATTGAAGAACTGGGGGTTTACATTTTAAGGCAGAAGGGAAAAATCCAG
Source organism: Sitta carolinensis (assembly GCA_032173965.1). Taxonomy (NCBI): domain Eukaryota; kingdom Metazoa; phylum Chordata; class Aves; order Passeriformes; family Sittidae; genus Sitta; species Sitta carolinensis. The sequence continues at coordinate 46,329,830 of CM063284.1, read as the reverse complement.
TGAGCATCCGAGAAAAAGAACACTTTTCTCCAAGTTGAGTGACTTAAAACTATAGTAAGGAAGATTAGACATCAAGTAAACTTTTCTTAAACATAAAGGTAGTTGAGGAAAATGAGGAACATTTGAGTGGGGGTTTTGAAGAATGATTTAGATTAGCCTCTACTCATCTGATAAGGATGTAGCTGCAATGTTTTGCTCCCACCTGAGAACAGAGTGGACTAGAGCTGGTATTTCAAGGTATGTCTGGATCCTTCGTGTGTGTGGCACACAAGTGTCTTTCCCCTTACAAAAACATGTTTGCAATACTTTAAAATGCCACCTTTTTCTTATATGATAACTAAATTACAATTTGACTGCAAGTTGACTGTACTAATGAAGAAAATAATTACTAGCATCAAGAGCTGGAAGAAAGGGTTCTGCATGACTTACTGACAATTGGTCATACAAGAACTCTGGATCCAAAAATGTTCTGAAATAGAAGGTCCTCCCCACCTTTTTTTTTTTTTTTTAATTAGCTAATTGCAGCAAAGATTACATGCTAGCTCTAAGAAAAGGGAGGTTGAAGGATCAGAATGTTCAAAATTTAATTCCTAAGACTTTATTATCTCTGAAGTTTTATCAACAGAAAATAAAGCTTACTACTCATAAACGCCCGTTTAGATAGATTGCAAATTTCCAATGCCTTTTTTTTTAATGGGTCCTTTCATGATTATAAAGGAAATAAATACATGCTACATTGGGAAATTCCTGTAAATAAATAGTTCTTTTACCGTTCTGCAAGTTTGAAGATAAACTCTTAGAGTAAACAAAAGCTTGGGGACTTGTTTGGGAAAGAATAGGGTTTTGTGGGTTTTTTCCTTCTTTTACATCAAATTCAACATTTATCACAATATTCAAGAAATATACTTCATCCAAAAGGAATATATAGTGTGATATCATGTGTTATTTCAAAAGTGTGCAGCAAAATAGGTAATGGTAGCAACTGATGGGCTGGCTAGGAAGGAGGGATTACTGCACAGACCTCTTGTATTGAGAAACTGAGTTGACAATCATTCAGCATTCTCAAGGAAACAATGGATGTCTTCTTTATCTTTGTTAATACTTTAAGGGCATATTAATTGCAAAGAGAATTAGTTTTAAGATTTACCATCTTTTAGTGACATGTGAATCACAAGATCATCCAATATGTCCTGTTCCTGCATATCTCCCTTTTTTCCTACAAATATGATGATCTTTTCTGTGTCAACTTATTGAATAAAATGATATTAAGAAAGGAAATTAAATCAAATGTTGTAAGCAAACAGAACAGTATGCACTCACTGATTAGTACATCCAGAGTACTTACTCTTGTCTTTCTGTCCTGACCGTGTTTTGATGTCACATCAAACTGTTTGTAGATGCAGAACTTCCAATCTGATGGACAGCAGTTATTGCCTGGGAAGTTTTCCTTTGCAAGTGTATTTATGTCTTTGTTCTTACTCTTCATAGATGCCGGAATTTCAGAAGAAGACTGTCCATATTAAGGACCCAGCAAGAGTAGAGGAGATTATTTGTGGCCTCATCAAAGGTGGAGCTGCCAAACTTCAGGTAAATGTTTGGAATAAAAGCAACTGTGGGATTGTTACTCTATGCCAAAAAATTTAAGCATATCTATATATATATGTAATAGAATTCAACCTTCAAGAAGTCTCCAAAACTTAGACATGTCAACTCTTTTAATAGTCCTTGTTGATTGATCTTGTGATTCAGCCAGACAACTAGTTAAGTAAATGACATAAGCATAGAAGCTTAGTAATTTCAGGAAATATTCTCACCAAAGGAATGAGAAAAACAGTTTTGTTAGAAAAAATGTTACTCTTCTGGGATATGCTAGCTTCCATGACAATAGCTCAATAGAATAGGGAGGCTTCTGTGACACACATGCTACTCAGCTGCAGCTATTGTTGATCATTCAGAATTTCTAGCCATTCTTTATTTTGTTCCTCCATGTTGTAAGACAGTTTTGCTTTTTCTTTCCTTAACTAGATTATTACAGATTTTGATATGACATTAAGTAGATTTTCCTACAATGGAAAAAGATGTCCAACTTGTCATAGTGAGTACTTTTTTTTTTTTTTTAAATACAGATTGATTTGTTCACTCCTTTTAGTTTTTTCCTATATTTTAATTTTCTATTCAATTTATTTCCTAATGAGATTTTGTATTAATTTGTTACCTAATCTGTATGTTCTACTGACAAAGTATTCTAATGACTGTGTTTTTATGTGTGTGTATATATATTAATCAAAATCTGTGTGAATTAAATCAGAGAAGTTGCCATTCACAATTAAAGCATTAAGGTCTGAACTCTCAGATGTTAGTGGATAAATATGGTATGGTTGACTTTTGTTTTCCAAGAACCCATCATAGTACTGACACTTGCAAGAACCAGATAGTAAACTCCTTAGAATTCTTGACAATTTTATCTATATGCTGTAGTCTTTTGGAACAAACAAGAAGCGGAAACTCTAAAACATATAGGATGCCTCAGGATGATTTTGGAAACAATTAAATCTCAAGAAACAGATACAAAAGCTTGTAACTGACTTTGTAAACAATTAAATCTCAAGAAACAGATACAAAAGTTTGTACCTGTCCTTGAGATTCAGAGATGAAGGGAAGGGCATCTTTATACTTATGAAGAAAAGTGTGCTTTTTGCTGGTTGCTGGTAAGAAAAGTTCTGAGGAAGCATATTGGTATGTCACGAGACATTGTCATCTGTGCCATTTACAATGTTGTAGAGCAAAGTAAAAGAAATATACCATCTCATTTAACTCTCTTTTTTTTCACCCCTTTCCCAGACATTATTGATAACTCTAAGATCATCACAGATGAATGTCGGAAAAAGGTAAACAAAAAACCTACAAGCATTTGGTTTGTTGTACAGACATCTGTCATTATTTACTGACAAGAACGTTATTTTGATGCTTATACCAATGTATTTTATCAAATACATTAAACATGTGATGGATTTTTTTTCCCCTTCAGTTATTGCAGCTGAAAGAAACCTATTATGCCATTGAAATTGATCCAGCTCTCACCATTGAAGAGAAATACCCATATATGGTAGAATGGTAAGAGACACCTCCTATATTCATATTGTATTAAAATTAGATTTAGTAAGTTTTTAAAAGCAAATTAATGGCAGTACCTAGCTTTTAGCTATCACATTAATTGAATTAATCTCTTAAAGTTTTGTACGGTTGGGTGTTTTCTGCTCTTAACCTGAATAAGCAAGAACTAACCATACAGGATGCCTTTCATCATGAAATTTAATGAAAGGCAAGCCTTAGTAAGCAACATTCAACCCATTTTTTGTTTATGTTCTAGGTACCATAAATCTCATTCACTACTCATTGAACAAGGCTTACAGAAGGACAAGTTTGCAGAAATTGTAAGGGAATCTGATGTTATGCTGAAGTAAGTTCCTTTTGATTTAAATTATATCAGTCTGTTTCAGAGCATTTTCTGTAGATTCTTCTGAGTGTTGGGGGAAGGAGAAAAAAAGAAAAGGGAAATTAAAAACCCCACACATGTTCCTGAGAATGTAACACCTTAACCTTGGACTGCATTGAGCTCTCCATGCTCCCACTTAATTGGTGTGTTGTATCTAAATGCAGACAATAATCTCACTGTATAAAGCAGAGATCTGGAACTTTTTTCAGTCCCTTCTCTACAAGTTTAATTTCTAGACTTTCATCCTCTTTAAATTGCACTGGTAATGCTTTCTTCTGAGAGCAATATAAAGATTAACTTAATTCCTTTGAGAAACACTTGAGGAACATGTTTCATATGTTGTATTAAATACTGTTCTGCCTCTATGGCTGAAGGCAAGTTTAAAAGTCAGCAAAATCCTTGTTCAAAATGTGCTGTGGCTTCCATCTCTTTGAAAGCCCTCTAAAACTGTCTGTAAATATTGGAATACCGAAACAGGATGTTAGAACTTAAATTGTGGAAGTATTTGTTTATAACACTGACTGAATCTTTATTTTTTTGTACAACAGACAAGCACCCAGTCTCTGCCTGTTTCAAAGCCTAAGTCCATGTTGATTGAATCTTCATCCACAAGCTAAAATTCTTTCCAGAATTTTTGCAATACTTTTTTTAAAATGTAAAATTCTACCAATCTATGTCTATGTGGAGAAAGCATATAGAGATAATATAATCTGGTTCTGGAATACTATACATAGGGTACTGAATACTAAAAAACTTTCAGGAGAGAGCAACAATAAATGTTTTCAAGATTTAAAACCAGAATTTGTTTTATAGTAATGACTCTAGAAAGTCACATATTTAAGCAAGGAAGATTGAAAGGAGATGTGCAGCCTGGTTGTAGCTAGAGTGAGTTCTGCTAGCTGCTTGCTTGTTCTGGCGTATTTAGGGAGGGGGAAGTGTTTTTAAATCTTTAAAACATGATTAGATGTTTTGGAGGGAAAAATTAAACAGACCAAGACTAAACATCTTGATGCAGCAGTTTCTTGCAAGCATGCCTTGTGTTAGGTTGACAGTTCTTGCTGACCTGAAGAGGTGAAGTAAAAGAAATGCAGTAAAGTGCTCAGGAAATATTAATCCTTTTCCAGAGATGATGTGATTGTCTCCTACAAACTTAGACTTCTGTTAGTTTTCTTTATTTGAGATTTAATTTGTATTTGCATTCTGTGTTGCAGAGAAGGGTACGAGAACTTCTTTGATAAGCTCAGTGAACATAATATTCCTGTGTTCATATTTTCGGCTGGGATTGGTGACATTCTTGAGGAAGTAATCCACCAGGCTGGAGTCTACCATTCTAATGTCAAAGTGGTTTCCAATTTCATGGATTTTGATGAAAATGTACGTAAGAGATAAACACATTCTTATCAAACATGTTTGATAAATACCACACTGTTTATGGTATTTAGTAGCTATTTATACACACTACAAGATAGATATATATAGTGGGAGATGTATAGATATACACTTTCCTCCAAGCAGGGAGAATCACTGGCTGCCTGCTCTTAACTGTGCTGTCATAGCCATGACATTACTCTAAACTAATTTGTCTTGTTCATCATCGCAGATTATGTAGTTCAATCTTGGCTCAACAATAACATTACCTCTTTCGTTCTAGATCCTGTCCTGCCTGAATGGTACCAGAAATAACTTCAGTGTTGCTTTTTTCAATAGGGAATATTAAAAGGATTTAAAGGAGAATTGATTCACGTTTACAACAAACATGATGGTGCCTTGAAGAACACAGAGTACTTCAAACAGCTCAAAGACAACAGCAATATCATACTGCTGGGTGATTCTCAAGGAGACTTGAGTATGGCAGATGGAGTAGCAAATGTTGAGCACATTCTTAAGATTGGCTATCTCAATGATAAAGTAAGTAGCCTTACATAACCTTGTAAGCTTGAATGAAACACTGGAAGTTAGAAACAAGTTCGCTATAATATGGTTCAGATATCAAACCAAGTGTTTAGCCTATATTTGGGTTGAAATTTCAAACATTTTTCATGGAGTTTTTCCTAACCCATAAGCTCAGAGCCACAAGTATATATTGCCTTGGTTTTTTTACAGAACTACTTCCAAACAGGTGCTTCCTAGAGAAGTAAAATTCAGAGACTATAAAAGTTTTAATTCTCTAAAATTCCTGTGGCTCCTCCTCCTTTCAGTACTGAATTGATAATTGAGAAAAATTATAATCTTGCAAATACCAAATCCAGGCAGTCTCTCCTCTTTTATTTTACTTTTTGGGGGGTTTAAGTGACACTTAACTGATTATTTGCTAAGTTATAATGAACATCCATTTGCATTGAGGAGAGAGAAAAGTTCAGTTTTTATTTTTTCCCTGCCCTTCCAGAAGTAGTTCTTCTTTCAGTATCTCTATGTGTGACATCCTGGAATAAACATGAGGTATTATATCCTGAAATGAACTTTAGCTGAGGCCACTCCCTCTCTGTCCTCCTGTGGAATTCATTTGTAGGAGCTATGCATTATTTGCATGGCTTATTCCCAGAATTTGGTGGAAAGATTGGGCAATATTTTAGTGACAAAAAATCTTTTGATAATTAATTCTATAACTAAGGAGGTCTTTTTCTTCATCCCTTCTGCAATTAGGTAGATGAGCTTTTGGAAAAATACATGGACTCTTATGATATTGTCTTGGTGAAAGACGAATCCCTGGAAGTTGCCAACTCCATTCTACAGAAAATCCTGTAAATTGCAATCTCAAGTCACTCCATTCCTTCCATGAGGCAACTGGACAGAAGAGCACACGTGCTACTTAGATGTGTTTATTACTTATTTACGGAACTGTTTGATTTAATTTAAAACTTTTATCTTCATTTTGGTATTATGGAATATATATGGTATCAATTGTCAACTACAAGCTCCTTTTACTGCTCTTACACTGTTCTTTATTGTCTCACACTCCTGTTATAACAAGATCTAAATTGGATTTATAAATGTGATAAACTGCTGCTGATGGGATACTGTGGTTCACTGTCCTTTTTAATCAGGCATTTCAGAGGAGCATTTTAGAAAATGTGGCTATTTTGTAAAATTGAAGGTGTAAATGCTCTGTAAAGAGAGTGTGCATTTGTTGCCTTTTCAAAGACATTTCAGTCTCAGCTGTACTTTGAAGGATCTTACTCATATGCTACATAATTTTACACAAGTTTTTCATACATATATTTTTCTTCAGTAAAAATGCTTTTATTCACCCAATTCAGGCAAAGTGTTTCGTCTTCATATTTTTGCATCATTGCAAAAATTCTGTATCCTTACTGTTTCTTTATCCTCTGTGAAATGGGAAGAATGTTTTAAGTTAGTGTGTCTGAGGTAGAATTTCTCATCTTTGTAACAGTTTCACAAGCTGATAGTCCGCAGCCTGCCTGCAATGAGCAGGGGCATCCTCAACTAGACCAGGTTGCTCAGAGTGCCATCCAGCTTCCAGGGATGCGGCATCTACCACCTCTCTGTGCCAGTTTTACCACCCTCACCGCAAAAAAAAATCTTCAGAAAGTATTTCCCTTGTGCTGAGCACATTACAGCACCTCTCAGCATTGTGTACAGAGTGATACAGCTTAATACAGCCACAATTTCGGGAGCTTGCTCAGATATGTTGCAGGATAAGTTAAAGATGATGTTATGACCCTGCTCCTGTGAGGTCTCAGCTGTGCTAAATCTATTCATTAATAAAAGAGAGCAAATCATACAACTCCCCTAATGTGCAATATAAACATTGTTCCCCTTTTCTTTTATACAGAACAGAAACTGTGCCATCATCCGTTCCCTGAGGAATTGTAATGAAAATGTGGAAGAGTTTAGATCTGCATTCTCTTCCACCAGAATTAATACACATCTCAAGAAATGGCCTCTTGCCTTACAGCCTGTGGTCTGTTATCAAAATTCTGACTTGGTGTCACCAGACACATTTTTTCCAAATCAGCAGCTTTACATCTGTTACTACCCCTGCTAGAACTTTTCCAAGAAGGGAAGAAATAGTTTCCATACCCCACCTCTGCACCCTCTGCAGTAAAATGAAATTAAATCATCCCTGCATTTAGAGTGCAGGGCAGAGGCTCAATGCGCAATCTGAGGTAGTGTGAGCCTCCTTTCACAAATCACAAGGCACACACTGTGCCATCAGGGAACTGCTGAGCACAGGGATCTTTTAGAAATTCCAGCCTGCATCTGAACAGGCAGTGTTTGAGGGATGATGTCCTCCTTGTACAAAACCTATAGTCATGTAATTCTTTAGGCCTGACACTGGGGCAGCCAGTGGGGAGGCCAGAGGTGGGAGCCTTGGGAGGAAAGCCAGTAGGACAGCCAAGGTAAGGATCTTGAGGCTAGATCTTGAGCCAAAGCATGCCTTGGCTGCCTTCCATTCCAGAGGTGTGACTCAGGCAGCAGCAGCAAACCAGAAGAGATGAAAGCTCCTGGCAGTGCCAGGGACAGGAGGAGATGGGAGCAACAGCTGATAAGAGCCTATCAGCCAAAGACAAAATATGGGGAGAGCTTGAAGGCAAAAGTGGCAGCTACTGAGTCAGCGGTCACAGGGACTGGGTGTGAAGTTTGGACCAGTCCCTGTGGCCTCTCTCCCCATCTTCTCCATTTTCCTGGGGCAGGAAGGGAGGGCAGAATGGTCATGCCAAAACAGAGAGAGGGAGCAGCCTTCCTCCAGCCTCCCTTGTGCCTGAAATGCAGCATCAGCACTATGGGCAGGACAAGCAGGGCCGTGCTATATGTGACTCCTCACAGGTGTTGGCATCAGCTGCCCACCTGGTGACTTGGTCTGCACCAGCCAGGCACAAGAATTTGGGGAATGTTGCAGCATTTCCAGAGGAGCTCAGCAGACACAATTTCTTTAACAGTTTACATTACCTGCAGAACTTAGATTAGCTGGGCTAATGTTATGGGTTTGGGGTGGGGGGGGTGGGGGGAGGGTTAGTGAATTTTGGGTTTAGAGCTTTTTTAAACATACAATCATGCTGGTTCTTTTCTATAGCTGGCAAATAAAAGTCCAAAAGGCAAAGGCCTTGTGAAAAACATCAAGGCGTTTGGATGCACTGCTTACCCAACCTACCTCTAGTTGCAAGAGTCTAATTATCAGGCATTACTCCCAAAGTTTACACTGGGACAAAGTTTTCCATTTACAGGCAGTTTATCTTTGGAATACAGATAACAACTACACTTCACATTAAGAGAATGTGAAATGTGGCTGATAGTTGCAGCTTCACAGCACCAGATGTGTCAGCAACACTCTGGCATTCTGACTGCAAGTGTAATGGATTTCCCTGACTATCCCAGCCCCGATGAAAAGGAGGGGGACAGTTCTGGTCTCTCTGTGTGGTGTTTCTGAGAAGGGAAGAGTGTCCCATGTTTTCATCAAATTTGCCTCAGGATACACATAAACTCATTGATCCTCTCCAGAATTTTTCCTCAGCATCACTCAGCAGGTGAGCAAGCCACCACTCCTTCAGCATGATCAAGGCCTTGTTCAAGCCTCAATTAAAAAACCCCAACAAATAAGCAAACAAAACCACAACGAAGACCACATGCAGAACAATATAGAAAAGGACTAGGAAGCATCTTTAAACAGTATTCAGCCTCCCTAGAACCCACCCATATCAGAAGGAAACAAGATGGTTTTCCAACTGCATGGACATCTAAAACTGGTAGAGGATTCAGATGCAACCACCATCTTTCAAGCACTGTGTAAGGAAGATTTTCCAGTCTCACCTCCAAGCAGGTGGACGATGAATGTTCAGTCACCAAATGTTCAGTGAATAATAACAATCACCTAAAGAAAAGGATTCTTGCCCTTCCACAAAGATGCAGGTAATTTAAGATCTCCAGCACTTTCCTCCTATCATTAAATTCTGTTAGTCTCAGAACCTGTGTTAAGGATCAGCTAGACCAGTAAAAACCTTTGCTAGGACTTGAAAGATATTAAGCCACATTGCACTTACTTGATAGAAACCCATTTGCTGTACAAGGGGTATCTCCGTGCCAAGTAATTTACTTCTTGAAATGCCATTCATACAACTTTATAGAAAAAAGTTACTTATCCAATCAGCCTGAACCAGGAGACCAGATTTTAAAAACCTATGTTGTGCTGTACAGATTATCCTCGTCTGTTCATTGTCTCCCATCCTACTGCCAACCATAACTCTTGCTTATGCAATACTTATGGGAAAACACAAGATGCATTTTTAAATATCCTCCTCCATTTTATCAAAATCCCATTGTTTTATCACTAGACTGTTAGCTAGAAATGAGAATTTGTATTATCAGTTGCCTCTCCAAAACCATGAACGAAATTAACTGCAAACAAAATTAACTCTACAGCTACAGGTAAAGACATCTTTCTCCAGCCAGTCTAATTCTTGCAATTAATATGGAGGTTCTCCTTTCAGTTTTAAGAAAGAAATACTGTGAGTAGTATGTCTTTCTAAATAAAATTTCTAACCAGAAACATTTTACAACCCTAAAAATTTATTTAATTTATGGTTTAGTTTGGAGAGAAAGATATGCATTTCCCAGACCATTTTCCCATAGCCAAAATGAATATATCTATAGTTAAAAGAAAAATTAAGCAAAATTAAGTGAATTTGTTACTCCTTTTTCTTCCTCTACTCACAATATCTGTTCTGTCTGTAGTAACATGTCCAAGGTCAAGTATTTGGGACCTTTATTTAGCTGAAAATGAATCCTCCTCTTAGTGGGTGTTGCAGCCAGCTCAAATGTCCTTTCGCTGTCAAACAAACACTGATAGTGCTGAACTGAGCTAAAAACTTGCACCCCGTACTAGCTAAATATGTCAACTTAAGTTTAAAGGAAAATCCAAATATGTCTTTCACAAAGAAAAGCATACTATTCAAGCTCAACAACTGCAAATTTTGATTTAAGTATAGTGTCTGTTATACTTGGACCAGATAGAGTTACACAGCAGAAAGTATTGCTATCAAATTAGGACACAAAACTCACACAGAAAAATAATTTCATAAATACCTGGATTTTTCTGGGTACACACCCATGTTCCTTTTCTTTTCCACCAAGCCCCTGACAATTCAGTTACCAATTGCCAACCTTGGCTGCCAGCAACTTCCTTTCCTAACAGCAGTCAGCTGCCAGCTCTGAGAATAGCACCTGACTGTTTCATTAGAGGAGTAGAAACAGCCTGAGTTCTGGAGAGCCCCTCATTAGACATCTGGTTCTTAATGACCCTTGAGAGTTATCATCTATTTTTGTAAAGTAATCTCAGTTAAGTATGGTAAAAAACTAACTAGATACCAATTCTATAAATAAAATACATAAATCCAAAATAGAGAGATTCTATAGATAATTGCAAATTGGTAAGTTCAAAATACTAGGAGATAGTAGATACTAATAGATAAATTCTACATAGGAAAATTCTAAATACAAACAATAAAATGCTAATAAATAGATGAATTCTAAATAGATAGCTAGATTAATTCTAAATAGCTACTTTGTCCTGAAAAAAAATTATTTTACACTTTGACATAGAAAATATCTCCCTTATATCCATATTCCTCACAGGCCACCTTCTCTAATAGGATGGTGACTGGAAAGGATTTATTTATCGCTAGAGCTGGGTTGCAGGGGCTGTGCTGAGCTCTCCCAGTCCACAGCAGCATGGTTTCACTTCCCAGTCAGCTCCCCCTGCTTCCAGGCTCTGGTTTGGTGAATGGGCAAGGCAGACTGCCCACACTTTTAGGGGCTGCCACACACCCTGAGAAGAAATAGGTGGAGGAGTCAACCTAAGTGCAACCCTTTGCTGAGGAAGGTGGCCCCAAGCATTCCTTCAAGGGAGAAGCCAATACCTGCCAAAAGAAAGGAAAAGGACTGGGTCTCTGTTAGTGACCAGAAATTCTGGATTTTAAGCAGCTTAGCCTAATACAGCCAGGCAGACCTAGCCTCTGTTGCCTTTGTCTGTGCAATGTCCTGTATAAATACCATTATTTTATAGCAAGTTTTTCCATATATTCTCTGATTTTCTCCAAAGCTGCATTCTTATTTCCAAAATGGCAACCTGCAGTCTTGGAGGGATGAGGTGTGGGGGCAACAAAAACTTCCTCTTCCTTCCTCTTCCTTTTCCTTCTTCTTGAAGGAAAAACATCTTTAGATGGATCACAAGCCATGTTTGCCAAGCCCTAAGGATCAATGGCATGAGAATTTCAGATGTATTTACCCTAGCCAGAGGCACTGGTAAAGTCATCCCTGCTATACCATCACTGACAAGCACTGATGCCTTCTGGAGGCTGACCTGGAACAGAGACCAGACAGACTAAAAGGATAAAGTAGGCATTTATTAAAAGGCCTCAATGGGTACACCTGGACTGCACAGAAGTCCAACCAGACTACACCTCAAGATGCACCCTGAAATGGTTACAAAAAATGGATGACTGATCACGAGGTCTCCCACTTTTGTAAGTTCTGGTCCACTAGCGTATTAGAGTCAATTGTTCAACCATAGCTTCAGGTTATGAAACTATCCTCCTTGCTTTTTTCTTCTCACTTCACCATTGTTTTCATTCTTGGGCCTGAAAGTTGTCCTTGGTATCAAACTAGAGAAGGAATTGTTTTGTCTATCTACTTTGAGAAGAGAGCTTAGTAGCACTTAATATGAAACATAAGACTACCCGCCAAAACTGCACAGAATCTAAACAATAAAAAAGCTAAAAACTTAAGGTATCAGCACTTCCAAAAAAATCCAGCACAGCAATTTTTGGGATCACCAATTGACGGCAGTTCAGTGATGCTCTTTCTCCTGCATCTGCCCTGGAAGACAACTCTGTTTTCCTGGAACTCTGTTATCAGTTTACCAGGAACTCTTCAGCCCACCTCCTGGGATCCATCTGGAATGTCCTGCCATACAGAAACATTGGATTCATTCACTAAGGTTCTCTCAGACAAAACAATTCAGGATATCACAGAATGGTTTGGGTTGGAAGGGACCTTAAAGATCAGTGAGTTTCATCCCCCCAAAAGGAGGGGGGGTATTCAAAAGACAGACTTGGATTTTTGGGGGTACATATGAGAACAGAGTAAGGAGCTGTTTCCACATTGAATTCTGCTTCTGGCAGTACTCCAATCACAACTTGCTTCCCACTCCTCTCAGCTTTGTCAGCAGACAGAAGGGACTGCATCTGAACCACAGCACAAAGTGAGCAACCTGATTACAAGTAAAGCAAAAGTGAAAAACAGTCTGCTGAGAGAGCTGCTTTCTCAAGATGGTAAGGAGCCATTCTGGACCCAAACTTTGGAATGTTAATGCCAGTCCCTGATATCCACAACTTCTACATCTCATCTAAAATCATCCGTTATCATTGTTTTAAATATTTTTCCTGAACATTAATAGCAGTATTAACATATTCAGGGTAAGCCTGTTGTGTACAAGAGAAGAGAGCTGCAGGAAGGGTATCTGCTTGAACTCATGGTCCCAACCCACCAAAACTCCAGAAGAAAACTCCAAACTTTAGAAGTAATAGTTGATCAACATTTTATTTAACAAAAAGATCAGTTATCCAACATTTAATGGTATCAAACTAAAAAAAATATTTCACTGCACTTTTTGTAAGAACTGCATTAAAAACCAATACGAAATGTTTTCATCCAACCAAAATACCAATTTTTAGAAAGAGCATCTCAGGGAGCTTACATCCCACATGTACAGATCAAGGAAAGCAAGAAACTAGACACAAAGCTTACAATGGAAACGCAACTCCCTTCCCGCTCCTCTATGACAGTGTCTCACTCTATGTGTTTGTGCTCTTTGTGTGCTGTGTGCTGAGGGGGATCCCACGGCCTTGCAGAAAATGGGTCTGTCCTGTATCTTTAGTACTGAGCAGCTCTGCTGCACTTGTCGAGCTAACGGGTGACTGTCTCAAGTCACAGAATCTGAGCAGCACTCCCAGGGCTGACTTTGTGTTGAGGGCTGGGCCAGAACGTTAGTACACAAAAACAGATGGGCCTGTTTCTTGATTCTATCACTGTCTGTCTGTTTGTTTGCCACTGCAGACTACTCTGCTGCTTAAACTCTAAGTACTTACTCCTTAACCTATCAATTCCCAAAATAGGAGACAGAAACCCAACACAAAATCAACCGTGTCCAGTATTTATGACAGCATTTGGACCCTGTATGTTTATGTTAATATTCAATGTCTAACAAAACTATAAATAAGGTTACAAGTAGAAAGGCTTTGGAATGACTGATGGGAACACTGGCCAGCAAGAGTCAAGGTTATTAATTCAGGACAGTACAACTTTTATTCAGTGAGGTAAAAACCCAACACATATACAGTATCAATTCTAGGTCTGTTTAATTTAAGTCACAGCTTATGTAAATTTTGCAATAGCACAGCCATGTTCTGCAATTTGCAAATCAGATTTTCTGCTGGCAAAAATCCATGTGAGTCTGTTCAGTTACTGGGAAGAGTGCTCCTGCCTTCTGAAAGGAAGTGGGATCAACTGCTGACAACTTTTATAGGTTATTGTTACGGGGAATATTTTGGCTCATTTTCCTACACAAATATTTCTGATACAGAAGGTTTTTTAAAACTCTTTTAAAAGCACTTGGTAGGTTTTCTCTCTACCATCCACCCGACTGACCGTGTATTGTTCAATGAGAACTTTGGATCGTTAGCATAAAGCAGACCCCACATACACATGTGGTTCACGACACCACATACAGCAGGACACTCCTTACCTGTCTATACATCCCACCTTGAGGCACTTAACACTTTTTTCAGAGACACCTAACAATTCCAACTGAAAATCTCTTCCTATTTTAACAGCCTACCCACACCCAGGCAGAGGCAGACACAGGCTATCTGAGGGCTATCCTTCCAGAACCATGCTTGCCAAAACTCCTTCTGGTACACGTGTTTGAACAGTAGGTCAGCTCAGGATTCTTGTGTTTTTTTCTTATCTTTACAGTTCATCGTGCTCCTCTTTGGCCTCCTGATCTTTCAACTTGAATTCTTCAGCGGTAACTTTACCATTTCCATCCCGGTCTTGATTGGTGAACATATTTTTAACAATCTTTTCAAAATCAAAGCCAGGAGCTAATTTTCCTTTGCCAGTATCAACTTGAGTTTGGATGTACTCTGAAAACTAAGAGGGGGGAAAGGAGAAGAAAACAGCTCACAGTGAAAAGGACATTTGAAAATTAAGAGTATCCAACATTTTAGTACTTATTAAGTGTATGTAGGACACTGTTACTACCCTATAAAGTTTACCACCCAAACTGACTAATGAGAACAGACACATGAGGTTAAATCACTCTTTGTGGAGCTCAGCAGGTATTTCCTTATTCCAGCAGGTTTTGGATCCATATCAAGAAAACTTCTTCTTCATAATTTAGGAGAAAGATGGACAGCTGGACATAGGAACAGCTCTATATGGATGGAGGGCAGTACTTTTGCATGGCCATACATGAAGCACACACTGTAAAACCCACCTGCATCCTAGAGGGAGCAGCACACCAGAATGATTGCTGCCGTGGACAGCAACAGCCTCACCCTCCCTCTTTCTCTAAACCTCTTTCTCTAAAGCTTTTTTCTTCTCTGCAAGGACAGACATGGAGGTAAACATAAGAGAGAGGATAAGGGTGGAGATGGAAGGGAAACAAAGAGGTGGAAGAAAGTGCTAGGAAAAGGGAAAACAAGAATTTGATTTTACCATATTAGGTTTTTAAATCCTCAAAAGCATTTCATGCTGTTCAACAGGGCCACAGCCTGCCCTATGAGCACTGCAGGCAGCAGCACTCCAGGGAGAAAAGAAGGGACAAAGATGAAGGGACAAAACAGAAAGATAGAGAAAAATTACAAAGAAGACTCTGGAAGAGAATAAAAAAAATAGAATTTGAGTTAAAAGAAAAGGCAAAGGAAATCTCCTGGAGGTTTATGTTATCAGAGGTGGTGTGGCAAAAGCAAGTGGCTTTCAGCTGGGGCACCCATTAACATTCTCACAATGCAGATTTTAAAAGCAAGCAAGGGGATGAACTAGACAGCACAGCACAAAATTCACATGTGAAGGAGTGACCACTGGCATTGCCAGGCTACAAAACAGATTAGACAGTTCCTGGAGTCACTGCTGCAGGCTCAGCTTTGGCTAAAGAATTCACCACAAACTGCCAATTAACACTGAGACAAACATCAAGAAGGCTGATACAGCAAAGGACTGTTGGATACCAACTCTGCCTCTTATGTCCTAAGGATTTGTTGCTGACCAAGGAAACTGCAGCAGTAAATCATCTTATGCAGTATGGCCATTTTTACAGTCCTTTTTTCTTTTTTCTTTAACTCTAGAGCTAAATAGCCATCTTTTAGCTGACACCCTGCCTTCCCGTTCCCTTGATGACAAATGCCATTCCAGAAGAAGAAGAGAAGAAAATGAGGAAAGACTCCATCCTTCAACATTGATGATGGTAGAAGAAAACCACTGCAGGTGATTTCATCGTCTCAGCTTACCTCCTCCAAAAGAACTTCTCCATCATGATTCTGGTCTATTTCTTCAAAAAGGTTGGGAGAGACTTCCCCATTCCATACAAACATGTATCCTTCAGGCAAGCCAGACACCAATTCCAGCAGTTCAATGTCAAAAACTAATACAGCACTACCAGGCACTTCTCCTTCTGTCACAACAAATGGCAAAGAGAGGCATTTATCCTCACTTACATTGAAGGGGATATTTCCTTTTAATCTATAATTAAATTTATCTTCCTGCTCCTGCTGTCATTTCTCTAGTGTGATCCCTAGCCCATCAAATCTTCCTGATCACTTCACCAGGGTGATCATAAAAGGAACCTTTCATAATAAAACTTGAGGCACTAGACCAGATCGCCCACAGAAGTGTGGATGCCCCAGTCCTAGGAATGTTCAAAGCCAGGTTGGGAGGGGGCCCTGAGCAACCTGCTCAAGTGGAAAGTGTCTCTGCCATGGCAGGGGGGGTTGGAACTAGCTGATCTTTAAGGTCCCTTCCAACCCAAACCATTCTAAAATTCCATAATTCTAACTGCATCCATTTTTTACTTTTAAAAACTAAACTTTTGGGAATAATCTATTTTCCTTTATCTCACCAATACTGTGTATCAGCATACTTCTGTGTGATTCAACAGTGTTCCAACAGCTTGGGATGTTATGTCAGCAAAGCCATAGAAGGCGTTTACTTTAGTCTTGAAAAGAAAAATTAAGCTCACCTCAAATCTGCTTGCAAGAAACTGCAAACAAGCAATTTCTTCAGATAGCTGGGCATATACCAACACACTAACAAATCATGCAATGTTTCAGAAAGTGTATCAAATGTAACCTGAACAATGTCAAATACTTATGACAGGTATTTTACATAGCAGACTTTTCATGTTATGAGGAAATTTTCAATTTATTACGTGTAGCTATGCAATTATATATAATGTATAACAGATAAAGTCTATCTAATCTGTATAAAACATTGCATATATAAAATACTCCTAATTTTTCACAGAAGACAAGCACAAGTGAAAATGCGTTCTTATCTCTTAACATAAATTAATTCTCCATTAAGCTTTGCACATGGTGCCTGACAGTTTATAAACTACAAATAGTTCTGGAGCTATTTGAAGAACACAGCAACTTATGAGACTGTTTTCATACACATCAGAATTTGTTGATCTTGGTGATCTCATGATAGACTCCTTTCCCTCAAATCTTTTAACCAGGAAGACCAGAAACAACATACCTGGACATGAAAGTTCTTGTCACTTCTATATCATTCTTTTTATTACTGCTGTCCACGCTGTTAAAAATTGATAAATCTTAATGCCCTAAAGCTGCCTTAAGATTTATTTGTGTTGGAGTTTAACAGCACCAACACACTGTTTCACATCTTACATTCAGTTTATGTACCTTCTGAATTTCCTAACATGTTAGTGCTGACAAGTCCTCTGCAGCTCTGTTTTCTGAATAACACATCGCATGTCCAAACACAAGCACCCCACTCCCTATCATGGAAAACAGTGTTTGCATCCCTCTGCAACACCAGACTGCCTGGAGCTTTCTGTTCTGACAAAGCAACATTACTGGGGGCACGTGTTCCCTTTTGTACTGTGATGGTCTTTCTATTGGCTACAGGAACAGCATGACTTGAAATGCAACACAGATAGCACGTTCAGTCCACTGGGGAACAGGGGGAACAGGGAGGAGGGGAAGGGTCTGAAACAATGACATGAAAAATCCTCTAAAAATATCCCATTCAAGCAGCTAATAAAACATGCATGCCTGTGTTTTAGTCACTCTAGAGATGCTGAGTGGATGTGCACTCACCAACCCCATCTTCTCCATAACCAAGGTGAGGAGGGATAACAACTGTCCGTCGTTCCCCAACACACATGTCCTGAAGACCCATGTCCATCCCCAACACCACCTGACCAGATCCCAGAACTATGTTGTAGGTCTTGCCTAAGCTGTGTCTGGAAAGGAAAGGAAAAATGAAAAAAAAAAAAAAAATTAACATAAAACAGAAAATTTCTCTTGATCAAAATTACCACAGAAGTAGCAGTTTCTAGTAGTGTCCTGTCATTGCCAAAAATTAACTTAATACCCAGTGCTTTATTCTACCAGTTACATGAAGTTCTCAAGTTACAGCCAGCACCAAAGAGACTACTCTCTGCTGCTGACATGTCCTCTGGCACTAAAATTACAGGCTTCTTGAATGAAATCCAATTAAAATCATTAATTGTGCCAATCACACCCCCAAGGTATTTTACCTTGAAATAAGGGGGTTTGCCTTTCACATATTTTTAACTGTTGTAATTGGACTTTTCAGCAGATGTAAAAATTCCAGTGTATATTCATCTCAGGACCACCAATTCCACATAGGGATCTGAGTACATTCTCATGCATCAGCCATCTCTTTAATGAAATCAGTCACTATAATGTAGTAGTTATTAACACAAATAGCTACTGCTACGACTGCTCTTTAACCATATTAAATTTTGAATTATACCTTGCTGCCCATGACTCATTTCTAAAATTAGAAAATATCACCAGTTAAAAGTCACTATTGTGGTTCTAAAGGCAGTGTGCAGCATTAAGGCTCTTTAGTCTACTGGTTGCCTTTTTTTGGTTATTTGGTTTGGCTGTGCCTCCGCAGGATCTGCTTGTATGACAGAGTATTATTTGGAAAAAAAACAATTCAGTGGCTAAAAGGTCAGCCTTAAAATTAGGAGCACATGATTCATGATCTTTGATTCTCTAAAAACTGCTTTGAGTAAAACGTCTTGACATCCCTTGGTTCCTGCTACAAAATGGAAATTGAGAATTCCTGACATATAAACAGTGTTTTGAATCCAAACATGTTACTTGTATCCATCCTTGCCTACAGCATCGCACCACGTGCTTCAAATTAAGGCAGCTTTTCAGCTCTGCAAGCTATTGTGTACACTGTGAAACCTATGAGCTGCTTCCTCTGTTAATTATAACCTGGTTAAAAATAGCTTTTCCCAACTTCCCTTCCAAAAAATAAAATATTGTTTGGATGATTTGCACTATTCAAAACATTAAGGAAAAAAAAAAAAAGGAAGCTAACAGAAATACTCTTGTAGCTATGTGCCAGGCTCATTTCAGTGCTACAGAAGACAGACTGGAGCAATCTTTTGCTTCCCTCATAAATCTACTGCCTAGAGAGAGTAGTAAGAGGCATATTATGCTCACAGTCACAATCAAGCCCTCTGATAGTTTCTCCATGCTGACACTTGAAGCTGCGCTACAACACAGGAGCAGCAATGTGTGCTACAGACATGACAGGTGACCATTTACTATAAATCACACTCAAGGTATCTTTAATAAGACCACAACAAATAGCCCTACCAGACCTCTCTCAGGAGCACTGAATCAGTGCAGAGCACGAGTCCTGTCCAAGACACTGAATAAACCTGGACAGTTCATTCATGATGAGACCTGTGTTGTCCTGGCATGACTGGCCCAGACACTTGAACCAGTCCATTTAAACAAAATGTCATGCATCAAATTTCATCACTCCACACATACTGTTTATGTTCTTCTCCAATACACTCCTACATCCTTTTTGTTCTTGGTTCTCTCATTATGCTGTGACAGGTTGTCTTTAAATTCTCCTCCTCCTATGTAGCTATGACAGGTAGCCATAAAGAGAAAGATACATTCTACACAAATACTCAGTTTGGAAAAAAAAAAAATCTTTATTCCCTGCTAGCTTGCTTTGCAGGGAATTCATTCTGCCTTCGCTGCTGCCAGGAGTATTTTCCTTATGAGGTCAATCAAATACCTACGTGGAGTCTAGCAGGGTTCCATCCAGGAGCGAAGCATTGTAGTGGTATTTCAGGTAATCTCCCTTCTTGCTCAGTACGGTGCAGTTGGAAGGTTTGTAGTGAACAGTAATACTGACCGAATCCGAGGGGTTGTGGAAGTCCACCACATGGATGTCAAAGACCAGCACTGCAGATCCTGGAATCTTCCCTAAACAGGAAACAAATTAGACAAACAGAGAAAGAAATGGTACCTGAACAGGCAGATGATGTCCAGGTACTGCACCCTGTAGGAATATGTATGCCTGCTGTGTCTGCTATTGAGTCATTTTGCTCTTATCATTCAGAATGAAAGGATGCAACAGATGCAAGCTGCATCCAATGTAGGAAAGACAACCAGCAGGAAAGCACTAAACCTCACTCAGTTCAGTGGTGAAGGAAAAACTTTCATTATCCTGAATTTTAAAATTATGCAGAAATGAATAAGTAACCATGTATTTCCTGTGACCATCCTAAATAACTCATTTGTGTTTCATGTACCAATTCAGTATCGATCATCGAAATTCTCAAGAACTTCTCATGCTTTAAGGAACGTCATTATATGTAAAAGGTTACAGTTTCTTAAAATATCCTAAAAGCAAGCAACTTCTTCCCCCTCTTCCCAGGATTATGTGCATTACCAGGATTAACAAGACACATCCAGGCCTAGGATTGGGGTTTGTTGGTAGAGGTGTCTAAAACCAAATCAACAGCACAGAACTTGCATTCCAAGAAGAAAGGCCTTTTTTTTTTTTAAATCACTTATCCAAGTAACATCCCAGGAGGCACTTTTTGAAACACCAGCCACAACTGTGATCAGCTGGAAGGGTTATCATATTCAGTCTCTCACAGCAATCTGTTTAGATAGCAATGAGTTTTCCCAAAGAAATGTTAATTGTATGTTACATACACACAGTTACTTCACTGTTCCATGCGTCCACCATTTACAGAGGTGGTTTAGAAGTCCACGAAACCTGTGGCTATAGAAAGAATGGGGAAGAAAACTTTGCTTGATGAACTCCTTCAGGATAGAGTTTAAGACACACAGGAAGGAAGATCTCACACTGCAGAGCTCTTGGCATCCAAGAACCAGTCTGCCTGAAACACCAATTACCCAAATGAGTTAATGTACCAATTACATGTGAGATTGTTCTGTGTTTTACTGTCCTACCTATTTAGCTAATCAAAATAATCCTGCAAATTCTGGATGTGGTCTTGTCAGTTTGATGTCCACAAAATAATGAACTAATTCATAAACTTTTCAAATGCCAGAAAAATGAAAATACACACAGATTAACTAAAAAATAAAAATTTAACTACAGAAGACTTGAATGCAAAGCCAAGCTCACCTCTCCCTTCTTCTCCATATCCAAGATGAGGGGGGATTATTATTCTTCTTTTTTCACCAGTGCATACACCTAGCAAACCTTCATCCATTCCAGCAATCACATAACCTTTCCCAACATAGGTGTCATATGTACGGTTTCGTGAATAACTACGGAAAATATTTGCATTTTAGCAGTGTCAGGTGTACTCAGGAAAACATGGGCTCTTGCAATACTTCTGCAACACAATTCTTAAACCAGTTAAGGTCAAACAGACAGTCATTAACCAGCACCAGGGAGGCACAAAGGAACTATGTTCCATGAATCCAAGACACCAGGTTTCATCAGTCAGGGACACACAGATCACTGATTACCCAGCAGTGACACCCTGGCTAGTGAACAGCCAGCAATTTTGCAAATTCATTTCTACTATATCTTGAAAGAAAAATCACACTTATTTATGTATTTTAAACATACTGACTTGTCTTGACAAGTAACTAAAAAAAAAATTATTTACTCCTTTAAAATCTCCTCTGCCCTGACACTACTTTAATAAGCACTTATCAACTAGCTATAGTTAGTAAGTGCTTCATCTCCATGAGACACTCCACTGACTACCTCATTTTGCAACCACAGCTATGTAGTTCAACTACTACTAGAAGAAGCAAGCAAGATAAATAGGTTTTCCTGGGATGCTCAACACTAAAATGAGTCATGACAACAAAACAGTATCAACACCATCCCTCCCTTCCAAGCCAAGCCAACCACTGACACAGATTGAAGGACCTGCTTCAACACCTCATGGCAGAATAAAACGAGGCTACAACAGATGATGTTTCTTAAATGGACAAGACTGTCTTCTGACTTTCTTCAAGACACGTTACACAAAGGCACAGCCCAAGAAAGAGAAGGCAGGAAGGTTTTAATTCATTTGCACAAGGTAGCTCTGGGAAAGAACTAAAACACTGTAAGACCTGACCCTGATGTAACTCAGAGGTTTATTCAACTGCTCTAAGTCCAGAAAGCCTTGGCTGAGATGCCCAGGGCAGTTCTGCAGCCGAATATTCCAGAGTAAAAAGGCAAAGGAAAATATTATTAGAGGTCTCAACCCCAGCCATTCTCAGAGATTTTGGCATGCTCCCTGTACTAGTGAGAAACTTTGTCCTGGATAGTTCCAGGGTTTTCAATCCCTATTGTTAGCTGCTCTATTTCTTCGTTTATGAATTCTGCAGGAGGTCAGGACACCATATTTTAATGAACAAGTCCTCTAACAACTCTCAGCACTTCCGAATGATGTAGAGGTTGCTATCTACAAAGCATTTATTAATATTTCTGGACAACAAGCCTCATATAAATACAGCTATTTTCAAAAATTTATTAACTACTACAGATAATACTTGTATCTTAAAAAAGAGAAATAGGTACACTCTGGATAAGCTTTGAGTTCTTAACTTAAAAGCTTTCACAAATTGTAAATCGAGGTCTACAGAGATGGCTGCTGCAGTAGTACTAAACATTTTTCTCTGAGCTTATTTCATAAAACATTTTATATTGGCTCATTTTCACCTCCTTTTAGCTACTTTTGTCAGCTGTTCCAAAGGCTGGAGTGGGATAGTAAAGCACTGTTCCACTAAAAGCAGCAAAAGTTACAGAAAGCTACAAGGGTATTATTCATATGGTTCTGTACACGAGGCTCATGTTCCCATAGACCTTTGAATTTACTGTCACAGTAACTCCTCTTCCTTTATCACAGAAAACCCTTCTTATTTAATTCTGCAATTCCATAATTCAGTCTTGAAAGACATCAGCCTTCAAAATGCAAACAACTTCCAAGTAGAAATATGATTAACCTAACGTTAGCCACTAGCACACTGACTCACAATTCTCAGGACATAAAACAGAATCATATTTATCTTCTCTCTCTTCAGTGTTGTTACCTATTTGGCAGATAAACTCTATGGGGGAAAGAGTCTTCAGGCTCGTGTGCCTGAAGCACTTGGCTTCACTGGGTGGGTCATCACCCCTAGATGGCGTCTGTGACAATGCCATGGTACAAAACAGTTCTTTTCCTTCCCATATGGAAAAGTTTTCTATGAGTCTTTTAAAAAGACTCCAAATCCACTCGAAAATTTCAAAAAGAAAGGAAAAGCAAAGAACTGTGTTTGAGCATATTATGGACATGACAGAGGAGTCAAACTGGAAATGAAATTTGTGGAGTTGAATGGTTCAGTTACCTGGAATCAAATAAGGTGCCATCCAAAAGTGTGCCATTGTAATGGTATCGGAGAAAGTCTCCTGTCTGGCTTCTCCGCTCGCAAGATTCGGGCACAAGCTGGTTCTCAATAGCAATACCATCCTTGGGGTTATGTAGATCCAGCAAAACTACATCAAAGACAAGGGAAGCTTGGCCAGGGATCTCCTTACCTACAAAAGTGTTAGAGCAGAAAACTGGTAAGAAACAGCAGGTGTTCTAGGAGAAGCTTAAACATGTTTGTTGAAGAAAAGTAATGTACTGCCAAATATCAACCACCTCCCCTCCCAAAATAAATTAGAATCATAGATTATTTGAGTTGGAAGGCACACACTACAATCATCAGTCCAACTTCTGGTCCTGCACAGAGCGCCCCAAGAGTCACACCATGTGCCTGAGAGCACTGTCCAAACACTTCTTGAACTCTGTCAGGCTCAGTGCTGTGACCACTGCCCTGAGGAGCCCAGCCACCCTCTGAGTGAGGAACCTCTTCCTAATATCCAATCTAAACATTCTCTGACACAACTTCAGCAGTCCTGTCACTTGTCACCAGAGAAGAGATCAGTGCCTACCCCTCCTCTTCCCCGCATAGGGAAACTACAGACTGCAGTGAGGTCTCCCCTCAGTCTTCTCCAGGCTGAACAGACCAAGTGACCTAGCTCCTTCTCACATGGCTTCCCCTCAAGGTCCTTCACCATCTTCATTGCCTTCCTTTGGACACTTTCTAATAGCTTAATGTCTTTTTTATATTCTAGCATCCCAAAGTGTCCCCAGCACTCGAGGTGAGGCCACCCCAGTGCAGAGCAGAGTGGGACAGTTCCCTCCCTTGCCCGGCTGGCGATGCTGTCCCCGATTCCCCCCAGGACATGGCTGGACCTCCTGGCTGCCAGGGCACTGCTGACTCATGTCATCATCCACCAGGAGTCCCAGGTCCCTTCCTATGGTGCAGCTTTCCAGCCTCTCATTCCCCAGTCAGTGCACACAACCAGGGTTGTCCCATCCCAGGTGCAAAATCCAGTTTCTTAATTTCATATGGCTGATGATTGCCTAGTCCTCTAATTTATCCACATCTCTCTGCAAATTTGCTTCTAGTCAGTCATTTTTTGGTTTAGGGAGTTTTTCATTGAATTCCCCAACTCAGTCATTTCCTTCTATTCCCACAGCAATGGCGCTGCCTCACTGAAAACAAAGGCCTCTTCAGCCTCACAGTTAATGGTAATGAAGACACAGAAGGGGTATGTAACCTTGTACACCACAGACACATCCTTAAACATCAGAACAGAGAAAGAATACAAGGAAAAGTCACAAATTACACCTAACTGCCCCATTATTTAACATGGGGATGTCTATGTATGATCTATAGGCTGCACAGTCTCACAAGACAATCTATTTTATAGTTATCACTACAGCATTTGTTAAAAGAAAACAACAAAATCCACCTGGAATTAAAAATGCATTTAACGCATTTTTTCTTATAAGTTTTCTGCTTTCTTTCAGTCTGAAAGAATTATGTGGTCACCTGTCTTCAAGTTTTTGGTGCCTCTAGACATCAATCACAGATTATATTATATTCACTGACTGAAATAGATTTTCAGTATATAAATACTACAGTCATATCAACAATATGTCTGTTAAGCAGTGTCTCTCTGAACAGGGTAATAATGCTGCCCATAAATTTAAAATACAGAAAGTTTGTTTGAAAATATGCACGACTTGAGATTGAAAAAAAAAAAAGAGGAACTGAACTAAAGAAATAACTTTTACCATCTCCATCTTCTCCATATGCCAGGAAAGGCGGTATTGTGATGATGCGCTTCTCTCCTACACACATTCCCAAGAGACCCTGGTCCATACCAGGAATCAGCCACCCTATTCCCACATAGGTATCATAAGTTCGCATCCGATTATGGCTAAATATGAGAATGGAAAAAAATCACAACCAAATGTCAGACTGGCACAGGAAAGAACAATATTAACCCTTAAATCCACATACTATGCACAGTATAACTCACACCCTGCTAGTCCAAAAGTATTAGTCCTTCATTTACCAATGGCTGGCTGGGAAGTTTTCCAGAGTGCTTAGCTATGCCAGGAACCGCACAGAGGCTTTGAAAAGTGGCTCTCAGGCAGCTGTTACTAAAGCATCGTTTTCCACTGGGCTCTAATGAAGCACACATGCTGTACACTTAAAATCTCAGTAAGAAAGTGTTAGTGGCTCACTTTCATTACAAATCCTGCTAAGTTTACAAAACTTGTATCTAATCTGAACAGCTATACCGGTTATAGACACTTAACTGACTGCAATAAACAGTAATATAAATACAGGGAAAGAAATTTTTACATTTAAAGAAAAGCATCTGGATTGGTAATGTCCATGAAAAAATAATGCACAATTTTACTGCTTTGAGCGAGTACTGCTATCCTATAATCCCTGAATAAATTACTAACACACCAGTTAGTATGCCAGATTTCATTTCCTGTGTTCCTGGGCAATTAGCATTAATGGTTACACAGGTAAAAGGGGAGCAAATGGTGGTGAGATACCTATTAAACGACACAAAGACACACAACCCAGCTGCATACCTTGAATCAAACAAGGTCCCATCTAAGAAGGTTCCGTTGTAATGGTACCGTACAAAGTCAGACACCTGGACTGTCCGAGGACACTTCTCTGGTTTGAAGTAAGTCTGAACCTGCACTTCGTCCTCCGAGTTCCACAGATCTATCAGGAGCACGTCGAAATGGAGCACAGCATTGGGGGGTATCACACCAGCTGCAAAAGCAAAGCAACACACACAATTGTCTTTCCTTTTTACACAAGGTATCAAGGGGAACGACAGATTTGTCTTTACAAACAAGCTGCGGGTCTGCTGGTAGATAAAACTAGCACTGAGAGATAAAAGATACAATGAGAAGGATTCCACTGATTGATGAACAAAAAAAAAAAAACAAAAAAACAACAAAAAAAAAAACAGATATTTGCCTTTACAAACAAACTGTAGGTCTGCTGATAAATGAAACCGGTTATTGAAAGATGAAAAAAACAATAGGGTAAAACCGTAAATTCCATAAGAATTAAAAATTAAAAGGGAGGGTTATACATTAGAGGGGAATCTTAGGTATCAGGCATTCCAGGAAGTCTGTACCTCTCAAGTACCTCAGCCAGTGGGGACAGAGAGAGGGAAATGTGGCTGGGAAATCAGGATAAAAAGGAGGCTGCATCCTCCAAAAATCTGAGAAACCCCAGGGAATGCCCCATGGCCTCACCCTCTATTCGAATAATGTAAAAGGACTCCTCTGTCTCCTTTTTTGACATAAACCTCTGGTGTTTGTGGATTAATTTTCCTGATTAGGAAAAGGAACCAATCCATGCACACCCTAAAAAAGCTGCATAATGCAGACATTAATTCCTGTTGTACTTACAACTCCTTGGCTCCTTGCCATCGCTGCAGCTATTTATGGGGGGAAATCCGGCATAAGATGAACTCTTATCACAACTATCCATCAGGAAAACTACCTTGAGTTAGCATTTGTTGCCTCTCTGAGGCTGTAGAACAAAGATACTTTTGGAACTGACAAGACCTTGTGCAGCACTGCAGCACCAACCCAAAATTTTGGTTTAATTAAGTATTTAATAGGGAGGTAGGTAGATATAAATAAATAGTTAACTTTCATAGCAAGGTTCATTTCCTGAAGGTCTTCTGCAGTGAACTGTTCTTCCTTCAGCGTGCTGAGGGAGTCTGGAGAGATTATTTTAGGCTGTAGGCTTAGCAGACACCTCTGAGGAACAGGGGATAACCTCCCTGAAATCCACTACTTGCAGTTCCCACCCTTCTCTTCTGTGGCTCCCCTTCCTATCTGCTCTGTTGAATCCCTTACCCAAGCAGCTGGCCCGGTGCTGTACTTACGGACGCCTTCACTTCCGTAGGCAAGCTTCGGGGGAATTTTCACAAACCGACGCTCGTTCACACACATGCCCACCAGCGCTTGGTCCATCCCAGCAATAAGCTGACCTTTGCCCACAAACACGTTGAATGTGGATCCCCTGTCATAGCTGAAGGGAGGAAAGCAGGCAAAAAAATGTTAGTGGTTCATTTACACCCCCTTCCACTGGTTTGGTTTGGTTTTTTTTTTTGAAAGAGAGAGTTATCTGCACCTATCTCCCTCTTGCCCCGTTAGCATAACTTTATCACAAGACAGCTCCTAAAGGAAGGGGCAAATCCAAGGTGTTCCTGAGACTTCAACACCGTTCTCCTTCTGTTCCCTGCTCATCACCTACCTGAAACACATTCTAGCAGAGTGCAATGTATACTACAGGCACCTGAAGGCCAGAACTACAGCTAACTGACACACCAACATTAAAAGCAGAAGATTAAGGAAGAAGACTGGAAGATTAAGAAAAGGAAAAATTAAACACTGTTATGAGATATGAAAGGATAACTGCTTCCAGAGCATACTGACTTCAGTCAGTAACATCACAAAAATATTATATAAGATCTATAAGCTTTACAAATGTGAAACATCACACTATCTGTGGGAGAAGGGGGAAAGGGAAAAGATGACTTTTTAAGTAGTAGCTGAGAAGTTTGCCAACAGGCTATTTATTTTCTCCTCCACTTTCACAGCTCTCATTTAAAGCACATAGACATGTTTTAAACACTAAGTTTGCCTGACCAAGAATTAAGAAACAAATGAACCTCCTCTGTAGTAATACATGAATAGTCAAAAGGTAAAGTGAAGCTTAAATGACTCAGTTTTCCAGAGAGGATGAAGAACAGCAGTGTTACCACAGCAGAATGCTATCTTACATGGTTTGTCTGGCCACCTTAAATCTGCACAATGACCTCACTTTGATGTGCCTGGATTACCGCTAATGAACTTTTTGAAGCAATATATAAACACATGTCAAAAGCCTCATGCCTATTTTTAAACTTTTACTGCTTCCATTTCCCCAAACCCCTTTTATAATTTTAAGGACTTTTTTTTTTTTGACATTTATATATGTATATATAAAAGTCAGACCTGGGGAAAAAAAAAAAAAAAAAAAAAAAAAAAAAAAAAAAAAAAAGGCTTGTGTGCCTCTTGCATGCTAAAATTCTGGAAAGCAGCCAGTAGCTAGGTATCCCCAGGGAAATGATGTCAAACTTTCCTTCCAAGACTGTACACATCACTTCCACAACACACTGAGCCTCTTAACAGTCCCACAGCCTTGAATCTCTCAAATATTTTACTGAGTGATCTCTCTGTTTACTCCATTTTCTTTTTCTTCTGACAAACATTTCTCTTAAAGTAGACAACCCTCTATTACTGAACATTCACTTTTGGTTGCAGTAACAGTCCCGCTCTGAGGAAAGGATAGAAAACGTTTAAATTAGGCCCTGACAAATTCTATTATACACACAAAACCATAATTAAGATGTTTAGACTAGTAACATAATAGGTTCTAAGAAACCCACCAAAATGGTATTTTGTAGCAATTGACAAAGCTTGGCAATGCATCTGGGATGAACTTAGAACAGAAGAGCCTTCTTTCTAGTAAAATAAATGTACAATTAAGAGAACATTAGTGCAAAGCTGAGAACTGAACAAAGCACTGATCAGACCACGCAGCTCTGCAGGACTGACATTGCGGATTCCTTAAAACGAAGCAAAATTTGTTTCTGTTAGTGGAATTGACAAAATTAATAGTAAATGACAAGGCAATTCATTTCAGACTTTTAAATGGAAATCATTTTATGGCCATTGAAATAAAAAAATGCAAATGCTGATGCAAAAATTAATAATAAACAGCTAATGACAATAATATGCTTATTTATGTGACACAGTCATGATTACTAAGACTTTGTCAACAGCCTGATAATGCAAAGAGCAGCATTGCTACCTGCTACTCGGAAATACAGAAAATTAATTTTAAAACTCAAGAACATTTTCAAGAACTGAAGAAGGAATAAAGCAAAACTGCTCTTAGCTCAACTCCTAGAGTATTTTCTAGGCTGATTTCATAGTAGTGTTCAATTAAACTGATGCTGGTAAGCATGCTCATAAACTTCAAAAACAAAAGCAAACAAACAAAAAACAGGTAAGAAAATGGGCTCGTTTTTGTATAAATTGACTAAATCTCTTTAATTCGTAGGCAGGGAACACCAAAGATTTTAGAACAAACACTCCAAAATATTTCTTCCATTAACCTACAGACGATAAAAATTCTCCTATTTTTCCATGTCTTAACATGATTCAACACTGTCATCAGTCTTAAAAAAGATCATAGTGAAAAACAAAAGTGTACATCAACATGAGCTGCCATCTAGAAAAAAAAAACGAAGCTGAACAAACATGATATTTTGCACCCTTTTGAAATGAAGGCACCTACAAAAGTTGGACTAGACGATCACCATTGCTACTTATTTACTAATATTTAGAGGATCCAAAGAGATAAATGCTGTAAAGTTCTGCACAGTCTGTTCCTGCCCCAAGTAATTCAGAATGAAATGACAAGCTACTTGGAACTAAAATGAGAGCCAGCACCTGGGCAGCCCCTCCAGGTGCCCTGCCTCAATGCACAAGAAGCAATCAGAAACACACTTCTGAACATGTAGCCAGTTTTCCAATAGTCACATATTTATAAAATAAGCCACAAGGATGCTGTGGATGTGCGTCTTCACAGCCACAGCTGAGACTTATGTTCCAAGCCCAACAGTTGCCAGGGGATTCACTGTCTGTGCTTTGCCTTTTCACTGAAACTGCACCAACACCAGAAGTACCAGCTATCACATCCCACATTTTAGTCAGAGAAGCGCTGGTGATATGGCACTACTGGCATATTAACTACAGTCAGCTCCAGAGGGAGAACTGAGCTTTGAAGGACAGTTATTTTCCTAAGGCTGTCGATTTTCCTTGAAGCACAAGGGAGATTACCAGGATTACTGAAAATACATTTTGCTTTATCTTTCTAAATAATACTTTGATCAGTGGCAATGAATGAAATAAGAAAAAACAAATAAGCTGTCAGCAGCAGCAGCATCCTCCACAATCGCCTGATTCCACTATTTAGGCTTTCTGATCCTAATATAACAGCAGGAAAGCAGCCAGGCACTTCACTGTACATAGGTCACATTTATTCAAGGATGAAGCATCCAAAAAGTTCTATGTAAGTACAGCCTGGTAATTCCTTTATTTCCGGCAAGGATAACGATTCAGAAACAATTGCATTCGAGTAGGTTTGAGCCTGGAGAAGCCATAAGAAAAGCACAGAATGAAACGGGCAGGAAATCACTACTGTGAAAGACAGTGATACCACACACACTCCTGTTTACCGGGCTAAGGCCAGCTGAGTAACTCTATGGCGCTCACTCTTGGAGCACTCAGGGCCTTGGAGAAGCAGCTGTAAGGACGCGGTAGGGATCTATAAGGGCAAGCATACTACTGCGGACTGGACCCAGTCACCACAGAGGTACTGCCCCATCTCCCCAGCGGTCACACCCCAGCTCTCTGCCCTTCACATTTCAAAGACATCTTCCCACGGTGATTTGTACGTCCCACCTGTACGACACTGCCCATCCTGCCGCTGACCTGCTTCCAACTGGTCACCCCAAAAGCGCCCACGGGGTACCGCTAGGAAAAGCAGGGGATCTGAACCGAACCTCCACCCAGCGCCACAATCTCCGCACGTCCACAGGGTAACGGCTCTCATGGGGGACAGCACCTCTCGCTCCCCTCCTCTCCTCTCACAGTGCCCAACCAAACCCCGCGGGGCCGCAGCCGTGGCGGGATGTGCCAGACCTGGAGTCGAAGCGGGTGCCGTCGGGGAAGGCGCCCAGGTAGTGGTAGCGCACGAAGTCTCCGGGGCGCACGGCCCGCGGGCAGCTCTCGGGCACGAAGCGCCGCTCGACGCCGAGCTCAGCGCTGTCCGGGGGGATGGCGGCGGGCACCGGCGGCGCCTGGCAGGCCGCCCAGCTCTCCAGCAGCGCCGGCAGCAGCAGCAGCAGCGAGCCGCAGCCCGGGCCCCGCCGCCGCACGGCCGCCGGCCCCGCCATGGAGCGCGGCGAGCGGAGCAGCCGCAGGGCGCGCTCGGCGGGGAGGGGAGGAAGGGAGGATGGAGGGAAGGGAGGCAATGAAGTGAAGAAGGGAAGGGAGGGAAAAGAGGGAAGGGAGAAAAGCCGCCCGCCCCGGCCGGCCCTCTCGCTCCTCCTCCTTCCCCCACCGCTGCAAACTTGCAAACGTGGATGAAGCGCTCCCACCCGGGACGGGGGAGGAGCAGCCCGGCGCCGGCTCCCCCCGCCCGCCGCGGGGCTGCGCAGGCCGGAGCGTAGCGGTGGCACCGCCGCCCCCGCCCTGCTCACTCCGCGGGCCGGAGGTGCGACGTGGCGCTGCCCCCGGCCGCCCTCCCGGCGCTCCTCCGCTCCCGAAGGTAGCACAGGAGACGGACGGACTCCGAGAGTCCTAAACACAGATACAACCCCGCCATTTCCCCCATGTTTCCCGCAGCTCTTGGGAGCGGAGCTGCTGGACGCCCTGAGAGGGACCGAAAACACGGCAACCGACCCCCGCCATTAGGGGGTTTTGACACTCCACCTGCACACGTACGCCGTGCATGACTTCGAGTATTTGCAAACTTAAATCCGATCCCAGATGTTCCATTTTAGATCGAACACCCAAAGACACGAGGCCGTGTTGGCAAATGCATGTTGATGCACGACTGTTGTCACAGAGATTTGCAACTCCCTGGCAGGGGACCTTTCCAGATAACACAGAGAAAAGACAGAATCACAGAACGATTTGCATTGAAAAGGACTTTAAAGATCATCTAGTTCCAACCCCTTGACATGGGCAGGGATGTATTTCACTAGACCAGGCTACTTTGAGCCACCTCAAACCTGGCCTTGAACACTTTCAGGGATGAGGCATCCACAGCTTTTCTGGGCATTCTGTTTCAGTGCCTTCACAGTAAAGAATTTCTTCCTAATATCTGATCTAAACCTACTCTCTTTCAGTTTGAATCTATTCCCCCTTGTAAATAGTTCCTCTCCATCTTTGAGGAGGTTCCCTTCAGGTATTGGAAGGCTGCAATTAGGTCACCCTGAAGCCTTCTCTTTTCCAGGCTGAGCAACACAAATTCTCTTAGGCTTTCCTCATAGAAGAGCTGCTCCATCCCTCTAATTGTCTTGGAGGCCTCCTCAGTGGCCTCCTCTGGACTCTCTCCAACAGGTCCATGTCCTTCCTGTGCTGGGATTCCAGAGCTGATGCAGCACTGCAGGTGGGGTCTCACCAGAACAGAGGGGCAATTCCTTTCCTTGCCCTGCTGGCCACACTGCTTTGGATGCAGCCCAGGACACGTTTGTCTCTCTGGGCTGTGAGTACACATTGCTGGGTCGTGTCCAGCCTCTCATCCATCAGCACCCCCAAGTCCTTTTCTCCAGTGCTGCTCTCCATCTGTTCATCCCCCAGCCTGTGCTGATACTGGGGTTGGCCCAACCCAGGTGTAGCACGTTGTACTTGGTCTTGTTAAACTTTATGAGAGTCTCATGGGCCCACTTCTCCAGCCTGTCTAGGTTCCTCTGGATGGCATCCTGTCCTCTGAGTGTGCCAACCACACCACTCACGCAGCTTGGTGTCATCTGCAAATTTGCTGAGGGTGCACTTGATCCCTCCAATGTCCTTAATGAAGATATTAAATAGCACTTGGTCCCAGTACAGACCTCAGAGGGACACTACTTGTCACTGATGTCCACTGGACTCTGAGCCATTAAGCAGATGGGACCATCCAACGACTTACTATTCCATCTAACAGTCCACACATCAAATCCATCTCTCTCCAATTCAGAGAGAGTGATGTTGTGAGGGACCATGTCAGAGGCTTTACAGAAGTCCAGATAAACAACACCCATAGCCCTTACCTTGTCCACTGCTGTAGTCACTCCATCACAGGAGGCCACTGGGTTGGTCAGGCAGGACTTGCCCTTGGTGAAGCAGTGCTGGCTGTCCTGAATCACCTCTTTGCCCTCCACGTGCCCTAGCACAGATCCCAGAAGGATCTGTTCCAAGTTCTTCCCAGGCATAGAGGCGAGGCTGTCAAGTTCGTAGTTCTCAAGGTCTTCCTTTTTACCCTTTTTAAAGATGTCACTTAGGACATCATGGGCTGCCATGACTTTTTGAATATCATGGAGAGGGACTTGGCAACTACATTAGGCAATTCCCTCAGGACTCTGGGATGCATTCATTAGGCCCCATAGACTGAGGTACATTCAGGTTCTTCATGTGGTTATGAACCTGACCTGGCAAGCACACAGTAAGACACAGCATCCGAAAGGAATCACCATTCCAGTGTGCCAGCAATCCCCTTCCCCTCTCTCTTTGATCCTGAACACTCTGATGAGAAGGAACTTAGGTTTTTCTCTGTTATTCTAACTAGTTTCAGTGAACAAGGATGGGAAAGCTAAGCATCTGCATGTGATGCACCAACTTCAAGCAAGATTAAGTAATATGATACAGTATTTTTGAAAAGCAGAGAAATTTATGATAGCAGGATTGGGGCAACCAGTTGGAAATGCAGGCACTCTAGGAATATCATGTAAGAAACACCAGCGATAAGATTTTCTTATTGACAAATTGTTAAACAAGCACAGTGTACTCTTGGGTGGCTGCAAGCCCATGAAAACCAGGAAGAGGATGCGCCTGAGCACTGCAGCTGGGGACACAACAGCTCACAGGTCCAGTTCCCCACTTTTTGTGCATCTACCACCCAGCTTACCAACCCAGCAACAGAAGGGATTCAGTCAAATCAAAGGTTTTTTTAAGTGCATTCAAAAATGCTCTTGTATAATACTGATGTATTGCTAGGAAATGGGTGCTGCTCAATGACCTAGCCAGTCAAAAAAGTTAGCAAATTGGACAATTATTTAAAGATAACAAGATCTGCAGTTACAAATCACATCTTCCTTCCAAAAACAGTCACACTGCACATTCCAAATCGGTCTTTAAAACAAGCAATGTAAATTATCTGGCAGTTGCCTAGAATTAAATAGCTTATTTTGATGTTGGTTTATGTGGACACAATTTATTTTTTCAAGGAGAACTCATAGTTCACCATTGGAGTATGTTGATACAATCAACATAAAGATAAAGCTTACTCTGAATTCGGTACTTCATATTGCCAGGCAGTGACACAACCTTTATTTTTGCATGTTTATTTAAGAAGTTCTGTGTTTTCAAAATAATTCCTTGGGCTCTTAATATTTATGCAGATTTGTACTCATTACTCTTCACCTGTGTCAATAACAGTTCTCCAGTTCTGATGTAATCACCATTGCCTCAACACTGCTCTAAGTGTTTCCATTTTTATTAACTCCTAAAAGAGCCAAATGTCCCTTCTGTGCTACCAAACCTACTCACTTCATGCCTCAGTTCCATTTGCCCCATGGCTCATGTGCCACATGCCTCTCCATCTATCCATAAGCACACACAGAGCTTAAGACATCTGTCAGCCAGGAAAGTGCATTCCCTTTTGTCCCCTTAGTTTCGTTCACAGAGGTAGCAAATGTGCAAGCGTGGTATTTTCCTTAGAAATGTCAATTTAAACAGTTTGCTGTCTTTTCAAAGCACATATGCAGGCAAGCACACACAAATTCTTATTTATATGTCAGTTTGTTTGAACACTAACCCAGCTTCTCTGGAAGCATTTTGGGGATGCTGATCTCTGTCAGACCTGTTCTTCAGTCAGCCTGGCACACAGGATTGGCAGTGTAAGAAGAGTGAGAGAAAAGCACAGACATGCCTGAACCTCCTAGAACAGCTAGTCCTGGAAGGAGGATCATCCTTTCCAGACTTTAAAACACAGTACAGCTGAGGTCCATTCTCCCTCTGAAAAGTTAGCTTTCAGGAATGTCACAGGTCAGACATTAAATGAGGATCCAGGAGCTGGGATTCATACCTTTGCATCTCCCTTTGGAGCACACAGTATGCCTCATGTATTGTCCAAGGGGCTGCAGCTCTCCTAGCTTTGAGCTGTGTTTTATCAATCTAAAATAGATTTGATGCTGTTCCCATATCTTTTTGGAAGGGCAAGGAAGCAAAAATGTTGGCTCTCATTGCTTACCCTCATATCACACCAGCATTACCATTAAGTGCATCACACAGAGGAGAAACCCAAAAGCTCAAATTCCAAGAAGGCAAATAAGAAAATTCCTTGGTACACTACTTGATACAAATCATGTCTTAGAAGGACTGAAGAAAGCTGAGGAGCATGCTGATGAATCTCTTCAATTAAAGATTCATTTATGGTAACTTGGGAAAAGGAAATAAAGCCTCAGCTGGAGTCTGAGGTAGGCAAGATACCACTGGTTTGTAACCTGAGATGCTGCCCTATGCCTTGGAATGTGCTTGAAGCCAAGCACCAGGCAGTCATGAGATGGTAGGCCCAAAGTCAATGAAAATGTTTGCAACACATTTGGTCACATAAACACAGTTGTGACTAGTGAAACATTCTGCTGAGTAGCTGCTGGACTTATTCACTACTTAACCACTGACTGCTGTCAATTACCCCTCTCACAGCTAAGATTACAGGCCCAAAGATTCAGTCCCTGGATGCCCTCAAGTATGCATGCATTGTGCTTTGATCCAGAGGTTTTCTAAAAAGACAGCATACTGAAACAGAAAACCAGAGAGGATTTGCAACATTTTCTAAATACTCTATCAATTATAGATCAAGGAAAACAGAGGTAATCCTTTTTTTCTTAGAAAGAGTATGACAAATGCTGCAGCTTGCAGATACCTTAAAATTATGGCAGGCAAATTTAGAGATAATTAAGATACTAGAAGTAAAAAAAGTGAGAACAATGGAAATCACAGCTTGAATGGATATGAAATTCAGTTTTTAAAAATGTCTTTGTGCTTTTAACAGGTAGATAATATTCATAAAGACCGAAATATACTGCTAGTTTTGGCTGTATAATCTACTGGGGAATTGTGACAAGGGACTCTGAATTATTTTTTATCTTCTGCAGTTTTCCACAGCTGTTCACTTCAGGATGTACTCTCTTTCAAAATCCTAAGGAATTTCTTAGAGAATAGTTTTGGGTTACAACTAATGTGAAAAAAACATTGTGCTCTCACTGCTGAACTGTTTTTCAAGAAAGGAAAAGAAAAGCTAATTGTAATTAGAAAGCTTCTGCTTCTAAATATCTGTAAAGGTTGTAGAGCTCTGCACATATTTTGAAACAACAATAGAAACATTGGTTTTAACTATGAAATATGGCTAAACCGTAGCTACAAAACATCCTCAGTAAGTACTGGTTTTAGTAAACAGTAAAAGTTTAGTAAACAGTATTTGAAGAAATACTATTTCTATTTTATACAGCTACGTGATTTTTCCAGAGCATCTGGAACCTGAAATACCTCTTTGCACCCAAAATATAGTAATATAAATTCAGTCACACATGATTTTATTGCATGTAATTTATAGTCAGTGGTGTGAGTCACAAAGGACGAACATGACCCTAAATGCCTTTGCTGACCAATGTGATCCCAGTGACTCGGGCTTCTTTCTTCCTTGGTGAGTCATGAGAAATACTGTGACATGGAACTCTTCACTCTTCACAGAGAGTCATGCTGGATGGACAATTCAGGCCAACTCCACAGCCTTTTTAACACTCAGTTTTTATCCTGATTTATTACTGGTAGTAGTTTAGCAGTGAACATAAAGAACAGAGCATCAGAGAAATGGATATACTTTAAATTTCTGATACTGAGATACATTTCACTTGCTCCAATCCAGCACCAGTTTATCTCTACTCCACCTACTGTGGATGTTCTAAGGAAAGTCAAACAAACAGAGGGTAATGCTGTGAACCAGTGCTCTCTTCCAGACCAGGAAGGAAGACCTCCTGCCAGGAGGGTCTCGCTTGCCCTAGGTACTCAGCAGTTCCTTTGATGGACGTCACAGCATAATGAGATACACCAACAGAGCTGTCTTAATTAGTGCTTATGAATAGCCTGTCATTCCAAATGTGCCACGCTAAATTAGTATCCAAGTGATTTAGCAAGTCTGGCTCACTTTGGCGGAAACCAGATAGACAGCACTTACAAAAGGCCGCTGCCACCAGAGACGAGGCAGTGGCTCCCAACAGCCAAACATGAGGATAAGTTACAGTTGACTGTTGTCTTCCACCAACACTGCTATTGTTTGTAAGGCAAACGGCTGTCAAAAGCATAGGCCTGGATAGCACACTTCCGAGGCATCAGTCACGCCTTCTTTTGTGTTTGCACTGCAACTGCTGTAGTTTGCACTCTACTAGAAACAAACAAATAACTGTAGCATTCCAACTCCAGGCAAAAGTATTTTCTAATTACCTTAGAGCACTGGTGTTGGTCTCAGTGTAGACGTGCCAGTGTAAAACTGCAGAAAAACTATGCTACGCATCTGGCTTTTCCTACCATTTCTCACAACTATATATACTTAAACGCTACCAATTTCCATTCAGTGTTCATACATTTATCAGGCAAAATATATATATATATATATATATATATATATATATATATATATATATATATATATTTGTCTGTGTGTCTGTGTGTATTTGCAATAAAATGTCTTCACCCTCATCTCACAAAAAAGGAAGGGGTTTTCAGAACTAAATACTCTTGAAAGTAGAGACCACAGAGGTTAAAACTCACCATTTCAAAGCAGTATGAAAATCAGTTACCAGATATTCAGAAAACTTAATCTATGGAGGGACTAAAATTTTAAAAATCTGGTTATAAGTGATGTACTAAATGTAACATAAGTAGCTGAAGACAAAATAAGAAATGTGTTGGACAACAAATTATTAAAACTCACCTAAACTAAAGCATATTCTAAATATATTGCAGGTTAGAGAAGAAAAAGTTAGAGAATGGTTCTGAAACAATGGACTACTTATAGCAAACTGCAGAAAGATTTGGATATTCCTAATGTATACAACAGATTCCTATTCCTAAAGAAGGATACATGTAGTTAAACAACAGGCTTTTGGTCTGTGGATTGCTTTTGGTCTGATTGTCATGCAGAAGTGGCAAGGAAGCCTGCTGTCCACTGGCCTAAATTCCCAATGAATGGGGGTTTGCACCTGCAATGGAAATGATCTAGGAGACTGCGGGGGGGGGGGGGGGGGGGGGGGAAAAAAAAGTTAAACTGCAGCCTTTTGCCATACAAAATTCAAAACAGTGAGTGTCACTGGCCCTTCATATGCAGCGTGAACAATCTCAGAATTGTGTTGCTCAAACTGTGCAGAAAGAGGTGGTTCCTGCAACAAGGGTCACCCTGGTTCCCTTAAATGCATTAAAAACAATCAAATAATCACTAATAGTTCGCCTATTATAAAGGGTCTTCACTCAGTCAAAAGGGAAGACAGAAGAATGATGTAATTATTTGAAGACTAAAGAGCTTTTCAAGAAGCATGATAGAGACTAAGGTCTGAAAAGCAAATGGTCACAATTGGAAAACTAACTTAGCACGTCTAAGTTTTATCATGCCTGATCTGCACTCTGTCTGCTATAACTGTTATGGGTCTATAATTAAAAAATAATAATGTTTTGTTCCAACATTCTTTTAAACAAAGCTGCCTTAATAAAGTTGGTTTGCAAATTAGGTGTGGACTATGACTCCTGCTCAGAAAGACAGAACCCTTTTATCCAAACTCCAGTCTAACCCCCACCCCCACATCCACCCATTCCCTGCCTATAGCATTTTCCATATGAAATGCCTTCTGAAATCTGCATGTGCTGGGAGGAGAAGAGAAAATGGTTCATCTGCAAACAACTTGGCACAAAACAAACTATCCTAACTTCCCTGAAATGTAAAGGTATCTGTTCCACCAGGGGTACAGCCTGCTTGCATTTTGAAATGAGCACACCACAAAGCTCACTTTGCATGTCTTGGGTAAAAGGATTATTTGCAGAAGTGATTGGAAAAGAGGCAAATAAGGTCAGTCACTTCTCTGCATACCAAGGCTGTAACTGCCAGAGGCCACTGCTTAAGCAAACTGGAAACAGGACACCTTGTTATTTTTTTCCCTCCTTCATTAATATTCACATGTGAATCCCCTGGGAACTGCCTGAAGTTTGTAGGTGTCACAAAATAGTGCTCACTGGTTCTTATTAGTGTGTCTGTAAGCATTAAAGCAGGTGCTTACCAGGAGTCCAGTGCAAGAAGATTGCAGCAGTCTTCTCCCCTAATTATTAAGCATTTAGTGACTCTTGTGTGAATTTTTATTAATATTTTGCATCTCAAGAGAGAAAGAATCATGTATTCGGACATCAATTCCTAACACTCCACTTCTACTACAAATGTCAGCATTCTTTTGGAAGCAGATTACCCAGATTTATTGGATATTTACTGCATTTGTGAGCTTGTTTTTAACAGAAGAGTCCATCTGTGGAGCAACTTCGGAGTGATATTCCAATAACTTTTCCAGGCATCTGATCTGTGTACTAAAGAGCAGTTTTAGGCAGAGGCTCACAAAATTGGGAACTTATACGTTACACAATGATCCTTAGGTGTTTGCATAGAGCTGGTAAGATCATTCTGAGAGCTGGGTATGTTCCGAACCCATTCCTGGTTTGCTGGGCTGTTGCAGCACAGGTCACAGACTTTGTTGCATGCCTTCTCCATTAATTGTTCCAGCCAAGTTTTATCTATATGTCCTCATGGTTCAGACCAAACATCCCATGCACTCTAAGTGGACTAAAGAAACACTCCATAAGCATAAATCCAAGAATTAAAGTTTTAGCAAATGAAAAGTGTTATTATTAGTCTGGCTACAATCATGCTAAGATTTGTTGTCCAAATCAGCTAATAATTGAGGCTAATTCCACAATGATATAATTAGAACTACTATGCACAAAGTTAATATTACCTATGCCTTTTTCTGGTCTTGTGCTCCCCTTTCCACTGGGTTCAAAAGACAATAAAATCAGGCTTTAGGAAAAGCAAGGGCTGGTTGTAGTAAGTTGTCAGCATCCTAAGTTCTTTGCCTTGATTACAGTGCTAATATTTATGATTTCTTCTTCATCTTTGCCAGGAAAATGATGTTGTGCGCTTCCCCCTCCTCACTCAAGGTCTGCTTGGGGTCACTTCTCGTGTTCGCTCCCAGTCTATCAACTTGCTCCTTCCTTGTTGGCTCACAGTTCAATGTTACATCTCACTTTACCACTTCACTGCAGGTTATAGGTCTTACCTATATTGCAGGTAAACCACAAAATCTATTGACTCAACTTCTAAGGCTTCTTTTCTTTAGTGATCTGTGGTTGACAGTCTGTGGTTTGTGTCATGGTCCTGAGGCCTCTGTTAACAACCTGCTTGAATTTTCATATCTTGTACTTGCATTTTGGGAGGCTCAAAACACCCTGTTTTTTTAATCTACAGCCTTCAAGCTGTGGTTTCCAGATAACTAATGTTTTTATAAACACAGCCTAACCACCTGTAGCCAACATCTACACGTTTTGGCAAGAACACTGGTACTTTATTAAAATTACTTTATAACTGGGCAGAACACCTCTCATTTCTTATTTTATTCAAGCATGACCAAAAAGCATCATGCGAGGCTGGCAGGAGAAAGCCTTTTTAGAGGATGCTAAATTGTTGGGGTATTTTTACATACTCTGCAAATGACAAATAGAAGCATAGGCCATGCACAAATCTGCCTAGATACAGAGTGAACTAGGAAAGAATGTATTTTTCTCTATATATAATGATATATTTATCTATCCATTTTTATATCTATATAACTACCGATGACAGTAACTTTCAAGCAAAAGTAACTATGAGGGAGTGCTCCTGGATGTCATTCACAGCAAAACTAGCATAATGGAATAGAAACTTAGAGATTTCTAGCCCACCATTGGAAAATATTATTTCTGTGTGTTTGGCAAGTTTCAACTGCCCCATGGGGAGTTCTTTTCTCATTCCTGTCAGAGACACTACTAAGTCAACTTGCTTAACTAAATCCTTGCTTCATCGCTGTACCAGTGCTACACTACTCTTTCAATATTACCCTCGAGATGTGCAGGGAAAGAAGAAGGTCTAGAACTGTGAGTTTCCATCCCTTTCATTTCAGTTACCTAGAAAGCTGTTGGTGAGAGGACATATGGGAAGTATGTTAAGCTAAAGAGCTGTGAATTTTGGATAGTTTTGAAAAAAACTACTGTTAAGCAGGAACAGCTGCTTTGCATGGAACTAACAGATCAGCTACTTTAACAAGAGAAAGTCATCTTCCCATTTAATAGAGGAGGCAAGCAGAACCAAGAATCTTTGCCTTCAACTCTATTTCTGCAGCTTCTGTGACCCATTAGTAAACACTGGAGCCTTTTTAGGTTCCACTGGAAAATTGGCAGCTCAGAGGGGACATACCAAGGACAGATGCTGGCAATGAAGAGGCCTATTTTACTTGATACGCTGGGCATCGTTTAAACGGGAACTGTTTTATCAGTCACTACATTATAGAGACAAAATTCAGGAAAGGAATCTGCTTTTGCAAGGAAAAAGCTCTTGTAAACCAATCACTGATTTAAGAATATAGCCAAAGCTCAGAAGAAGGAATTTCCTGCAGCTGTGAAAAAACCCAAAAACCAACTGGGTACCAGGCAAAGAATCTAGTCTTGATTCTTACTTAGCCAGTAGCAAAACTCCTGCCAACTTTGAGGACAATAAGACTGTAACCGTTAGGGGTTAAGAAGCAGTATATGTATATGCATATATATATAAATATATATGTGCATTATATATATATATATATATATATATATATATATATATATATATATATATATATATATAAATATGTGTGTGTATATATATTTAATACAAGAGCAAGATTGAATCTGGAATAATTATCATCCCCCTAATAAGGGGTTCAAATTACAGCAATCCTGACTCAAATTCTCATCTGTAAAAAAACAGATAAATAAAGAATTAT
Organism: Sitta carolinensis; assembly: GCA_032173965.1. NCBI lineage: Eukaryota > Metazoa > Chordata > Aves > Passeriformes > Sittidae > Sitta > Sitta carolinensis. The sequence goes on along the minus strand of CM063284.1, from coordinate 46,287,457 downwards.
GGATTTCATTGCATTTGGCTGTTTCTTGTGAAACCAAAGTCCTGGCCACTCAGCTTCGGCACAAGTGATCCCACAAAGGATGGTATGTTTTGTAAGAAGCTGGGAGACTGTCCAAGGGTTGTCAGCCAAAATTTCCCTTCCCTACTGTTACATAACATGCCATTAGCATCTGAGTGCTCCTACTGCTCACACAGTTCCCGAATGGGATCAGTCCTTACTCAGGTAACGTCCCTTGAAGGTGAATAAAACTTTGCTTCTCTAATTATGTACTTAGGGCTCTCCATTAGCAGAAGAGACATGTTGCTCTCTGCAAGTAGCTGAAAGAAGGTTGTAGCAAGGTGGGGATTGGTCTCTTCTCCCAGGCAACAAGTGACAGAATGAGAGAACACAGCCTCAAGCTGTGCCAGGGGAGTTTCCACTTGGACATCAGGAAGAATTTCTTCACTGGGAGGGAGGTCAGGCATTGGAATGGGTTGCTCAGGGTGGTGGCGGAGTCACCATCCCAGGAGGTGTACAAGAAATGACTGGACATGGATGGCACTTAGTCCTCTGGTCTAGCTGACAAGGCCATGATCAGCCAAAGGTTGGACTCAATAATCGTGGAGGTCTTTCCAACATTCATCATTCCATGATTCAATGTCATCATATACACAGAGGCACAATGCTATATCAAGAGTGTACCACACAAATATACACTCATCAAATATGACAATTCCTTTCTTCCTGAAAAAAATATGCAAATGGCACAAAGCAAAATGTCTGGGACTACATATAATTATTTGTATTTATTTATAAAGACCGGGGGGAAAAAGCAAAAACTAATGAAAAATGTAAGTTATTCAATGATTCCATGTCTTTAAAGACTCAAGTGAACTAAAATAATGAAGAAAGATCAAAGAAAGATTATTTTCACTGAGTGGTGGCTTAAAGGGATGGTATGCATTACACTTCTGATGGAGCAGGTGACTTTACAAACTCCAAGTAATAAAAAAGACGGTATCTCCAAAAGATGGAGAGACTTCATTGATGCAATCACCCACCAAAGCTTTGGAGGACAGACTTTACCAAAAAAAGACAAACATTCCTCTTTTAAGTTCCAGCTTATCAGACTTTGGGATAGACCCAATAAATACATTTGAGTGCTTAAAATGGGATGTAGCTGTTCAAGGGACTCTAAACTAAAACTGCAGTTCAAATCACCTTACTCGGCTAATTTCCAGAGATGCTTCCTTGCTTAGCTATAAAAATCCCTGCAAGTGCACAGTTTTGAATAAACTACATAGTAATCTAGTCTTTATAGAAATAAATAATTCAATGCTTAGTACACACCTGAGCTTGGTTTGAATCCAGCTTTGATGAAAGTTTGATATTCTTCTGCCCAATCTTCCTAAAAGGCTTTTCCCTGTGAATATGTACAGATAATATCAAATACCAACAGGTTCAGGAGTGTACAAAATACTGCTGTGGCCATCATGTTCTTTCAGACACCTGCTGCCTGTAAGAGCCTTAAAGATCACAACTGCCTGTCTCAAACACTGTTAAGGCCTCAGAAGGAATTTGCTACAAGACAAACCACCACATCTGGAACTCAAGAGAAGAATTTGCAACAGGAAGGTGCTAATTCCAAGCCTAATGGAGGTAAGGCTGGTTAGTAGATTCTGGTGAGGCATCTCTCAATAACTGGATCATACCACTCACTCATTCCTTTTATGTGATGACATATGGCAGCAAACACCACAGCAAAGGTTCAGGTGTGTAGGAACACTTCACTGCTGAGCAGTATCATTGTAAACGTGCGATTAATCTGAGAAGCAGGAACTAGGAGCACAGCATTGTCATCTGGTCCAATGGTGCTAAACAGGGAAGAAAAGGGCTCTGGTCCCTGCTTAGAGTATTGATTTTGTATCTCACAGAAAGAAGTACAGTTACCATTGTTGGATGAGCACTCCTCTTAGTGTACTCACAGCCAAATTCAAACATGCTTGTCCTTCTGGCCCCATGAATCTCAAATGTTTTTCTCTACTGCTTCTAAAGAGTGCAATATAAAAGGTGGATGGCCCCCACTGATGTAGCTGTTAGCCTGATGCTTAGGGGGTATTTTATCCCAGTGACACAGAACCTCCCATCACTGAATATCCAGACCAAGGAGGGAACCAAATTTTCTAATTACTAAACTAGTATCAAAAGAAATTGCCAACATTTCCACTTCAGACAAAACATTTCTCTGTAAGAAAGGATGTCAGCACTTCTTCTAATAGCTGACATTCCCAAATGGATAAAGGGACACTGCTCTTCTGAGGCAGCCTTCCCTGCAGTCAGAAGTGGTCAGAGCTTAGACTTGCTCTGTTCTGAATGTCTCCATCCAGCTTCAGGCAGCCATGGGCTGGCCATGCTGGATTTAGACTGTGCTCTGCTCAGCCTGCTCAGATCTGCTTCTTCTGGATCCCATTAGGAGGTGCTTAACTTCCCATGAAGCCTAACACGGGTTCTGGATTCCTCTCTCATGCGTAATATCTGACACATAATCAGAAACAGATCCTGGCCCAAAGCTCTAGCCAGCCAAAAATGGAGAAAAAGAGACTGGCTGACATTCTGCCAGGGCTAGACTCTCACAGGAATACTGATGCCCATGGGATGACATAGATGTAAATTAACTTGGTTCCAGTATTATCGTTTGTAGATGAAACACTATAAAGTTTTAGTGGATACCGTGAAAAATAACAGCTTTTCAGATACTTCACATTGCAACAGCAATTAATGTTTCTGCTTAGATGTTTGGATGAAGATGGAATTACAGTGCCATGACACCAGTTGAAAGAAAACATTTCCCAAAAAAATTAACTTCTTGAAATGGCTGAAGAACTACATTCATAAAAAGGAAAAAAAACCCACCTGCAACTTCAAATAAATACCCTTCTAAGTATCAGGAACCAGATCCTCAGTTAATATAAATCCTTTAAATAGAATGGATTTAAGAATTTACAGATTCTAAGCACCTTTGCTTCAGAATAAACAGAAATGAAAGTAACATTTTTTTTCTACTCCCTCCTTTTCAGAATTAATTTTGTTTTGATCTTTCCTAAGGACTGATATGAAAGCAATTGCCTTCTTGGGTAAGTGTGCAACACAGGAATCCAGGTTTCTTCTCAGGAAAGGAGGAAAAAAAGAAACTTTGGAGCTACCTATAGCTTTAAATAATCTCTTCTCACAAAGCCTGACCTTGATACTTTTAAGATGCCTAAAGAAGTGATAAAGTTAATTTCCAAGACAGATGAGAAAATGCACTGAAAATTACTTGTATCATACTGAAGAATACATTTAAACCACTGTGTCTGGGTGGATTTATGTATCTATCGAATTTTACCTCCTATATGCCCCATTAAGTTACTGCAGTAAAGATGACATCCAAATGTCCTGATCTGATCAGAAATTACAGTCTGGGTGTCCAAGCCACTGGGATGCAAAGAACACAGCCAGGATCCCGTTGACTTAACAGTAAGAAAGGGATTATACATACTACGATCAGTCCTTCTGCCTACATTGGAACCCCACACTTCTGTCAAGACCATGCATTTAGTTCCTGAATTTGTGCCAATTATTCTGTCAAGTCTGAAATCATTGAATCTGAGGTCATCTAAGCCAGGCTCTTACCTTCTCCTGACTGGCAGAAGTCTTCTTACTTCAGCCAAGTTAGGACAGTCAAGAGTGTGTGAAAGCAAGACTGGCAGGAGTTTTGAAGAGCTCCTGTGTCTTTTGCTATTGCACACATCTCTCCCACAGAATATTATTCATGAACTGGAAATGCTCCTAATGTGATCTTGGAATCACATTAGGTTTTCTGTTGCTGTCCTATCATGCTGAAAAGCTGTTTCAGAGTCTGACTACACTGTTGGTTTGAAAAAGTGAAGTAAAAAGGCACTTGAAAATAACAACACTGGCCTGAAAGGAAGGCCAAAAAACTCTATTATATCACTTCAGTTTGCTTCCAACATAAAGTCTCTATTTAGTAGGCATCAGTCCATCTTGTCACTAGCTATTGGTAATAGTTAGTAACTATTGCCAATTCTCTAAATAGAGTGAAAAATTGATAATGCGTCTCATCTAAGTTCTTTCAGACATTTTAAATGTAATTGCAACACCTAAAAATATTTCTCCTACCTCACTTGTTCCTTGAAAATACATGACCATGTAAGGGAGTGGTTGCAATTTGACATGTTCCCACATGCTAGGAGTGTCACAGCAGCAAATCTCTTAGCCTCCAGCAAGCATCAAGTCATCTACTTAACCCACTTCACAGTGGATTATATTAAAGCACATCACCTTGCATTTGCCTCATACACAGATATTTAACTCAGATTAGCAAATAAATTGATTTTGCTTCTGAGCCGTTAGACAAGAGGTCTTAATGGAGTTTCGCACCTCGAGTCAGCTGTTGTGATCTGCCTTTTCAAGACATGCCAGCAATTCAACCTGTTCTGAATTTTGGCCCAAGGAAAGGTTACTCTCCAAAGGCCCACTGCTAAGGAAAATACACAAGCTGTCTACAAACCCATGGGATGAATGAAAATGGTTTACTCACAACTTATGCACCATCTCATGACATCTGAGCCAGATGGATAGGTTGGAATTAGTTTATGTAGAGCAGGAGTTGGGGTTTTTTGATACGTGTATCTGCAAGGTTATGTTGCTTTGCTGCTGAGTGTTGTTGCGTGGAAGAAAAGCCACTGCATTTTTCCCAGGGTGAGTAAACCTACAAAATTTGGTGCATGAAATAAAAATCTTCAGCAACAGTCCATACTAGTGTCATGACATGCAAAAGCTAGATTGTTTAAACGTTAAAATAAGCATCTTTTTGCCTTGAAAAGGTCTGTGACAATTAATTGGACAAAGATAGTTTCCTGTGATCTGAAGTTACAATGGCAGCCACTTAGCTGAATGCAAGTGAGAAACCTGACACATGAATGTCTGTCCCAGATATGTTTTTACCAAGTAAAAGCTGAAGTAATATTAAAGTAGTACTTGATTAACAATATTACATTGTTAAATAATGTGTAATATTGCTTTTTACCTCGTAAAAGATAGGTATTCTCAGGACCATGTTTGTCTTACTGCACTTTGGAATCACAGGGTGCTGTAATAGCGATTACCATCCTTTGCCTCCAATGTGCACTTTTGAAGCACCACAATCATCACAGTTAAAAACACCTTCAAATCCTGGACTTCTAAGATATATTTTTTGTGTTTCACTCAGCTCTTATGCAATTCCCATGTGCCCTTGAATTTCAGCATGAAACAAAAGTAGAAATTTAAACTTTGCCTTCCAAATACTGATCTACCTCTGCTGTTCATCCTCCAATAGAGAGATCACAGCTGAGGCAGGAAACTGCAAAGGCTGGGGGTAGATTTGACACTCCAATGGTGCCCATACACTGAAGAGGAGGTTGCCCTTTGCTTGTCAGCTAGATCCCATCACAGCAGCATGGCCCTAGCCAGACCTTGTTGGGTTTGGTTCCAAAATAAAGTCTCTATTTACAGACTTTTTGGCGTTAGAACTTTGCCCCATAACCAACACGTACCTTCCAAGGTAGCAACCCACCCATTAAAAAAAAAATAAAAAGAAAGAAAAACCAACCCCAACTCTAGGTTTTGGCTTGCATGCTGACCTTCTCCTCCCTCCAGCCACACATACTTCAGGCATTGGAAAGCACAGAGTCACAGAACATTTGGTTGGATAGGATCTTTAAGCTCATCTAGCTCCAACTCCCTTGCCACAGGCAGTGACACCTTTCACTAGACCAGGCTGCTCAGTGCTCCTTTCAGCCTGGCTTTGGGCACTTCTAGGAATGGGGCATCCACAATTTCCCTGGGCAACCTGTTCCAGTACCTCACTGTCAGGACCCAGGACATTCCTTTGACTGCCCTAGAAAATTTACAAGTCACAAGAGTTTAAGTAGAATGATAGTTAACTTATCTCAGGGTGAAAAAATTAGAATTTGGGGATTCTAGAATGGGGGTTTGAGAGACAAAGATGGAGGAATTTGGGTGTGTTCTGCCTTTCTTCTTCATCTTCTTGTCCTCCATCTTCTGCTGTGATGGTGGCACTTCTTGATTGGTTTAGAGGAGAGACACAGCTATGTCCAACATAGCTGACAGGTATTGGAAAATTATTGTAAATAAAGTATACATAGTTTTTTGTATAAAAGATAAACACCACCCCAAGGGCAGGCAGAGTCAGAGTCTGGAGTCCGCCACATACTGACCTACAAGAAAGATCTCAGCAGGTCAGAGAAAGAATGTAAGAGATAAGAGAAAAATAAACAACCTTGAAAAGCAGAGCAGACTAATCTCGACTTCTTCTTCTTACACAGGGCTGGGAGACAAGACATTTTTTTAAATCTCGGGTTCATCACAACAACAGAAACCTGAGACCTTGCCACCCTCACAGTAAAGAATGACCAGTGAGCACCATGATGGGGCCCTCCTTGCATACCGAGCCCCTCAGCTGCATCCTCAACTTGGTGAAGGAAGTAACCCCCTCAGCCTTCCTTCCACCCTGCTCCCTGACACCTCAGAGCCAACCCACTGCCACATTCCCCCATGCGTATCCATACACCTCTCAGTCCTGGTGTGTGAATCACAGAAGGCTTTGAGTTGGAAGGGACCTTAAAGATCACCTAGTTCCAACCTCCTTACATAGGCAGGGACACCATCCATGAGGTGAGATTGCCCCGAGCCCCATCAAACGTGGCCTTGAACACTGCCAGGCATAGGGCAGACACAATTTCTCTGCGCAACGTCTGCGCAAAGGTCTCACAACCCTCACAGTGAAGAATTTCTTCCTATTATCTAATCTAAACCTACACTCTTTCAGTTTTAATTCACTCCTCCTTGTCCTGTCCCTACACACCCTTGTGTAAAGTCCCTCTCCATCTTTCTTGTAGCTCCCTTCGGGTACTGAAGACCACAGTTAGGTCATCCCAGAGCCTTCCTCAGGCTGAACAATCCCAATTCTCTCAGCCTTTCCTCACAGGAAAGATGCTCCATCACTCTAGTCAACTTGGTGGCCTCCTCTGGACTTGTTCCAACAGTTTTATATCCTTCCTGCGCTGGGGACCGCAGAGCTGGGTGCTGCACTGCCGGAGGGGTCTCACCCCACCGGAGCGGTGCCCCTCCCGCAAGGCAGGTTAATATCGGTGTTTCCAAGGCACAACACTCGCTCCACACGTTACTCCTAGCCCCGGTACGGCTCCGGGCGCGCCCCAGGCTGCGGCGGCGGGAGCCCGGAGCCCGGCCGGATCCGTGAGGGGCGGGGTGCCCGGGACTGCCGGCGCCGGAGGAAGTCGGTGCTCGGCCGGAAGCCGGGATGCGGAGGGCGGGCAGGGGGCGTCGCCCGGGCCCCGCCGTCCGCCGCGGCTCTGGCCGCCGCGGCCATGGCCCAGCGGGCGCCCAGGGGGCAGGGGCAGGACGAGGAGGAGGGAGCGGAGGAGGAGGAGGCGGCGGCGGCGAGGGGCAGCCAGGCGCGGGCCAGGAGCCATGCGGAGCCCGCGGCGAGCGGCGGCAGGACCCAGGACCGGCATGAGAGGAAGCGGAAGAGGCAGGAGGCGCAGCAGCTCCAGAAGATCCAGCACCTGGAGTCTTTGTAAGGAGCGGAGGAGGGGAGGCCGCCCGCGGCTCCCGCCTCTGGCCTGAGCGCACCCCGCCGGCATTTGGGGCTCGTTTCCAGTGCAGGGTTTGGGTTTTTTTTGGGGGGTTCTGATTATTCCTCTCCAGTCCCCTCCAGGGTGCTCTGCCTTGGAGCGCACCCCGCCGGCATTTGGGGCTCGTTTCCAGTGCAGGGTTTGGGGGTTTTTGGGGGGTGGTGATTATTCTTCTCCAGTCCCCTCCAGGGTGAGTCGGCAGAAGGGCTTCGGGTCCACTTGCAGAGTTGCTTGGTGACTTATGAAGGGGCACAGATGGGGCTCTCCCGGATTTCTCCAAGTCTGAGAGATGCAGCATAGGAGCAGAGGTTATTCCACTAGAATGCCCTAAAAAAAAAAGTAAAAGAAAAAGAAATTGGGATAAAAAAGGTGCTGTAAAAGGTTTATGTTTTGTCGCTGAAAAGGAATTACTGTTTTAATGGAATAAAAAGGTCAGAAGGTACACAAGAACATGATTTTTTGGTCTTTTCTTTTCCGCGTGGAAGTGAAGATCAGTTCGTTATTAAATGCACCAAACAGCACTCCGAAGTTATTGTTATAAAGACGGGATGAACATACTTTAGCCACCTTTTCCCTGCTGTTCTTATTGTATTGGTATGATTGTGCCTAGCCATCCTATAGGTATGTAGCGGGGGGTTGTGTGCGTACAGCTAAGGCAATGAAATATCACCTATGTCATCACACTTACAGCCTAAAATGTTGCACAGCCGGTACAGATGTTTCGTGTCCTGCTGAGTTAATATGTGGATAATGTCTGGAAAGTCCTGTTGAAAAAAGTCTTCCATAAAGCAGAAGATTTCGGGACTCAGGGCTTGCACAGTGCTCTACAAAACCAAAAAAATCTCCATTCTCTTCTAAGATGACTCTACACTTTCCCTAAGGCAGCAGTTTGCAGAAAGCAGTGTGTCTGCTTAAATACAGATGAGATTTGATAGGAAGAAAAACCCAATACAAATTCAGTTATACAGACCTGCATCTTTCTAAGTAATGTGTATTCTTTACCTCCAGGAACATTTCATATTGCCTTGGCATTTAACTCCTTAGCATGCGCGTTTTCTCAGTTGCTCTGTGCTCTATGTAGTACCTGTTTGCAACTTTGATTTTGATTAATGTTTTATCTACTGTTAACCCCAAACAAATGCTGCAGAAAATATGGTACTTTGGTCAGTAGGACTCTGTCTTTAGGTTTATTACTCAGAAGGTGATGAAATTATTATGTATTAGGTTTAGCTGGCAAAGCTAGATGTAAAGAATAGTCTGACTTGACATTTTCAGCTATGTCTAGGATTCAGCAGTGCAGGAGTAAAGAAGTTTGGAGACCTTGGGGAGGGATGCAGCAGAAAAAGAGGAGAGAATTATGCATGTATGTTAACTGAAACTAAATCAAATATACCACATATCCTCAGGAAGTAGTTCTTGTGTTCCCACAAGAATATGAATCTGAAGGGTGTTTACAAGAGATGTGTACTAATATGATAAATGCTGTCTCAGCTTGTGGTATCCATGTTCTGCTACAGTTTTTAGTTACTAGTTATAGGGTAAAATTTAAGGAAAAATGCGAGCTGAAGGTTTTAACTCAATACCACTGAAAAATTGTATTTTTTCAATGTATTTGTCTTTGCTAAGCTGCAGAGTAACAATATTTCTATTGCTTTTCAGCTATGAGAAACCTCCCCCTGGGCTAATTAAGGTTGGTAAATAGCAGTAATTTTTTAGGATTATGAGGGATTTTCAAAGAATGTGTACTTCAGGTGTTTTAAGTGTCTGTGTTACCTATATAAATTACAGAGAGAATTAAGTGCTTCCCAGGAAAAACTCAGAGAATCATTACAAACTGACCACTTTGTCTTGGTGCTCCAGAGTAAAATGCCCAGAATCAGACAGAAGGAGGTCAAGTCTTTCATCATCTCTTAGCACACTTTGTGCAGTATTTAATAGTGTGGATAGAGGGGAGCCGTTTATGGAAAGCAGAGTTTCAGTTTGAACGACATCTTTTTAGGATTATTCTCTTTTGCTTAGGCTGAAATAATTCTTTCATCATGATCATTACTTTTGCCAAATTTATGTACCTAAGCCATAAAGTAATGCTTTTAACCTAAAAAATAACTGTTCTGTGTTGTAAACGCTTTCTTGTAATTGTTAAGTCTTACTAGCAGGAAGAGGATAACAAAGTTTCTGCTTTGTGGTAGGTTTTCATTTCTACAATTTATTTAAATAAATTACTAAAATGTATGGGAAGGAATGAAATTCCTGTGCAGCAATGTTCTGGCTGCAAAATTCAAGGGTGAGAAAAAAAGAAAGGTCAAGTATTTTAGATCTTTTGTTTGTTACAAGGAAAAAAGGTAATGGGGGAAATATGTTTCCTGTTAACTGATGGTCTGTACACTTGAAGTATTGATTCTTGCAAAGTTCAAAAAATTAAGTAATTTTATTGTCCTTATCTTTCTTCTCTTTTTTTGTAGGAGAATGAAACAAAACCTGAAGACTGCATACCTGATGTACCAGGCAATGAAAGCGCACGAGAATTCCTGGCACATGCCCCAACAAAAGGGCTTTGGATGCCTTTGGGAAAAGAAGTCAAAGTTATGCAGTGTAAGGCTGAAAATATTCCAGATGTCATTGGACTGTCATATATCCATCCATTTACTCAGGGGGAGGGCAGAATGTCTGGTGGACAGATGATGAATTCCAGGTAGATTGATATATATTGATAAAAAAGCAACCAGTATCTTGAAGGCTGAAATAGCCTTGTATTTTATGAACATTACATTTATCAGCATACTAGTTCTATCTCTCTGTTTCTTCCAAAGGATTGAATATATTTTGCAGAAATGTCATTTTTTTTTTGCTTCTTCTGCTCTCAGAGGTGCAATTCACTGCTGTTCTTTTTTTTTAAAGGTTGGAGATGTAAACGTTATGGACACAGAACAGGAGATAAGGAATGCCCATTCTTTATTAAAGGCAATCAGAAATTGGAACAATTTAGAGTAGTGAGTACCAATATTGTAGTGTTACTGCTTGTATTTTCTACTACTGATGATGCATAATCTTGCAACTGAAGATAAGCCTGTTAGATGTGCTTTATTAAGGATTTTCCTCTGTCTCTAGTATAATATAGATGCTGAAAATCTCCTAATAAAGAAAAAGCTACAGATGTGGTTGGATGTTTGACTACTTTGCAGAAAATCTACCCTTCAAGAGGAAAATTAATAATTTTTTCATATTTCAAATCATCAAGAACCTGTTTCAACCATTATATTAATTTTTTTTTATGATTAAAATGTCAACATAACAAAAAATGTTTAGTCAAGCTTGAGCTGCCCACATTACAGCTGCTTCAAGCCACCTGCGCTCGCTGTGAACAGCCACATCATGAATGCTGTTGTCTAGGTCTGTAATCTAGTCATTGTCTACAAGTCTGATCTCTTGCTACAAGAAACTACATCTCAGTTCTGCAGATTCTTCCTGTGTGATCTCTTTAACTATTTCTGTTGCTCTGCATCATTAACCTGTATTTCAAGCTGTCATTACTTCAATTCTTATGTCCTCATTTCTGTCCTTGAAAAATGTAGTCTTGGCTTAGTCTGTCCAGATTCTGGATTCGTACTGGTTGTATGCAACTGCAAAGAGTATTTTTAGCCCTTTCCCATGACCAGACTGCCTCTATTCTTCATTTTCCCTCAGGCTTCTTTGTTGTATCAACCTCTTGTATGTCCAAGGCCCTTCATGGTGCATTCCCAACATCTTTAATTTGCTCCTCACATTTCAATTCCCACCCCTGGTCAGCATCTGCCATCTCTTCCCTCTGTTGGACTTGTTTGCTTAATCTTCCAACAGAAATGAACAACCCACATTTTTTCTGCATTCTTGCATGGCATGAACCCATCTTAAATGTCTGCAAAGTTTATTTGCTGTCTTTCCTTCACAGCTATCTTTTTCTGCAATGTCCATTTAATTTGATTTAAGAACCAGTATTGGTAGTGCATAGCATGACAGAACAACTCCAGCTTCATTATCCATGTGTCTTATATTCCTTGCACCTGTATTCCTTTTTGTTTATATCCAAATTTTTTAAATGTATTAAAAGGGTACAGCTTATTATTTTGAACTCGATATTCCATCTATGTCTAGCTATTCCCAGAGATTATGTATGAGATTCTTATAGTCGGCTGTGATTGGAGAGGGAGGGAGATAGATACCTAAGGAGAGTCCCTTTCATTGGAGATGTAGCTGGACAATCTTTCCCTAAAGCAAACACATCATTTCAGGTGAACAGTGCTAAGTCTGACAGTGAATTAAGAGCTTGCTAAGCATATTCCATCTTTTGATAAAAGCCTCTTGCATTTGGTTGCTTTGGTTTATTTTTTTTAGGAAATAAAACCATTGGTGATAACACTGTATTTCCTGTTTTCCATTTTAAAGGCACATGAAGATCCAATGTATGATATAATAAGGGAAAATAAGCGTCATGAAAAAGAAAAGAGGTGAGTGTGTCTGTAGTAAACTGCATTTTCAATTTAGTTTTTATTTTGGTAATGTGGCACTAATATATAGGTGACCTTTTTATAGAAGCTTATTTTTAGCTCAAAACCCATTTTTTTAATGGCAGTTTCTTTATGTTGACGGACTAATTAATTTCTACTTTCTAAATAATCATTTTTTAGTACTTCCAATGGCTTTAATTCTTTAGCTTCTGTGTTTTCCCCAAAACAAAGTTTAAAGAGCAGTTGTATGCATTTATGCCATAATATTCAGGTACTTAGGTGTGGTTTTGGTTTAGGCCTGAAAAAGTATGATTTTTTTCCTTTCGCTGACTTCACTGAGATGTTTTCTAAAATTTGGTTTGTCAGAATGCTTTCAGTAGAAATGAAGGAGGGGTTAGACAGCTAGTTCTTGGCACCTCATATTGCTACTTTTGTGAGGTCATTATTTAGTATATTAAGTGGCAGTTTTTGATGCTTTCTTGCTTGAACTGCTTCAGTGGGATAACTGAACAAACTATAGGTAGCCCATAGAGCAGCACTCTTGGAGAGGAATCCTTGAAGAGGATGCAGAAGACAACAATAAAATAAGCAAATACTCTGTCCCTATTTTGCAGTAATCCTTGAAAGTTCAAAGGAGGAGTGCCTTTCAAAAATACTTTGCATCCAGAGTAGAGCCTACTCTGTCAGCTTCACTGACATCCTCTCTGTGTCAGCAGAGCAATGAATGTCATAATATCCTAATCCATATATGCCTCTGTAGGGATAAGCGTAGAGCTTCTTATCACTAGGTAGGCTGGTGATAGTTGTTGCCTTATTATTTAGCACATATAAATAAGCCAGTAAGCTAGTCTGCCTTTCCTATCCAATGGGATGGAAAGTCCCTGAAAGCAGAACATCTGCTTATCTCCAAGGAGTTGCTTTTATCAGTCCATCTTTAACAAGAGTATAATTAAGCAAAAGAGGATGCGTTCCCCTGCCCTTTGCATGCAGCTTCCATTCCTCGAGCCAGGAAGGAAAGACGAAAGCTAGGATAAATTGCTAGAGGTAGAGAAGAGCTAGAAAGGATTCTCATTCACATATTTTAAACTCAGGATACAGCAACTGAAGCAGCTCCTGGAGGACTCTACCTCAGAATCTGATAGCAGTGATGACAGTGATGACGATGATGAAGATGGCAGCAGCTCCACTTCCTCAGAACATAAACACAAGAAGAAAAAGAGAAAAAGGGAAAAGAAAAAGAAAGAAAAGAAGAAGAAGAAAAAGAGGAAGCACAAATCATCCAAATCTAATGACAAGTCAGAATCTGACTGACAGCAGTCACCTGCTGCATGCTCTACTTGTGAACTGCGAGGAAAGATCCAAAGAATGAGGAGGAAAACACCAGGAAGGGCTTTATTAAACTTAGAACATACATGTGTATGCATACAGCATCCTGCACTGGCATCCTCTTCTGCCCGTCTGCAGTCAGAAAGAAGCAAGCTGCATTAAACCATGTCTGTGCTGTAAAAGCTATGCTGAGAGTCATCCAGCTTGGTCAGATGGGGCCTCTGCATTGCTGCCCATGACCAGCAGCAGAAAGTGGCGACAACCAAGGGATCACCAACAAACCTGCAGCTTTAGCAGACTGTCTGTTGAAGTGTCTTTACTCCATGAAGTTATTATTTTCAAAGCCTCATTGTAACAGGACTGCAGTTTGCACCATGCAGAGCACTGAGAGTTCTGTTACAGTGTTATAATGAGCAGGTTGTACTGTATTTTCTTCTCTGCATAGTGCTGAAGTTTTGCGTACTTATCCTAATATTGGCAGCTAGAGAAATAAAGAGTGCTGCTGCAGGGAAAAAAGGTAATCGAGGGGATTTACTTTAAGACAAAATTGCAGCATCAGCAAGACTTGATTTTGTGTGTGTGTAACAAAATCTCAACATCATCACCATTAATACACAGTTCTGAAACAACTCTAATGAAGCATCTACAGTGTCTGAACCATAGAAGTGGGAGGCAAGTGTAACGATGTTAGATAGTCAGCTTAACTGTATAGAGGTAGTGGGTTTAGTTATTTAAGAAGGGGGGTTTCACATAAGAAATTTAAAAAATTAATTTCTGTGTATTCTTCAGTATCAGTTGTTTTGATACAAGTTGAGGGAGGTTTCCTTTTTAAAAGGCAGGGGGGTAATAAATTCCCACTTTTTATGTTTACTAGATTTGATGAGGTAACATTCTTTTTAATCATCCCACAAGAATATGAATGTGTAAGGCCCTCAAAATCACTTTCAACTATATGCATAAAGCCACAGAGAAATACTAACGAACTTGTAAGCAGGAAGAAGAGAAAGTTCTATATACTTGGTAGACTTTACATACTGACCACACTGTTCTTTTAAATAGTCTTGCAGACTCAACCAGGAAAATGGAAATAGCTGTAGACAGCATTACAGTAACCAACTCTCTTTGAAACTTCAAGGTACATTAGTACAGAGCTGTGACTTAAGGAACTAGATGATGGATATTGGTACTGTGCAAAAGGAAAGAGAAAACTAGATTTGTTTTGAAATAACTTCTACAGAATTTAGTATCTGTGGGTATGCTGAGATTGAAAAAAACCCCACATGATAAAGCTCCAGTACACTATAGTGAACATAATAGTGAAATAGTGAAATCAAGGAACCATAGGTGTATTTTAGTCTAAGATTTTGTTATTCAAAGGTTTGGAAGAAAGGACAAGGAAAAATATAAATTGAAATGTTTTTTCCTCCTTCCTACATGTCTAAGAGTGATTTAGTAAAAATTACCCCCCATTCCTTGCCAGTCACTCAAAATATGTTCTGAGGAAAAACAGGGCATACTTATGAAAAGTTTCTGTATCATATTCCCAGAGCTTGAAGGTGGAGTTGTATTCTTGCTTGTATTTAGCAAATGTCCCTGTGACGGGATTTACTGGTGACTCGTGGTGGTTCCCTGTATCAGCAACATCATCAAGTCCTAAGGCTCTTGCTCTTTCACCAGAAAAAGATCTAACAGCTGAAATACCATAGGGTGATCTATAATGGAGTGGTTCTCTTGGCCAGGTTGGCCAGGGCTCTGAGCAACCTGGTCTACTGGGAGGTGGCCCTGTGTGCGGCAGAGGTTGAAACTAGATGATCTTTACAGCCCCTTCCAACCCAAAGCATTCTAGGATTCTTGTATTGCCACAGTTGGAGCTGAGATTAATGCATTTATAGATTATTGAACAGATGCTGGAAGCCTGATATTCACCTGATGTGTTCTGAAAGAGCTCATACTCAGGCTTGTCTAGAGCAGGGCTAACTGAAGATCTCTTCAGTTACTTCAGCTTTTGTCATTTAAGATTATTCCGAAGTTTAGTTTAGTAAAAACAAATTCAGTTTTTCCTCTGCAATCCCCTTCCTTGTTGATGGGAATCTCTCTTTGTATCTATCAGGGTTAATTATTTCAACAATTAAAAAAGATACATTAGTATTTTACATAGACCATTTCTAACTTGTATCAAATCTAATCTAAATGTTTGAGATGCCAAATCACTTTTCTATGCCTGACTAAAGGTCTGTTATAGCACTATCTTTCCAATCATAGTTAATAGAAGAGCAGTGCAAATTCTGCTGTTATTTCTGTTACTTCTGTTATTGAAATGCTCTCTCAGCCTCTACTGTGAGAGTACCTGTGGTGCAGGTACTTAGAATCAAGGGTTAGATTCTAGTATTTAGTGGCCTTGGATATATATTTTCTTTTCTGTCTACTTACTGCTTACAAGCCTTGTCATTTTCCTCAGCAATGAATTCTTCTTCGTTATTTATTAATTAACCTATAGCAATTGGCTTTCACAGTGCTTCGTACTAGTTTTATCTCACACACCTTTGATCTCACTCTGGAAGGTATGCAAATAACTGATTCTTGTTTTGTTCTCCCTGTATCATTTCCAGTTTTATAAGCCTCTGTCATATGCCATGTAGGTCTTTACTGCAACTCATAAAAGTAGCATTTCAAAATTTAAGAGTTTCAATTAGACTAAGATTATAGGAATGCTTTTAACAGCCAGGGCTAGAGTGCCGAGATGATTCACGTCATCATTTGGCATTTTAAACAGTGCCAAAGCTGTCATTTAAGATAAGTCTTTTAAAAATATGTAGACTAGAGATAAATACCAACACCCCTTTAAATTAATGAAAAACAGTTCTATATAGAAGTAAACCCAGAAAGCAGGATAGAAAGTTAAAGTCTTGAAAGACTGACTAGTCTTACTTTTTAAATTGTAACCACTTTATGTTTGTGTTCAAAAAACATTTTTTTCTTGCCTTTGTGTAGATGTATATTTACATTTGCATGTTCTGTTGAAGCTCAAGTGGTAGTAATAACATAATTATATAGTCCCAGGAAACTAACTAAGTGTAAAATGCAGCTAAAACAAACCTCAAAAGCAATACAGCTTCCCAGGTCTTTTATCTTAATACTCTGCACCATTTTTGTCAGAAAGGTGTTTCAGGTAAAATACTGATATTTTCCTTATTTCTTTGGCCATTCAATTAGTTGGGGTTTATAGTCTTTTTGAGTGACACAGCCAGTGGCAGCAAGTCAGGGGAAGCTAAGGGCTCTAAAATAGAATTAATTCGTTTTTCCTTGGTATGCCTTCAGCTAGCATGCCATGAGTGTTATGGGCTTTTGGGGTTTGTTTTTTTTTTTGCCATTGGCTCTGATCTTCCTTTGTTTGATTTTAATAGAAAGACCTGTAGTTAATATTTTCTAATATAAGGCAGAACACCAGACATTATAAAAGGGAAAAAAAACCATGCCATCCAGGTGCTACCAAACTGAAAATTAAAATACAGAATTAATACCTGGCAAGCCAACAGAATGCACAGCTCCACATCAGCAATTACACCACACCCACTGCACAACAGAGGTTTCAGTTAGCTACAAATAATGATTTAGAAATCCTGAGCCACAGACAGGAAGTCTGTCCAAACAATGCTCTCAATATGGCAATCCAAGAGACCTCTAAGGTTTCTTGCTGGTGTGCCAAGCAGCAAATAGATTCTTCAGCTGCCTTTCAGGAGATGCTGCAGGACGCATGTGAAAACTTCCAAGGCAATGCAGTACTGCGACAGTTACAAGTTTGTAGTACTGCCAGCTCTGCAGTGAGTCACTGGGCAGTCTGTCTGGCTGCAGTGGGAACAAAAGCTGACACGTATGTGCATCTGCAAAGCTAAATATCACTGTGCCTTAGTTACCTGCTGAATAAAAAGAGCCTGGGCTTGAACTCAACCTTTTAAATGCAGTGTGTACTTCACAGCCTTTGTGAAGCATGGCCAATTTACCCAGTGGAACATTATATTCAGCGGTAAGTCAGCTGAGATGCAATCCACAAATTGTGCATGCTGCTGCATGGAAAAAAAAGAGCCAAGTAGAAGATTTAGTTTTAAGGTCACAGGACTAGCTAGTACTGTTAGAGTAGAATACACTGCATATAACCTTATCAAAGAATTATTTCTTGAATGGGAGCATTCACCCATACTACTTTAAGTATTTGACATAGCATGTGTATAGTACAAGATGATAACCAGTTTAAAATAGCATTTGTTTTCAAAGAACTATGTAAACTCTCCTACTGCTATTCCCTCATGTCCTCTCAGGAGCATCACCAGGCCCTAAATTGCTTCTTGCATCTGAGCAAAAATCACACTGAGGAACACAAGTGTAAGAGGATAACCAGCATGATCATTTGGAGTACCTGTCAAGTATTACCCTTTACTAAAAGTAAGAATGCCATCTGATTGTGAGGTCATGAATATTTCTTTATCAGATAAGCAGCAAAAGATACAGCTTGGGCTATCAGCAGAAAAGGTATTAAAAAGCTCCATGCTTGAATTCCTCATTTTATTCTTTGAGGTTCTGGTGCTGAGATTTTATGCAGCACAGAAGCAAAATAAAATTTTTTATTGCATTTATTTTCTTTCATTGCTTGAAGTTAAAAGGAATTGAAAATTTGTCATCACAATGACTTGTTTCCCCTAACAGCTTGTAGTAAAGTCTGTAGCTACAGCAAAGCTGTAACAATTAAGCAGGTGGTAGAGAGATAAGGATCAGTTAGGTAGGGAAACATCAATACTCCTCACCAAGAAGGCAAACAGCATAACTTCAGCTACAGGCCAAGCTAGTAATAGGTATAAAACCTGAACACAGTCACAGGAAATGCTGCTTTTATCCATGTAGGTTACTCTAGGGCACAGACAGGAATAAGAACATGGGAAAGGAGGCAAAAGACAAGTTCTGTCTATCCATTCACCCCACCCTTTTTTAAGGAAAACCAGATGTTAGTTTTGCTGGAGTTATTTTGTTTCCCCTGTCTTCTTCACTGACACTGTCATTTGGAAATCATTCAAGACTGGCAATGTCATTTATTCTCTCACACAGTCGTACTAGCCTTCATAGGAATGGCAGAAAAATTACATATTTTTGTGCTATCCACCTTATCTAGATCAGTCTGTTACCATTATTCATAAGACAGCTCAGCACGGACCTAGTTTTATCTCAGTTCTATAAAGAGACTTCCAGGGACAGTATCAACTGTAAGTCATAGAAGTCATCAGTAAGGAATTAGAAAACAGGGCACACCACTAAAATCTCTGTTTTACCTTTCAGATCTATCTCTCCAGCTCAGGGTCTCTCTAAAGAACTCAAAAATCTCCAGAGAAAAAGGAGAGGAGAGGGAAGCATCACATCAACTCAGTGCTTTAGTTATAATCCTCAGTCACAAAAGCAAGATGTGAGGAACTGCCTTGAAACTTTAAAACCACACTTGACTTCATACAGCTGTAGCTCTATTCCTTTGCATTTTGACAAAAACAATTTAGCTGATAGAAAAAGAATCTTGTACTTATGTCCACATCATAGGACTATGAGATGACATGGACAGGCTTCACAATCCTGCAGAGTTTAAGAATGGGGCAGCAATAACTGTCGTGCTATAATAGCAGGTGATCACATACATGGCCATCTCAAGTTTTTTTGCTGCTGTGTAAAGATAGAACACAAGAAGTCTCAAAGTGCAATTCTATGAAATTTATTATTTAAATAGTGGATGTGCTAGTTGTAAAAAGGTGACTTTGGTGTTAAATACTTAATTCTATTTTGTGTCCTCAGTCTTCACAGTGTAACTTCTTGCCCTTTTAGAGTGAACAGCAACTTACAAAATGTACAAGAGAATAATAATCAAATCTTGGATTTATACAAAACAAATCTTTGTTATTCCCCCCCTTCTGCCCCAATATTTGCAATTATCTTTTCTTAGAGAGGGACTTCCTTGTTCCATGCCCTAAAGGTAAAAAAGAAAAAAAAAAAAAGTTAAGGCATGTATATATTCCACTTCCAAACTGTATCAATTTGCTTCTAAAGAAAGACTAGATATCAGTGATTGCCTTTTCCTGTTGCAGGCACTGATGGTTGAAATTCCAAGTATGTACTCAACTTCCCAGCATCTTTAAATGTGCATGAGTAGTGTTGGACCACAGAATATCCCAGCATAACAGATTAGAGTTCCATATGAAGCTCATATCACATTCTCAGTGTTCTCTTATAACGACATTGTTGAATGTATCCAAGAAACATCAACTATTTCTGGGAAAAATATAAGTATTTTGGGATTATTCAAGTTTCATGGATGCTTTTACTAAAGGCTGATCAGCAATTAAAGGTTTAAGACCAATGTTCAAACAAACAATCTGGCTTCAGGACGTATGCCAATTTTCGCTAGTTAGACACTTCAGCCTAAGTTAGTTTCCAACTTTCCCTATGCTTCCATGATGAATGTCTAATCCTTTATCTAATATATGAGAGAGACTGTCTTCTCTTTGACTCGTATTTCCTGATGGAATATTTGAGTTCATTTTATTATGCTAACTTGTTCTCTTCCAGAAAGAAAGTGATCTTTTAGGTAGCTTCTTGTATCTATCGACCCTTTTCAATTTATAACCTTTTCAGACTCTCACACAAAAGCATATGTATTGCTGAATCTACTTAATTTTGATTTTTTTTCTCCACTGTTTTTCCCTGTCTTCCTCCAAAATAGCCAGAAGTTCCTACTCCATAAAGTTGGAGATCTTAAGAATTATCTATATGCATATGTGTTGTATCAAATTACAAGTCATTTGGGCTGAGGCAGATGAGCAGCTTAAGTAAAAGCATATACTGCAAAGTGACACAGGACCCAGCACTCTAAACAGGCAGTACAGCAGTCTGAAGAGCAGCTAGACTAAAACAGCAGGTTTGTGTGTGTGTGTGTGTGTGTGTGTGTGTGTTTCCTCCCCTATCCTTACATTAAACAAAGGAGGAACCTAACCTGGTCAAAGCTACACTGGCATTCATAGCAAGGTGATTAAGTGCTCAAAGTTTAGTTTGCTTCCCTTGCCACCTTGTCTGCATATGTAGCATTTGCTGTTATTTCACAAACTATCCAACAGCCCTGCAGTTCAACCAAGAAAGATTAGTCCCCAAGACAGAAAAATGCTCATAATAGTCATTTTTGTAGCTTGCCACTGTATACCAACCTTTGTATACACTGTGTTTAGGCAGCTCCCACATTTCTGTTTCTTCCATCCCATGTCTCATGTCTCTGCGTTTTGAAGGTGGCTTTCCCATTCTTTTCTTCTTTGGTTTAACCAAAGGTGAGCACACTAAATAAGATACAAATGGTGTTACTTCTCCAATGCATAGTCTCAAGGCAAATTTAGCCTTGACTTGCACCAGCTGGTCTATGGTGTTCCTCTTTCTTCCTCCCTTTTTTGTTCCTGTTTTAGTAGCAGATAAAATTGACACTACACATGTCAAGTAAGTCTTACACATCTACAATATTAAATCACTGTCTAACCATAATTCTGGAAGCATTGTATTTTGGGTTAAAATTTAGATAGGTGTTAATGTGGTAAAAAAGGAACCTAGTGTGTTGGATAATTCTGCTCTAGTTCACTTTCCACGTATTGAAGTCTAGTTGGTGCTGTCCAAGTGACCCAGTTCACCCACTGTTTTTAAAATCTTCAGACCTGTGAAGTTATGCACTACAAATACACTGCTCAAGAAGTCAAATTTAATGTATGATATTACTGCCAAAGCAATATATCTTGTTTAGACAAACCTCCTTACTTGCAGGCCATTTTAATTTGAAAAAGCAAATACCAATATAGGCAATATTTTTCAAGTGGTTGTAATTTTAATAGCACATCTGAGGCATCCATTGGCACAAACAGCATTCAGAAATCACCCGTTCCTGCTTCCTAACACTGAATGTGATGATTTCTTCAAACTACCTGGGCTGGAAAAAGAGGAAGAGTAAGCAAGAAATAGACCAGACATCCTCAGTTTGCTGCACCATCTATGAATTCAAAGATGTAGAAGAGACTTGCTGAAAGTTAAATGTAACAGTTATTTTAGAACTCTTACCATATTTTTATGCATCGTTGTAGAGAAGCCAAGAACAATGATGCTAAAGTAAAATGTTTTCAACTTTTCTAGAGCATGCTAGCATTAAAACCCAAAACCCTACAACTCTTGAGTTCTGCAGATAAAAAGCCTCCAATGCAAGAAGCAAATAATCCCAAACCCCAATATGCTCAAGCAGGAAAGCAATGCAAAGAAAGAACTCTAAGGAATACACTCTACTTGGCTGTTGATATAGGCAGCTGATGTATATTATCAGTGAGCTGAAGAGAAGCAAATCTGTCTGTTCTGACGATAGCCTCACACCCCATTATTTGATAGACTGTTCCTGAGATACTCGAAACACATCACCCAGGAGACTGGCAATACCCACACTAGACCAACAGCACCTACATTTAAACACCCTCAAAAAGCATCAAAACAAGATCTGAACTCCAAGTAAAACACTTAATATAAAGAAGAAAAAACAAAACATTCTGCTTCATGAGCTAAGAAACTATCTAAGGTTTTACTTTGGTAAAATAACTGATTTCTTTTTCTTTTCCTTAACTAGATCACAGTGATTTGCACTCAATCATTCTTTAGCAGTGTCAGGGCAACTGTTGGTCCATGATAGTTTTCCTAAGCATTGGCATATGAAGCTACCACATAGAATTCCCTATATCTTTTACTGATCAAATTTAGGAGCTACCACTGCATATGCTATCAAGAGTTGCATTATCTGGATAAAGAATTAATATTACAGTTTATGGCAGTAACAACTTAACACAAATAAAGGCTTTCCTTTGGCCACATCAAAGCATTTAATCCTTTGATTTTCTATAATACCTTTAAAAAAATCCCCAGAAGTAGCTCTGATGCACCTTTATTACCCTGTTTCAGTTTGAGGAGTCTATAAACATATCTTAGATATACTGACAGGCATTTCATCAGTATCAAAGCAACAAGGATTAGTTTTATTATTTTCAAATCTTATACAACTAGCATACGCTTGCTATTTTGTATCATATCCTTCTGAATATTCCTTAAAAACACACAGGGAAAGTTGTACCTTGTTCTTTGCTCCTTGCTGGAGGTGAGAAACTACCATATATTTGGCTGGTAAATCTGGGTTTAGCACCACTTCTAATCCAGTACTCTTCAGGTGGTATCCCCATGTTCTCCCTTAACAGCCTTCCTAATTAAAATTAAAAAAAAAAACAAAGTAAGGTCAGTATTTAGTCTTGGTAATGCTGGTGTACTGTTTGATCCACAAGCCAGAATGCAAATCCAGCTACTGGATCCAACTGTAGGAGTCTGTTGAAATAGAAACAATTTTCTGGAGACCACACCTATCAAAAACTACAAGATACATCAAGTCTACGGATTTTGGACAAAGAAAAAGTTTAAGAACACTAACCCTGCTATCAGAAGTAAATCACCCTGTTTTGGTTGTTTTTCACAATACAAGACCCTACTAAACAGCAGCCACCTACTGAAGTGACCACATAAGCAGTTGCAAACTGGTAACTCTTCTTATTCTCAATTTAGATTAATCCAATTTCTAAGAGTATCTACCTTTGATTAAATAAGATGTCCTTTTCCAGGTCAAATTTAATACAGTTTTGTGGGATCTGGCAGGCCTGCCGCAGCGCTGCCGTGGAGGGAGGCCCCTGGGATGGGGAGGCGGGCCTCCTGAAGAGATAAGGAGCATTGCACAATAACAAAGTCCAGACCCCCTAGATAAGGAGAACACTTTTTGGTTATGGAGACCCACAATTCTTTGAGGGATTTTATGTAGATCTGTTGGAACCCATTGGTTTGTAACCCCCCACACCCACCTATGTACCCTTATAAAAACCTCTGTACTTTCCCCCAGACTTTGGGGATTTCTCGTCCCTGGCTCCCCCTTCGCTTGGGTGCTTTGCAATAAAGTTACCCCCTGCGGAATGGCCACACGAGTCCCTCATCTCTCTCTCCCCGTGCCAGCTCTGAAGGGGTTGCCTTGCAGGATCACTGAGCTGAAATCACTGAGCTGAACTCACTATAGCCCGCCGTGGCTACTACCCTGCTAAGGCACCCCCAGGCTAGCCGAGGGAAAGCCGCTGGCTCCCTGGAAGGCATTGTCTGAGGAGAGTACCTCTCTGGGGTAGACCCGGCTATCCTGGCCTGATACCTCTCAGACCCTTTACCGGTGGAGCCGACATTACAGTTTCACACCAGTTTTCTGAAAATACAAAACTTTTTTTGTTAAAAGAGAGCAGTAGCTGCAATTAAAAAAAATTGTTTGACTCCTCCGCTGCAGGGAAGTTACACAGGATATATCCGCCAGATTATAATGAAATTAATTCTGTTTAATTCACCCAGCATTAGTCTACGATAGGCAAATCAGACTGTATAGATTTAAATGCAGAGCTTCTAAGATATTAAGCAACAGTAAATACATAATCCAAATTACCTTAAGCTTTATAAATTAATAAATTGCCACTAATGTCAGAGAGTTGAGAATATAAAATCCAAGACAAAGGAGAGTTTCTGCATTATTCTCCGCAGGTTGTGAAAATGCAGAGTCCTTATGCAATAGGTAAAAAGTTACAGCAAACGTCCTCTGCTTCAGAAAAAACATTCTGCAGGATTTCTGGCTCTTGGCCAAATTTGAAGCTACAACATGCTCTAATCTTCCCTCTAGTTTAAGCTACAATTTGAAACTGCAATTAGGTGTTCTTTGTGTGTGCTACTAATCAGCACTTTGTCCTTAGCAATTAGCTCACCTCCCAAGAATTTCCGTAGCAGTCGCTGGTGTTCAAGTCCTTCTCTTCTTGTCATAGGCCTCTTTCTTCCATAATACCCATAGTCACTGTATACAACTTCATCTTGTTCTCTCTTCTTTGGCTTGTAAATTACACCACTGTTTTCAACAACCCCACTCCTAGTTTTTATTTTCTCTTGAGCAGGCCAGCTAATTAATTGTGCTGGTACAGCATTTTTAGGTAGCTTCCAAAGCACTCTCTGGCCATCTTGGTAGAAATTTCCTTTACTTGGCCTCAAGATATCATATGGAGGGGCTTCTTGAAAGAAATACTCTATTTCATCCATGTTGTCATCTTTTTCCTCCTCAGACTCATCCTCTCCATCTTCTTCTTCCTCTTCTCCCTTCACAGAATATTCTTCAGAGTCCTCAACTTCTGACAAACTCTTAGTTGTATTTTTGTTGAGAGAATCAATTTCTTTCCTACTGGAGGACCTAGGAAGGGCTCCTAACTTTCTCCCTTTACTGGAAGCCTCTTTGATCTTTGTGTTTGAAGAGTTGACACCTTGGTCATTCAAGCTGTTCACCTGCTCCTTTCCTGACACTTCATCTACATTAAGGGATCCACCACTTTTAATTTGTTCTTTCTCTAGGCCCTCTGTACTTTTCTGAAAAGTATGCATGCTTTTCTGAAGCACATAGTCAGGCACAAAATAAGACACTGGGGCATTATCAATTGATGAGCCTTCCTCTTCGGAGGACATGTCATCAGAAGACAGACTGATTACATTTTGACGTTTCCTCTGTGGCAAACAAACATTGTAGTTTGTGTCCATACTGTCCAAACAAGCCAGCCAGCTACTAGAGGGAGCAAACTTCTCAATTGATTTGTCACACCAAATACCTTTTTCTGTCTGACTTTCATTGGTTGCACTGTGGCTTAAATTCAGCTTTTTCTGCTGAAAATCACTCATTACCTCCATATTAGATGGAAGTAGTCCTGCTTGTTGAATAAAGCTAGGCTCTTCTTGAGAAGTTTTTGATCCTGCAGACCTTTTAGTGCTAGATTTCTTAGCTATTACTACTGGTTGATCTACACCAACAGATCTTGCCAACTCTGTGATTTGCACTGCCATGGTTTCACCTGGGGGAAATTTTGCCGGCTTTTCTGCATCCAGCTTCACTTCATTATTTTGGACATCTTTCTCTTGCACAGTTTCAGCACCCTGTTTGGAGATAACAACAGCTTTTCTCTCATCTAAGGAAGTTCCTGGCAGCATATTCTCCCCTTCATGAGGGCCATATATCATGCCTTCACATGAGCTAACAGAAAATAAGTCATGTGGCACTATGTTCTCTGGAACTGGTTTACCACTTGCCACGTCATATAATGGGATTGTTTCTTTAAAGGACTTCCACAGCTGAATAGCTGGAGAGCCATTTCCATATTCTATCCTCACTTCTTCCTTCTCAAAGGCATAGCTTCCAGTAGGAAGGCTTCTATACTGTGTAGAGCTGGCAGGGCTCTTATTATGAAACTCTCTGTCTACCACAATAGAAGAGCCAAATGAATCTTGTTTCTCTGAAGTACTTTCAGTCTCTGTACTCATACCAGGAGAAACACAGGCTATATTTCCTGCATCACAACCTTTAGTTTCTGTACGGATATCTTGATGCTTTTTTTGCTTGCTTTTAGGCTGTCTAGCATCAGTCTGTGTTTCTTTTGTCTCCATTTTCTTCCCAGGGCTATTATAATGTCTAAATTTTGTTGCATGATAAAACATAGGAGAAGGTGGGGCAGCACTAAAATAAGGCCTTCTGTTAATTCTTGCATGCATTGGATGCTGTGGGACAAAAAATCCAGGGTACTCATGGAGTGCAACAGAATAAAATGGAAAATACAGATTTCCACTTCGGAAGCCTAAACATTGGTGACAGAAAGAAAAGACAAATATATCATCTTTCTGAAATAAGTCATCCTGAATCGTATTTACTTGCATAGACAGGGACAGCTATAAGATCAGACAATGGTAAATAAAACATGCCCCCTTTTAATGCTTAGAGGCAAATCTGGTGCAAAAACCCAGACAGAATTCTTTGTTAGGGAATAGCTTATCTCAACATCTACACTTTAACCAGAGCTTGATTTCATCCCTTGTAACATTCACCAGGTTGTTTTCTGTACTTTTTTTGGCTATTTTATAGACTATTGCTATAGCATTCTCTTTGAAAAAGACAGCTCCAGATAGAAGTTCACATAGGTAAGCTCTTACAAGATGTATGTAACAATATTTTTCTTAAGCTTACATTTATCCATACTTATCTTGCATGCACATAAGGAATTCATATATACCGACACATATTAATTGCTAAGTATATTTTAGAGCTCTGTGCCTGTAGGATGACCATTACTTAGTATTTTGCTTAGTATCCCTTCTCTAGAAGCAGATGCTTTCCACCACACCAGCTACATATTTAAGGCAGAATTAACGTAGTGCTACAGTTGTCAAAAATGTATTAAGTATCAGTTAAACACCTAAGAGGGTCATTAGCATAAATACTGCAAGAGTGGAGGAAAGGAGTGTGTAACTAATGAAGCAATGATCCCACAGAGAGCTGTTGTTTACCTTACCTGGAGCAGGTAAGCAGTATGGACTGTATGCATGACTGAGGTACCATGGATTTGGATAAGGCTGTTGAGCTGATGGCTGTGCATAAAAAAAGGGTCTTGGGTGGTTTGTGGAATATGATCCACTTTCTGAAGTTGAGGCAGTATTCATTTTTCTTTAAACACTGAAAGAGAGAAGTAATCATTATCAACCACTTTAAAAACTACATGACTTAATTATTTTTACACTCTGTCAGAATTTAGCAGATGTTCCTCTCCCTGCCCAAAGAAAACTACTGTCTTCAAAACAGGAGGGAGAAAACTGACATTACTATCAAGGTCAAATATTTCAGTTGGGCTTTGCTATGTAAGCTTTTGTACACAGCTCTCAATCTTAGTCCTTCAAGGCAGCCTTGTAACATGCTCTAAAGCTAGAGAACTTTAGTAGTCTCAGATACCTACATCTCTATAAGTGGTATCCCAGCCAATAAAATAAAGAAAGCCTTCAGTGAATTAGCCTTGAGCAAGAGGCCACACACACACAAAAAAAAAAAAAAAAAAAAAAAAAAAAAAAAAAAAGGAAAAGAATTAAAAAAAGCAAGGCTTCACACAATCAGACATTTAATGCTTTACAAAGAACATGAAGAAAACACTACTTAATGCTAATGCATGTGTTATTACACATTACACTAAGAACTCTATTAATTCAGGATTTGTACTTTATACTATTCTTAAGAACAACAGCTAACATAGTAACACCCTGCTTCCTACACTTAAACCAAATGATAGGTAGCAAAAACAGCCCCATCAAAATCCTTGTGTGTACATTTGCATTCAGAGCCATATAAAATTCACAAGACAGAACTTCCTCCTACACTTAGCCATCTCCTCAGTTAACTAATGGAAGCAATACAACACTATCACACATAGCTTATAAGCAAGACTGTAAGAAATCAGAGAACGCAGAAGCTCAAACCTTAAGAGGACTTATGCAATTCTGAGTTACAAGAAAATAAAATTATTTTGAGACCTGTTACGAACTTCAGCCTGGAGTTTCAGAATGCTTTAGGAACACTGGAGCCCTCTTCAGCTTCCATCTAGGGTAGCCTGTGCAGCTCTTGAAAGCACCAAAAATCTTACAGAGTTCCTCAGGCCAAAGAATTGCTTTGACCTTTGAGAAGGAGAGTGGTGCAAGGAAGAGAAAAAAACCCACAAAAACAAAACGCCCTGCAAAAACTAAGTTAATCCTTCCCCCTTAGAGCCCCAAAAATTAACGTCCAATGCTGCTGCTGCTGCTGCTTACAGCCCAGCAAAAAACTAACCAAATCCTCTGCTCACCCTCTTTATGGCAGGCAGCTGCTACTTGTCCACTCCTCCTCCCACCTGAGGCTCATTTAACAGTGATGCAGGCAACGTGTTCCCATCATTGTGTGGGAGGAAAATCAAAACACAAGGATAGGAATAGTTGTAAAAGCCTTCAGCTGGTGTACAGAAAGCTGGCAGTCTCATCTTGCAGATGTTTAAGCTGTGTCTCTAAGTAAATCCGGTATTTCCCTTTTATAATGTTGGAAATAGTTTAGTTGTTTTTTTTTTTTAAGAAAAGAAGGGAAACATTACCAATCTGCTGATTCAAACTGCAGTTAAAAACACTTCTTTCAGGAAAAAATAATCAGAAGACATGAGCCCAAGTTTACATTTATTTTCAGGGTTTGTCACTTGTTCAGTACTGAATAAAGGGAGCAATGCTCTTGCATCCTAACATGATGGATGTCAGCCTGAGGAGGCTGACAAATGTAATGTTATTTCCATATGAACAGGAGAAACACTTCTTCCTGTACAGTGTACTCCACTGTGTGTCATGGGAATTTATGAAACGCGAAGCTGCAATTTGACTCTACCCTGTGTCTTTACAGGAGGTGAGAGTTTGAGTTGCTCCTCTGGAATTGCACATCTCCAAATGAGAGACCACTGTTACTGGGGCCAGTGGAAGGAGACAAAAGCACAATGCATGTGCTATGCAGGGTGGAGAGTGATTAGAGAAAAACAAGGAGGTAAGGATGCTTTGAGACTCTTTGTATTCCTGTGTTGGGAAGCTCCCAAAATTTATGGTTTTTTTCATTCTATAATGTTCAGATTAAACATGTTCTTTTTACCAAAATGCAAACTATAAAATGGTTGGAAGGGTTACTGATCTATTCCTTGCAGACCTCCCCAGCCAAAGCTTGTCCTTTCCATTGACAGCAGCTCTTGCACTTTGTATGACTTGTAGTGACAGGACAATGAGGAACGGGTACAAAGCAAGATGGGAAATTTAGGCTGGATATTAGTAAGAAATTCTCTGTTGTGAGGGTGGTGAGGCACTGGAACAGGCTGCCCAAGGAGGTTCTTGCATTCCCTATACTTGGAAATGTTCAAGGCCAGGTTAGACGGGGCTTTGAGCAACCTGACCTAGTGGGAGGTGTCCACGCCTATGGCAAGGGGGATGGGACTCCATTGGTCTTTAAGGTCCCTTGTAACCCTTAACATCATATGACTCTATGACCTGTCTGATATGTTTTAAATCCCCAGCCCTGCTCTGCATCTATCATACTTTCACCTCCTGGAAGTGAAATTCCTAGACTTTCTCTTGGTGGATGGACCCAAAGAGAAATAAAGAAAATAAATAACACTGTGTGGCTTTTTAAAAGGTGTGCGTTCTCAGGATTTTCCTTTCCCTCGTACCTCCCTTCAGCCTCCTGTGCCCCAGTCAGTTCCTTCCATCCCGAAGTAAACTCCAGTCCCCACAAACCTCAGGTGAACTTTGCTTTTAGGGCAGCAAACCCACACTTGGCCGAAGGACATTCCAGGAGGCCTGAAGGACCAAAGGCAGGTTCCAGCTGGGTGTTAAGCCTGAAGCCCGCAGGCCTCCAGGCTGCAACAAGCCTGGGGCGCAAGTCCTGTGAGGAGCTGGTAGTGTTAGCCCGGAGTAAAGGAGGCTCAGGGCGGACCTTATCGCTCCCTACAGGTCCCTGACAGGAGAGCGTGGCCCGGCGGGCTCGGTCCCTTCTCCCCAGCTACCGGCGACAGGATGAGAGGAATCGGTGACGAGTTTCACCAGGGGAGGTTCAGGTTGAACCTGAGAAGGAATTTCTTCACAGAAGGAGTGATTAGACATTGCAATGGGCTGCCGAGGGAGGTATTGGAGTCACCGTCCCGGGAGGTGTTTACGGGAAGACAGGATGCGTCACTCGGTGCCAGGGCCCGTTTGACAGTGGGGTCGCCGGTCGCGCTCGGCGCTCCGGAGGCCTTTCCCGAGCCGATGGATTCTGTGCCGCTGCGGGCCGCTCCCCCAGCAGAGGGCGCGGGGGCCCCGCTCCCTCCCGCGGGAGGCGCCGCTGCCGGGTCGCGCGGACAGGGGGCGCTGGCGGGCGGGAGAAGGGACAGGAAACCGGGGGCGGGCCCCGCCGCCCCCCCGCGCCGCCGCGTCTCGCATGCGCAGACGGGGCGGGCGGGGCGCTCCGTTACGGCGGGTGGGTGAGGAGGAGGAGGAGGAGGGGAGGAAGCGCTGGGCGGGGGGGGGGGGGGGGGCGGTGGCAACAGCAGCAGCGCCTGCGCGCCCAGGGGCCGCCGCCGCCGCCTCCGCAGCCTGGGAGAGAGACCGGATCCGCCGCCGCATCCTCCTCCTCCCCCACCGCTTCCCCGCGGCCGCCCGCGGTCGGGACGGCCAGGCACGAGAGGAAGCGGCGGTCGGAGGTTTGTCCGGAGCGGAGGGGTGGGGGGGAAGGATGGCGCTGGCGGCGGCGGCGGCACTCCCGCGCTCGCGTCCCGCCGCATCGCGGCCGCCGGGCCCTTTCCCGTCCCCGCGGGGGGAGCGGCCGCCCCGAGGGGGCCTCGGTCCCGGGAGGGCCCGCGGGACTCTGCGGCAGCCGCTGCCCCCGCCCGGGCGGGTGCGGCTCCCGCCCGGCGGCCGCGGCCCCGGGCCCGCCGGGCACCGCCGGAGGTGGCAGCGGGGGCCGGCTCCGTTCCCTCGGGCAGGGCCGGCTCCCGGGAGACCCATGAGGAGGAGGAGAGGCCATCGGGATCGTTCCTAAGCCCGGAGTGCGGCGGTGCTGGCGGAGCGGGAAGGTGCCCCCTTCCTTCAGGGGGAAGCAGGAAAGGGCTTAAGGCGGTGAAGAGATGGGACGGCGCACCTGAGCATCGCGGAGAGGGAAGAAATGGGTTTCCTCGCCCCATGTCCAGCATCGCCGCGTCCCACAGGCGGGACGGGGCTGCGAGCTCGGGGCTGTGATGGGGGGTGGGGGCTCCTCTTGGGCTGAGCAGGTGGGGATGTCTGAAACCTCGGTGTTTGTGTTGGCAGCGCTCGGAGGGACGCACGCTCTGAAATCTTGGTGGAGAACAGCAGTGTAGTGGCACTGCCGTTCCCTGTAGCTGCCCCTGCGTTTCCTTATCTATCTAGTTGTGCGTACATACTCTATGGGTACCTGCAGTGACCAGTGGTGGGCTTCTGCGGTCGTATGTGGCTTTAAAGAGTCACATAATTCTTAGTAAGCGTTTCTGGGCTAAATAAACACATAGTATAGCTTTGACGTTAGCACATCTGCATGCCTAGAATTTTTCCGGCGTTTACCATTATTTCAGCTATAAAACGGGACAATTACCTGCTGCTTTTGAAATAACTTTAATTATGATTTAGAAATGGATTTGTGCTGTACTTAGCCTGTGCATTTTTAGAGGTTTTATTGCAAAGCCCAGCTTTTCTACATCGCGTGCATCTACTTTGTGATCATGATGGGCCTGAAAGGCTGTGTGCTCTTGTGAGCTCACCTAGGACTGTAACTATATGACTTTTGTTCAGATTATGTATTTAAGAGATTATTAGTACAGTTTCTCAGAAAAGTATCTGGAGGAATAGGTAATTTTTAGTATTTAATGTACTCCGATGTATACATCTAGTAGTCTCGCAATTTTAGTATAGGTGTCACATCTTTATCCTAACAGTTTTTGTGTGTCAAGTAGAAAGTGTGCTTTATACTCAAAGATGTGTAAGCAGCATCTTTCAGGAACAGACCAAAGAGGAAGAAAAGATGGTGCTGCTTATTTAATTTTTTGACTACATTTTAAACAGATGGTTGTTGTTTTTTTCTTTGCTGAAGCAGGCTTTTTTGTTTTGGTCATGTGATTATGAAACAGACCAGAATTGGTGCAAACCCTAAAATTTCTCTTTCTTAGTTTAGTGACTGTTGTGCTTTGAGAATAAATTTTATATACATGAGTATGATATCCATTACAAGACTAAACCTTTCAGGAACTAACTTACAATTAATTAAGCTACATTAATGACTAATTAATTTCTTAATGTAGGAATGCTTGAATTTTTAGTTAAGTGTCATATAGTGAATATTTAAGAAAATGACATGTACTTTTAAACTGGGATTTAAGTTGTTACATAAAACAGACTAGCTTCATTAATGTACTATAGTTCAGAGGAAAAAAAATGTTGATGAAGGATACATGGCTGGATCTTACTGGAGACATCCATGGCCCACTTTTTTCAAAGGTTAGTTTTCCAAAACAGGTCAGGTCTTCTGCAAAACAGAAACACCCTTGGGGATGGAAACTACTTGTGCTCAACGTAGAAGTCCAGTTGCCAGTTTAAGCTGTTGGTTTATCATGTCATAAATGCTAATTTCTGAGCAGGTGTTTCCTTTAGTGTATAACTTCCTTTAGGAGCAGAAAAACAGGAGCGCATTGTGACCAAACATGTTGTTAACATGGAGTCTGACACTTCTAGTCTCTAGTTTCTATGTTGTTTCAGAAAACTCATCTACCTCAAAGTTGTAACTCACCTCCCAAGCATAATATATATGGAAAAAAATAGTAGCAGTTTCCAAATGAGTAGTCATTTTCAAGATAACATTGTAGGACTAAGCCTTTTTTTGTTTTTAGTGAAATTTCACATTGTTGCCTTATTAGAATCTCCTTGATGTCCTCAGTTTTCTGGACTACTGTGCTATCAAAGACACTTTTGATGGCTTTAGAAGAGAGGAAAACTTCCAAGTCTGTAACTGCTTCATCAATTACCTATTTCTTTCTCACTGCCAAGGATGCAAATTTGATACATTACTCAAAAATCTAGAGCTTCCAACTCCCTTTTCTTCTTTCTTTTCTATCTTGGAGATCTGTTGGCTAGGTGTGTCGATTTACATAATTGATTTTAATCAGTTTTAGTACTCACATTCCCCCTTGCTATTTGCTGGTGCGTTGAGACTGGTTGGTTTGTAACTCAGAATATCCCTCATAGTAACCAAGTATTGAGGTGCTTGGGCTGAGTACTGTTTTGCTAGCTGGGAGGATTGCTATCTCCACACACACCAAGGCTTGTGTAGTTTGGCTTACAGTTGTTCAGGTCTAAATTCTGACCTTTTATTATGTTAAAAATAGTGAATGAGTCACATCTTCAGATGTGTTTTTACTTGTGATTTGTATGAAGCTGCCCTTGGATGGAAATAGGAATTTGATTAAAAGTGCACAAAAGTAGTATTTAAAGTTGGTGGGGTTTTTTGTATATTTTTTAATTAGTTAAAACTAGATTAAATAAGTTGAATGTCCAGGAAGATAAGTTTGGGTTGTTGGGTTTTTTTTTTAGGTTTTCTTCCAGACATATGGAAGATGAAGTGTGTTTTTTTAAAGTGTGAGTTGAAGTTAGTGAAGTTAGAATTCAAGAGGTATTTAAATGCCTGAAGATGCAGAAGGGAACCTGTGACACTTTCACAGATCTTTTACGTGTTTTCCACCATTTTATGGGAAGTTAGGCATCTAATCTGACAGACTAATGGGATTTTCAGCAGGACTTTTCTGAGTATCAGAATCATATAAAGAAAAAACAAAACAAAAGATGCCTATATATCCTTTGCCCTTCTTATAATTTGGGGGGGGAGAGGGGATTAATTTTTTTAATAAGTCCAGGTGAAGAATTTTACATCGCTGTACCGTATATGTTTCCCTTCCAAATTGGAAATAGTCAATATACCTATTCCATGTTACACACTGAAGTATAGTGCTAACACTGCCATCTGTGTAGTGCAGTATATATCTATCAATCTTTGCCTGACCTCAGAAAATAAACAGATTCAAGGAAGGCAATTAATAGTCTATCCCATAACTCCTTAACATTTGATGACTAATTTTTTTGAATGGTCTCATTCAGATCTGAAGTACATGAACAAGTGTTAACAAGCCACCTCATTAAAATTACTTAAGCAAAAGGGAATAATTACTTAAAAACAAACCTTCTTATCAACGTGTTACTTAATGTTGCTCTCCAGATTGATAGGGAGGTACTTTGTATCACCCGGTGATTACTTGGTTTCATTTGCAATGTAGCACCCTGTGGCCTTCCAGCATCTACCCGTCAGTCCTGTTTTGCATAGCTGGCTTCCAAGAAATTACCCAGAACAAAATGGTCACTCCAGTGACATAGTTGAAGGGGAAAGTCTCATTCCTAGAACTTGTATTCAGGGATTATTTTTATTCTATCAGAAGTTCAGTTCAGGATATTAAGCTAACTTCAGCCGTAGATCTTTTAATCCATAAATGAGTAATGTCCATTGCTGCATAGTTATTGCATCTGTAGACATTTTCTCAAGTCCACAGATTTTCATTTATCTCAGATCCAATGACTTCCAGCCTGGCACAGAGCAATGAGAGAGATGCTGGGTTGGGATTGGGAAGAGCTAAGCCTCTTGCTTTCCTCATTTGGAAGTACATGGCTTTGGACAAGCTGCATTTTATTTCAGTGCTTCAGTTTTTTCGGCCTCTAAAGTGAGGAGAATATCTCCTTTAAAATTGTCTTGAACTCCCCAAAGAGGCGTGAGAGAAGTAGGTAATTTTGGATGGTTTTCCAGGCACTAAATGATGTTCCTACCACTTATCCTAATGTTTTGAACAGATTCAATTCTCTTGGGCAATATGACAACGTTGGACAAATGACAATATAAATTATGGAAACTTTGGACCAGAAATGCAGAGATCCTTGATGTATTTATTTCCATTACAAGGGATAGGAATGTGAGTCCTGACTTTGTGGCAAATACAAAACTTTGTTCTTTAGCAAATGGTTATTGTTGGCAGCAAAACACAGTATGGATGTGGAAAACAGGAATCGTGTATGTAGCATGTTCCTACCATGTGTACTTCCCTGGAGTACATGACAGATGGTTTTCTGTAAACCAAAGACTCCAGCTTTGTAAATGTATGGTTCAAAGGTGATCCACATCACATAAATGTTCTGCAACAGGATTCCTGTCATCTCCTCAATCTTTTCTGCTACTGAGGGTCGTATTCAAATGTTCCAGTTATTTATAGTAATTAATTTCACAGTTTCAACTCATCTTCTGCTGAACAGGTCTGCTTTTTCAGTTATTGACTGTCAGCAGCTAGCTGCCAAAAACATCTTTAATCTTACTAGCAGGTGTATATCAATTTCTCCATGGCATCCTTGACTCGTTCTTGTACCTAATGACTGAACTATTGCATGTTAGTTTTCTTTTTTTCCTGTTCCTGAATAAATATTTATATTCTTTAAAATTACATCACAAAAGGAAGTTATGGTATCAGTGAGTTCTTTTGCTAAAGCTTAGTGTTACTGATGCTCTGCCCAGAGCTTAATCCACTGGCTTGTATTGTTCTTGAAACTTTACTCTTAAGCCAGGAAAAACAATTCTGTAGAGAGACTCGGGATACCAGCAGAGCCACAAGCTATTTATTTCTGTGGGCCTAACACACTTAGGAAGTCTGCATGTCTCTGTAGCCGTTTAAAGTTCAGTGCAAAATCTGTCAATGGATTGGGTTGCATGGTGAGCTGTTCCCAGACTACCGGAGGGTGGGCAGTTGGTGCAGAGACCGGATGCACACTAACTTGGTGGAAAGAAGCTGTGACCTGAGGCAGAAGGTCATTGCTTTACATGGAGCAGTTATCTCTATATCCTCACTGTGTTTATGGTTTACTGACTTCAGAGGTTACCTGAAACTTGAAGGTCTTCAGACAAGACTTGTGCTATTATCTGTTATTGTAGCACACAGTAGTATCCACTCCTTCCCCAAAATATCAAAGCCTTTTCTGTTTTCCTTATTTAACTGCCTTCACCTCAACGGTGAGCATTTGGTTTGATTAGTTAGACTGTTTTCCAGTTAAACAATCAGGGAAAATGAAGTGTTTGAGATTCCTGTTTGTGTATATTCATCACTGAAAAAGAAAAAGATCAGGGACACTAAATTAGTAGTAATTCAAGTGGCATTAATTAAACATATCTGTTTCAAGTGAGTGAATGTTGAAAGACAGCTGTTTCTGAATTGTATTACAGGCAGGACTGTGTTGAAATCGTAGATCTTCGGTGTGGCTGGCAGGTATTTCTACAGCCTTCCTCTTACACTAAATCTTGTGTTTTTGTGTGGAATTTAAGGAATGTCACTTCATGCAAGTTGTTTCTGCATTCTCTGTTCATCATGAACTGTAATGATAGCGATATCTTAGATGCAAGGCAAACATGTCCTGGTTATTCCTCAGTTTTGGAATGCAGAAGAATGTTGCAAGATTAAATAAATCTGGAAACATTTGATAGCTGTGTTGTCTGGTGCCCATTATCATGGTAATTTTACTGTCACAACTATCCCTTTCTTAATTAGGTTTTTGTGTTTACGTGGAAGATGAAATAAAACCTGACCCCATTTTTAAGAGGAGAAATGTCCAAACAAGATAATAGACCTTGGAAGCCACTGTAGATGTTTTGAGTCCTGCTATTCCAGCATCCCTTTGCTCCTGTTATTTCCTTGTTTTTCTTTTTTCTTGTCTGCAGCAGTGAAACCTACCTGGCTGTATGGAAAATACTCGGAAGGAAAAACAAGGGAATGTGAAATATTAATAGGTGAAGCCCTTCTGCATGGAGCAGATGAATTTAATATGCATTGGAAGTATAGACTTCTGGAGTTTTTTTTATTTTGTGGTTTTTTTTAAATCGTTAGCACTAGTTCTGCTTTATCTCTACTAGAATGCAAAAGGTGAAATAAACAGGCTGATGATGACACAGAGTTTAGCTGGAAAGTGATGGAATGTTAAAATTACTGCATTTATATTTTTAGTGGCCTAGTATTGATAAGCTTTAAGTAGACAACAAAAAAAGCAGAAAAACTTGCTGTTTAATATTCAAATGGGGAAAAAAAGTGGCTATCTTATCATTGGTTGAATGAAATTCATAGCTGTACTCAGTGGGAAATCTAGGTAATTCTTTGAGGAGGAATGAAATCTTACTGAACCTTGTTTTAACTCTTCAGCCTTAGGAGCTGTGTTGACAAAAATTATTTTAATTTGTGAGTCTAGGTCATTTGAGAATTAAGGTACAAACTCCTCTGCTTTTCATTTCTCTTTGATACCTTCGTTGTTTAATATTTTTTCTTGGAAGGGTTTTAATGCAAGTAATGAAGTACTAATTTAGAAATGTTGATTGGACAATTACTTCTAAGGGGTAACTATGAAAGGTTTTTCGAAATGTGTTAATGTGTAAATTAATTTTATTTTCCTGCTTTCAGTCAGTCGAGTGCAGCCACTGATCACGAGATGTTACTACAAAATCTACCTCAGACTTCGTTTTTGTTCATTTATTTGCTGCATCATAGATCTCAACGGGAGCTCTGCAGACACTCTTGAAAGTCTCTGAACAGATTGGGACATCAAGTCAAAGCATGATGACCTAATAGGAGGTCAAAGTCTCAAACATTGATTCAGCAGTTCAAGATAACACTGCCCTTTTTATCAGTATCACTTCTGAAGGCTACAGACCTCCTGCCATTTCTTTCCTGGCTACTTCAGAAACACTCAACTGACCTTTCTTTGGTGAAGAGATCTTGACTTTTCTCTCTGGTCCTGGAAATATTAATGGAATACAGTCATGTCTACCCAGGACGAGAGGCAGATAAATACAGAGTATGCTGTATCCTTGCTGGAGCAGTTAAAATTCTTTTATGAACAGCAGTTGCTAACTGACATAGTGTTGATTGTTGAGGGCACTGAATTTCCCTGCCATAAGATGGTTCTTGCAACATGCAGCTCTTATTTCAGGTAAGTATTCAAATGCTAAAAAATCTGTGGTACCTGGTTTTGAGTGTAATAATAATTCATTGACAGTGTCTTACAGAGACTTAAAGATCAGTAACTTAAATACAAAATATCCTTACTTTCCAACACAGAGTAAAATAAAATTTCTGGCATCCTGGGATTTATTTTAGATATTTATTGTAGTTTCTACAATGAGTGGGGGGTGGGGGGGAAATCATACTTGTAATGGCTCATTTTCTTTAGGGAGTTAATTTAGTCTGAATAATTAGTAAATTTCTTATTCTTCACACTTAATCTTTAAAATACTTGATCTGTTTTTGTTTCCCAAGGTAGGATAACAAGGGATTATTGAGACTCGGCCGCGGGAATTCCATTGTCATGTTTAACTGTAGTTTCTTAGAAGTATCTCCTAAAAGTAGGGATTGCTGTGCAAGTTCATGGCTTTCCTTTCTGAATCATCTGGTTTTCTCTGGTCAGCAAAGCCAGAAATTCTTCCCTTGCTTGAGTGTTGTGACAATGCAAGTGGAGTTTTTCCTGTGAGATTTAGGGTTTTTTTTTGTTTCACGGTCCCCCCAAGATACTGTTGAAATTTTAGTTCAGTAACTTTTGTTTTCCAAATGTCCTGGTTTTGGTCATTTAAAACATTTTTATTAATAAGATATGTTAATGCTACCACTTCTTGCAAATGTCTTCATAGTAAGACCTGGATGATGAGGCACCATGAATTTTCTGCAGTGATTAATCATTTTTTGTTGGCAACATAGTATAATTAATCTGCCTGTCTGGAAGGAATTTTGAAGCTTGAAACTAGTCTGAGTGACATCCATGCATGTTTTACATTCCTGATACATTGTGGAGGGATTATAACTTTTCTTTCCTATTTAATCACAGGAAAGTTTATAAATTATTTTTTCCTGAGACAGCAAGGAAAAATTCCTCCTGTATAGGCTCGCTATACAGAACACATCCAAGATGTTCTCTGTACTTTGTATTCTTTCTTGTAGAAAACTTGTGGAAGGATTAATTTATTACTTGCACAGAAATTTTGTCCCTGCTGGCTTTTCTGTTTATTTTTCCATCTCAGATGAATCTGGTCCAATTTTTAGCAACAAGTATTGTGTGATCACTAGATAATAGTTATTGCCATTGGCCTTGTGCAGATGACATAGTTCCAACAATTTGTAAAATAACAGCCACTGGAAATGTAGCCAGATTTAATGTGGGTGGCTAATCATAAGGTTGGAAAGCTGTCATGAGTCCACCCAGTGTGCTGCATCAGAATGTGCAGTCAAATCTCTTATTCATATGTGTTTGTTTATTATTTATGGAATGAGGTTTTGGCACTGGTTAAAAGAAGAATCAAACTTGTGGTTTTGTCATGTTCTGTTTTTCTTCTCTACTTTGGTTTACCAAAAGGTGCTCAGCTTCCTAAATTTAGCTTTATTATGAAAAATTGATAGCCCTGAAGGAGGGGAAAGTAAAGCAAAACATCTTTCTGTGTGATCCAGCCATTGTGTGTGACTGCAGCCAGCTTACCTTCCCTCTTTGTGTCTGAACGATGTGAATCCCTGCTCCAGCACAGGCTGCACAGCAGTATGTGAGCAAGAAAGAGCCAGAGCCTCCAACAGCTCCCTCTTCCTTTCTGAGGAGTCTCTGTACCCTCTTGTACCTTCTTTCTTACCTTTAAATAGCTGCACAGCAAGTCCATACTGTCAGTGATCCCTCCTAAAATGCAGGTTGCCCAGAGTTAAGGAGCTTAGAAGAAGACAGAGAAATGGGAATGGGATACTGTCTTTGTATCAGGTGCTTTCTGGAACGGCTTTGCTTAGGGAGTGTGTCTCCATGTCCTCTTCCCCTCTGCAGCTAGAAGCAGGACTAAAAGGTGCACCCACTGTCCCTTCTAACTTCTCTCATGCCTGGTTTCCTAAAAGAAAAGCCCAAATAAATATAGAGCGCCTTGAACTGAATTTTTAGCACAACCATAAATATCAAACCAGAATCAATATGAAGCTCTTAAAACCAATGTCCCCTGTTTTAAGAAAATTGACAAGTGTGTGGCTTTTATAGTACCAAATTGCAGTTAGTTCTTAACTGTGTTTACAATTAAAATACCAGAATGGGCAAGAGGTGTATAAAGCATTAAGGAAACAGTAACCATGTTTTAAATTTCCTTTATAGTCTTTTTCAGGAAGATGTAATGGAAATACTCGTTCTTCTTTTTTTCCCAAACTAGATCTGATAGGTTTTTCTGTTATTGATTTTTGCCTGCAAATTTGAAGTCTACTGCATGTTATGATGAATGGTATATAAGAAATAATTCATAGAGTGCTAGTCCTTGCTTCATTTCTTCTCCTCCCAGAGGAGCATCCTTTTGATATGATTTAGTTCAGTCCATTACATAAAACTGCTTGTTTTGTTTTAGAATCTAAAATCTAGCTGTGTATGTTTCAACAGTATTTTCTGAAGGATGTTACTTCCCTCTTATCACCTACCATAGAAAATATTTAAATTGCATCATTGAAACTCCAAAATCATTAGAGCTCTCTGCTGATTATCACAGAAGGGTTTGCATGAATATAAAGTATTTCTGCAGAAGGCACCGATGTTACTCTTTTAATGTTCTGTCCAAATGTTTTATCTTAAATAGGAGGTGCTAGCCTAAGGTAAATCCTGTACACCTGTAAGCAGGCCTGCAAATGGACTGTTCACCTTTAGGAGTGTAATCACCAAAGGCTTACAGGTGACTGTTTAAGATGACTTTGCTCCCTGCTGATCCTTG
Source organism: Sitta carolinensis (assembly GCA_032173965.1). Taxonomy (NCBI): domain Eukaryota; kingdom Metazoa; phylum Chordata; class Aves; order Passeriformes; family Sittidae; genus Sitta; species Sitta carolinensis. Next base: position 46,246,631 of record CM063284.1, on the reverse strand, counting down.
TCTTAATATGTGTGCTTCTCCTCAGAGCAATGTTCATGAGCGGGCTGAGTGAGAGCAAACAGACACACGTACACCTGAGGAATGTGGATGCAGCCACGCTGCAGATCATCATCACTTATGCATACACGGGTAACCTGGCAATAAGCGACAGCACAGTAGAGCAGCTCTATGAAACTGCCTGCTTCTTACAGGTAGGAATGTGTAGAGGAGGAAATAACAGCTTCTGATCTCTGAACCACTTTATTCTTTATCTTGTTAAAAGATCTTTCCTCTTTAGTAATTTCAAAACACTTTTGTTCTGTTCACTCAGTATAGACAGTAGTTGCTTGCCAAATTTGCTTCATGGAGCCATCCCTCCTTGCATGACAGGCCCTTTGGAAGGCTGGAAATAAACCAGTGCACTTCTAACATTTAGCAAATTAGTTTTGCCAGCAGACGTAATCACATTGTGTACTTGATCTGTATAAAGCAGTTGAGTGAGTCACTGCTGTATTTCTGTGTATGTTTAGTATTCCATGCCTGAACTGTGTTGTTCAACAGCAGATGCAGGTACTTTATGTGCTGGTACTACATGAAAGCAGAGATTATATGTGTAATACTTTGTGTGTTTCTTTGCATTACAGGTAGATGATGTGTTACAACGATGTAGAGAATACTTAATCAAAAAAATCAATGCAGAAAATTGTGTGCGTCTATTAAGTTTTGCTGATCTCTTCAGCTGTGAAGAGTTAAAGCAGAGTGCTAAAAGAATGGTGGAGCACAAGTTCACAGCTGTGTACCACCAGGAGGCTTTCATGCAACTGTCACATGATCTACTGATAGATATTTTAAGCAGTGACAATTTAAATGTGGAAAAGGAGGAGACAGTGCGTGAGGCTGCTATGTTATGGCTGGAGTACAACACGGAATCACGCTCGCAGTATTTGTCCTCTGTTCTTAGCCAAATCCGGATCGATGCACTTTCAGAAGTAACACAGAGAGCCTGGTTTCAAGGCTTGCCACCTAATGATAAATCAGTGGTGGTGCAAGGACTGTACAAATCGATGCCCAAATTTTTCAAGCCCAGACTTGGCATGACAAAAGAGGAGATGATGATATTCATTGAAGCTGCTGCTGAAAATCCTGGTAGTCTTTACTCTTCTGTCTGTTACAGCCCACAGGCAGAGAAAGTTTACAAACTCTGCAACCCTCCCGCTGACTTGCATAAGGTTGGGACGCTGGTAACTCCCGATAATGACATCTATATAGCCGGTGGGCAAGTTCCTCTGAAGAACACAAAAACCAATCACAGTAAAAGCAGCAAACTGCAGGCTGCCTTCAGAACTGTGAATTGCTTTTACTGGTTTGATGCGCAGCAGAACACTTGGTTCCCCAAGACGCCGATGCTCTTTGTGCGCATCAAGCCGTCCCTGGTGTGCTGTGAAGGGTACATCTATGCAATCGGGGGGGACAGCGTCGGCGGGGAGCTCAACAGAAGGACTGTGGAGAGGTATGACACCGAGAAGGATGAGTGGACCATGGTCAGCCCCCTGCCCTGCGCGTGGCAGTGGAGCACGGCTGTGGCAGTTCACAACTGCATCTACGTCATGGCGCACAACTTGATGTACTGCTACTTCCCCCGCTCGGACGCCTGGGTGGAGATGGCGATGCGACAAACAAGCAGATGTTTCGCCTCAGCTGCTGCTTTTGGTGATAAGATATTCTATATTGGAGGACTGCATATTGCCAGCAATTCTGGGATAAGGCTCCCCAGTAGTACTGTGGATGGGTCTTCTGTAACAGTGGAGATCTATGACGTGAATAAAAACGAATGGAGAATGGCAGCCAATATCCCTGCCAAGCGCTATTCCGACCCGTGCGTCAGGGCCGTTGTCATCTCCAACTCCTTATGTGTCTTTATACGGGAGACCCACATGAACGAGAGAGCCAAGTATGCCACCTATCAGTACGACCTCGAACTCGACCGCTGGTCCCTGAGGCAGCACATATCAGAGCGCGTGCTGTGGGACTTGGGGAAAGACTTCCGGTGCACTGTAGGAAAGCTGTATCCATCTTGCCTTGAAGAGTCCCCATGGAAACCTCCAACATATCTCTTCTCACCAGACGGAGCTGATGAATTTGAGCTCGATGGGGAGATGGTAACTTTACCACCTGTATAGCTCCCAGCTTAGACTGCACAACTGAGTCTGTGCTCAGTTATAATAAAAGAAATAAATGGCTGTGAAAGAACAGGTTTGGGGATGGAAATCTCAGAGCTGTCTTTCATGAGTTGTATTTTTATGCCCTACCTAACACTTGCCGCCATTCAATATAAATTAGTGAAATGAGCAGATATGCTTCCATAATCTCAAATACTATTATCAGATAATTGAGAAAAATATATGTATATCATGAGCTTGAGCATCTGACTTGTCTAAAGAATTAATTCTAGTTCTATAAAGTCTCGGTTCAGGAAAATTAGCTTCAGAAAAAAAGTAGTTATTGTTTCTAGGATGATGTCACAACTCTTTTGAAAGTATCTTCCAGTTACATTTGAACTACTTCTGGATATTCAACTTAAGTGCTAGTTATATAATTGTCAGTGTGGCCTAAATAAAGGACTGTGCTGCACTTACTAAATACTAATATCTATGTTGGTATAGTAATGCCATTAAAAGAAAAAGAAACAAATCCCATGGATCTACCTGTGGTAGGAAGGGTAGATCTTCCATTGTATGGTAACATGCTGGGCAAAATGACTGCAGGTTCAGTCAAGCTGTATGATGAGGTGCATGTATTCTATTTTCACTAACTTATACCTGTCTATTTAGAATACAGGTCTTCCAAGCAGCTGGTAGATTACCAGGTGTGGACTTAAGTTGCTGGGCTTGCAATAGGAATTGCCGGCCCTCATAGTGCGGGTCTATGTGGGGCTTTAATCAGTAAATGCCTCCACATTCTGTATTACAGTAACATTGGCTCATGTATATTACTTCCTGCTGCTGATGTATTTTTCCATTGTAAAACAAAGTTTTAGTGTGGATTAACCAGGTCTTTATTTTCTGTTAATTTAATAACAAGCATTACTGTAGTGTGATTGTGTATAGATATCCCTTAGCTGTCAGGTTTTTTACTTTTGGGGGGGGGGGAAGCAAACTTCAGGAATATCCTGTGCTGTGTGTGCAGGAGAGCAGATGCCTAGTGCTGCTCTGGCATTACTCCCAGGAACCACTAGCAGTAGCGGGGTGCCGCCAACCTAACGAACACAGGTGCTTCATGACAAACCTTACTAGCATGTTCAGCTGCATCATGTTCTGGCACTGTATTTTGAATGACATTAATTTATTAAAAAAGACTGAATCCAATTGCCTGAGCGTGCTTTTTGGCTGAAATAGAGATGTGCCACCCTCCCACCACATGCACACTTGCAGCGAGTAGCTTATTGAAGGCAGCTAGAAATAGTTAAGCTGCAAAAAGCCTGGAGACGAGTATGTTGACTCTGCTCACTACTACTCAGCAAAAGCTGGAAATTAGGTATTGAAACTGAGGATTACATAGGACTGGAATCCCCTGCTATCATTTTTGTAAATCGGTACTTCTCCAGTCATGGTACAAATTCTGCCCTAGCGAAAGCAAAGAACAGTAGGCATTAAGGAGGAACATTTTTTCTAAGTTCGGAAGATGGCAAGTCTATTTTCAGTCTTCAGTAATTAAGAGTAAATTTATTGACTCCATTGTCCAGGCTGTCAGTGGCTTTTCCTTATTTGTTTCTTATTGCAGTAAATACAACTGCAGCCTTCAATAAAGACAACACCTATATATTGTTTGGGCTAGGCTTCAAGGAGCTTTACTAAGTTTTGTCTTGTACGATTATTAAAGGTTTTGACTAGAAAAGGGGCTTTAGATAAGAAAGCTGCCTTATATAAAACTCTTCCAGATTCTTTGGCATTTTGGACCATGTGAGGATTTATGGGACTCAAGAGTAACAATGGCAAGCTATGAATATTTTTTATGAAGGTGACGTAACATGTTTGCATTTACCATTACATAAACTTTTTTTTTTTAACACCTACATTTTTTAGATAAGAGGTGTGAGGTGACTCAGGAGCTCCTGCTGATAGGTCTGTTTATATTGCTTTCATATTGCAAGCCTGTGCAAGGGAGCATACATAAAAAGAAAGACAGATACTCCTTTATAATGCAATTCGGAGAATCGTGTACCTCAGGCAAAAACATGAGCCATATCCAAGTAACTCCAGCCTGGATGGGCTGCTCAGTTCTGTGGCTCGTTCTCACTTCACCCTACTGTTATCAGGCTGCATTAGGCTTTAGGACAAATCTTTGTTGTTTTAACCGATGATGATCTATAGCTAGTTGGGGAGCAGAGAGGGCTCATTCTGTTACTGAGAACTTGCATCTTGAGTTTAAACTCTTATGTGTAGTTTCTTACTGGAGGAAAACAAAGGAAAAAGGGTGTATTTGAATAGGAAATAAGAAATACTAAATAGGAAATACTAAATTGCAGTCACAACTGCGTCACAGATGTGGAAGAACTTGGTTTTATCCATTTAGGAACATCTTTTGAAATACAGACAGTCTGCATGACTTCCTGCTTGTCTGCATCTTTTATATTTTTTTTTTCTGTACATTACCTGTATGTTTTGTTTTTTATGTGGCCCAAGATTATATAGTACCTTATGTAAAAGTTATTTGCTATTTATAATATGGCGTTTAAAGACAAGACTGGTCTTTATGTCTTGTGATGAACAGTTTTTTAGTGACTGCTAAAGACATACTAGTAGTTCACTTACACAAATAGTTGCTGAGCCAGTATTCAACCCCAAAGAAAAACAGCTGGCAAATGCTATTATCCAGCCTAAATTCTTGCCTTGTATAATTCAAGAAGGAAACTGTGCAGCCAAAGCATTGTCATCTGCCTGGAAGCAGTCACTAGTGGTAGAATTAGAGAAAGACATTTGCAGGAACAAAGCCAACAGCTGAAAAAAATGCAGTTCTCATGTCAAAAACAGAGCAAATATGATTAAAGCCTTGACAGAGATCTAACTAGTGTCTTACCACAAAGCTTCAGCTTAATCTTAGCCTATTCTACCTGTACTTGGCTTTGAAGTACATTTACATACAAGTTTCAGTGAATCAACTCGTGTCCTCAAGCTCTGCTACATTTGCAAAGTTTACCTCCTTTCTGGTAAAGCTAGTTTAAGTCAGTCCTACATAGTTTCAGTTTCTCTTACCTAGTGATAAAAAAAAGTGATCTGGCCTCTGCTAATTTTTAATGCAATCAATCATGTTTTGCAGTTATTTAAACACATACATAATTGCAAGTTTAATTTTTGTTGTAAAGGATCAGTCAAATCTGGGATAGTGAATTGTGCCAAGCTTTGCAGAGAACAGGATCAGACAGATAGTTAAATTTGGGGGGGGAAATCATTTGGTAACATTTTAAAGATTTCAAGATTTAAAGCACGACTGGTTTTCACAGTATTTCTCATTTCACTTCTCAATGCCTCTGTTAAGATGCACAGGCACCTGCAAATTGCAATGCAGCTAAGGGACACCTGTGGCCAAACCTGCAGACCACTGAACTTATTTGCCAGGATAGTGTTTTTCCTCCTTTGTTTCCCATTTCCAGCTACCTTCAAGTTGTTTTCTGTTTTTTGCTCTGGATTCCTACATGAAAGGAGCCATAATTTAGGGAGACTCTGAACAAGGCTCACCCTTAAAACCAAGTTTTTTTCCACTTCATGCTTAACATTAGCCACACAAAGTTCTGTTTAGTTCCACTTTCAGAAGTATTTAAAATACCTCCCTCCTACAACATTTCTCATGAGTACAGTTCAGCTAGGCAGAGTTCTTACAGAGCCTATAAACCCAGAGGAGGAGTCTGAAGAGAAAAAAAAAAAAAAAAAAAGGAAACAAATTTCCAAAATTTAAGAGCTGACATATGCTTCAGCCAGCTCTTTGGCACATGGCAAAATCCATATACCCACAAATTTTTCACAGCGGCAAAGACAGTAACCACAGGTCATATCAGGCAATATGTTAAGCTCAGTGTTATTTTTTGCCACTTTCTGGTATGCCTGGACTTTTAAATTATCCACTGTTTCTCGTGTGCATTTCTTCAGACATGAGAGATCAACTGAGTTCCCTTCTCCAGTATTTTCCATCTATTTCATACAGTATGCAAGTGATGTTATTTCCCATACTGTTTTTAAGACGACAGCTGTACATCTGCCTTCACTTCAAATAACTGTTCTTCCTTCAGTCTAAACATTCTTGCTTGATTATGCTCACCCGACCCAGAAAACAGTGCCACATTATTGGTCTGGATTCAGACAAAAAAAAAAAATAAGATTGTGTAGGTGTTCTCTTCTGCTATGAAGGCAAACAGTAATTGTGCTTTCATCAATATTAGTCAATAAATTCAGGAGTGCAAGCAAAAAGAAAAAAAAAAAAAACCACAAAAAACAAAGCAACCTTACTTGATCAGTTATTTTGAAGTATTACTACAAGAAGAGCAATGTATCAACATTTTTGTATTCAACAATTTTGACTCAAGACAGCTAGAGTTCCAAGTTCCATTCCAACTGAGATTAAGCCACCTGTATGCAGATGTTATGCACACATGATGTCAATTTACAGGGAATAAGGTCATCTGAGTAACGGTCACTATTTAACTGACAGAAATGATCCATTTCCCTATTTTTTTTATGAATCCAAGCACTGCTTCTGATGTTAAAGAATGGGGTCAAGACCAGAAACATCACGAAAGAAAAGTACTGTGCCTGCTTTTTTAAGTCAGTCCCTTCTCTAATATAGCATTAAAGACTCAAAACACCAGGAAGCAATTTGTCATACATCTTTAATCATAATACAACAGTGTAGTGTTTCTCCCTTTCATGAATACTCTCCTTGTTGCCCTTTTTAATGAAAACCAAACACCAGCAAGAAAGTGAAATGGCAATGCATAGAAAGCATAATGTAAATTTATCTTTCAGTGTCTTTGCACAACTACTTGCACACAGTCAGAAAAATCTTAACAAATTTTAGGGAATTGTAACCATTCTCTAGACATAACCTTTGTCTAACTCACATCTAAAGGTTACCCAAGGCAGTCAGTTTCCTCCTTCTGGAAAACCCATTTACCAAATCGTTCTCAGACAGGTACAGTGACAGTTGCAGTAGAAGTTCTGAAGTTTTAAAACAGCTCACTATGGCAGAGAACTGGATGTGCAGCAATTAATTTACTCAGCATATTGATTTTGATTAAATGTCACAATCCACAGAAACTACAAATTACTTTGAAGCTAAATTTACACCAAAATTTTAGTTGTACTTGAAATTCTTACTGATGTAAGAGAGGTCTGTGACCTCCTGAGGACTTCAATCAATTCACAACAAGCAGCACCCCATAGGGAATAAAAAGTCACTCTAGAGGATCCTTTTGTCCTAAATTTGCAAAAAGCAGCATCCATTATCAGTTTAAATGGAAGACAAATTTCAAAAAGACTGCCAGTGAATTACAAGCAGCTACCAATATCAAAACCACATGCCTGCAAGTGTCTTCTGGTGGAATTAATTTATTAAAATAATACAGCTTTCTGAGTAGATGGAATGTTAAACAGGCTGGATGTATTTATTTTTCAAGCAGCACAGGAAAAATCAAATACATTACTTGTATCTTCAATTATCAAGCAATAGTTCCTATGTTTAAAAACTGCATTCACACCTTCACTTTTACAATTAAATACTGCCAGATTAGTTTCTCTGCTTAGTAATAATTTGTATGGAAATCAGAAGCTTGTTTAGGCAAAATATTGTATTTAATTACAAAGGTGCTTAAAACAGAAGTACAAAGTCGAACAAGTGCAACGTACCAGAACACTGACCTAAAAATTCTAATTAAATTGTGACATTTGAGAAAATTGGTGTGAGATGTGTTAACAGGAATTAAGGTTATGACATGAAAATGACTGATCAAAGATGCTGATCACTTCGGTCAAATGAAATATGAGGTCAGCAATACTTGAGTCTTGTGGGGTTTTGGGGACTTACATCTCCTATCTATGCTCAACAGGCAGTTCCTCAAATGCTGGCACATACAAAAAGCTGAGGTTGATGCCTGTGATGAAAGTTGAGAGGTGTGCTATTGTGTTACCTGTAAGACAGTGTGTGCTGCATGTTGACAGCCAGAAATACCTTTGCAACATCAAATCACAACAGAGCTCTAACAATACCTTCAGAGATGACTGATTAGAGGCACTATCACCAATTCACTTAGGATCCATTGTTTCTTACAGTGCAGAAATAGATGTCAGGGCTTTTGAAATGGAAGTCGACTGCCTAAATCTTTCTGAATAATTAATAATGCCTGCACTGGAAATATTAAAGCGGAGGAGAGAAAAATAACTTGGATTTGCATTGGATTTAACTAAAGATGTTACAAGCATTAAGTTAAGAAGAGAACTACATGAGCTTAGATGAACCTCAGTGGCTGCATGCCTTCCTACAGCCCAAAAGTAAGCTTAAGCAAATATTGGAGAGCAAACATAGATGTTAATGAAGACAACTAATTATGATGTTCACTTCATCTCCACCTACTCATTGAGTCTTAATCACTGCTTAAATCTGAGTCTAAATCCGAGTCCAACTTGCTAGCAAGGTGCCAGTTCTTAAAAAGATGGAAAAGTAACATGAGTTTTTTATTCTGTCATTTGTAACAAAAGGAAAATACTATTAATCAGGTGGTATGTTTGGTTCCACAACAGAGACAGCTGGGACAGTGAGAAAAAGGCTGCAGAGAAAGATCGGTCTGGTCTTCTTGCCCATAAGAGAAAAACTGTGAAGTATCACAAAAGAATCACTGTACAAAGCAAGAAGCAGCTGATGAAGGCACCTCGTTCTGTATTTTGTCAGATTAATCCACCAGAAAACAAACAAACAAAGGTCACCTTTCAATACCCCTAGGCCAGTGAGGGCATCTGTGGGAATAAGGGGAATACAGAGAGCTAATAAATTTGCCATGTAATTTGGAGCATTTGGAAATTCAACAGAGAAAAATCAGGCGAGGAGGTGACAAAGACAAGGATATTGTAAAGGAATCCTTGAAGGTCCTGCTTCTGCAGCTTGTACACATAAATACCAATCACTTGCCTGGCTTCTAGAACTCACCACTGTGAGCTCCTAAGCCTAAATCTACCTAGGTATGCCTTAAGTTGCCAGTTAGTTTTATAGGTGCTTAAATCCTTTATGCACCTTCCTTCAGTCTTCATTACAACATGGACCGTGACCACTTAAACCTCAGAGCATAGATAATTATGTTAGTCATTTCACAAAAGCAAGTGATTATTTTGGGTTATTTTCTTATCTGCATGCTGACTCAGAAAGCTCTAGATACGCTATGAATAAGCAGCTCTAGTCTTAATTCACTGCATATAAAGTAATGCCTAGTCTTTAAAAGGCTATAAATGTCTATTACAGAGTTGTGGAATAAAACAGAAAAGAGCATCAGAAGTTTTAGGAGAGGTACAAAGACACACAGAGACCAGGAGCAATAGCTGCAACTTGATAGATACATCTTATTTATGTGTCAGAAGCAATAAATTAGTAGAGCTTTAGAGGTCTTTTCTGCCCTTCTCAACTCAAACTACTCAAACTGGCTGTTTGTCTTTAGGTTTTCCACAGTCATTCTATCTAATCTGTCCTGGCAAAAGAATTAAAGATGGCTTTAAACCAGATCCCATGTTTTCAAATCACTGAAGCAAAAAAACTGACAACCAAGTTGCTGGACAGTGACAATGCGATGCAAGTGTGGCTTTTCTATTAACTTTACAAATGCACATTAGGAACTAAAACTTAACTTTCTAAAAACATTTGAGCCTTCTTGTTTATCTCTTGTGCAGCTGCTGCATTTTATTTGAGGAATAGGAAATATAACCATGACTACAAATCTTGGCCCCAGAAAAGAACATGGCAAAATGCTGACATATACTGATGAGGCAATAAACGAAGAGCCTTTTGGTACAGAAAAGTTGGAACACTTGATAATGTAATGTAGAAGATGTTAAAAGCAACATGTGGGGATGTCAGAAGGCATCTAGAGGCACACACATTGCAAGAAAACAGGAAATAATCTCCCTTGGAATCAAGAAATGTAGGAAGTGCAATATGCTTACATACAGAAAACACCACACGTATGTTACATAGGAAATACAGCATTATGCCACATCTTTTCAAATAAACTATTATATCTCTTCACACAAGGATATAAACTGAGCTGTTCTAGTTACTCTCAATTCTAGTGTTACTTTCCTTTTGAAAAAAGCAATTATCCAAACAGCACATTCCCTGAGTCGACACAGAAAATCCACATAGCTGATTTTCATTTGTAAGAGTCCTCATAACTTCGCTGGGGAGAAAAAAAAAAAAAAGCACACAGAGTTTGCTACTGTGCTAGTTTTGGGTTTAGTACTTCATATTCATATGTATGCAACTACATTAATGTTGTAATTACATCCTAACTTACAAAACTGTCTCTGATCCAATCCCAGTTTGGGAGAAATGCTTTGTAACTCTTTCCCTGAAGAGATCTCTCTAACTGGAATCCGATTCATGTCCCAGGGGAAAAACTCAGCCAAAACATACACAAAGGTATGAAGGCCTACTGCATAACATTAAAAAAACTACTGATTTTCCAACTGTCACACAGATTTGGAGACACAAAGAGAGCTAGAGATCCATTCAAACAATTCTACCTGGACACAGGGGAGAGAGGGAGAAAAAAACCCTTGTCAGCCACACTCTTAGTCTGCACCTTGTTGATTTTAATTTGCAGGTAAAAGCATGAAAGTTTCACCCTTTTAGGGTTGCAGAGATTCTTTCAAATCCAACCTAAAAGAGGAATTATTATTTATATTCTGTTATTTCTAACAAGAATTCACAAATGTTTGGCTATCTGGATTGAAAAATAGAACTACTTTACATAAATATCTTCAACATCCAAGAAAATGTACAAATCTAAAGTCAAACACATTTGGCTTGCAACAAGCCCCATTTGCTAATGTAAAGGCTCAGTTTTTAAGAGAAGTAGTCATTTTAAATATAACCAATACACTGCAAATACCATTCAATTGTATGGTGACACTCACCACTCTTCTATACTTCTAGGGAAAGTGAATAATAACATTCCACATCTGCTTGCAAGCAACATATACCTTATTTTGGTCCTGGGTAGGTAATCTCCACTCTTACATTTTGGAGTGGTCTTTTAACAGCTCAGAGAACGATTGCACCTGAAAAAGTCATCAGCATTCTGCCAAACCAGCGTTTAGTCCCCAAGGCTTTGGGTTGAGTGTGTGAAAGTGGAAAACCAAGATGACATTGCTGATTTTGCACTTGTGAAGGCTCCCCCAACAGACTGACCTGCAATACAAAACAAAGATCAATAGTGAAGTGTTATCTTTACTGAGTTGCTACAAAGAAATACTAAAAAAAAAAAATTACTTAATCAGTTGTCCAATTTGGGATTTAAAATCCAATTCCAGAGTCTGTGCCAGAAAATATTCAAAGAACCTGAACACAGCAGCTCAGCAGAAATGGACATTGGTGTCCTTTGTGTGGGAAGGCTTGGTAGACTTTGGGCTGAAAAGCACTCCTGACCAGAGTGCACCACAGCAAAAAGAAAAGACAGACTCCAACAAAATAAAAGAGAAAGTTAAACAACTTTTGGCACAGCTATTGCCAAACAAATATCAGCCCCTTAATGGATGAACTCCCACTAACTCACACTGCGAGACGACAATGTGATGATGCCCCTGTTCAAGTGCAACAAGGGGTTTTTCCAGAAAGTTACAGACTGCTGCCAAATCTCCAGAAACAAGGACTTTTCCAAATCTCAACCAGCTTTGGATAGTTTCAGTCAAAGTGATATCAAAGCTGAGAATAACTCAATGCAGATGGTGGTCAAAGTATTTACCAGATTACAAGGAACCTCTTACCTGAACATCTCTCTCCCCATATTCACTTCCAGGCCACACTGGAAAAGGAATGCACACTAATTTCTTTATCTAGCTGCTTGTCTTTCTGCTATTACACAATATACAGGGCCTCAATCAGCAGCTTTACCCTTCAAAATGTTGCTCTGATTTGTGCATGTTATAAAGTACACTTGGACTAAAACAAAATATAACTGAGAAATAGGATGCATCCTCAAAAAAGATCCAGCATAGATGTAAACAGATTTTAAACAGATTCCTTACCTACAGCTTTTCCTGTTTGTACCACATTCCGGCTGGTGGAAACCATGACATTTCCAATCTTCTTTCCACGTTCACTGTTTTGCACTGAGCTGAACAAGAGACTGTTAGTTGACTGACTTCTTATTACTCCCAGGTGTAAACAAACGAGTTAAACTATGTATCATTACACACAGATTTACACAGCATACATATAGTTCACATACATGGTCAAGCCCAACTCCTGCACTCAATCTTTATTCAAAGAGACCAGCTAAGCAAGCTTCTCAAAGGATGAAAAGATGCTGCCAGCAGGACAGGAAATCAAAACACCCAGTGGTTCATTCTTACACAGCAGGGTAGTTTGAACCTTACACAGACTCATGGTCTGTCAACTGGACATGGCACTGAGTGCCATGTCCAGTCTTTCCTTAAACACCTCCAGGGAGAGTGACCTCACTATCTCCCTAGGCAGCCCATTCCAATGCTCAAACAATCTTTCCTAAATGTTTACCAAAATGCATTTATGATCAAAATTACAGTGCGATTTGCAGTAGTTTTGGGAATTCTTAACCCTAATACATAACCTACATAAGTGTAACTGATCGGTCCTTTTTTTCTAGATAGAGCTTATTTTGTATCTTTGTCTAAGATTAAATTTTTGATCCAGGACAGTTTACACTCATGCTTTTGTTAAAGAAATGCAAGAAAATTACAGACATGATCATCATTTGGAAAGAAAAGCACAAAAGCGATCAGTTCTACTGCACAAATACAATCACTTGAAAATAATCTCGTTTAGTTTTAAATTGTAACTTTCAAGTCCACATTTCAGGCTTTACAAACCCATTAATGTGAAACTTAACACATCATGCCACATTCTTTTCCCACTTTCAAAATCTTCAGTGTAGATGGAAAAAGCAGAAAAAATAGAATACATCAAAACTAAGTCTGGGCTCAGTTTGCAAAGGCAAGTAATTTTAATGAAGATCTGGTATCAAAGTCCCACCTGCAGAATAAAGGTACTGATGTAAAAATACTTATTATTAGAAGCACACTAAGAACTCCTGGTCCTTTTATGCTGATGTCTCACTACCCAGAAGAGTTAGTAATTCCCCTTTCAAACAAAGGGACAAAACCAGACCAACATTATAGACACCTCCAGAGCTTTCAAATTAAGACCTTTTACAAAGACCATCCATTAATAAAAGAGAGAGACTGTTGTTTTATGGTCAGCACAGCTGGGTGAGAAAAGAATCCATTTTGCCTGGTGCATAAACTGCAGGCTGAATTCTGGCTTCAGTAAGAGCTGAACAGCTACAGAAAAAACATGCACCACTGAGTTTTATGACTTGAATTTTAAAGGCAGCAGTTGAGATCAACTTAAAGTCCAGCTGAGTCTGGTACAATAAGACTACGTAAAACTGATTTGAAACTTGTAAATTGAAGGAACTGAACCACATCTCACTATGCACACAGTGAACTTTGAGTTCTGGAACAATGGTGTATTAAAAACCAGCTAACTAGAAAGAAAAAGAAAAAGCTGTTTTCTCCTAATAATGAGACCTAAAGTCAAATCAACGATGGAAGTTTTAACAGCTTTAGCTGACAAATTAAAAAGCCTTGTAATTGCAATGCAAAAAGTCAAGGCTGTATTCTGTAAAGTCCAACATAAAATAGTCCATTTGCCTTTTCTTTGAAATTTTTATTTATTTCAGGCAAATGTTTCATCTTTAGATGTGGCGCTGTTTTGCAAGAGAACTTTGAGTACAGTTTAATGAAGATGGCCAATTTGAATCCTTATCTTGTTTAGTTCATGATAGCAACAGTTACACGATTATTGATATTTGACTGCAGTTCTAAAAAATACAAATCAAAGTACTATGTACTTACTGTGACAACCTTAACTTAACATCTGATACAGAGTACTGTCCCTGGAAAGGATGGCTAGAAGGGGAGGAAAAACCCAAGAAAACATTAATTTCTTTTTCATGATGAACCTGTATCATGCTTTTATTAGCTGTATCCCACTCTGTGACTTAACAAAAAAAAAGTAGTTTAAAAAATATTTTGCAGTTATACTACTCTATCACTTCACAGAAGTCTGGGGTGCAGTGACTATTCAATGACAGACTTCTTATGAACTACCTGAAATGTGCCTTCTGTTGACAGATGAGATATTAACAACTTTTTCACACTAAGTCAAAAACACCTCCTTCCAACAACACACGGCAAATAGAAAACATCCCTTAAAAGATGCTTTGTAGGTCTAAGGAAAAACCTTTTTCAGCAACTGACAAAGTAAAAGCAAACAAAACTTCCTGTAGCAGAGTAATAACCCACACTAAACAGTGCACATGCACAGCCAAAAGTGCTACCAAGCCTGGCATTGTCAGATTTTTCAGTGAAAATACACAAAAAACAGCAAGCTTCCTTCCCCTCTGGTGGGAACCAGTGACAACCTTGGACACAGCTACTCCCTGCACACCTGGAAGCAATTAATAAAAAGCAGAACCACCTGAGGACAATTCCTGAGGAATGACAAACTTCCTGGAGCTGGGACAGCTGACAATCAACTTGAACAAGTTTCACTTCTCTTGACTCTCTCTATATTTTCCTTCATAAAACTACTGCCCAGAATTAGAGTAAACACTACAAAGTTTCCTTACCTAGAATTCACCTCTGCAAGAGCTGGATGCCTGTTGCTATTCCATACTCTGTAGTTGTGGGTATTTTTCCAGGCTGTTACAAATGCTGTTCCAAAGTCTGACAAAATCTTTTCATTGTCTGATAAATTAAAGATGAAAATTTGAATAAATTCATTAAAGATGTAATAATTACAAGACAAATTATTTCTTTTCTTGTAAGAAAAAAATTCATTTTTCCAGGCTCTTATCAAGTCAAAAACAATTAAATCTCCAATACTTAAACCTGAGTATTTCAAAAATGTTTTATTTTTAAGTGTCAAAAATATACACTACCAGGACAAGAGGGGAAAAAAAAGCTAAAAATTAATTTTTTTAATTTTTAATTAATTTATAAAGTTCTAGGAGCTCAACTGGGAAAAAAATATCCAAATATATGTCTCTTCTTCTCTGGGCAATGACAGGAAAGGGAAAACAATGGCCACATAGCAACCAAGAAGAAAAACACAATTTGCACTGGTCTTGGTCAGTTACACTGGGGTTTGTTCTACTGCTATTACTCATTCAAATTTAGTAACTCCCAAATCCATTCCAAAACTGCAGTAGGAAATACTGTGGAATAAACTTATGATAACAAAAACCTCTTTAAAACACTGAAGAGTATAGGAAATAACAGCAAGCCAGTGAAGTAGTATGAGTTCCCAGAAACTTGATTGATATTTTGTATCAATCTGGTAATCCTCTTATGACTAATTTTGTCAGAAGAACTTGGCATCTTCCAGATTTTAAAATCAGGTTCTCAATCCCATGTTTTCTCATATACAGCACAAAACAAAATCTGAATTCAATGGGTGTGAATAGAGAAAAATCATTATGAAAATGAAGTTAAGAGAGTGAGTGTAGGGCAATCTAAACATTTTCCACAAATAAAAACCACTGATTTTTTTATTTATATTCACATAAAAGGTTGGAACATAGAGAATTCCTTCTGAAGTAAAGGAAAAAATGTTGAGGTCTAGGAAACAAAAGCTTATAAAGCCTGTAGATGACAATTTTCACATATGTAAATCCCTACTTAAGACCATGGCAAGAAGGGAAAAGAGCAGGAACAGTCTAGCGAAACTTCCTAAAGACAGATGCTTAACTACATGTCTCCTTGAACCTAAGTAGTTCCCCAAAATTAACTTCAGGTTGCAACACTGTCTAGAAGACACTCAGATTTTTAAGGGTCATCATATAGAGGTTTCAGGTATTTCTACTTATGAGGAAAACTTAATTAAATCAAAGAGAAGAAGACATTCTAATAAGAAAGTGTCTGTAAGACTGAATTAGGGACAAGATTGTCAAGAAATAACAAGGGTAGCCAAAGACAACAGAAAAAGCATCCTAAAATAAAACTTGAGGCAGAGGGAGATCCACTGACAGACCACACATCAACAGCAACAGAGCAAACACTTGACACATCCTCCCTCATCTCTATCCCTAGACAAGGTATCTGTTCTACCTGGTTGCAGCACAGCAGCAAGCAGTGCATGAAGATAAGCACTGAACTGAGCCCTGATCCACTCATCTCCTCCTTCCCATCCAGTGCCATCAAGGAACACATCATCTCTGTTCTCAGTTACGTGCTTCACCAAGTAATCTGAAAATCTTAGGTCAGCAGTTGTTGGGTTCAGGATCTTGCGGAGTTCTGGATCATGGATTTGCACATGAGCATCTTCTATCTGTTTGAAATAATTCCAAGGGTAAACATTTATCTAAATAAAACTGCTTATACAAACTTACACTACTACATATTGCTACCTAAATCTAAACCCTCATTCTCCCAAAACACCAAGAAGAAACAAGTGGCCAAAGAAAAAATGAACTAACTGTTCTTAGACAGTCAGATACTGCTCTGATTTATCCATGATTCGATCATTTCCGTGGCACACAGTAAAAACTGATTTTTTGACAGGATTTGGCAGAAAGTTTGGCAGGGGAAATAAGGTGCTCTTCGATTACCACCTCTATTTATTAAGTTGATTACCTATATGGAACCATCTTAGGTTACCAGATGCTGATTATATAGTTGTGTCTATTTGCTAGAAGTGACAAAGTGGGTGTTTTAAATACTGTGGTTTTACCTTCTTGATTAAATCAGATGGAAGTCAAATCAGTACCTGCATCTGATTCTCATCTGCAAGCACTTATATTTGAAGACCTCACTACAAAGCCATGAAAAAGCCCGTGATATGAAAAACGAAATTGCATCACCAACACAAAAAACTTTAACAAGTGCCCTGCAAATTCAAATATCAGATACATATAAAAACATGGACAATAGTTTTGCATAGCTTATCTAAGCCTGTCCTCAAGTCATAGAAATCTAACAAACTTCTGCAGCTGAGAATTTATTTCATATGAAAAGAAATCAAAATTCAGGCATGCATGTGAAACTGTAAAGCTATATTTAAAATAGGATCTCAGCTCCCACCCCCTTTCCCCCTAGTTCAGATGCAAAGATCCGTACTTCCACAATTGCATCACTCAGGTGTTTCTGCTGACGGAACAGGATATTGGTGGCTCCCGCAACAAAGCCACGGACTGTCACATCCGACAGGAGATGATGCTGCTGCAGCGCCATGTATGGCAAACAAAGGTACCCCTGGAGCAACAGAGACATTCAGAGAAATAACGTTAAAAAGAAGTGCCTGTATTCAGAGGTTTTCCTAATGAAAGCCAGCATATTTCACCAAGAATGAACCTTGGCTATTACAGTTTCAGCCACAATCATCTGTTGTTTTGCTACATGACATTTGCGAAGCGAAGCCACCAGATTCCACATGAATTAAATTTTTCAAGAGATTGTGTTGCCTTTCAGCCTCAGGATCCAAATTGAAATCCAAAGCAAAAGATGAGAATTAAATGTGTTTGTAAGGCAGCAGAATAAACTGTATAAGAACAATAATAAGCAACAAGAATGAGGCCTCAGGTCAGTTCAGAGACAAGAAGCCAATGGATTCATCTCTCCAGTTGTGCGCATGAGGTCTTCTGGTAGTTGTGAAGTAAATAAATGCAGGAAAGCTACAGACAGCTATCCACATTTTGTGGGTGGAGATTTCCAGACACCAGAAATAGCAATCAATTTTTGATAAGCATATGCATGCCTGCTTTGAGAAGGAGCAGGACAGAAAACAACACACTGTACTTTTTAGCCACTTCAGGGTTGTAACACTCCAATTAAAAAAAAAAAAAAAACCGAAACATTTTGAAAACAGGCTTTGAGTTAGTGATTGAAGGATTACTGAGAGGCAGATGTAGATAAATTTCTTTTTAAACATAGGATCAACATACCCCTGACACCTAATTCCAGCTGTTCAACTGCATAAAGCCCAAAGCAATTTATTCACCAGGGCTAATGGCACACTGGACAGAAACAAAGAGCTCACACACTCTTTATCACCCAGTACAGTGGTAATTGGAAACATATGGAAGAAAGGAGCATAAATACTCCCTTTTGTTATATTAGAAACAGGGATGGCCTTAGAGATGACAAGAACTTATCAGTTAAAAACAAACAGCTTGTGTCAAAGGAACAACAGTGATTTGAAAGGAATCACAAACCTAAAATGGAAAGTTTTCAAAAAATACAGCTTAAGAAGCAGGAAAAGGAAGGTTTTATTACTGTACACGAAAGTAGCAAAGTCTGGGAAACCCTTCATTATTTAAAGTACCAAATGTCAGTTTACAAATGTACAACAACTTTTATTTCCATGAACATGTTCCATTCTTTTTTAAAAGAGTGCAAATGAAATGACTATTAGATCTTACAGAACTGGTACTAAAGAAACAAGAACCACAAACTATTTTCCCTTGTGCTCAGGTGTACCTGGATAATATATTATGCCACCTGGCAAAACCTCCTCCCATTCAAATTTGTCAGATTTTTTTAGTCTTTCCATGGCAGGGCATAAAACAATTCTGAATTAAGAGCTCTAAATGAGATGCAAACTTTCCAGTAAGTGGTTAAAACTGTAACTTTGAATCAGATTTTTCTGCTAACTCAGACATGCAAAGCCTTTTCTGCTTTAATTACATTGGCTGAACTCAAGTGAAACATGCCTTTGTGGAACAGAAGGCAAACATGTAGAAACTGTCAGCTTCCTTATAATTCTTTTCCATTTGATGAGCTTAGCAGCAAACAAAAGTTTGCACTTGGAGGACCCCTTATTAATATTTTATTCTTGTTTTCCATCTAGTATTTTCAAAGAACTAGACTAAATACAACTTACAGGCTATAGTTCACATTAAACAGATCAAAAGGACAAACACCAAATGCAGATCTTTGTTGAAACAGCATTTCTAATGGTGACATGAGGCAATACAGGGCAATGATACTTGAGCTGCTCACTTGGGCCCAAACAGTGTACTATTTCCAATAAAAGGTACAGTGAGAAGCTTAAACATGATGATAAAATACAATATTCTGCAAGGAAATGCAAATAAATCCCTGCAAAGGAAGTAAAAACACTTTGAACATCAGCAGCTTGAGGAAATCTGAATCTTCTATCTTCTACTATGGGCAAATGTTGATTTAAAAGTTTATTACATTAAAAACAAAACAAGAAAATGTACTATGTAACTTCTTTTATTGATAGCAGCATCTTTAAAAGGGATGCATTTTACCTGTTTTTTACGGGAAACTATCCCTACAAACCAGCCCTAGTGCTTGTTATCTGACTATGCTTATCAGAGTCCTTAGGAATTCCGGAATACCTGGAGTTCAGTTAGGTATCAGTGCAAGCTTAAAATTCAGCAGCTCAGCACCATGCACAGAGAAAAGAGACAGACAAACAGAAAGAATTATCACAGACAGGAGGGTGAAATTTCATCTTATATATTCTTTATGTGTATCTCTATGTATGTATGCATTTATATACACACTTCGTGCATATAAACTCATATGCATTTAAAAATACATATATAGATATAAATGAAAAGAGGAAAACATAGGCGTCAGCAAAGGTAGAGCTTTCAGAATCTTTGTTTAGATTAAGGTATCTAAAGGTTCCTGAAGTACTCTGATCTTGCCCAATATAGGTTAGATCACCTATTCCTCAGAGTAAAAGAAAACTGTAGTTTCTGCTACAGTTTAATTTCAATTTAAAAAAAAAAATTAATTCAGCTAATTTACTAACCACAGGAGGGTTGCAGGTTACCACCATGTAAAATAGCAAAAAAATGGCAAATAGTGTTGAAGTATAGGTAAGAAAGTGAAATGCAAATATACATGTGCACAACCCTCTCAGGCCTTTCCACCTGCCTAGGAGAGACCATAATAACATGTTTTGTAGTACCCTACTGTCCACCTGGAGTTCAATAACCAAAATTATTAGCCACTTCTGGTTAAAAAAAAAAAAAAAAAAAAAAAAAGTCTATGAGTTACCAGGTAAAACATGCTTACCTTTGTAAAAATAGCCAGTGGCATGCCATACTGGTCCTCTTCCAACCCAGACACCAGCCCCTGAACAAGCACCGTGTGCCCCGTGTTTGCCTGGGGCTGCACAGTGATGGGGAGGCCTTCGGAGCTCACACCTTTGTTCTGAAGACTTCCTGTCTGTTCTGATGCTGGATTCTCACGTTCTCCTTCTTTCAAATTAGACTCCTCCAAAATGCTGGGATCTAGGGTCTCCCAGTCACTTTCTGAGGATGCTGGAGAAGCACGGGAAGGAACTTTCAAGCGCTGCACAGCACCATTGGAGGACTGAGCTCCATTGCAAGTCTTTTCGGGCTGGGAGAAAGGCATATTTGCTTTTTGACCTTCCAGTGAATTATTTCCTGCCATTTTCCCGTCTCCCTTTCCCACTCCTATGTTTGTATTTAAAGCATCAGCAGCAGATACAGAAACATAGTCATCTAATTGTGGTGTATTTTCCTGCAAGCCAGCATCCTCTGATATGCTCTTTCTTGGTCTGTACTGTGAGCAGTCACTAAGACCATGTTCAATCATACCTGGAAAGAACAGCATACACGAATATCAGCATCTCATTTGAAATTTAAGTGACTTTTGTGAGGGGAAAAAAAAGTGCTCTTGTGTATGTAGAGGACATCATGTATTTTAAAACACTACTCTGGGAAGGGAGGGGTGTGTTAAAAAACCCAAACCCTACAACTTTCTCTCCTAAATAATCTGCCCTAATATTTTGCTTTAAGAAGACTGGTTAGAAGCTAAGGATTAGCAAGGTTAGGGGTTACGTTGATTTGTTTATTTGTTTTTTAAGAGCACGTGTGGAAGGAAAAGTTTATTTTTTGGGATTTAAGGAACTCAACAGCAATGTGTTACTTATTCAGGAAACCCACCTATGTTCACCACAGGAAATACAGAAAATCCAGTGGCTACTAAGCACAAGAAATAACCCATAAAGTGCAAGCAGTAAGTGCTAGGAGGTGTGTACATAGTACATGGACATGCACACAAGTCACCCATTTTTCAGGCAACGTATCAATGTAACTTTATTATCACATGAGTTGATTTCCAAGTGACAGCACAACCTGACTCAGTTATCTCCAGAAAGCATATAGGAAGAAGTTCAAACTTCTCTTCTTACCAGGAAAGAGTGACAAGACAGTCATCAGAGCTCCCACCAATCTATTTACAGGAGAAATATAAAACAGCACCTGGTGGCAGGAGAGAGGGCAATGGGAGGAAGAGAGAATGCAAGAGAAGAAAGGGGAATTAGGGAGGGGACAATGAGAAAAATAATATTACACTTATGCATGAAAAATGACACATGCAAACTATTCAAGGCACTGCTTTTTTATATTAGAAAGTCTGCTTACCAACAAAATTTCCTACAACAGTTCAAAGTAAATATTTAAAGATGTCTACAGAATCCTTATATTTCTATAATATATGTTTGATATATACATACATATATACAGTGTTTGTAACACACTTCTCAGTTATTCGTATTTTTCTACTGGTTTTTAAGACTTTTTTCCAAATTGGTCCAGTTACTGAAGAACTGACAGAAAAAAGTGGTTCCTGGCATGCTGCATAAATTCTGCTCATTTGTAGCACATTAAATTCTCTGTTATAAATCAAAGAGGCCAAATAATCTCCATTCCAGAACACTGATACAAACCTATGCAAAAACATTCTTTAAGGAGTTATATTAAGGATATGTAGATAAATGAAAAACAGGATAAATACTGCATGCATTTATTACAGTAATATTCCTATGTAACAAAAAAGGTTTTTTGGAAACAGAAGACATGTCTGATACTAACTTTGGTAAAGCACTTAAGGCATAACATGGGAAAACAGAATCTCCTTAATTAAATCAGAGAGACTGGAATTAGTAAATTAGTTAGGAATTCAAAAGGGGATGTCAAAGGCTAGCAATGAAAGAAGAAACAGAAGCCAGACTGAATATTACTATTGGATATGCTTCAAAATAAGCCTTCTGGAAAAAAGTGGGGGGAAAAGGAAAAAAAAAAAAAAAAGAAAAAATAACCCCAAAAAATCCCCACAAAAGTAAACTTCTTTAAAAACACCATTTTTACATCCTTAATCAGGACAATACCAGTAAAAAATCATACATGAGCATTAAGAGGAATCAAGAATGCAAAGGAATACAGAATTATCTAACTTCATGACTTTGCAATCCAGTTTAATAGGCATATGATGTAATTAAAAGTGCACGTTTGTGGACTTAGTCTTAATAAGAGACTTCTGCTGTAAGAAAGAAACTTTAGAAGAGGCTGATGAATAATAGCTCATGTCCCACCAGTATTTGCCAGTCTACAAGCTAGTGAACTGACAGAACAAAGAGAAAGACCTACACAGCCTTAACACAGGCCAAATGATATTTAATGGTACCTCAGCTGAAAACAGACTATGTATATTATCCTAAACATACTACAAAGTAAAATTGTACAAGATAGCTGAATTCAAATTGCAACAACCACTGAAAAAGCATGATGAGGAGAACAAGCAGCTCATCTGTGGAAAGAGTTTTGGTTGACTCCAATGGGAAAAAAAATGTCTAACTTTAAAGATGCTGCTTTATAATGTATGTATGAAAAATGCATGATATAATAGCAATGAACTGCAACAGAAAGCCTATGATACTCCCACAGGTTTAGATTCTCAGACACCATGCATTCTTAGCCAAGCCAATTTTTAAGCCTACAGAAATAATTAAGCCCATAAAGAAGTACCTTGTATTAGAGAAATCATTTCCAGTCTAGGTTTTTGTTTGGGTATACCACTTACTTAAGGCAAATACTTTTCTATATTTGTTTCATCAGGCCCCTTTGCCATCTTTCTGTCTATAAGGATGTACAGTTCCTTACCCCTCCCGACCCCACTACATGGCCCACAGCATTTACATAAGCAAACTGGGTGGTCCTGGCAGCAGAAATTGAAATGACCACCATCTGGAAGTAGTCTTCCAGCCTAGTGACAGCTGAGAGGTGAAAAAAATTATTTTAGCCCAGGGAAAAACATCAACCAAATTGCTACAGATTAAAGGAAATTAGTCTGTGGCATTTTTCAGATCAAGGAAAATTGGCATTAAGAGTGGCTTCTTGCATATCATGTTTAAAGTCTTTGAACATACAGATTCCCACAGTTATTCTGAAACCGTAACATTTGCCAGAAAACAGGCAGTGCCTGAAAACCAAAACTTTCTTTTGAAATTGCAAGTGTTGTCTTCCTGTCAGAGCTTAGGGAAAAACAGACACAAAGCAACCTGCAGGTTTGTTCCATAAATATTCAGTTACTTTCAAAACAATTTCATATGTTTGAGTAATGTGAACACACTTGGGAAACGCTCTCTCTCCTCTCTTCCTGTGCATTTGTGTCTTGTGGTTTTGAGCAGCTTCAGAAAAGAACTATAGCTCAGTGAAGTATTTTCTTTGTATATGTCCAAATGCTGAACTGATCTGGTGACCCCTACCGTGCCATAATTGTATTTTCCCAAGTGTACCTTTTAATATAGTCATCTTCAGCATATATTCTCATCAACAAATACTGAGAACTGTCAAGGTATATCTGACTTACAGAATTAAGTGACAAGTGCAAAAGCTTCAGAGAAGCTGCTACATCTATTTTAAAACGGAATAGCATATTTACTGCCTCATGAAAGATACCTAGGGCTCGGATATAGACTTAAAAAAACACCTCCACAACTGTTTTGGTAACTTACAGATTTAAATCCTACTGACTTTCCAGCTGCAGCTAACAGGAAATTCTAACATGCCTTCCCAGCACTCTGAAGAAGTTGGGTTTTAAGACAGCAGGTTCACTGAAGAAAAAGTAGCATTTGGGAAACTGAAACAAAGCTTTGAATAACATTTTTAAACCAAAACAAAACCAAATCCCTGCATAAATCTGTCTGGCAACTGAAATATAGTCATTTCACTCAAAGTTCTTGCTCTAGGGCATTATATAAACACAGAAGAAAACAAATGTCTTGATTTCACATATGCTTTCACATTTTGCATATTACACTTAAATTACTAAAAAAGCATTGCTTCTGAGGCAGTAAGATAGCCCGAAGCAAGCACTGAGCCTAGAATTCATCAGTTATTACCAATTTTTAATCTGAGTTCAGCCTGACCTAACAGATACAACTCTCTTCATTGTCTCCTGCAGGTGTCCATGGAATTCAGGTCTGAAGGACAGTTCTAGCACTTTTTTCTTTTGGTCTGTCTATTTAAAGCCTGAACCAGAAGTTCTACTTACTGCATCTCTGTAAAGCTGTGCCTTTTTAGGTGCCCACATTTCCTATCAGTTCCTCCACACAGGTACCTATCTGCATGATGTGCATCCTGTCCTATATTTCACAGTAGGTTAAGTTTCTCTGGTTGCATTTCATGACATTTTACTTCATCTGGGATAGCAATTAAAGAAGCAAAGTGTGGACAGAAGTAGAGGCAAATTTACAGGTCAACATTCAGCAGTTTCTTTTAGCCTAATAACCCAATTTATATACTGATGCAAAGTTGTTGATTTGACTTCAGATGCTTCTATTTTAAAGATGAAAAATATTTAACAGCTGCATTTCTATTTGAACTACCTGCCTCACCTTACAAAACGTTACCTTTTTCTCTAGAAGAATCAATTTAAAAAGGATCAAGACCTGAAAAAAAAAACCCAAAAAAAAATTAAGGAAGTGAATGTACCAGTGCCGTATTTCAAAAATATTGTGCAAGCATAACCTCTTTCCAACATTTTATGTCAATCACTGCATCACAATCAAATGACCAAATGCATTTGACCATGAAAACTAGGGTTCCAATACCCTTTCTCCATCTGATCACACATTTAAAAATAGCATGAGATGGGAAACCCCCCCCCCCAAAACAACCAAAACCTCCACAAACAAGAACTGTGTCATCTGAATCATACGTAGCTTAGCAGAAATAACATGTTGTGCAATTCCAGAATTTTAGAAAACAGTAAACTACATAAACATAAGAGAGTTCTTCCACAGAATTACCGAAAAAAATCCAGCAAAATACCAAGAATAATATTCACCTCACCTAATTTTAGGCATCTACAGATGAGGTATCTAGATCAGAAGTGGCTGTCTAGACTCTCTACACTGAAGAAAAAACACATATACTTCTGGGGTATGACTGGCAGACAACTGAAGTTAAACGAAAATTAATTCTACCCCAAAAATCTACAGAGCAGGTGCAAATACACCATGAAATTCAGATTGTCAAATTTGTTTCCTTGATGCATCTCAGTTAATAAAAGATTCTAAATGCTATTTGTACTTTAGCTATAGTACATTATATATACATATATATTATATATATATGCACACACTCATTTTCAAGAAGAAGGAGGACAGGTCCAGGTCCCCTCAGGTTCTGTGATGGCAGAAATTAAAATTTACAAAACACAGGAAAAATGCTCCAAGTTGTCTGCACATGCTTTAGCAATAGTCTTTTATCACATTCATCAAACAAGAAACAGGAAATAGAAGCAAAATCCAAATGAGATAGCATTTGCACTTTGGGACAGGACTAAAAAATGTCACACAAACCTAGAAATCTCCAGGACTCCCTCAGACTAACAAAACTCCTTAGTCTGAACATGCTTTCACCGAAGTTATGCAGGTGGAATGGGAGGGCAAAATCAGGAGGCTGTAAACAGCAGTACTTAGGAAACAGTCTTCTTACTCCTAGCCCAGTGATGTCTAGATACGTTTATTTTTCTGTTCCTCACAAAGCATTTTACTCCCCAAAATAGTGAAGTCCTCTAATATCTAGTAGAGAATGCCTACCTTGTGTCTAAAATGGAGAACAAGATCCCGAGGAGACAGACCTGAGACACCAAAAGAGAGCAATTATTACAGTTCAACAGCTGATAGGGATACTTATTAACTTCTTGTCACCATTTTTCAGCATGAGGGAGATACTCATTATGCATTCTGTGTGAACCTGGTTATTCCAATAGCAGAATTCATAAATTTTTTTTTTCCTTCAGCAGGACCAAGAATTCACGGACAATAGAGATGATAATAACATGAGTAGTTGTGGTCTGAGTTAACACCTGTTTCACACAGCACGAGGGAAACACTGAGGTAAATACTACACTGTGCATTCAGAAAGCACAGGGAAGAGTCAGAACTGGGTATCCTAAAAACCAGGTAGATGCAAGCTTGAACAATTTGATGGTGTGGGATGCCAAATCTAAAAATTAACAAGGTATTATTTACCAAAAGCAGATAAACAGCTGCTAGTCAGACTTTTAGGTCAAGGAGTAATACGGCTTTCAACCTGAAACTAACTCCTATTATGAAAGCAACACTAATTTTACATTTATTTAAATCCATTATTAAAGAAATGGTAATGAACATGAACAAATCAGCTCAGGAGAGGCATGTGTTGTTTAGTGTAACATCATCTCTGCTGCCTTGTAAAAAACAAGTCACTTACCAAGATAAACTTGTGACCCTTCTAATGAAGTATTGCCCAAGGAACTATTCATATGATCATAAAGTTCCTGTAAAAGTTAGAACAAAGGCAAAGAAAAAAACCCAGAGGTTGTTAATGGCACATGGTCACACAAAATCCAGAATAAATAAAATTCACTTATTCAAGGATTTCAATGGCTTATTACAGAAAGAAAGCAAAATTTTACTTTGCTTTCTATTGAATCAATAGAGATACAGGCTAACACACCATACTTGTATCTCATAACAAATCAGAAAGTTGACACTGTCAGATTAGGGTAGTACATTCAGTTCATGTTAAAGTATTACAGGAGCTGAATAACTGAATTACTTAAGCAGAAGGAGTATTTGAGCACTTAAACAAAGAATTTTGTGACTGTACACTTAAAGCTGTTCTATGTGGATTTTATTGGAAAGTTACCTTTAGAATTGAAATTTGTGAGAAGTCTTTTTCTTCAAAATATGCATGAGTGATGAGTTGCAGCTTTGCCTGAAGTAACCCATACAAAGGCTTAGAAGAAAAACAAACACAAAAGCAAGTGAATAAAACTATTTTGTCACTCATATTGAACTTTAATCTTCTTCCACGCTTGTGTTGCAATACTGACACTTCATTATACATGGAGTTCATGGATGAGCAGTCCTCAGTAGCTAACTCTCAGCATCTTTCTCCTGTGCTCATCTTAAATGATAATAATTTCATTTTCTTTCCATTTGCATGTGCCATACCCTCAATGAACATCCTTCTGGAAAAGTAGCTTCCTGCTTTAATGCTGTTCATAATAGTAATAGCTCCAGTAATAGTTCTTTCTTCAGCTTCAAGCACAAAAAGAATTTCTGTTACCTGCCTGGTGACCAACAGCTTTTGATGAATAGGTAGAAATAAAAGATAGCTATTCAAAACAAGAATATGCTCTATGTGTGAGCAGAAAACCTCCCTCACAGTTGAAGGTGGTAGCCACTCTCTCCAGCTACTCTGCTAGATGATCTTTGAGGCCCTTTCCAATCCTACCCATTCCATGATTATACTAGCCAAACTCCTCAATTCTACTACATGAAATTGAGTTAGTAGCATTTAAGAAGGATGAGAAGTGTAAACATGTATCCTCATCCATGACAACAGGCAGACACTTTTCCAGTTACATGCAGATACCGCAAATCAAGGCAGCTCACTCAAATGCTACAGCTTTCCAATTAAATTTTACTCCAGTATTTTGTTACTTTTCAATGGCTAAGACAGATGTTTGAAGCCAAATGTTCCAAATAAGAACATGGAAGAACAACTGTTAAGGTTACCTGAAAGTGTTTTGGGAGTTAAACGAACATTCTTACCAGCTGACTGAGAACACAGACACTTTTCTGTACAGTTTCTCGGGTGATGTCTGCTTGCCGTACTTTTAATGCCTAAGAAATAGAAATATTACAGTGTTTTTACCCAAACTTAATTTCAAAAAAAATTTTTTCCCAAGTCTAGTTGCCACGTACTACACCACTATTTAAACAAAATCCTAAAACCAGTTATCTTCAATGGTGGAATATCTAAACCATGCAAGAGTATGCTCTTATGTTTTCACAAGGGATAGGCTGGGAAGGAGGGGCGTGGCTGTTGTCCCCTATTATGGAAAGGCTAGATTGTGAAGAGCTGCCTCTGAGGAACAACCACAAACAGGTCAAGAGTTTGTGGGTAGAAATCAAGGACAGCACTGACAAAGGATGCCTGGCTGGGGTCTATTACAAGCTGCCTGATCAGGGGGAGCCTGTTGACAAGGCCTTGCTTCAACTATGGGAAGCACTGTGCTTGCAAGCTCTCATCCTAATGGGGGAATTCAACCATTTGGATGTTTGTTAGGAAAGCAATGAGTCTGAGGATGCCCCATCAGTGGCAGCTTTCAAGGCTAAGCTGGATGGGGCTTTGAGAAACCTGGACCAGTGGGTAGCATCCCTGCCCATGGCAGGGAGTTAGAACTAGACAATCTTTAAGGTTCCTTCCAACCCAAACCATTGTATGATGATCCTGATTCCACCTAGTAAAAAGGGTCATAACACTGACATGTGTTCAGAGCTGTATTCTTATCTCATTGTGTCCAGCAAAGATCCAAATACAGCTGTGATGGTTGGCAAAGCAGTGTCTAAAAGACACTAGTGTGAGAAGAAGGCACCAGCCTGGAAAAGGAAATGGCATTTTAACTCAGGGGAATGTACAGGAGAGAAATGACAACACCTCACTTGCTCTTCTCTAACATCATCTGCGAAAAAGGACCAGATTAAAAATTCTCTGCCTAGAAACTGTTTGTTTCATATTCGAACATCTTTTTGAGCCATCCATAAAATAAAAGCTAATCCACAAACTAAGCTACATTCTCAGCCAGAACAAATGGTCCCAGCACTCAACAGCAAACCTAGAAATGGTGAGGGCAGAATACACACAAATGATTCACTTCAATGAAGAAAACAGAAATGTATGGACTGCATCCCCCACATCAAAAAGGACAGATGGAGAGAATGCTAGAGCTGTCATATGAAACGCACTGGGTTTTATTCTAGTTGTTCCAAAAAGTTCATTTTAAACATATATTTATCTTCTCAATTGGTTACTAAAAAGCATAAACTGGAATCAAGAGCACAAAAAAGCCAAGTTATTGCATAGTTAAATACAGCAAGACTCTAAATCACAGAATACAGTGAAGGATGGTGCAAAAATAATGAGTGAACAAAAACCAATGTGGAATTTAGTTCAAAATAAATGGCATTAAAAACTGCATGTGCAAAATTTCTCCTAGAGCAAGAACAGGAACTTGAAATACAATTAAGATGTAATTAACACAGAAACAGAGTACATAAACTAGTCATACATTTAGTGGTTGTAAATTAAAACTCAAACCCACATGACATTCCAGATTCTTGGCAGTTCACTGAATAAAAGAAGTAATTTTGAAAGAAATTTGTTATAACTTCCCAATTTTAAGTTCACAGATCATACTACATTACTATTTTTGAAAACATGGGACGATATGAGTAGATACTTAATTTTCTCAGCATGATCACGTGCACACTGTGGCTCTCCTCAATTTTTCAGTTTTACTGCCAAAGATTGGTATCACTAAGAAGTTACCATGAATGGAAAGATGCCAGTCTACTCTGCAAGTGTACACTTGGCAAAGGAAGTAGGTGAAGAGAAACATCCCTGCATTTGCATGGTCAGATCCCAGGAGGTACTCAAATTCTCTAAGGGCAGAAATTTCAACTTTTTCCACCCAAAAGGCCTACTGCCTGGAAACTTAACTTTGCCACGTGTCAGACTGTCCATTGAGTTTTGCTTCTTGGTGAAGATGGCTGGACTGGCTCTCAAGAAACAAAATGTATTTTTCAATTGCCTTAAAGATTTCAAACGATCAAAATACACCTGCTGATGTATCAGAAAGAATACCTCTCAAGTTCTGGAGCTACATACTGTTAGCATTTTCACAGACTTTTAATGTAAGACAATCATGCAGTTTTTGTCTGTTAGTGCAATGCAAGCCACTGAATTGCAGGTTTGTTAATGTATAAAGCCTATTATTAATATAATTAATTCACAATTTGGAAAGTTACCTTTGCTTCAATCTGCCGATAGCAAGAGACGCCATACACTGTGGTTCGATCCCCACATCTTGGAGGCAGATGGAAAAACACAGTATCTAGGAAAAGAGAAAAGATTATTTTGTAAGTCACTAACAAGAGTTTGGTATATTTATTTTCAGCATCCCTTAAACACTTACTGTTGAAAGTATTGACACTTATTTTCTAAAATAAAAAAAAAAGAAAGAAAGAAAAAGTAACAAGTCATCTATCAAGTTATGTCTGAACCCAAATTAGTTTTCACATTGCAAAACAGTCTGTGGAAGAATCTCCAGATGTGCAGGACAGCTTCATGTTTAGCCAGACCAAGCCAACATTGCTTTTCACAAGCAGCTACTGACAGCAGAGAAGCACCACTGAAACCTACAGGCATCCTGCTTTCCCATCTCAGGACAAAGGAGCAAAGGCAAGGCACTCTGAGTCAGTGTGTACAGATGGGAGGGTGATGCCATTAAGAAGGCAAACACAGTCAAGACAGGAAAACAAACCCAAACACCAAGGAGGATACACACAGTTGAAAGGTTAGAGTAGCTCCTGCCACTGCCAAGGTAGATATCCACCACCAAAACTATACTACAAAAAAGAATTTGTGAAACCAAGTCTTACAGAAAATAATTACTGTCTTCATGCCAGTGCAATATGAAAAAGGAAAGTATCTATAAAATATGACAAGAGAAAGAATTATATGGCATTATGAGATACACACACACATGCACACCTGCTGCTACTGCAAAAAGGTTGCTAAATCCTAAGCAAAGAAAGACAGTTGTCCCCTCCTTTCAAACTCGAGTGAAATCTTTTTTGAAATCAATTATTAATTTTTTGTTTGCTTCATAGTAAGAAAATGAACAGAAGAGAAATACCATGTGCATTATGACCAACAGAGAGGGGGACTTTTTATAACAAAGCTTACTACCTTGATCAAGTTTATATTCTGGAGATCACCTAGGGTTTTAGAAAGCCTGTAAGAAGACTTCCTGTACCAAGCCATCATCTTTGCACAAATGCAACTACCATGGGAATTAGCTTAAAGTTAAAAAACCAGATATCTAATGAAGTTACAGCAAACAAAATACAACAATTAACAGAAAATCTATTTGCTTGGTTCAAGTTCATGTGCATTCTTGCCTAAAAAACACAAGGATATATTTCCTCTTGCTGCCAAATCTTTTTTTTATCCTTACCAAAAAATAAACATTTATATTCTTCTAATAAAAATAAAATAAAAATGCTCACAGTTGAGTATTAACTGGAATGGTACTGAGACAAAAGAGCAGGTAAATGCAGCTGCATGTGATTTTCCTAGCTTTGAATGTAGCTCACTCCTTGTAATGTATCTAACATTGCAGAAATTCAGCAAAAATTGCAACCCAGAGCAATCAGAGACATTCTTACTGCTGCTAGGAAAGGGATTATTTTGATAAACTTCCTTTGTTTCCAAAGGAGACCTCCAAAAGCTAGACAATAAGGAAGCTAAGTATATCAAGTTAAAAACCGAAACAAATTAAAAGTAGTATTAAAGGGTTTCTGTGATTTTCCTGTTTAAAGTGACTTCCTACTTGTCTGCTCTGCAGAAAGAAAAGATGAAAAAAATGGACACAAATATAAATGTCAGGGATGAATAGAACTGCTAATAGAGGAATAAACACCATACTAAAAAGTTAAAAAGTGCCACAAACTTGGTGGTGACCATATGGCAAAGGGATATTTCTATCTTTATTCTGCCAACAAATACCCTTTTAAACTCACACCATTATACTGACATGGCTCTCCATGACTTGTAGGTCATTTTAAGAACCTCTAAATTAGTGGAGGAGAGAAAGACCTCTTCAAAGAACTCCTGAGAAAGCCAGCAGGCTTGCTTTGTGCTAGAACTATGCAAAATTGCTCAGTAACCCTGAAGTTTACACTGATATCTGAATTCTGGATGTAGGAGGTACACCTTTACTTTCACCTAAAGGAACACGTCATTGCCAATGTAATTTGCAACTTAAACAAAAAGTGCAGGAAGTCCAACAGCAAAAAGAATCGTTGGTCAGCTGTTCAGGTATCAGTTTTTTTTCTTTGGGTTGCAGTAGAAGTACACACAACTTTTCTCTCTCATTTCTCACCTTCCTGATAGTTGTGAGCGCCATCCGGTAAGGCAAGAAATGGCAAGTACTTCCATTCCTCTGGTAAACTGTGGCTGTCATGTCCTTCTCCAAGTTTTAGGGGAGGATAGGAAAATTCAACCTAAACAAACAAATGAAAACAAAAGGGAGAAAAAAGAGAGAATACATTACAGTTACCATACAAGCAGGCCTATATGATTCAGCCTAGCACTTTTTTCCTACCATTATGGGAAAAAACCAGCATTCCTTGTCTCTTCTTTGAATGCACCCACAGACTGACTTGAGCAGTTTAACTGACAGGTTCTAGGCAGATTTGGCTTCTACAGCCTAATTCCTTTTCCTCAAGAGAAATGAAAAATATCTTCAAGCCAAAAACAGCACCCAAGAGCTGAATATCTCTTCCCTGTGTGCACATAGCCAGAAGCACATTGCCACACTTGAAACATCAGCAGGGGTCATTCCTGGGGCATACATATCCCAAAAGCAGATTTGACTTCCAAGCCCCTCAAGTGCTCATGACTAGGTAATGCTAACACATGCAGGCCTCTCTTTCACCCTGCAAGACGCTGAATCATCTCAGAAACTACACTAACAGCAAAACACTGGTTTATATATTTTTATGTCCCTGACTGCAACACATTCTACAAAATGGCCAAAAGTATCTCCTCTTCCTTTCACTAAGAAATCCTGCTTTTCAATTTTGCCATTCATTTAATTGCCATTTACCTCTTTTTCCTAGAAATAGGGACAACCTCTCCATTTCTTGCACTACACTACACATCTACTACAGATCACCACAATCAGCATCTTTACAGTGCAATCTTCTTTTCCTATGGATACCCCTCTGGGTTTCCTGCCACTTCCACCAACTCTTTTCCAGATGGCATTTCTTTATTCAGTGAATAAAATGTAAACACAGACTTCTCAGTAAAAGAAACTGTTTATTCATACTGCAACTTCTCTCCAAGGATATTTAGTTAGTAAGCATAACTAGTGAGCTGTAAAATGTATGTACACATGGAAAATAAAAATCATGACAAAGCAAGCATATAAATAATCTTAGCATTTGATGGATAATGAAATTTTTAAAAATAAAAATTAATAACACCATCACTACTACTACTACTACTACTAATAATAATGTCAAAAGAAAAAACCTGTGAAAGGTGAGAGTACCAAGGAAAAGTGAAATTCTTCACCTTAACACATGATGTCACTGTCTACAACTGTTGCCAACTTGAGAAAAAGGCACAAAGGACAAGAAAACACCATGAGAAATCAACCTTGTTACTTGTATCAACTTCAAGTTTTCTTATTCCTTGTTAAGATGGATTGACACTGGCTGGACACCAGGAGCCAACCAAAACTGCTCTATCATTTCCCTCCTCACCCAGGTAAGGAAGAAAAAAATATAATGAAAGGCTCATGGGTCAAGACAAGGGCAGAGAGGGATCACTCACTAGTCACTGTCATGGGCAAAACATGGGGAAATCAACTTTATACTAATAAAAGAGAGTAAGATAACAGGAAGTAAACCCAAATCTTGAAAATACCTTCTCCCCACCGTGGGGTGGGTTAATTCCTTCCCGGACTTCACTTTTTTCCTGATTCTCTGCCTCCTCCCCTAGCAGTGCAGGGGGATAGTAATGGTTCATGGTCAGTTCATCACATGTTGTCTCTGCTGCTGCTTCTTCCTCAGAGGAGGGACTTCTTCCCCTGTCCAGCATGGGGACCCTCCCCCAGCAGACTGCTCCATGAACTTCTCCAACATGAGTTCTTCCCACAGGCTGCAGTTCTTCATGAACTGCTCCAGCATGGGTCCCTTCCACAGAGTGCAGTCCTTCAGGAACAGATTCCAGCACAGGTCCCCTATGGGGTCAGAAGCCCTGCCAGGAGCCTGTTCCAGCACAGGCTTCCCATGGGGTCACAGCCTCCCTCAGGCTTCCACCTGCTCTGGCATGGGGGTGTCTACAAGTGGATCTCACTCCACCATGGACTTCCATGGGATGCAGGGGGAGAGCCTTGCCTTACTGTGGTCTTCATGACGGACCACAGGGGAATCTCTGCTCCAGTGTCCGGGGCATCTCCAGTCCTTCCTTCTTTGCTGGCCTTGATGTCTGCAGGGCTGTTTCCCTCACATACTCTCACTCCTCTCTTCTCTGGCTGCAATTTGCTCCTCTGCAATAACTTTCCTTCTCAAATACAGGATCCCAGAGGTGCTACCACCACCCCTGATGGGCACTGACCAGCCCTGGGTCTCTCCTTCACTCTGTCAGACATGGAGGAATCTTTGGGCAACCTCTCAGACAAGCCACGCCTGCAACCATGAGGAATCCATAGAGTCTTTTAAACAAAATATGCTCCTAAGAAAAAAAGAAGAGCTTCTGACTTCCAAATGAGAGACAAACACTGGAATTAGCACCCATATGAGGAGCAGAGAAACTGTCTGCCATTTAGCACACATATACATCCTGAGAATTCCTGCTATCCTTTTCAAATCACAGTTAAGAAAATTAAAGTGGTAGAAACTTCACATAAATGTCTGCAATATCATACCTTTTGCTGATGTTCAGATTCGAATTGGCTGGTTGAAAACAGTTTACAGAACTATTACCAGAATCTTGCAGGAGTAACTTTAGCAATAAATACAGCCCAGTTACTAAGTTTAAAAGATAGATAGTCAAAGAGCATCTATACTTGTGCCCTGACTCATGTATTTATTTCACTGCATGGCCAACAGAGAGGGATTCAGATTCACCCTCTGGAGGAGCTTCTTTCTAACAAATACAGAAGAAACCCTGAGTTCCTTAGATTCCAGCAAATACCTTCAAAGCATCATTCCTGACAGGGAGATACTATAAGTAAGGAGTTAAGACATCATTGCTTCCAAGCACCTTCAGAATTACCATTGTATTTTGCACTCCAGCCAGATAATGAATTAGGAGACAAATTTAAAGGAAAGAAGGGTAAGATGAGTCAAGCTATGTGAAAAACATATTCACTAGGGAACACTCCTTTTTAAAGTCCAGAACAAAGCTGAGAAATCCAGCTCCTGTGTTCTTTTTAAAGTGTGAAATTTGCTGAAGGACTACTTTGTTCTAGCTCACAATATGCTATCAACACCTCAGCTGCTATCAGATAATCCCAGCCACAGGGATTTCTGCAGGTTCTGTCTGTCCCAAACTCGATAAAGTGTACAGGCATTAATGACACTGATGACAATTTTGTTTTCTGCTAGTTGTCTTCTTTCAAAAACCAGTTTTAATATAAATTTCAGCATGCATGTGTGTGCCTAAGAAAGGCAAATCAAAACTAAAACTGCTTAAATAATCTATTTTACAGATATACTAGACCTGACTTACATTATGACATACTATTATTTCTCCTCCTCCCCAAGAGGAACCATATAGGAAATATCCTGGTTTCTAAGGAGGAATCACATTCACATAGATTAATAGAATTAGTGCTGGCCAAAGTATCAAAAGTGTGGAAGTAAAGAAATGTGAAAAAGGATAATCCAATAGCAAGAAGAGCACTTGCAATGCCCTGGAGGACTTCCTTCCATCCCTCCTCCAACATAACAGTTCCCAGTGATGAGAAAGTTTGACTTTTTGATATTAAATAAGCAGTCACTGCAAGTAGGACTCATGTTAGCTGACAGTATGTCAAAAAATCAAGATCTCCAAGGCAGTTTTCCTAAGTCTTCTTCAAAGTCATTGAAAACAAGACACCTGCAGAGGGTGATTAATCTGTTCTGTTTCTTTTGACCATCTCTGAAGAGAGCTAGCTCTAAGTTTAACTTGCAGATGACTGACTTAATGCAAATGAAACTCACCCTAACTGTTCCCCACCCTCTAGGTGTTCTGCTTGATTTCTCCAGCTCAGTTTGCAGACTTGCATCAACTGCAGTTGGGAATCCTTTGCATGGAAAGAAACCATTATTTCAAAAACAAAGTATTATAAGAATACTGAGCAGCCTTTAAAAAACCACTAAAACCTCATAGTTCTTGAAAATTATGAAACTGAGAAGTGCACACATATAAGGGTGGTAATAATGGGATAAACAGAATTTCAGTTCTATCAGTTCTGAGTTTTCAAACAACTAGAGTCTCAGTAAAAACCTTTCTCAGCCTGCATGTGCAACCCACAGAGCAGTGCTCCTAGGGAAGGCAACTTAAAAAGTTATTTTCTTATCATTTTCCACCTTAAACCCAAGACAAACCATAATGGGGAAGAGATGGGGCTACTGAAGAGACCTGTCTCACATCTCTTTTTCACCCTCTTCACAGAATGAAGAAACAGGAGCTCATTTTTTATTTAAATATAATGCCTTGTTATGTAAATCCATCCATATATGCATGTGCATGCATAAACCTGCACTTGAATGTCCCTGTATGTCATTAATATATGTATCACTACAAAAACACCTGCAAATATCAAAAATAAAATCTTTTCATAAAGCCCAGTAGTCAATAGGAACAAAGATACACACACAAGTTTTTAGAGCTGACTGCTGGAGAAAATTTTACAGGTTTTTGTCTCCTCAGTTGAATTAAAGAAGACTCCTCAACAAGATGAAATTCAAATTCATCTTGTTGAACTCCTGAGAGACTTCAAAATAAACTACATAAAACATGAACTAGTAACTCCATGCACTTCTTACTCTTCCAAGTGTCAGGGATCTTCATTCCAGCTGGAAATATTGCTCAGGCCTGTCAGGGGGTTTTGATGGCAATGCTTTTTGCCTGTTCAAACTGTCATGTTCTGTAAGCAGATAGGCCCTGATGGATTTCAAAACTAAAATCAATACAGAATATTGTCATGAGGTTTAGGGGAGAAACAAATAACTGTGCTCTTCAGTACATAAAATACTTCAACTCTTGTGAATTATCAAGTTAAAATAAAATCTGGTGTTTAAGAACTCCTTAAATGGAAATATAACTGAATTTCTAGAACAAACATTTTTATTTTTCTGGAATTCTGCAGCATTAACTAACCTTCAATATGCAGTTTGTATTGAATCTAACAGTCTGGATGCAAAGCACCAATGGACACACAATTCTAGTGGGAAAAAAATCCAGGCAATCTGGTTTTGCTCCTTGTAAAGGCACTTCCTATCCAGAATAAATTTACTACACATTCATTAAGTCATGGAAAGAAAATATGAGAGCAGGCAAGGAAAAATGCATTTCAGTTCCTACACCTAGGAATTAACGTTTTCTCCTTTAAGAAAAATGCATTGATAGTCTCTTCTACTAAATTGCAAGTACACAATCAGAAGAGAGGTTAGAAAAGGACACTGATAAAAGAGTAATTTTCAAATCTATGTGCATGTCCAGCTAAACTATTGCACTCAAACATTAGACAGGCAGTTGGCATTAATTTTACACTCAGGTAAGGTTGTTCTCCGTATCTGTAAAAAGTGCTTAATTGTTAATCAAAGTAGAATTCTCAGTGAGCACTAAACAACGATAATTTAAAATATACTGGGCAAGTCAGTATAACCTTCCCATCCTGCCCACTTCATCTACCATCACATTTGAATTATAGTCACAATATAAGCTCCCCTCTTTAGTATAACAGGTACTTTGGAAGATTTCTCTTCAGATAAGTTATGAAAAAACATCTGGACCCAAGTAAATTTTTGCATTGGTACAATGGAGAGATTATTTGATCTCAAAAAAATCTGAAATCTTTAAAATGACAGTACTATGTTAAAGACCCAGAATGCTCTCAGTAAGTTACAGAATCTAATTTATAGGAACCAAACCCATTCCATCCTCTAAGCAATTGCATTGATTTCTCCCATTGCTTTGACTGCAACAAACAGTTGCTTGAAATGAAGAAAAGGAGATCAGCAAAACCCATTAATTACATTTCTATTTAGAAATCTTTTCCCTTCATAAGTCATTGCAACACATTTAATTAAAAGATACCAACCCTTCCTCTCTAAAAAAGAAAGGCAGAAGTGTGCTAAATAGAGTGTAACTCTAAGCAGCAGTAATCAAAAAAAATCCAACAGATGAAAATTACACCTAAAACTTGATACCTCTTTATAAATAAATCAGTATTTGTTCTTCTCTCAAAGTAGAGATTTCTAAAATCAGTTTTCCCAATTTATTAGTCATAGCATAGCCAGATCCAGAGAAAACCAGCACACCACTGACCTTATCTGAATCACCATAAGGACAGCAGCATGCAGCCAAATGAAAATCTAAGAGCATTGCTTGTCTTTCAGCTCTAAGAACAGTCTATTATTTAAATAACAATTGAATTAAAATGGCAAACTTCCCTCATTTTTGCACAGCAGAACCAACAGATCAGGATCTGCAAGCTGAAGAGCCCATGCACATAATAATGCCTATGCAGTAATATAATGACCTCTAACAGCAGAGTTTTAAATATGCATTTTACATTTATATAAATATGAATAGTTGTAACAATTACATATAATACATGTACATATGCACACAAAAATATATATGAAGAATAAATATAATACATACTTAAAAAAATATATTTTAAAATACACTATATACACAAATAACAGCAAAAGAAAATCCTGTATTACAAGGAGGCAGGACATAGATTCTTCTATCCTTTCAGCTCCTGAAACTGGTACTTCTTCACATATCCATATTGCTAAAGCCATAGAGTGGCCACTTACACAAGTTCTAAGGCACCATTTGTAGGCACAATATCACCATTCAAGTTTGCTTCAAAAGCTCTGACTAGGTTAGTAAGGTTCTCACTCTTACTGAAGGCCCTTAAAAGATAAAGTAACCCAAAACACCAGAACCTTTGTTTTCAACATCGTGCTAGCATGCATTTTAGACACTCTTCCCAATTAATTAACACTCCATTTTTACAGTCAGAGTTCAAGCTCTACATAAATACTGTGCTTTGGAAGTTTGGCTCTTATCAGTATCTTCAAAGAAGCAAGAAAGCAACAGCGGAAAAAAAAAACCAAAACCCACACTCCTCCCAGAAAAGGAAGTAACACTACTGCAACCATTCCAGCCAAGGTACTTGCTAGGGAATTCTGCACCATCAAGACAAGATTTGTGTCATTACAGAAAGCAAGCATTCATATGAACTGGCAAGAGAGAGCAGCTTCCCTGATTAAAAAAGCAAGAGCACCCCAATCTCTACCCGTAACAGAGATGTCTGTCCAACACAGCAACCAGTGGAGACTGGGGTCAGCAGCAGCCAATTGTTCACTCTCAGATCACCTCTTAATGCCAATCCTGGTGCCCACGGGCTCTTAATGAGCACACCCAGCCACAACAACTGTGGCATTTCCCCTCTCCAGGCATAGTACCCACACACACCAGACTCAAATACGCAGCCCTTCCTTGGCTCTGCTCCACACCCTGGTTCCCAATAGCAAGGAGCTGGCAACAAGTTGGCAAATGATACATTGAATCCACCTTCCCCTGGGAAAATGAAAGGACCAGGACAGCAGGCACTCTTCTAACCACTTCTACTCATAGGTTTAGAAATAGCCATTGTGTGTCACTCTCCCAGCATCTACTGCTGAACCAATGCAGTCCAAGCGAGCCATAACTTGGTCTTATGAGCCAACAAGCATTCAGGCTCTGCCACAGGACATCTGATGAGCCCAGAACTGCTCTTAGTGAATTTGCTCCTTCCTCACAAGATTCAACATCAGAATTACCCCTGAGAGCCAGGAAATCTGGTTCACTACCATATACGTGGCTGAGAAAGTGCACAAAGACAGTAACATAAAGAAGTACAGAACACACTCTGCTCTTCGTGACCCCAAGGAAGCAGGCAGGCAGCCCCATACCCTGTCCCCCAGCTTGTTGTGGCAGCAAGGAACTTTGCTTTTAGAAACAGCATGCTGCCTAGGTGTATTAACTCATCACTTCATACAAGTTATGAGATGGATTATCAAAATTAGACACAGATCATCAAGTTAGGCACTATTAGAACAGAGAACATGAAGTCGAGCCTTTCAAGTTCCAGTTTACTCCTACCAGAGTGACCTCTGTTCAGTGATTTTACAGCTTTGAACCTCCCTCTATCCTACATGTATGTAAATTATGTTGCCACCTCAAGTGGCAAGAGCCCAAGCCACTATTTGAAAACATTCTGAAATAGGCAAATGGAAGGTGCTGCAGAAGTACAGAAATACATGTTTTATTGACTTGGCATTCATTCATTTATTCAAGAGAAAGGCTGAGATTCCTGGCACAGGATATTTAAATAACTACTCAGATGTTATGACATATACAAAGAACAGACAAATCATAAGATGAAAGTTAAGTATGATGACTATGGGAATCATTACATTACTGCAAATCGGTATTTAGGAACCTTCTCTCAACTTGCATATCAGGGCAACTATGGAAAAAATAACCAGTACAGAATCCTTCCTTCAGTATGGAATACTTTACTTCCCGGGTAGCACTTCACAGAAATGACTGCAAGATTATCAAAGTACAGGGCTCTTTGAAAAACTAAACAAAGAAACAAAGAAAGAAACAAATCAACCATACCCAGAAGTTTTTCTTGAACATTGAACACTAAGTACTATGTAAGCGGATTAAACAGATATGCAAAAAACCTCATCATTAACTCTACACAAGAGATGAGAATCTGCAGTATTGTTTACAGCACTATATGTGTACTCAGCAATTCATTGTAAATTTAAAATTATTAGCACCCCATGCCAATTAGAGTAGCCTTACAAATAAAAGCTAAAAGCCTCTTTATAAGTTATAAAATGTTGAGCATAAAATCCACATATTTTAGACAAAATACTAACCTTTGATACTTGACGTACGCTATGATTAATTTTATTAGAAGATTTCATGCTCATAAGGGTCCTTAAAAGTGCTTTAGTATTATTAAAGCAGGGAACAAAACCAAAGGAATTGTGCTAATGTTTACAGGTTATCATCAATAGAAATAGGAACAAAGCACTTCAGCTTGATTCCAGCTTGTTCCTTTTCTACTAATTTTTGTTTCTCTTGTTCCATTAACAAGATCTTGTTTAATCACTAGACAAGATTACCTATTGCATAATACCTGCCTACTGTGTTCCCCTGAAACAATGACATGAGAAATTTAAAGACAACAAAGCATATTTCACTTGCGTGTTTAAGAGCATCAAGCACATCTAAGAGAATCACAGCAACTACTGGACAAAGATCAAGAAGGAAAAAAATAATTCTACAGTAAATCATTATCTTAGAAGAAAGGCAACAAACAAAACAGGGACTAAGACAGACTAGAAAGTAATCCCCAGAAACTTCCTACCCATGGAACCTATGAAAGAGAACAACTTAAATACTTCCCTCTTGAAAAAATGTGCTACAATCAAGAGTGCAGCAGACCTGGAAAGAGTTTTTATCAGCAAGAGTTGATAAAAAGTGCAGACTGACCTTGCTCATCCTTAGACATCTAATTCTGCAAAGTCAAGCCTAAATTGCCAACATTTCTGCTTAAAGACACCTGCTTCCTAGGCACCAGAGAAAAAGGCCATGTGCATGGA
This sequence comes from Sitta carolinensis, assembly GCA_032173965.1. Taxonomy (NCBI): domain Eukaryota; kingdom Metazoa; phylum Chordata; class Aves; order Passeriformes; family Sittidae; genus Sitta; species Sitta carolinensis. Next base: position 46,204,550 of record CM063284.1, on the reverse strand, counting down.
TTGCTCAGGCCATGTCAGGTACCAATTTCTACAGATCACAAGCACCATCTTCCAGGGCTCAAGTAGTTGAAACTCTCAAATGATGAAGATCACATACACAATTCAGGAAGAATTAAAGAGTATTCTTCCCTCTCAAGGATTATATTCAGGCTCTTCTCTTAAACTGGGTATCAGCTGTTTCATTCCCTAACTTAGGCTTCCTTTGCATGCCAGGAAGAAAATCTCTGGTCAGGCAAGAGAGGGGATTGGTCTTTAAGTACAGTCCACACAAAAACAGTCTCAGACAGACAAGCACTCAGACACTACTTTGGAGAAAGTGGACCATAAAGTTCAGTACCTTGATGATCCTTACAGCAAACTTAAGGATTCCATGGAAATATGCCTGTTGGTATTTACAGTAATCCATTCCCATGTCTGTGGGAGTTTGAAATGTCATTCTCCACAGAAGTACAGAGAAGTGGGTCAAGATACACTGCCATTACTGCAAAGATTCCAGAAAAACAGAATTGACCAGAAGCACGAGCATTCCAGGACACACGTGGCAATTCCTCACCTTCCCTACCACTCACAACTTAATTTTTTTCCACAACACAGTAAGAAATGCATATGTTAAAGAGCCAAGAGTAAAGAGGAATAATTTTAAGCTCTTAAGAGGATACATGAGACAATGGTCACCAGCTGCACAAGGTCAGCAGTGAAGTGCACAATTGCTCAGGACACCGAGTGCAGAAAAGCTGGGCCTCGACCCAAATGAAGTGAGTTCTTATGTAGCCTCACTGGTGGTGACACAGGGCCTGAGTTTACTCAGATAAGATATGATTAGCTTAGAAGCCTTGCAGCATCAGGAGAAGGTAGGGATTGTTTTGGTAGGTCAGGCACTGCAGCAGCAAAAGGACCATGCACTTCCTCAGCAACCAGCCAGGGGATTCACAGGGACTTATGCCTTGCTCGCCTATTCGCAAGTTTTTCCAGCTTTGTTGAAATGTTTCCATCCTCTCCTTTACAAATACATCAGCTCTCATTTTAACTCTGCCTTCAAAATGAATTATTTCTAGACTACTTGTGATATTTTAAGCCCTCCTACACTCTCAGAGACTTATCTCTCTGCTTCTCCAATGTAAATAAAGCTGGGAGACAGAGCTCAAGTGACGGTCACAGCACACGTGATCACAACCGGAGAACTGTACCTCAGGACTTTCAGTCTTCTACCATCACTATAAATCATAGGTCTTTCCATGTATTTTCAACACAACTTGCATCTTCTCATTAAGGTCTGTTCAGGTTACATTTTTGCTAGACTTCTATTATAAGGTAGGTAAAGACCTTACACACTAGCTAATGCTTTCAAAAACTGAAGTGTTCTAAGGCAAATTAAATGCTTTTTCACTCACTTGTAATGGAGAAAGTATTTCATGATTCTGAAAAAAGCTTTCCCCTTTTTAGCTCTGAAATCACTAGTCACTCACTACTACAGGTCCTCAAAACTACTGAGGAATTTGTTTCCAGCCACTCCAGAAGAAAGGCACAAATAGTCCTGAAGTCCAAGTCTTACCACCCTGCACTGAAGCAGATCAACAGAACCTGCTGCGGTAGGTAATGAGTTAAGCAGCTACAGATACTCCAAAACACATCAGACCATTTCAGTGGCACATTTCCCTTATTGTCACTTTGTGCCCCATGATTTTGTGCCTTGAGTCCTACACAGCCTGAGAAGTGTGTAGAACTCCCACTGCACCAAAATGATGTGTTTTACAGTAATGGGCAAGAGTTTGAGCAACTACGTACAAAGAAGTGCTGTGTTTGCTGTTACTTTTTCCTGAGGCCACTTCTCTAATCCATAGCAAAGAGGGATCAAAAAAAGGAATTTTTAATGTTTGTCATTTCATTTCAGATGCATGAAAACCATGATTGAATGCATACTGCCCATAAGTTCTGCCTGCTGTGGGACATTTACTATTTAATGACTCACTGAGGAGAGTTCCCATAATAAGTCAGCCAGCACATACAAAGCCAAGAAACTTGTCACCATTCCTGCTTCCTGCCAATTGCCATTCTCTTCCTTAATGGGCCTGTTGAAAGTGTGTCAAATACTAGGTGGACCTAGTAGTTTGCTGCCAAGTTTCTCCTCCAATTCCCTGGACACTCTGCCATAACTACCTCTAATCCTTAGTAAAAAGACACAGCTACCAGCACTTTTTACATGTCTCCTTGGTCTCACAGTTCAACTCAGTAGCTAAGGGGCTCAAAGAAGCAGGACGGCAATCCGCACATGTAGACAAACAAAAGTCTGCATATTCTCCAAAAGTTTACTCCATATTTGCTGAAGAAAACTCCTCCCAATGTGTTCACAATTTTTTGTGCTTTAGTTTTCAGATAACACAAAGACTTCACAACAGTGAGTGGCAACTCCCAAGCTTTTAACAACTGCCTGAGTTACTGGATCCCCAGATTTAACAATGTACATATGGCAAAACTTCTCTTTGTCTCTTATATTCCAGCAAAAAGACCACCAGTTAAACAGTCAGCCCTTGAAAAGAGCATGAGGAACAACTGTAGGACTCATATTCCCAATCCAAAGGCACAAAGAAAGAGATTCTCTGACTCTCCTTCTCTTTCAAAAATGAATGCATATGGATTGTTTTTCAAGACTGTGAAAGAAAAATATATGCCTATACATTTCCAAGCTGAACATCAAAGTCTTTGCATGCTACACACTTCTTATCCTATAAGTTAACCAACAGGAAGAGCTGTACATTTCAAGTGATGAAGTTTCAGAAGCAAAGGCAGTTAATGGAAGAACAACAAGAAATCCATAGAAAATCCTAACTCTACATGCATTTCTTAGTAAGACTACAGAGAAAAGAGGTGGGAACAGAAACTGAAAGGAGCGTTGTCAGGCAAACCAGGTTGATTCCTCTTAGGACAGGCAGCCTAGCTCTATGATCTTTCAATCTTAAACTTTCCAAATTCACTCCGAGTGATGTCCATTTGAGCACTGCTGTATACCTTTGCTTTTCTGCACTTCAGTTTCAGGTATGCAGCACATGCTCAGTTCATATCCACTGGTCCTTGTGCCAACACTCATTTATATTAAAGGGCTGGTTTTTCCTCCTCATTTTTAACTTTCCAACAGTTTCTTGGAATGCAACTACATGTTTCAATGAATACTTCAAAGGCCATTACCAATACCTTATAGGTCATTGAGAGCAGCCCTGTGGAGAAGAATTTGGGCTGATGGCTGATGAACAACTCAACATGAGCCAGCAATGTGCACTTTGCACATTGTAGCCCAGAAAGCCAACCACATCCTGGGCTGCATCAATATGGCCAGTGGGTCAAGAGAGGTGATTCATGCTCACTGGTCTTCTTGTGCCTGTGTGTCTGTCCTCTGCAGCTGTCCATCTGGCAAACAGAACCTGTGAAACAATTACCTCAAAAGCAACCCTCCAAAACAAGTCTTGCTTTTTTGTCACTTCAGTTCCCCATTTCAGCTAACCACAACAGCCTCTGCTTACCAATCGTGAAGAAGCAGGAAAGAAAAAGGGGAGAATGTTCCTGTACCTACAGAGGTGAATACAGCCTCCAAATCTACTTTGATAGCCTAGCCAGGGAAGCTCTTCTACATTCTCCTTTAATACAGACTGCCCAGGGACTATCTCATCCTGTTCAGGAAGAGAGAATTCAAATCCCTTTCTCTGAAAAGTGGATCAGAATTTATATACATCAATAAACATATTATCACACAACAGGATTACATGGATTGTCATTCTTGCCTTCAAATCACACTGCTTTGGTGACTTAGCCTTGATCACATGTGGTCTCATTTCTCTTCCAGACATTTCCTTGTGTCATTTCCCAAGCTTTTACAGTTATTATTCATTCCTATTGCACATAAGGAATAAGGCATCCATAATGCACCCCATTTTTATCAATCCATCATTACTTACTGTCCAGCTCTTGCATGACTTTCCAGTTTTCCTTTGAAATACTGATTCCTCAAGTTTACTTATCACAGTTAATTTTATGGAGTAAACAATACCAGCACCACATTCAATCTTGAGAAACACTTCTTGCAAATACCTTTCAAACCAACAGTTCCTCTTCTGACTCAAATCTCTTTCTGTTTCCTTTCCTTCATACTACTCTTTATCCAAGTACCAGCTCTTGTACTAATTCTCCTGTATCTCTGCCTTAAAAATAAATGTGATCCCTTATCAAGTTCCAGCAGATTAGAGCTACTCCATTTCTTTCACAGAGAAAGGAATTCAATCACTTATTCTTACAAAAGATGCAGATCAGTCAGGCATGAACTATCTTTAGCAAATGCACATAGGACTCACTCTACTTTGTTTCATGCTGTTAATTAATTCTTTCCTTCAAAAATTCTCTAGAGTCTTGCATACTACTGGTGTCAAACTCATTAGGCTATAGCTGTGCCACTCTTAGCCTCCAGTTCTTTTAGGAAACATTCTCCATAGTTCAGTAAAAAAATCTGCTAAGTCAGAGGGAGGACACATTTAAAATTAGATTTCTGTTTAGCTTTCCCTTAGGAAGCCTGGCTGGTTGTGGTTCCACTGACTGTCATTCTATTCCTGCAGTTCTTCTCCCTGTGACTCAGCTACCCTGTCCCCTTCCCAAACTGCCTTCCTCTCCAGCTTCGCCAGGTCATTTTTGAGATAAAGAAAACTTCAGTTCAGAGGTATTCCGACCGAATTTTTAACAACACCTCAAAATGTACTTCGATAAACATATTACTGGCAACAAAATGAAATTCACTGTTACTAATTTATAGTTTGAGGGTTTGTTTGCGGGTTTTGTGTCTCTTTTTTTTCCTTGCATCAACGCTGCTAAATGTGCAAGAAGATTAATACACACTCCAGAACAGCAGAAGAAACAAAATTATAGCTCTTTTCCAAGAGGCCAACAACAAGGAGAGGACAAAAATATGCTCTTCCTCCTACAGATACCCAACTAAGGCTCACCTTGAAACAGTGTTTGACAAGAAAGTGCCTGGTAAATATCACAAACCACACGACCCAGATTATCTAATTACTTCACAGGAACTGATCCTGTGAACATCCATACGTGAACAGTCCCAAACACCCTGAGGAGAAAGGATGCATTTGAAAGCCACGCACATCTTTCAGAAACTGAGTTATTAAACCTTAGCCTCTGAGGAATTGTGCTTGGATTTTTTTTCTGAAGCAATAATTTAATTCTCAGCTCCCTTGTATGGAATGTGTTTATGTCAGATCAACCCCTGTATAACAATAACCTTCACGTTCATAAGTGTCTTGGCAATATTTATAAAGGCCAAGAACTCACTATGGAAAAAGACTCACTGGAAATCCAACATAGATATAGACATATCTATCTGTCATAGCAAAGCAACTGTGTGGGCAGCCCAGCTGGGCAACCGCATCTCCTGCTTCAAGGGTTAAAACAATCAGAACATAAACTAGCTATGAAATACAAGACACAAAATCCTTCTAGCTTACAGGCCACATGAAGCAGTCAAGCATTTAAGAAAGAGGGGAAGAGACAGGCAAAGAAAACTTAAATCCGGGGTGGGCTTGTTACCCTGGGCCTGCTTGGTACAAGACGTACCTGGGAGCACTCAGTGATGGGCCGGCAGAGATAGAGGTAGATTAAAACACCGTTTGGTTTTTTTTCCTCAAGATTCTCTGTCTGAACGCATTAAGCACGCACGACTCGAAAAAGATACGGTGCCACGGCGTGCGCCGTCGCCCCTCATTCCCGGGAGCTCACCCCGCCGGCCCTCGCTCCGCCTCGCTCCCAGTGGGAGCGCCGAGGCGGGGCGGGAATGGAGGCAGCTCCACGACCACGAACTGCCCGGGGCGAGCCGAGTCACGGCCCAGCCAGGCATCCCCCGGCCGGGGGAGGCCGCGGCCAAGCGGGGCCTCGCCGGCTCCCAGCCCCTCCTTTGCCGCCCCCCGACTAGAGTGAAGCCCCCCGGCCCCACCGGACGCGCCCCTCCCGCGGCGGCTCCCGCAGCCGGGCAGGCGCCGCTCGGCGCGGGGGAGGGGACCGGGGGAGGACCGGGAGGAAGCGCAAGAGAGGAGCGGAGAGGCGGGAGCCGAGGGACACCCGCGCCCCCTCACCTGGCAGCCCTTCTTGTGGTGGAAGCCCACCACCACGATGTGCAGCACCGGGCCCCGCTTCTCCATGGAGCAGCCCGGCGATGGCCGCACTGGAGGATGCCGCCGAGCCCGGGCTCTCGCTCCGCCCTCCAGGGTCCGGCGGGGACGCAGCCCCGGCCCGCCTGCGCTTCCGCACCGCCCGGCCCGGGAGGGCGGGCACGGCCCTCAGCGCCGCCCTCCGCCCGCCCCTCTCGGCGCGGGTCGCGGAAGTCAGGGTTGGGATTCCCCCCAGCTGGGGAGGAAAAGACCTCCGCGATCAGCCAGTGCAGGTCGTACAGCTTAGTGGCAAAGAAGCCTGGGAGTTGCCTCAGTACAATTTAGTCAGGTTGGTTGCTGAAGGTTAGAACTGAGGAAAAAATCAGGGTAAGGCTTTTCCCTCAAGAGGCTAAACCTGCAAAGAGAGGAGGCTCAGGAGGGATCATGGCTCTCTGCAAGTAGCTGAGAGGAGGCTGTGGCCAGGTGTTGGCCGGTCTCTTCTACCGGGCCTGCTCTGAGAGGGCAAGAGGGAATGGCCTTAAGGTGAGACTGGGGAGATTCAGACTACAGATTAGGAAAAAAAAAAAAACCAAACCAACAAATCAGTGTTAGTGTGACCAGGCATTGAAATGGGTTGCCCAGGGAGGTGGTGGAGTCACCATCCCTGGTGCATTTACGAGGCCTCTGGCTCTGGATGATGTGGGTTAGGTGTTACAGTGGCAGTGCTGGGTGGACACCTGGACTGGATGATCCTAGAGGTCTGTTCCAGCCTGGATGATTATTCTGTGATTCTATAAACATGTGCTAGCATACCCTAGAAAGAAGGCAGTTCAAAGACTTTTCCAAGATTACAGGCAACTCTAGTGTGAGAGAAAAAAAATTTTAAAAGTCTATCTTACTGCACTCACACCATGCTCCCTCCATGCATAACCTTCGTTATGGTTTAGTTCTGTCTACTTGAATCAACAGCGTTTAGTAGAGGCTGTACTCTTAAATAATTAAGACTCTCTGTGGAAATTGGAGGAAGATAATCTTTTTGAAAGAACTATAAAAGAATAGTGCTTAAAGAAAATCTCATCACTAACACCGTACCCAGGGGCTCAAATTATAACATAGAGCATGTAATCACATACTGTTTTTCAGCTTCAACAGAAGTGCTATTATAGAAAGCGTATACTGCAGGGAACACAGGATAATCTACAAGGAGCAATCCTTCTGGCAGAGGAATATTTTCTTAGTATTAGCCTATAACTGACGGTTTACTGTAATTTAAAAAATAAAAATGCATGCAATATTGGCCATTATCTCCTGCAGTAATGAGCTATCCCCCAAAAGATGAATGTGAGTGTTTACAGTTCATTCTCATTTCATTCAGGAAAGTGCAGTCTGGCATCACTCTTACTGTTATGGATTATGCATTATAGAGGCATCTCAGTGATACTACTGGATAATGGTGGTTTATGGCTTCTCTGAATACATTATTAGATTTTTTTTTTTTCTGTTTGAAATTCTCTTTCCTGCTAAAGCAATAAAAATGTTGAACTGTCAGCATCAGTCTAGTCTAGGAAAACAAACTAGTTGACATAATCTGTATTGTTTTCACAGTTCACACTGTGTGCGTTTATGAGAAAGAAAGGCAAGTGAGAGCTGCTATGAAAAAGCTCTTGGAAAAGTCTCAGAATTTTCCTAAGGGAATTTTCTTTCTCCATGCATAGCTAACAAATAGCAATGAAAACTCAGCCACACAGTTCTTCTATTACTCAGAGACTTTGCTTAAGAACCACCAGCTATGATATTATTACCATAGGAATAGGAATTTGTTAGTCATTCTTCAAGTCATAGCAATAAGGCTATGACAGCTTATGCGCAGTGAGACTTCTAGAGATGGATAACCTTTCCCTGGGCAGTACAATGGTTTATGTCTGGAAGTAACACCAGAGCAAAGCAGTGCCCATGGCAACTGATAGCTCCCCTCTATTTGTTAGGTATAGGCCAGCTTCCTAAAGAACAAAGCTCTGAATTTGCAGAGACAAGCACGTGAATAAAAAATAAATGTCCTTTGATTTCTCTTGCAGAAGAGCGTAGATGAAACCCTGGCATGGATCTGAGGTTTGTATCTAATTTCTTCTGGATGTCAAGCTCAGTATGTTTTCTTTGAGTATGCAGTGTGTTTTCTCTGAAGCTCTTATCCAAAACGAATGCAGTAATTCCCCTAGAAAGTTAAAATAATCTTTTTTGCAGTTGACAAGACCAAATGTAATTTGAATTTTACATTTAGTTGCATTAGGGCACCATGATGTAGGAGGCAGTGTTCCAAACAGGCTTCCCCATGGAAAATACTGTATTTGATCCTGTGGGAATGATGGTGTCATTCTCATGAGATTGACAGGATTCTCAAGCATGCAAGCCAAAAAAGGGGAGTTTGGATTGTTAGGGAGGTTTGCAGACACAAGTGCAATGTATCTTCTCCTGCAACTTCAAAGAGGCTTAGATTTGGATGGCAGAAACATTGCTCTCAAATCCTGACTGTTCTCCCCACACAAATACTTTCTTGTCCTGACCACTGTTGATATTTTCACTGCCCCAGGGTCCTTACTCACTCCGGCTGGAAGGGTTTGCAGACATCTAACTCCCGCTTCTTCAGGTCAGGTGAGACATATTTGAAGAAGATAACTGGTCAGAATTGTTTCCTTAGAAAATATTGGTTGTGAGTAGTAAAGCAGAGATCTGTAATAGTGGGTTGTAAGGGGAGCAGAGAGAAGATTGAGACCCCAAGTGCAGCTGTTACTTGTGAAGTAGACACTGCTCTTTGGGGCCCCTAATCCAATTGTTCCCCCTCCAAATACTAGCCATGAAAGGTGGCAATTTTGTTTGTAATTCTGTGCTGTTTTCCTCAGAACCTCATTTCTTCCCTGGTGTCCTTTGTGGAAGCTCTGGAGGTTGGCAACAGCAAGCACAAAAATCCTTATCACAACCTAATGCACACTGCAGGTGTGACATGAACGGTCTGTTATCTCCTTTTCTCCTTTTCAAGACGGACATAGCACTAAGTATAGGAGACAGCTAAAGCCAGACAACACTGACAGGAACGGATTGAAGGCTTAAACAAAAAGAAATAATGAGCATATGGTACATTCCCACAGTGGTTGTCAAGACAGACAGCAAATATATTTGAAGGTGGGCTAGAGAAATTGAAAGCAGACAGATTCCAGAATGATGATCAACCACTCCAGTTTGGGTTTGGCTGGCAGCTCAGAAGTTGGTGGTCCACTCAGTGGGGTGGGTAAATGGAAGTGAAGGCTTAAACAGTACAGGATACCCATGTATCTCATTCTGTGCCTTTTCTTACTCTTAATTATTGTCACAGCCAGAAAAGGAAACAAAATGCTTTTTAGTCAGATCCTGTATAACAGCTTTTTTGGCACCTGTTACTGGTTTTGACTTTTCCCAGCATCTTATTTGCCCTTGGTCCTTGCATTGGCAGAAGCACAGGGGCAAAGGTATCAGTGAAAGGGAGGTTCATCACTATGGTGTTTTGCACTGTTCTCTCGTTAAACCTTGGCCATTTAGGGATTGCTCTCTTTGTGGCTGGTATTTAAAAACATGCACTTTTGTTCTTTTGTGCTTCTTTCACTGGGGTCTCTTGGCTAACAAATGTGCAGAAGCAGCCAAGGTAAGCACTTCCAGGTGCAGGGATCTTTGCAGTACAGAGCAGGCAGGTGAACCCAGATCAGCAGAAGCTGAGGCTGATCACTCAGCTCACTGCAGCTCAAGCCTTCTTGAACATTCAATTATTCCATTCATGCATAGTCATTTCAAGCTCTGTAACTAGGAACTGCTGAAGAAGAGGAATGAGGGAAACCCGTGGTTGAACATGTTTTGGCCCAACCAAATGCCAACACTGTTTCTGATGCCATGAGTGCCTTAGATGGGCTATACAAAATCCCCGTAAAAGTTGCCAGTCAGCATTGCTTGTGGCAGTGTGTGTTAGTAACACCTTTTTCTGCACAGCTTGCTGAGGAACCTGAAGAAGTGATGCTGCCAGCATGTACTGTGTGGTAGAGCAGAGAACAGAGAGATGCAAGCTCACAAGGCATAGCGCAGCTCCTGCCAGGTCTTTTAGGTCAGTTTCAACTACTTTTATGCTCAGGAACAACCTTTGTACATATGGTCTGTCTTTCTGTTCTCCTTTGTTTGCCACCTGGATGATGTTTTCAGTTCTGAGGACAGACCTGGAAGCCTTTCCATGAGGGCATGCTCCAGGGCATCCTGTGAACATGTCCTGAGTCTCCTGTCTTGAATGAAGACTCCACCTGTGGCTTGTGTTTACTGAAACAGATTTTGAAGGAGTCAGGCTTTATCTGTCTCAAGAGTTGATCTAGATGATTTTGATGGAAATTTGTTCCTGATTGTGTCTGAAGTAAATAGAAATTAGGTTAGATTTACCACCAATACTGATGCCTACTCAAAAGTGCCCATTAATCCTAAATTGCCCACTGCTTCTTTTAGGCCCATTAGTTAATGAAAATGCACCACAGGCTGCAGTCAGTAAGACAAATACAATGTTGAGGACTGGAAATTGCAATGGATCCCATTTTTCCCTCTTGAACTGTGGAAGAAGAGCGATTTTCCCTTGGGGATACTCTGTTCCAGAAAGTGCCTGGATGGAACAGCTGCCCAAGTGCAGCAGCCCTCCTGCCTGTGTGTGTTCCAAACAGCATTTTCCCAGCTTGCTGCTTCCTGGTCTGTTAGTCATTTAGCTGTGTCATTCCAGTGTTCTGCTTTCACAGCTTGTCTAGATATGGAAGGTGATACCAGCTTTTGAAGTGTCCACTGGTGTCATGGGAGAAGGCTGTTACATCCCTTCTTCCTGTTTGTAATGGGACAGAAACAAGGATTAGCATTTCCTCTGTCTGTGGCTCACTAATATTGCATCTCTGCTGTGACTGATCTGGTCTCCTTCTGCAGGCCTTGAGGAAAATTAATGGACAAAATCCATAATTTCAGTGTTTACTTACTTTTACTCCTTTTACTTACGCTGGAAAATCCCAAGTTCTGTCAACATAACTTTCATCCTCTCCTTAGGTGCACTCAGGGTTCAAACATCTGGGCCACCTGCAGCAGGTTAGACTTTTTCCATACACTCAGCTGATGGATGCCAGATTATTTTTCTGCATTTTATAAGCTTTTTTGGTGACCCAAGTGAAAGATTCTGGTGACAGTTACCCCACCTGGAGTGCTGCATCCAGCTCTTGAGTCACCAGCACAGGAAAGATATGGATCTGCTGGAGTGGGTTCAGAGGAGGTCCACCAAGATGATTAGAGGGATGGAACACCTCTCCTATGATGAAAGGCTGAGAGAATTTGGATTACTCAGCCTGGAGAAGGCTTTGGGGTGCCCTAATTATGGCTTTCAAGTACCTGAAGGGAGCTTACAAGTTCTTGCAGTGACCAGACAAGGGAGAACAAGTTGAAACTGAAAGACAGTAGGTTTAGATTAGCTATTAGGAAAATATTCTTTACCGTGAGGGTGATGAGGCACTGGAACAGGTTGCCCAGAGAAATTGTGGATGCCCCAATCCTGGTAGCGTTTGGGCTTTGAGTAACCTGGTCTAGTGAAAGGTGTCTCTGCCCATGCAGGGTGATGGAACTAGATGATCTTTAAGGTCCCTGTCAACCCAAACCATTCTATGGTTCTGAGTTGTCCTGCTGACATGCTAATGCTTTGCAAAATTCCGTGTTTAGTGAAAAAGCCTTTGAAAAAAAATCTTAGGAGGTGTAAAAAAAAGTGGGATATTTCCCATCGCGCCTAACTGCCCCTACCGCTTCAGCAGCTCACTGCTACACGGTAGAGTTTTCCAAATTGCACCTGAGCACGTAGGAAGTACAAAGGTAAAGTTTTAAAAAAAGAACACATCCTAATCCGGCTCCGCGGCGCGCGGGTCACGTGGGCGCGCCGCCTCCAATCGAAGCGCGCCGCGGGCGCTCGCGAGGTTTCGGTCTCCATGGCAACGCTGGGCCCGCAGCCGTCCGAGCGCCGGCGGAGCGGCCGCCATGGTGAGTAGCAGGACGGGGCCGCCGCCCGGCATTCCCGCTTCATCCTGGCATCCCGGCACGGAGGCGCTCCGCGTCCGGCGGCCGGCCCGCAGGCGGGGCGAGGTGCGGCCTGCCGTCATGCGGGAGCCTCTCGGGGCAGCTGCGGCCGCCCCCTGCCCTGGCGGGCATCCCTGCCGTCCCTGTGGAGACTCCCAGGGCTTGGGGTTTTTGCCGGATCCGGTGGTTTATCTGCGTATGAGCGTGGCTGACTCGGAGATCACGAGTGGCCTGTGCTTACGTGTTTATTTGCTAGTATAATTTCCTTTCCGTCTGCAATGAATAGAAGCTTTTCAACTAAAAAAAAAAAAAAATAAAAAAAACCCTCCAGCAACAGCAAAGAGGGCATTAATTTCGCTTTCCATGTGATTCCTCATCTGCAATATGTGGGATTTTGTGGGTGACATCGGGCTTGCAGTCACACTATAAGAGCTGGTTTTATTTAGTGCTGGTGCTGCTTCCTTGGCTGCATTTAGTTTCCAGAGTACTGATTGTTCATCCAGGTGTCCCAGGATTGCATTGTCACTGGAGCTTCCCTAAGGACAAGGTGATCGGATGAACTGTTTTGTCTGAGTTACTACATTGCTGTCTCTCCCCAGCATCAGCAATGCTAGCAAAGTACATCGGAGTAAATGAAATGGACCTGCCTTTGCATCTGATCTCCAGGGACTGTGGTGATGAAACTCTCACTCGTGCCCTGTTGTGCCTCCTTGTCACTCATGCTACTTACATGAGCAGTGTAGTTCTGATGTGATTACCCATGACAATAATTCTTTGAAATAGAGGCACACATGAAAGGGCTACTTAGCCAGGTCTAAAATTATGCCCTTCTTGATTTGCCCTGGCAATATTTGTCTCTGGGCAATAGGCTGTTGAGGAACAAATTCAAATTATCACTTAAAATCTCATTCCTCATCAAAAACAGCATGGCCACTAGGTCAAGGGAAGTGATTCCCCCTCTGCTCTCATGTGACCCCATCTGGAGTGCTGCATACTGTTCTGGTGTTTCCAGCATAGGAAGGACATAGAAGTGTTGGAGCAAGTCCAGAGGAAGCTGACAAGAGCGCTGGAGCACTTCCCTATGGAAGCAGACAAGTTGGGGGTGTTTAACCTGGAGAAGAGAAGGTGGTGGAGAGACCTCATAGCAACCTTCCAGTATCTGGAGGGGGCCTACAGGGAAGCCAGAGAGGGACTCTTGATCAGGAACTGCAGCAAGGAGGACAAGGAGTAATTGACAGAGAGTAGGTTTAGATTAGATATACATAAAAAAACTTTATTGTGAAGGTGGTGTGGCACTGCAACAGGTTGCCCAGGGAAATTATGAATGCCCCATCCCTGGCAGTGTTCAAAGCCAGGTTGGATGGAGCTCTGAGTAACTTGATCAAGTGGGAGGTGTCCCTGCCCATGTCAGGGAGTTAGAACTAGATAATCTTTAAGGTCCCTTCCAACACAAATATTCTGTGATTCTGCAAGAAGTCTCAGGAGTTTACATAAGAAGTAACGAACATAGCATACTTTGCTCTGAGGTTTTTGTTAGTACATCTTTGGAAGATACATCATTCAGCTACATTATGCATGTGAATATAATATCAAGATGTATTTATCCAAGAGCTTCCTCTCCTGTATAGTCCTTCTGGTTCTGATCCTCTGACTGCCTCTGTCTCTCTGATTTTGTATGACTTTTTTGAGGTTACTTGAGCCCTTGTTTCCAAGTACTGGAGCTTTCTCACGACTTATGAAAGGTGAATAGGGATTAGAAATACAAAAATATGGTTGTTTTTTGTTGTCCCTGAAAATAAGCCTTCTGATTTGTTTTAGTATAGTAGAGTCAGTTCTCATGAATTGTAGGATAAACAAGAATCATGTTTGCATTCCTTTGTAAAAGATATCACCTGATGGACTTCTCAAGTGACCAGTGGAGATGGAGAGGTGGTAACTTCTCTGTCCAATCTCTGATCACTGTCCAGAAACTTATATATACAAGGTCAACAATAAACAAAAGACTTCCTTTCTTCTTCTCTACCTGAACACCTGTTTGTGTGTGTTACTGTGTGTTTCTATCTATGTCACAGTAACAGTTTTTCACTATGCTAGTTAGCATGCTAACCCTGTGAAAGCAATCACAGAAACTAGCCAGAAGGCAAGTATTCACAGTAGTTATGCTCATTTTTCCTTGTCTTTGTGCTTGTGTCCTCTGCAGGCAGAGCTGGGCGTCAGTGAGCACCACCAGAATGAAGTGGTCAGCTACATGCGCTTCGCTCGTTTCAAGCGTGGCATGTGCCTCAAAACAGTGGATTCTTGTTTTCAGGACCTCAAGGACAGCAGGTGCTGTGTGGGGTGGTTCTGAGCAAGAATAAAACAAAATATGCTAGCAGCAGTGGCAGGTTTGAATAATTTATGGGGTGACTTTTCTCTGTTTAGATTTGTACGTTCTTGTATTTTCCAAAAGTTACAAGTCAAGTGCTTTTAAACTCATATTGGTCAAATTCTTAGGAATTAACAGAGATATTGACAGCATGACCTTGCTTTATATCTTGCTTCCGATATCTAAATTCAATTCAAGGCTATAGCTGAATTAATATTTGTGATTTCAATGATTTAAAGAGAAAATTCAAATACAATAACCAATTAGTAATGCTGTGGTCATCTAATAGCAACTGACAGTGGATGTTTTTAGAAAATATTGCATTATATGAGTGGCACCTGTGCAGTGAGATCTCATAATAAGGCAGAATTGTTACTTTTATCATACCTGACTCATCTTGACCTCTCTGTTTAGACTTGTTGAAGGGACCTTCACAGTTGACGAGGTGATGGACATGCTGGATGGACTGCAGAGTATTGTACACAGTGAAGTGGAGTCAGAGCTCATAAACACAACGTACACCAATGTTTTACTTCTGCGGCAGCTCTTTTCACAGGCTGAGAAATGGTACCTGAAGTTACAGACAGATGTCTCTGACTTGGAGAATCGGTAACAGCTATTGGGCTATACTTGCAACAATAAAAAAAAGTCAAAGTGTTGACTATGTGCATTCTTTTCCTAACCAAAGAAACCTATTCTTTTACTATTGTATCAATGATAGGTTAGCTTCAATGTTTCCATCTATAAAATAGCAAGATACAAAATAATTTCAAACTTACGAGCAAGGTGTTTTATTAGTAATATTCTTACTTGAATTAATCATTTTAAAGCAGCTGATTGGACTAAATTAAAAAGCTTTTGTTGTCTGGTTATATTATATTTTAATTAAGGATGCTAAATCTATTGCAATGCATGTATCATGTCATGGAATTGCATTACATGATCTATTGCATTTATGATATTTGTGTAGGGCTTCATCCTGTACTTCTAACAAGAATTTTACATACAAGAAAAAGCATAACACCAGACTGGTAAAATGTGTTTCATTGTGTAGCACTTAGTAAAGAAATGCCTCATTATATTTTTCTTTGATAAATGCCTCTTTTTTTTTTTTTTTTTTTTTCAAGAGAATTATTGGACCAGGTTGCTGAGTTTGAAAAGTCAGAATATACATCTTCAAACAAAAAGGTAGAATTTTATTTTAATCAAATCATAATCAAATGTTATATGGAGTCATGATAGATGTTTAAAATGCTTAGTATTGACTCTTTGTGATTAAGAGAACACCAAAACACCATCCTTTTTTTTTCAAAACAGTCTTTGAAATTCTCCAAAAACACATTTTGCATTTCGGCACCAAGGCTCCGTCTGAATTGCCTTGGCTGTTTCCAGAGTGCCTGTTTTGCACTTCTGGGTTGTGCCTCACACACTTCATCCCAAGGTCAGCCAGACCAGGGATGTGTTGAAGTGTCTGCTCCTGGGTTCCCCTCCCCTGGCAACTGGGGTCAGACTGGGACATTTGCTTGTCCCAGCATGGACCCAAGAGCTGAGAAGATTGCACAGTGTACATATCACTCTAGCTTGTCTTGCATGAATTTGGTTGCACCTTATTTGGTTTGTAGCATAAAGGCGTATATATATATATATTACATTGTATATACATACATACGTGTGTGTGTGTGTGTATATAAAAATATGTTATTTTTAATACCTTAAATGAGAAAATTATTTGGAGCTTTATAAATACTTTCTACTCTTACAATCACTCTTATTGTGTTCTCTTTACTCCTTTGTCTTTTGGTTGCTGCAGGATTGTTAGTCTTCTGTAGAACCATGTTTGCAATACTTTTGTGTCTCTGCAGTAACTTTGTTTAACTTAAGCTCAAAGTGAAGTCCATAAATTAGGAGCCAAGGAAGCAGTAAAAAATGAAATAAAAGGTTGTTCATTTGCTTTGCAAAAGAAAGCTGAATTGACTATCAATAGTTATTTTACAAACTGAAGTGGTGTTTTTCTTCCCCCTAGAAATCTGTATGACTTAATTTTTTTCACCTTTATTATTTCTTTAGTCCACTACAGATCCCATTAAACCAAAACTTGCTCCATTAAATGAAGGTGGCTCAGAGCTGCTAAACAAGGTAAGAACTTCATGCGATTGTGGTCGATGATCATTCTGCTTATGCAAATGAACCGAACAGCTGTACAGTAATATTTGTGTAATGTGCCTGTCACTATACAGACATCATGTAATAATATCCCAGGATGTAAAGTAAAATACTAGTAAATTAATAAACATTGTAAAACATCAGAAATCTATTGTGCAGTTAAGATCTCTAACATGTATCACAATATCAACCCTTCTTTTGCAAAGACATTTTGGTCTTTGTAGTAATTTATTTTTCCATTTAATGGAGTAAAATAGTAAATTAGTTCTATGCAGCTAGCTGGTGTTTCAACAAAGAAATAAATTAAAATATGCAGCTGGCTGAAATTGTTAGGTTATTGAACATTTTCTGTATCACTTGAAGTCAATCTTATTGCATTCACTCTTTTTTGTTTTGTAAGTTCTTTAAATTCCTCCTGAAGAAACAGGCACTTAAAGAATTTGGAATTTACTGGTTTCAAAAACATTTTATTTCTCACTTGCTAAACATTTTCAGAATTACAGAACACTTTCTAGTACTTAATATTATCAATAGTTTTTATTAGGTATTGTACTCATTTCATTCAACTAAACTTTTCTAAAGTGTCACACTTCTTACAATACTCTTTTAAGTTTTGGATAATCAAGATAATTAGCAAGGAGTTTTATTTTCTGTCTTCTGTCCTGCACTCCCAAAATGGTGTGAATACAATGTCTGTCTCAAATTGTTGTTACTCACTACAATAATTAAAGCATTCAAGAATTCAGACTTGTATTTTGCTTATAGGTTAATGTAGTTCTCCTCCAAAAATAATTTCAAAATCATAACACTTTTTCTTGAATATGTACACCTGTTGTCTTTTTTTTTTTTTTTCCAAATCATTCAAAGTTCATGTGGTGAATTTACTCTTACTGATAAAACATGGCTATTTCCTGTGACACAGAACAGGATATGCAGTAACCTGGTATTTGTCTCTTTTGAAAAGAAACTGCAGATAAATTCTTACTTGACTGTTGACTGAAAATATGAATTATGAGCAACAATGAGATTTGCATCCCTGAACATGCAATTTTTAATCACGAATCTTGATACTAACAAGCTACCCATCTCAATAATCACAATGCAGTAAAGTGTTGAAGTGAACAGCCCTATATGTTACAGTAGAATTGGAGACTTAAATTGCTTTTCTCATTTCTCAAAAAAACACAATAAATTAATGAATAATTGACTTTTTATGAAGGTCATTTTTATAAACATTTAGGATCTCTTTTGCTTTCTTAAGTTATGAAGTGTATTTTCTTCCCTGAAATGTTTGCAAAATCCAAAATGGTACCAGGGTGTTCACAAACATTTTCTTGTTCTTTAACCCAAAGACAGTTGCTCTTCTCCAAGAAGAAAATGAAAAATTGAAGACCAGACTCAGGACCATAGAAACACAGGTAAATTCCCTGTAATCTTGGAAGCTTAATGTTGGTTACATATTTTAAAATATCTAAATAAAAATCCCATGGTTTTTATTCTTAGGTTTTCAGTTGAAATACATTTCTGAGGTTTTAAATTTTCAATGTATTGTAGGCTACAGCTGCCCTAGATGAGAAGTCCAAGCTGGAGAAGTCACTGAGGGACTTACAGATGATCCAAGGAGATCAGAAGGTAAATATAATTATATCCCTCTGCTCCTGTTTAATACAACTGTTGCCAGTACATCCCACATGTTGGTCTGTATGTGTTTCTTTTCTGGCAAATGCAAGTGTTTGAGTCAGTGTTGTTCCTGCTGACATTGTCTGTTCCTGCTGGTCTGTCAGTCAGCAGATAATCCATACCATTAGTTGATCTTACAATATGTATTCAGGAACTGTCATGAAGTAGTATTCCAGAATTCATATTCCCAGGGCTGATATTTGTGTTAACAGACACAAGTCTATATCTGTTTGTTTCTTTATATTTACTAATGAGAGATTGATACCTAACCTGGTTTTTAGAGGAAAAATAAAACACTAATTCTTTCACACTTTTGTCACTTGATGTCAGACTTGCTGCTTGTTTGATTTTTTTTGTAGTTCTCCCTTTATCAGCATACCGTTAAAAATGTCTCACAGTTTATTTTTATTACTTGAGGTTCTTAATCTGTATTGTAAATGAGGATTTCAGTGTGGTGAGTTGCTGCTGGCAAAAAAATGTAAGAAGCTTTAAAGCACGTTGACACAAATAAATCTGTTCAGGTCACCTTAGTATTTTTCTAAGTTTCTACCTTTATTGGTCAATAATTAGAATTTTCCAAAGTTTGTTCATATGTAATTGTGTCTTAAATTTAAAACATTTCAGTTCAGGCTTTCAATGAAATTAGAACACTTTAATCCCATTATTTTGAGCAATTGACTTTAAAATTTCTGCCATTATTTACAGATTAGGAAGTAAGGTTCAAGATAATAAAACATTTCTATTTTAATTTTCATATTTTAATCCTGATTTCTTTTTATTTTGCTTTCTATCTGGTTTATGGTATGTATTTGGTTTTCTTAATATGTTAAAAGCTTACTTAGTAACTTTCAAAATTGTATTCAATAATATTTTTAATAGGGAACTTGATTAATCAGTCATGGCAAATATTTTCTTTCTCTGTTCTGTTAAACTTTAAATTATTAAAGGTTATAAATATTAAAAGGGTGTATTAAATCCTGAATAATACTCTTTGTAGTGTTCAAAGATTTGAACCAAATCTCATCCTGCCTTTCTGGTTAAATATGAATTGGCCTCAGTGTCAGGGTTGCTGAGTATCTTCAGCTTTCATGTCCTAATTTGCTCTCTATAATCAATCCCTTTCTCCCAGTTGCTCATAAAGCAGTAGATTTCTCTTTGAACAAATAAATGACTGCCAAACCACAATTGGTTCTTAAGGATCAACTCATCAGATTGATTTTTTTTTTAAAATTAATAGTTAATAAATGGTTCCACGTAGAAAGTGTGAGTCACAGTAACTCCCAGCTGTAACTGGGAATAACTGTTCTGTTGGATCCGTTTAAATTGAGGATTTAGAATTTTTGCATAATTGACTTATGGTTAGAAAATAACAACTAAAACCTACAAAATGTACGTAGTGCTTTTCAACACTGTAGCCTTGGACTCTGTCTCGGAATTCAAAAAACGCTTTACTTCTGTACAGGTACTGCTATCAAGTGGTTTCTTATTTTCAAGTCTTAAGTTCCAGATAGAAAAAGTAACAGGGATTTCTTATGTTTTAGATTTTGTTGTTTTAAGATGCTTCTGTTTCAGCCTCATCTTGAGTCATTACACTTTTGAGTTTGCAATTGAGCTTTAAAACCTGAGAATGTTTTGCATTTGTTTTTTCTTATTTATTTAAATGAAAATCCATAGAACAGGTGCACGATTATTATGTTTTATGACCCAGAATTGATGTTAGGAAAAGTTTGAGTTGATTCATCTCGTAAGGAAACAGGAAAGTTGCTTTGTAACTTGGACCCTCTTTGTGTAATGCACCTGAGAACTGCAATGTTTGTACCTGTCTGAGAGTGTGAGCCTTAACACTTCCAGCCTTTCCTACCTGTACTACACGAACGGCTTTGGAAATGTTTCAAAAATACATTGTAGCATAGACATTCAGATCTTAAATGGTAATTTACTGTTTCTGTATGGTAAATAACTTTTTGTAATATGATTCATCCTCTGTCTCTAACTAATTTCTAAAGAAATTAAGTATGAGAACTTAAAACCTTATCTTGTCTGAGAAGACATCCAGTCATCTTTAGAAAGTGTTTATTAACAAATTATTAAGTTATTTATAAATTGGTCCCTGCTCTAATTTTTTTTTTTAGTTGAAGCACTTCTCATTTAGGCTTTACAGGAGTAACTTGTACATCTTTATTAAAAATGAAGATGTACATACTTTGTGTGGAATTTTGCACTTCAAATTTTAATGATTTCTTCTCTTGAATTTGACATATTTTAAATATTTCTTATGTTAAAGAATAATGCAAACCAGGATATCACCGAACTGGAGAATAAAGTGGCAGCTTTGAAATCCCAGTTTGAGAAGACTTTGAATGACACTACTGCAAACAAAAAATTCTTGGAAGAAGACTTAGTGGCAACAAAACATGACTTACTGAAGGTTCAGGATCAGCTATCAACAGCTGAAAAGGTTAGCATTTTATTGTAAAGTGAAGATGAATTCCTTACTCACATTTTAACTGATTAGTAATTTAACAAGCACGAGCTACAGGATACAGTTTACTGGGCCACACTTTTGCCCTTGTATTTTTGTAATTTCAGTGGAAAAGCACATTATACATAAAATAGCAAACCCACAACTAACTGCATGGTTATAGCTAAATGAATATTAAAAAATTGACTATTTGTCTGGACAGAAATTTTTAAATGAAAAGCTTATTCCCAGTCTTCTGAAGACTTATAGCATGATTTTGTTAGAAAATGAAGTTGGTGTTTCTATGGCTGCCCCAGTAATCTCATTTAAATCTACCAGCTGACTTTATCTAAATTTAAGAAAGTTATGGAAAACTGGTGTTGTCAAACTTGAGGAGGAAAAGCAAGTAGTTTTTTAAAAAATACATTTTTGTCTAGTCTTCATAATATGTAAATAATGTGTTGATGTTATTATGTAGGAACTGGAGAAGAAATTTCAGCAAACAGCTGCCTATCGCAACATGAAGGAGATTCTCACTAAGAAGAATGAACAGATAAAGGATCTGCGTAGAAGACTTTCCAAGTAAGTCTCTCCCAACAAGATCTTTGTTCTGGATCCATGTTCTGCCCCCATTTTGTCTCTAAAACAGTCTGTACATTTTCCCTGAAAAAAACTTCTAATAGGTTGTGCCCTGATTTTTGACAAACCAGTCCTTTGAATGGATGTTTGGTGTGGTTAGGGCTGGTGTGTGCAACAGCAGCTGCCATGTAGCAAGTAATGAGAGAATTTAGTATGGAGAGGATACAGGATATTCATGGCTGTGGTACATAGGTGCTACACACAGAGATACAGATGGGAGATGTTCCAGATGCTTTGGCAATTGTTTGGATTTGTGGGTAGGTCATTCCTTCATTCTTCTATTTGGTAAACTGACCAGTTTTTAAAGGAGAAATAGTCTAAACAGTAAGTGCATTTGTCTGTGGCCTAAGTTGTACAGTAAACCTTGACAGAAATGTGTCAATCTGGGTGTAATTTATTGCTTTGGTGTCATATTTTCTTTAGAAACAAAATGTCCTTGAGGTATTTTCTAGTCTGTTTTAATTATTTTTCTATTTATTTTTTTTAATCCTCAGATATGAGTCAGAGGACTGAAATACCAAAGAGCATCTTATCTATCAGAAGTTGTCATGGAAAGAAGATGTAGACTGGTATTATTTTTCAGTAATTTCTGTTTTGAATGGTGTATTCTTTGCTTCTGGTGTTTAAAATAACTCTTTATTAATACTAATTTCACACTAAAACTCTTCCTTGTAAACCTACAATTTGTAGGTATTAGTTTCTGCAGTCATGTTTTTAATGTTTAACCATTCACATTCCTTGGGAAATAGCAAACAGGACCTTGTTGAAGAACTGAGAACATTCCTTACAAAAGAAGGAGTTTATTTTTGTTAAAAAAAAGGGGGGAAAAAGACCAAAAATATATGCATTAGAGTTTTTGATGTCTTCAAGGTGGAAACTCCAATTGTTACTTTTGTGTAGTTAATGTAATTATGAAGTAGCATTATAAGTAAAAATTGCATCTGTGGAAGAGTAGGAGGAACAGAAAAGAAATGCTGATTCTGTAATGTTGTTACTTCACACTGGACATGTCATAGTTCAGCAAACTGTGGTCAGTAGCATTTTTCTGGAGGGTGATTTAGATAATGAGATAAATATGCTTTATAGCCAAAGTGCTGGACCCTTTCAAATAAAGTTGTGCTCATTCACTTGAATTGATTTAAAGCAAATTTGAACATCAGAAGACAGATTCTGATTTTGCCAGTATTCTTAATATTGAGATGATAACGTAAATATGCAAATTAGTGGAGCGACTTTTTTGGAAACTAAGTTATTTTAGATGTTTTCATCTTCTTTCTTAATGTAACCTCACCAGAAAGCAGCTTACTTCTTTTGAGTCTTCTACTTGTAAATCTCTGCTTTGCATTTGTTTGTCAGTCGCCTAATAGTGCATTCTACTTGTTCATCTTTCCCTGTTCATATGTATCTTGTATTTTACTTCAAATAAAATACTATGTTTTTAAACACTTAATCTTTAAGGAGCTGGGTTTTTTAATAGGAATGTTTTGTATAGCTATTTTTTTAATATCTGTAGGAATGGGTAGCAGATCAGTAAAGAATCTTGCTAGAAATGAGAACATGTAAATTACAGATTCATGCTGAAAGCCACATCACATCAAACAGCTATAAAAGAGAGTTCCAGTGACAAGGTTGAGGAGAGACAGGTTGTTTGTGTTTCAGAAACTGGCATTTAACAATGTTTTTCTCAGGAGCTGCTTGAACTGAAACGGATCTTTTTTCCTCATTATTTCTTTAACAAGCAAAGCTGTTAAAACTGCTTAAATCTGCTATATACTTGCAGTCTAAGTTCTTCTTTTTTCTCTAAATTTAAGTTCTCATGTTTTCTCTAAGTCCTCCTGTCTTTCGCTTCCCACTGGTTAAGTGAGTTTGGTTTGAGATAAAATCCTGTACCTTTGGCAGGATATTATTGCTGTAGCACAATAGTAGTGTGTTATGGGGTGGCATCCTCCTCATGCAGTGACAGTTAAGATAACGAAAGGTATTCTTTTACCCCTTGTACAGACACTAAAATATTAAGTTCTTAATAGGCATGTACCAAAGAGCTTTTTGGTCAGAACAACATGAGTACTTGTCTGGATGAATGTTGTGGGTTTTGTCTTCATAATAACACTCACTTTAATGAGATCAATTACTGTTTCTAAAATGGCAGGTAAAGGGTAAAGAAAGCCAGAGATTCTCATGACTCCTGCTGGTCTTTTTTTCTCATCAGTCTTTGACTCTAGAATATTGACTCTGTGATCAGCCTTCATTGTCTGCTTAGAAACCATCTCAGCAAGAAAGTACACTGTCAGCATCAGTATATGGAAGGCTAGGTCTCAGTGAAAAAGGTAGGCTGTAGACGAGCATTGTTACACACCTTGTTATTTTATCAGATAAGTAAGGCAAATCTTATAAAGAGCTGTGCAGTGCGAAATTGAAACTTAGACTTTGATTTCCTGCCTTGCAGATTGCCAGTTTAGCAAATGTGAGATCACTGTGATGCACACTTTCTGTGCTGCAGAATGGCTAATTAAAAGTCTTGTGTTGAGCTCTTGATGAAAAATATATCATCTTTGACAGGTCACATACCTGTCAAAGAAGACCTGGAGCATTATACAGCAGTGATTTTTTTTTTTCTTGAGATAGGTAAAATATTTTGAAGATGGACATGACATCTGAATCTCTCCTGACAGTGCCTGATGTTTCTAAAACTTCACTTCTTTCCCTGAGGTATAAATTCTAATAACGCTTTTAGCAGCCTTTGTTCCTCGTACTGCTCAAATAGACATCATCTATCTCTTCCACTTCAGTTGTTAATTCCCTAGTTATGCCTGAAGCTAATGTTTTAGAAGAAAATTTCTGTATGACTGGCTGATCTGCAGAAATCACATCTCTTTCAGGCTGGTTCACTTGGCTTTGGTTTTTTGGGTTTGTTTTGTTTTTTTCTTGCAGACTAAAGAATATGGGAATGAAATCTAGGCATCTCAGCTTTGCTAGTACAGACTTTGACAGCCAACAGACAACCCTATGCTCCAGCCGTGGTTGTTAATAAATGAGCCACCAGTCCTGCATGTTGCCATCTTAATGAGACCATATATTAGCCAGTGGTCTTTAACTGTTCATAAAGTACTCATTAACCTGTTTTTCTCTTTGGCTAATAGCCATTTAATAGCCACAAAAATTTCCTAAGGGGAATACTAATACAGACGTTGACACTTTACCTGCAAGTAACTTAACCTGCAAGTGCACCTTTATGTTTGATAAACTCATATTTAGAACAGCTGAAATTTGGACATTTCCCACATACCTTGCTTTTTGGAAACCCGGTCATCTGCCAGGAGCTTAGATTTCAGTCCAGCCAAAATGTTTGTAAGATTCCTTAGTTTGATTTCCCTTTTCTGACATTATCAAGAACAGGTCTTGACTTCTGTGTGATATTAAATGCTGTGAAACCACAGTGAAACCTTTACTGTCTCAGGAAGCAAATGTGAACCATGTTGGGGTGTGAATCATCAGGCATCTGAATGGATCAAGCTTAAGAGGTTTGATTTGGTCTAGAAGGATGTGCCTCCTAAAATATTTTGAAGTAATTTGAAGAAAAGCTTGTATATGAGCAGGTAAGAATTATTGTTGTAATTGTTACTATAGTTATTTTTGTGACTTTGAGCAGAGAATGTGCCTAGGGAGCTACCCTATGATTACTAATTTTGACAGCATCCCAGGGAAAGCATTGTCCCAGGATTCCTGCCGTGCTCTGGCTGCCTACAGACCCTCTCTGAAGATGTCTGGATGTGCCCTCCTTAGCAGGGTCTCCTCTCAGACACATCCTGACACATTAGGCAGCTTCTTTGGAGTCAGCAGTTCTCCAAATAAAGGTGGGTTATGTTATTTTGTTTCATGATGTTTCATGATACATGTTATTTTGTTTCAACAGAAACTTTTGTTTGTTAATTATTTTTTAATTATTATTTTTAGGAACTTGTTGATGTAGTACCTTGGAGTGTCAGTGGTAAGTCATTGTGATGTAGAGTGGCTGGTGCAGTACTGTGGCAGGGCAGCTCACGGCTGACAGCTGCTGGTGAATAAGAGAGCTGCCTGGAGACATCCCCAGACTGCAGGCAAGCTTTGACAGAGAAAGTGGGAACTGGCAGGTAACAAGCAGAATTTACTGAGTAATCCAGCTATCTTTAGTGACATGCCAGTTTCTAACTCATTTGACACAGGTCAGTTTTGAAGTCCGGGTGAATTAGGTGCAATTCTACAAATCCAAACTTAATTGAGTGCACCTTTATGGAGTGATAACCTTAAAAAAACACACAGTCAGAAGATGGATAGAGCTGTGATGCTAAGGAAGATCAAGGAAAATAAAAAGAGAGACTGTTTTCAGGCATGCCTTTCTTGGGAGGTTAAGTTAAAGGGAAACAATTTTAAGGGTGATTAAGAGGCTGGAAATTACTTCAGGGTACAAAACTTAAAGGCATCATCTGCAGTTTGGAACTAAGCAACAAGTAGTATTGATAAACTGGATGGAATAGTTGTAATCCTAGTAACTGCTTAGAGGAGTAACTGTAATCTCCAATTACACATAGAGCAATCGCCCAACAGTTGTCATGGCCTATGAGTTGTCAAAGATCTGGAAAACCAGATGGATTCTTTCCTTCCCCTGAGGTGAGGAAATAGGCATCTTTGAGTAGCAACTGTGAACAGTGAATCCCAACAGAAACCCATATGTGGAAGCTGCTACTCCTTTGTCTGCATATCTGCTTTTCTTGACAGCATCAGTAAATACATGCAGAGGCTGTAGACACTCCATGGCTTTGCTTTGATAGTCATCTGACACACTAGCAGATACACACTGGCAGTGTTTGCATTTGGGAGTGCCTCCAGGAACTGAAGATACTAAACACGAGAGCTGCTGACATTTTGTCCCCCTCATGCATGTCTGGCTCATCAAGGAAAGCCCAGAGGGTTTATTTTTAAATCTAAGGGGTATAGTGGTACATGCTGGAAGTAGCATAATAAAGGTCCAGGCTACCTGATAGAAGTTCTTCCCTTATTTCCATGACTTTCCAATCAAACTGTTAAGCTTCTCACATGCTGAAATCATGGTCCCCAAGCTGTTGCTAGGACCCCATATTCCCTTTTTGTCTGCATTTTAGGTAGCTGAGAGAGGCATTTGGCTTTTTACTGTACTGGCATCAAGAGACACAAGACCAGGGCTTTTAGCTGATATCTTTGCCTAAGTACTCAAGGTTTTGCTTCAGTGAAAATAGGATTCTTTGCTTTGTTTATCAGCTTCTGACTAGGTTTGCATAGGAGAGTTCCCCTGAGCAATCCCATCAGTCCCTGGTCTGCTGTGCAGATGAACCCCTGTTCTTCTCCACCCCTCTGCCAAACCTCACATCTCAAATTTGTTAGGTATTGGGGGAAAAAATTTTTCTAATTCTTCTTTAATATGACTAGTGACATGATCAAAATTTCTTGCATATGTCTATTAGAGGCTTGTCTTTGTCCCTAAAGATAAAGCCCAAGCTATTCCCTAACCCAAATGAAAGCAGTTCAAAGGAGATAAAATCATGAACAGTATCAGAAATAGCATATTGATAGTCTGATGTGTGTATAGAAAGTCCCGCAACAAGAATTCCTAAGTGTTGTCTGTTTTAATACATTTAAATATGTTTAACGCATGTGTCCCAAGGAGCCACTAGATGATGGGCACTTTGCTGGGTGCCTATGTGCATGACCACCTTTAAAAACAACTCATGGTAGTCTGTGATCCAGGCTGCTGATGAGACTGGCATTTGTGAGAGAGGCAAGGATTCATCT
This sequence comes from Sitta carolinensis, assembly GCA_032173965.1. NCBI lineage: Eukaryota > Metazoa > Chordata > Aves > Passeriformes > Sittidae > Sitta > Sitta carolinensis. Next base: position 46,177,207 of record CM063284.1, on the reverse strand, counting down.
CATTCCACCTGAACTTCCTAGTCTGGCCTGACCCGAGATGAGGACATCACACCTCTCTGCCTGCACGATCTCTTCCAGTCCATTAGTAAACTAGTTTGAAATGTAATGGGAAGGAGGTACAGAGCTAAGGAAATCTTTAACTTGATGATGCTCATCAGTAGGAGTAATCTATTCACACAGAAGCATCCCAAGTGGTAGTGATGTGCTATTTTTTAAGGCTGTCCTATCAGCAAATTATTTATTACTGTGAGCTATTTATACACATCATTTATAATAAATCCCACTGCCAAGGACAGGCATTTGACTTTTTATTAATTTGCAGAAGTTTTCATGATGTGGGGCAACTCACATTCTGTGCGTGTGTCTTTCAGTTTAACAGTTTATGGATTTAAAATTACTTTGGATTATTCTTTCCAGCAGAATTCTGGATTATACCCATGAGACATACTGTAAGGGCTAGCTGGCATGTTGTGGTTCTGTGGGCAAGACAAGAACTGCAAGGATACTGCAAAAAAGTCACAAACTCCCTCAAAACTATTGTTGGCTTTGATAAACCCTGATGTTTTCCGATGGCAACTTACATCTCTAGCACCACTAAAACACACCCCAAAGAATGGATGAACTTATGGGAAATGTGTAAACCTCTTGCCATCACCTTTTTAGGCAGACAGAAAAGTGGTGTCCCACTTTGTGACTTTGGTAATACAAGTATCTGGTCAGCAGGTCCACCTGAGTGCTGCTGCTGGGCCCAACTGCACAACACACTCTGCAGTTCAGGCTCCTGTCCAGAGGCCCCAGGGTTGGGGTTCTCACCCGCACTCACAGCTGGAAGCCTTGGCTCAGCCAGTGCCCAACGGGATGTTGGAGCAGCATACACAGAACTGCCAGGGAGCAAATTCCTGACACTGAAGGAATGAGACTGACAGCAGCTGAGCAAGCCGTACTTGTAAAATGGTCCTGAAAGGTGCCCTGGAAAAAACCCATTAAAACAGAGGAAGGAAGCTGAGTCCTTGCAGTTGCTCAGCTACTTTTTATTGCTGCAGACACTGCTGGCAGCCTCCTTCACTGAGAAATCTGTCCAGAGTGGTTGAGCTCAAAGTGTACCTTGGCAGGGGCCCAAACACACAGGGTTCATGTTCAGACCTGGCACCTCTGTGTGCCTTCAGATGACCCAAAGGCCCCCTAGATCCTTCTGCCTCCACAGTGGTCATAGACACCTTTTTCCACTGGCCTTTATATTTGGTCCCTGCTGCTTGAAAGTATTTTAAAATGGAAACCCCTCAGAAAAGCTCACCTGTGGCAGTGGGGTTTGGGCATGAAGGTAAGTGAAAAGAGACTGGCTGTTTCACACTGTCACACACATGCAGAGTATGTAGAGGGAAGGCACTATTCTGGGAGGGTCAAACTTGAGTGTTGCCAAGTGTGTACCAGGCTGGGAACCTGCACAGTTGATAGGACTGTTTCAAGGTCACTTTTGGAATTGGGGAGTGTGCTGGGTTGGTTGAGGTGAGCATCAGGGCACAGTGATAGGGTGTCTGAGGATTCTGTTTATTCTTACCCTAAAAGCACTGACAGTCTCTAAACCCAGTCTTAATGGTGTGGGAACCCCTCTTCTGTGCAATCAAATTCAAGCTGGTGCCTCATGCATGTGAATGCTACTCAGTAAGAAGGGAGCCCTGTGGGGAAGGAGTGTAAGGAGTGTCCCATATCCAAAACCAAACTGCAGCCCCAGTGTTATTTCCTCACAGCTTCAAGTTGGCATATGAGTCGATAAAAATCCCTCAGCTCACATCCTTCCCAAAAATGCCAGTCAAAACCCAAGCAGCTATTCACCCAAAGTACCAATTTTATAGTTCTCTGTGTGTCTATAATCTATTTACCAGCATTCCTATTTCAGTATGTGCCTGTTAATAAGATTAGTAATTAAAAAGCTTGATAGGAATTGGCAAGCATAGCTCCTCCGCCTTTCCCTCCCCTCCAAGCCGGACTGGCGTGGAGTGTGAGGCACGGTTGGCAGAGTACCTGAGGGAGTGAAGGCAGGAGGCTCTGCTGAAACCTCTGCCTGCAGGAAGGCAATGGAGAAATCCCGACCCTTATGGGACAATCCCCTGCAGTTTGTTTTTGCCTGCATTTCCTATGCTGTGGGGCTGGGAAATGTGTGGAGGTTTCCATACTTATGTCAGATGTACGGAGGAGGTAAGTGTGGTTTATATTTTCTTGCTTCCCTCGAGGAGGAGTGCGGCAAGTTTTAAGTCCAAAAGTATGTTGTCCATGTTAATGCTCTGTTCACCCTGCAAGGTCCAGGGCAGAGTAGGAGGTCTGGCTTTCTGTTGGTGTACAATCTGTTTTATTGTGGCTTTACTTTATGTATTCTTTAGCATTAGGCTTTCACCTGACAGCTGCCCCAATATAGTGGCATTTGTTTCCTGTAAGTGCAATGAAACAGTAGGAAGGCCCATGTTTTCTAAAAAAACAGAGGCAGAGAAATATAGATCCACATAGTATTCATTTATTATATTTTTGCCCCTCTGAATCACTCTGAAGGTGTCAAAAACTGGTTCATGTCCTTGTATGTTCTCCTGTGGGGACTTGGAAAATATTGACATGGGGAGATGATTACACTGATTTAGCTTAAAAATCAGCTGTATTATTTCAAGTACCTGTCATTAATATCTTGTCTTTTATACAAACCGTTACTTTAGGAGATGATAACTTGGCTGCAAGTCTGCCTTGAAGTTGTCTGAAATGCCTTAATCAACAAGTGTTCCACAGCTAAAGCCTCCCAGGAACTTTTGAAAATAAGGAATAAATAGATTTGTCCTCCAAAAATAAATAAACCAACCAAAAAGACACCCCCCCCAAACCCTCTTTGAAAGTTTATCCTCCTCCTGGGTCCGAACTGAAGGAAGGTGATATTTGTGGCATATGAGCCACAGCTGTTCTTCCTTAGAAATCAAAAGTCAGTTAATTAGATTAATTAAAGACCAGTATTAATAATCTCCTCTAGTATACAGCTATCACTGTTTTGAAGAATCTTTAGAAACAGGCTCTCTATAAGACAACCAAGTTTTTTACGGCTTCTCATACTTCATCTATTGTCATAGTTTGGAACCTGTATCCATCTTGCATTAAGGGACATGATGAGAATCTGCCTATCTGCTTCTGGTCCCATTCTGCCTTCTCTTCCTTTCAGGAAGAAACACTGGGATGTTAAATGGCTTTTAGCTTTTATGCTTGTTTTGTTGGCTGTAGCTTACTTCTGAATGCACTTGTGGTGGTAGGAGTTGGTTCATGCTGCTGTTTGAAAAGCCATCTCAGCACCGAGACTGCATCAGAGCTATCCTTGGCATCAGGTCAGAAAAGTCCAGATAATATGGTGGGAGAAGTGTCAGTAGAAGATAGAAGCTGCAGTGGCTGAAGCTTTCTTAGACAGTTCAGATAGCAGAAATTACAGACATGCTGTAATTTTCTGTGTATTCCCCTACGTATGCTTTAAGAGTAAAGACTTCATGTCTGACACTGAACTCTAGCACAAAGCTTAAAATATGTTTCTGTACACAGTCAAACTGCTTGTGATCAGTTTGCTAGCAGCCCAGCATGGCAGACATCCTGAAAGAAAGCAAAACTCGGACATTTTGGAGGCTTTATGTGGTCTTTTAACTAGCCATGTGTATTGTAGGAGGTGATGAAATTCTCTGAAACGTAACCAAAACTGGAACATTTGGTTAACCTGAATAGAAGCTTAAAAAAGCTTCCCTGCTCATTGCAGGGGCTTTGGACTAGATGACCTTTAAAAGGTGCCTTCCAGCTCAAACTATTCTATAATTCTGATACACCCAGGTATTTTCTGAAAATCATGTTTTATAAGAATGTTTTCCCATTATTTTTCATTATATTTTCCATTGTTTTTCTCTTCACCACTTATATTTATGTGGGAAAAGGCATCTCTTTCTACTGTGAAATTAAAACTTCCAATAGGAGGTTTTGCTTTTCTTAATTGTTTTATTTACTGCCCTCTTAAAGTGGATTATTTGGCTTTCCAGGGGTCCACAAAACCCATGTATACAGAACATCGTTTCAGGAAGCTAAAAGCTGGCTATGCCAGGCACTGGGATTAGGGGAGATGCCAGTTTGTTTGGCATCTTCCTTGTAGTAAAGCACAGAGCCATTTCCTGTCCTGCCAGGCAATAGGGCCCTTATCGCAAATGATACTGAATATTTGTAACCTGAGTATTTGCAGACTTTGTAACCTGTCATTCTATTCATCAGCAGTTTGCCTCCTTCTGCTTTTTCTTGCTTCCCTGCAGAGCACATGACCTGGGCAGAGCAGGAGGCATTCAAACCTCGTAGGTGCAGTTTCTCTGTCCCTAAGCAGACTGGGCCAGGCTCAGAGGAGGCTCGGCTGGGTATGCAGCAGGGCTGGTGATCAGCAGCGCTCAGCCCTGGGCGAGGAAGCCCCTGAGCACCACGCAGGAGCTGAGCAGGGGCAAGGGTGCCACTGGCCAAGCCCAGTGCCTTGAGCAGAGCCAGGGCACACTCCGCAGGTTTTGTCAACTACAGGGATCTGGCCTGGGGGCTGGTTCTTGCAGACAGCTGGCACCGTAGGGAGCAACGCCCGGTGTCAGTGAGCAGGAAGTTGAGTAGAGCTGTGCTGATTCACAGCTGATAGGGAGGTGGTTTATCGGCTGCCCAGAGTCACTTGTGTGAGACGTTTTGGTTATACTCTTTGGGAAGAGTAGCACTAGGAGCAAGATCTGTGTGCAAACAGGATACAGAACAAGGGACAGAGGCTTAGGCCTGTCACCTCCAGCTGTGGGGGACGCTGGGGTGAAGAACAAGCCTGAAGGCATTTCTCCTCTTGCGTTGCTCGGATGGTGGAAAACCTTTGCAAGGGCCTAATGCTGATTGCCCTGTGGTACATGGCAGAACTTCCTCAATGGTTGCTGGGGCAGCTCGCACCCCACCAGCACTGGCTGTGGGGGCTCTTAAACCTCTGACAGCTCCCTTGGGGTGCAGGAAGTTATCTAACAGACTAACAAAGGGGTTGTTAATAGAGAGCTGGGAGGTAGGAAAATAATTCCCAGAATAAAACGGATTATTGCTCCGTGTTTATTTCCAGGTCTTTGCCTCAGTCGCTGCAATGGAGTTCATTCCTCCACAGCACTGCACAGAGCCCATTGCAAGGAATGTTAATGCCACAGATTAAATCCTAAATAAGAGATATTTACGTAAATATTTTGGCTTGCTGTAAAAAGGGAAGCAGGCAAGCCTTCACAAAAATACAGCTTTTGACTCAGTCAGCAGCTCTTTCTGAAGTGAGCCCCAGGTTGAATACAAGGATTTTATTTTTTTCCAGTAGAAATTTAAGCCAAAGCACATCCTGGTTGCCAGGCAGGAAGGTGTTTTTCCTTTCCTTGCTGTCATCCTTCCCATTCCTGCTGTTCCTCTTCCACAGGAGCATCTCTGTGGCTTTCCATGTGCAGGGAAGCAGGGATGAGCAGCCCCATGCCAGAGGAGACTATGCCTCTGTCCCAGGGTCTGCTCCCTCAGGTGGGGCCCTGGGTGAAAACCTTCATTTGCTGGTGCTTGTGGGCTCAGCATAGGGATTTGGGAGCTTTTTTTAGTTTGGTTTTCTGGTTGTTCATTTTTTATTTTTAAGCAAGGCCAGACTTCAATATGTAACTCAAAACTCTCTGTTTGACACAGCCATTGCTGTTACCTTTCCTTTGGTAACACAGCACTTTGGCTGTGTGGCAGAACACCCCACGCTGAAGTAAATCTTTCCCTCCTTCTCTTTGTCTCATTATTGGTTACAAGGTTTGGCAGGTGGTTGGTTACCCTTTAACAGCCCCAGCCCCCAGCATTGCTCAAACCGCCCAGATGCATCTGGGCAGCACTGCCACACCGCAGTGCCGACCAACACAGTTTAACAGCAGAAATCCCAACCCTGCCAAGTCCCTGCGGAAAATTCCCTGCTCTCAAGCAGTCAGCGCCCACCAGCCTCTGGGACACTGCCTGAAACCTCTGTGAGATGTCCTTCAGGACTGGGCCAGACCCTCAGTGCTCAAGGTACCTGGACAGGACCAGGACCCAGACTCAGCCAGCCTCTGGGACACTGACAGCATGACTTGAACACAGATAGGGCAATGTGGTGTTTATCTTGCTGCTGATCTGCTGAAGGCTGACGGTCGGGTTGTTCTCACAGGTGGCTTTTTGATCCCATACCTTATCATGCTGATTGCCGAGGGGATGCCGCTGCTCTACTTGGAGCTGGCTGTGGGGCAGCGTATGCGGCAGGGCAGCATTGGCGCCTGGAAAGTAATAAGCCCCTACCTCTGCGGTGTTGGTATGTTCCCAGTTTACATCTTTATTTTCTAGCATGCAAGGAACATGGGTGATTTTAGATTGGAGATCTTTGTCTTTCAGAAAAGACCCAGGTGGGAGGTCAGGTTTTACTGGGTCTCGCCAGGCTGAGCAAAGCTAGATACCTCATGGCATGCATTTATCCTGTACTTTACTGTGCAGTGGGGCCAGACCCCAGCTTGCAATGTTGGATCTGGACTCACAAGCAGACTGCCAAAATCATGGTGTGAAGGGCAGTGCTAAACCCAGCCCTTGGATCTGCCTACACTGGGCTTTGACCCCAAGAGCACTTTCCCAATAAGCTCAATATGAGTGATAAAATGATACCTTAATTTCCTACTGTTCAAGCCTACCATTTACCAATGTCCATTCTTACCTACATTTTTATGTTATTAAATTACCCTGAAAACCCAAGCTATCATTAATTTGCATAAGCATACATTTAATTTTTAATGATACATTGAATATTCACTCCCCAGGGCTTAGGGTATCAAATCCAGTTCAAGATAGTCCTGGTGGGAGGAGGAGGCAGGGTCTACAGGGACAGGGACATGCCCTGTGCACATGGCTGTGCAGGGAAAAAGCCTCTCCTGTGTCAGCTGTGGAGGTGCTGCTTTCACACCCTGCAGATGTTATGGAGCCCTGGGCATTTGGGGGTTTTCAGCTGACCGAGTGTTTCCCTCCACACCCACAGGAGTTGCCAGTGTTGTTGTGTCCTTCTTCCTCTCCATGTACTACAACGTGATAAATGCCTGGGCCTTCTGGTACCTCTTCCACTCCTTCCAGGTGTGTGGGCTCCCAACAGCTCAGTTTGGTCCCACTGTGGCTGAGGAGGTTGCATTGGTGCTGGATGTTGCATGGCAGCCTGGAATGGGGAGGTGGAGGGGTGTCAAAAGCTTCAGAAACCCAGGGCTTTGCTGGAGGAAAAGTGAGGCAGTGATGTCCTCCTCCATGGTCTTTCCAGAAGCACTGGCCATTGTCTTCTTCTCACCATGGAATTGAGGGCAAGGCCAGGCTTGTGGTGCTTTGGTCTCGTGCTTGGTGCTATGCAACCTGGGATGGGCCTCTCTGATGGCAGGGGAGAGGTTTGGCCCCATAGTAGAGGCTTGGAGAGTGTCATGCCCAGGGGAGAGGGTTATAAGAAGCTCAGTCCTTGGGAGAGAGTTAGTCTGGTCATGCCCAAAGAAGAGGGACAGAGCTGATTTGTCCTTGAGGAGGGGGTTCAGAAAGGGTCATCCCCAGGGGAAGAGGATCAGAAAGCAGCAGTCCTCGGGGAGAGGGTCCTTCCCAAGGGAGATTGTCAAAAGCGATCAATCTCAGGGGAGAGGGTCATCCCCTGCCCCGGGCAGCCGCATGCAGAGAGAAGCAAGCCCGGGCAGAAAGCCGCCCTTGCTCTCGGCTCTCCCTGCCATGCCGACAGCCTGCGCTCACTCCACGCCAATTCCTGCCAGGACCCCCTGCCGTGGGCCACCTGCCCTCTCAACAGCAACCGCACGGGATACGAGGCGGAGTGCGAGAAGACATCGTCCACGCAGTACTTCTGGTACCGGCAGACCCTGAACATCTCCCCGTCGCTGGAGGCCAGCGGCAGCGTGCAGTGGGAGCAGGCACTGTGCCTGACGCTGGCCTGGCTCGTGGTTTACCTCTGCATCCTCCGCGGCACCGCCTCCACCGGCAAGGTGAGAGCAGGGCACAGCCCTGCCGAGGGGAGGGCAAACGAGCGCTGACAGGCAGTGAGGAATGGCTGCTGCTCCTTGGGGTCACGGCATCTCCCCCGAGCACCGAGCTCTGCCCCCTCTGCTGCCCTGTCAAGTTGCAGCTGAAGCAGGATGAATCAAAACACTGAGCGAAACTGAAAAAAATAATTCAGAGAAATCCTTTAAACACAGCCATCTCTGTAAAAACAGTTGTCAGGCTGCTGGCCATGAGGAAAGCCGTCTGCCCCAGTAGGGCCATGTCAGGAGACGTCTATTCCTTGATCTTTGCAAGAAAAACAAGACATCTACTGGACTTTTTTTGCTTGCTTTTTATTCACAGCAGAAATTATGAGGAAGTGGGGAGAAAACCCCCAATGTCCTGACTGAGCCTACACTAAGCAGCAAGCTGAGGACTGTAATCCCCAAATCATCTTAGCCAAATACAGAAAGCCAAGAGACTGTAAACTAGGAATAACCTCTTAAACTTGCTGCAACTGATTCAGTTAAATTTGGATTCAATTTTATTAAATTCAAGTTTGATTTTGACCTTTTATGAGCTCTGCTTGCCTTCCTTGTAGAACAAATGATGAATGATCTTTACCTAATGAGTTTTTGATAGATAGTTGTGAACTGGAGTTATGCCACCAAATGATGCAGAACTGTGTGAATGCTGCAAGTATTTTAGATTTTAGTTTGATTTCCAGTCAAAGAGAAAACACTTGGAACAGTAGTGCAGATATTCAGTATTATTAAAAACTTGTTTCCCTAAAATGCAAATCTAAAGTTAGATTTTTCTGATGATATTTCTTTAAAGATTAATACAGGATAACAAAATAATGGAAATTATTTATGTAAAGTGAGATGGACATAGCAGATTAGCTTTGTCTTAAGTGTTCTTTAGATCAAGGTCTTTACTCTCTTTCCATAGGTCGTCTATGTGACAGCCTCTTTACCATACTGTGTTCTCATCATATACCTCATCAGAGGATTAACGCTTCATGGAGCTGTGAATGGGCTTGTCTACATGTTCACACCAAAGGTACAGAAAAACTGTATTGAATTTTTCAGGAAATGTTATTGGTTACTGAGAATATAAGTTTTTAAAGGTCTTGGTCCTCCTTTTATTTATATTAAATTTTTGCAGCAGTAGCATAGGTGTGGCAGCTGGAAATCTGAGCTGGGAGTGGCTGAAGGCTGCCATGGTGCCTATAAGCTGCTTGTTTTTCCTACAGAAAAAGACCTTCCCATTAGTCTATTACTTTTGTCAGAGCAGTAACTCTGCCCAAAAACACCCCTGACCTGTAATGAGTGTGCAAAGGGCCCCATCCCTGCCCTTGTCCCCATCCCTGCAGGCTGGAAGGGACAGGCTTAGCACTTCGTGGAACTTGATGGTCTTGCTCTCTTGTCTGGTTTTTGCAGCTAGAGCAACTGTCGAACCCCAAGACCTGGATCAGCGCTGCCACGCAGATCTTCTTCTCACTGGGCCTTGGCTTCGGCAGCCTCATCGCCTTTGCCAGCTACAATGAGCCCAGCAACAACTGCCAGAGACATGCCATCATCGTGTCCCTCATCAACAGCACCACCTCCATATTTGCCAGCATTGTCACTTTCTCCATCTACGGCTTCAAGGCGACCTTTAACTATGAGAACTGTATCAACAAGTAAGAGCCCAGTGTTTCACTGGTTTTCTGCTGCAAGCTGTTCTGGGGCAGGTGAGGGGGGAGGTAAATAAATAACAGCATGCAGCACTGCCAACACTGCCCCAAGACCAGAGCTGATACTGCTCTAATAAAGCTAAAGGAGCTATTCAAAGCAATGAAGCCTGAGATGAAAGGTCAGAGCGCTTTGCCTTTTGACACCCGGGTGCTGCTTCCAGGCACAGGCCTGGTCAAGAGGATGAGTTTGCCTGGGCAAGTCACAGAGGCACTCTCCCCAGTGTTCTTGTCCTGGCCCATGCTCCAGGAAGTGTGGGGGAGCTGATTAATAAATGCAGTGATAGATTAATAGATGCAGTGATCCCTCTTTTTAAGGCTAAGCCCTTAAGTTCCAGGAGCTCAGCCCCCTTGGCTGTGATGCTCTGCAAGTGCCCAGCAGCCTGCAGAGTTGTGTCCTGTAGCTGCAAGCTTGTGTGCAGTCCCTGGCACAGGGCCCGTGGCAGTTACATATTTACTCATATTTTTAGAGCTTTCAATCTATCTGCTGATCAGAGAGGAAAACCAAGCTGCTAGTCCTTGCTTGTTGCCAAAAGATTTTAAAGTTGGTGGGGTGTGGACGTGAGACTGCAGGGCAAAGTGGAAGAGGCACCAGCCAGCACTGGCCAGCACCCAAAATACCTGCCTGGGAGCAGCAGTGTGAGTGCAGGAGCTGCTCCCTCCAAGGCACAAATAAACACAAGGTTGCCCGTGTCCCAACACTGCTGGAAGTGCTGCTCTCACCCAGGGACATTGAAGCCCTGGGGCCAGCAAAGCATCCCCATGAGGCCAACAGAGAAAAGGGATGAGGTGTCCTGGGCCTGAAAGCCATTAAATTCCTGTAATCCTTCTTAGGGTGATCCTGCTGCTGCTGAATGCTTTTGACCTGGAGGAAGGCTCTTTAACAGCAGATAACCTCAATGAGATGAAAGATTACCTCATGTCTACCTACCCACAGGAATATGCCCAATTAGCACCACAGATTAAAAATTGCAGCTTGGAAGCTGAGCTAGATACGGTGAGTTGGCACCTTGTGGTGTCTCCTTTGCTCCTATTGAGCCCAGGCACCCCATGTGAGCCCAGGAGCTGCCTGGCCAGGGCTGGGGATCATTTCTACACCTCAGGATGGGGTAGGGCCTTGCTTGGGTCATTAGCATCCAGTGTCTGTGAAGTTGGGATAAACTGGTGAAGACCTCCTTACTTGCCCTTGCTGTGCAAAGGCACACCTCAGGTGTAGTTTGTCATGACACAGTCACTCTCTTTTGTCTTATGTCCTTTATCGAGCTGAGGAGCTGCCTGTAACTCAGTTTTCTCCCCTTTTCTCCATCAGGCTGTCCAGGGGACGGGACTGGCATTTATAGTCTATTCGGAAGCGATCAAAAACATGGAGGTGCCCCAGCTGTACTCTGTGCTCTACTTCTTTATGCTGCTGATGCTGGGCATTGGCAGCATGCTGGGGAACACAGCTGCCATCCTCACGCCACTGACCGACAGCAGGGCCATTGCCTCCCGCTTCCCCAAGGAGGTGATCTCAGGTAGGCACCTGCCCAGCTGCAGCCCAGGACATGTGGTGAGCACGTGTATGTGTGTGTATTGTGTGTGCAGAAGCTGCGGTGTCCCACTGCTGCTGAGTGGAGTGCCACTCCACTCTCTGACGTCGGGTGGAGCAGGGAATAGCAAATATGCTGCTGGAAGGGTTTGCCTGGCCTCGTGAAATCCTGCCAATCCCGCGAAGCCCTTTCGCTTGGGAGCTCCCGAAGCACCAGGGCAGTCCCGGCTGTGTATTTCCAGGCTTCTGGCACACCCCAGCTCCTTCAGACTCCTATTTCCTGACTGGTGAAATGGCAACATAGCTGCAGCAAGTAGCTGTTCAGTCACATAGCCAGTATCCCAACTATGAACTGCCTCTGTTGTAGGTCAGAAGAAGCATGTGCTCCTTTTTGGGAACAGAAATCAGTTGTTCTACCTTAAAACTCGTTTTAGCTGGATGCCCAGCAGCAGCTGATGATGATGCATACATGTGTGACAAGGCTTGTAGCTGACTTGGTTGTCTTGACAATGTCTGGGGTGATGTGCTGTGACTGTGCAGGTCTAAGGAGCAGCAACTTTAACGAGTCACACATGCAAAGGGGCAGGTCTTTTCCACAGGGGAAAAGAAAATCCCCCTCAGAGAAAGCTGCTCAGCAGAAATCCCACCAGCTTTTTAGTCACAAGAAGTGTCACATTTTCCCTACACAAAATTCCAGGTGTAATGGCAGGATCCCTGTTTTATCCACGCAGGTGTTGTGTGTTTTGTGAATTGTATAATTGGCCTAATCTTCACCATGGAGGCTGGAAATTACTGGTTTGACATCTTCAACGACTACGCAGCCACCCTCTCACTGCTGCTCATTGTGCTGGTGGAAACCATTGCTGTGTGTTACATCTACGGGATAAGGAGGTAAAAGCTGCAACCCTGCTTCCTTCACAGTGGGACAGATGGGGGAGAGGCCATAGGCCAAGAATAAAAATACTGCCTTGCGATGCTTCTCCTGTGCTATAGGATCAGCAAGGGGGTGGGGGTCTCCCCTATCCTCCAGACCCCTTCCAGAGTCTTGGCTCAGGGCTGTGGGAGGGGCCAGGCTGGGCTGAGCCATCATTGCTGGGCAGGCTAGTATTTAAGGGGCTGTACACAAGTTCCCTGCTCTTGTCCTTGGTCTCAGGAGTGATTTTGGCCAAAACTCTGTTCCTCTCATGACAGGAATTCAGTACGAACACAAGAGCACCAGTAAGTCTGGTTTCAGAGGTGGTCACCTTGCACATTGTCTCCCAAGTCAGTCTTTGCAGGTAAAAGGAAGGTCTGGAATCAGAAGTTTTGAATAGCAAGGTGTTTGAAAATAGCTGAAAGAAAATGCTTCAGCATTTGCTTTGTTAGCCTGCTAACCCAGAGGGTGTCCAGGCACATACATGGGTGTTTCCTCCCCGATGAGTTCAAAGCCTTTGAATCAAATCCAGGTCTCCTATGAGATTTTAGGAACCATTCCCAGTGTCAGTTCTTCCTCAAAGACAGTCAGATAACAGCACTGAGAACACTCAGCTACATAAACCCCTGTTTTCTGTTTTCTCCACAGTACTTCAGCATCATTGCTTCCCTTTGTCAGCTGACACCAGTAATAGTCCAAGCTTACACTTCGGGCAGAATTTTCTTGCTGCACCTATTTCTAGCTAGTCTGTGCAACGTGGGATTCTCTTGGAAGTCTCACTGGTTTTTTTTATTTCCCCCACACTGGTCAGCCAGCTTTTCAGACAGTAATTCTCTGCTCATTTGTGGTCAGCTGTACTCCCCTTTCTCATCTGACATACTCGATTCTGTAGGTGGTTTTTGAAGTAATTCAGAACAAGGTATCAATCAAATATCTGTAGCCAGTCTTAAAAATTACACGTTTGGTTTTCTTCACAAAAATGTTTGGTTTTCTTTTGAACAGATTTGAGAAAGATCTTTACACTATGATTGGACGCAAGCCAAACTGGTATTGGAAAATTATGTGGGCTTTTGTTAGTCCCCTGCTAATTATAAGCCTATTTATTTTTTACCTCACCGACTATATCCTCACAGGAACATTTCAATACCAAGCATGGGATGCCACACAGGTAAAAGAGTTTTGCATTTGAGCTCTTACTCTCTTTTAAACTTTCCTTAATTCCTGCAAGAATATAAGCTGTCTTCCTAACTACACAGTTCCATAGAATAGCCTTCTGAAAGCAAGTAGCTGGAGTTAGGTTACTTGACTTAGTGATTCTGCAATGATTCTGTAATATCAATTAATTTCCTACTATGATTCTTAATCAACCCTTCACAGAATTAAATTTAATTTATGTTGAAGACCCAAACATCATCTTTAAAAATACACTTTAACCCCCCTACTTTCAAAGGGTATTTACTTTGAACAAAATTAGCAGTACTTTAACAGAACTGAGCTGCTGCTGGAATAAATATTTTTCATAATTTCCACATACATTTTTCTTCATGGCCAGAACACTTTCTTAAGAATACTGTACTGTGCATTTATCACAGAGCAATTATTACTGGATAAGTAATCACTGGTTTCATAAGCTTTTGTGGAAATGTTTCCATCATGCAGGAACAAAGCACATAATTGTTTTAATGTCATGGCCAGTTTGGGACTCATGGTGGGCCTGGCCTATTGACTGGGTGTCAGCATGAGCCCACAGGCTCAGGAGAGCAACAGAGACCTGACAGAGGTCAGGGCCCAGCCACCTCATTAAGAAACACAAATCAAGCCAAAATCTGCTCTTTACCAAAGCTTGCAGTAGTTCCCCCCAATCCTGTTGTCAGCAGCTCTGTTCTTGTCAGTTTTCAGTATGTATGGTTGGACAGAGAGCACTGAGGCCAGCTGTGGGCTGCCACAGACTGAAAATGCTTCTCAGAGGTCCTGCTTAGATCCATACACACAGCTTTGCTTCTGGCTGGACTCTGGGACAGATCCCACAGATCCAACACTGCTTTTCTCCGTTGCAGGGGCAGCTGGTGACCAAGGATTACCCAGGCTATGCCCTGGCAGTGATTGGGCTGCTGGTGGCAGCATCCACCATGTGCATTCCCCTGGGAGCACTAGTGACTTTTATAAGGAAGAGGCTGAAGAGGGAACGAGTTTCAACTGTTGCATGAAAGCTGACAGCTGGATTTTGGAAGACCGTACCCCTGTCACCAGTGACTGGGCACTTCTGGAAGACAGCAGCAACCATTATTTGTAGCAGCTATTTATAGAGTTGAAAATGGTGGGTGCTATATTGACCAAAAAGTGCTCTTGGGAGGTTCCACAATGGTTTTGGGGGGAAAAAAGCTCTTCTGTAACAGGATGAAGCTTTAAAGTGGCCTCTGTAAAAGAGGTGAGAAGGAGAGGAGCAGCTCACAAAATGCCAGATAGCACAAATTAACCAGCACATCAGCCCATTATGCAACACTAGGCAATTCTTTTCCACTGTTGTAGCACTGCCTGTGTGGGAACATGAACAACCAAGCATGTTCCTGCTGCAATATACCAGCAAATAACCCCAAACCATTCAACTCACTTAGGCATAACTTATTGTTTGAAATGACATCTGTATTTCATCAACAGGTGAAACTGTTGAAGTCTGGCAATGGGAATGTGACAATTACTTTCCTGCATGGGAGTAATCAGCAGGATGGCATTGGGAGATAAATGTGGCCAATCCAGCTTCTTATATACTGGTGTTCAGCAAAGTAGTGAATATATATATATTTATATATGAATATATCTATCTATCTATATATATATATATATATATGCACAGATATGTGTGAGCTGCACCTTCTCCCACCTCCAGAAGTAAGCTTCCAGTTCCAGTATGCAACTATGCACTGTGCTGTACTTTGTATTTTCTAGGGATGTACTTCAAGTACACTAGAAGGTATCTGTGATAAAGCTGCTTGATGAGCCCCACCCAAACAAAAGTATGCCATATAATTAGCTTTGACAAAGTTCATATCCAGGTATTCTTTAATCATGAGATCTAACAATCCAGCAGGTCCACAGACCTGGTTAATTTCCCTGTGTAAATGTTTTATAAAGAAAGAAACATGTTTAAATTGCAAGCTTCGTGTAATAGAAAACATTAAAATTATATCTATGAACTTTAGAAAAGGTCGCTCTGAAGAACAGTATTAGAGACACACACACGGGGCAGGGGTTTTTAATACAGTGTCTTAACTATGGAACCATTAGAAGATGGCAAGTGCCTTAGGAAAGAGATTAATTTCAAACATTGTTAAAGCACAACACAAGTCTCTCATTCTGGGGCAAAAAGCAAAAAGAATTGTACAGCCCCCCCCCGGGGTGGGCAAAATCTCGACAGTGACAACCAAGATCCGTGTAGTCTGCAACACCCCAAGAAACAGGACACACCTGCCTTCCTTCCCAGGCTTTGCTAACAAAGGAAAGACGCCTTTTCACATTTCAGTTTATTAAAAATGGATACCATAAACATGACCTGTACAAAAAAATAGTCGTAATAGCCCAGAATTTGGTAAGAGTTGCATGATGCGAAGTTATCGTCTTGGGCCTCCTCTTCCTCTTCCACGACCTCGGCCTCTGCCACGGCCTCTTCCACGGCCTCTTCCAGCAACTTGGCAGGTAAAAGAAAAAGGGTAAACCAAGTGAGACTCAGGAATATTTTCATTTTGATTAAAACATTCTGTATTATCATAATCACCACACTGCTTCCCTGTGATAAGGCATTAAGTTAGGGATTAAGTATTAATGCTCAGTAAGTTTCAGGCAGTATTTTCATCTTTCGTGTTAGTTCTTCCAGTATACAACTTACACAGACTACTGTCTATCCTTGGCTTCACTGCAAAAAACAAGGGTAGGAGACAGCTGACTGCTCCTAAATGACAGGGTAATCTGACAGGAAAGCAGGATTCCTCTTTTTTCTACATATATACAGTCTAGTTTAGAGAGAAATGCAAATTTTGACATGCTGTGAGATTCCCAAACCCATCCTGTCTGAGGCACCATGTGGAAGGTAGCAATTTGAAAAGATTCCAGCATCCAACAGCTCCTACTGGGTCTCAGCGATGCCTCTACCAATTGCAGATGTCATTCTAAGGCTGTGTGCCCCCAGTTTTAATTACTGCTATTTAATTGTAAAGGGAAGACAGAATCATAGCATAGTGCTGACCACAGCAACTGCTGAATGTCGTGTGATTCATAAGGTGATAACATTCCTTTGCATCTCTCTCCCAAAGAAATGTGACCTATCAGGTTTGCAAGGACACTCCGCAAACCTTAGATTATTGGTTAATTTCAAACTTGTTTGTGAGTGCAGGACTCAAAAAGATACTGAAAATTCTGGCACCCACATTCAAGGAGCAGGCTGTGATTATTATTCTGACGTAAGTTAGAAACACAGAAAAGACAGAAGGAACAGAGACACAGGACAAATCTGACATAAACAAGGTGTCATTATATTACTGGTAATACACTGACCCCATAAAATCCATGGAAGTATCAACCCCAGCTGGAGGATGACTGCAATCAGCAGGCAGTTGTGCTCACCAAGTGTCATCACTCTTGGACCCAAAGCACACAGGTACACACACCCCAGCTAGCATCCTGCCCTTTCCTGACCACTTGTCAAGGACAGATCAAGGGGTTTACGCTTCTGAAGCCCAAGCGCAGTTATGGATTAGGGCAAAGCAAAGCACAGCCTCAGTTTGAGGGCGCTTCTGCACACTGTGGATGTAGGGAACATCAGAGTTAACTGTGGCTATCACAGCTGCTTTCCCCAAAGCTGACACCAAGTAGGGATGTTCTTGTTCACACCACGTCGTGAGGTTCAGGAAAAAAGCAATCCAACCACTTTTCTGTGTGGTCAGATTGTTTCTAATGAACTTGAGAGGAGCAAAGGCCCTTGGGGAGCTTGCCCTATCAAGGCAGCAACCACAGCACTCACACTTGGTGCTGCACAGCCGATGTTCTTCACCAGTGCAGAACACCCTGCACACCCACACACTTCAACACTAATTACAGTGGAAATGGTACAACATGATTTTAGAGCACAATTAGCTTTCACTTACAGCTCACTGTTTTAAAAACACACCAATTAACTGGTGGGCAAAATACATACTGCTGCTGATTTCCTGGGGTTTACTAAAGACTCAACTTGAAAAGTGTAGATTAAACCTGAATTGTTGCCTATACTGTCAGGCTTTTAAGGAAAAGGATTTTTATTCAGCAGCACTTTGAAAAGTTCCAGGAAGAGTCAAAGAGCAGAGAATGGAACACTACGGGGAGCCAAAGCTGGAGATGTGCTCACTGGAATACAGCCTCGATTCCCTCAGGTTCTCAAGTCTCAAATTCACAGATATCATTTTTAACCCCCACCAAATTTTAGTGAACTATTCAGCACCACTTGAGATACTGTCCTGTATTCAGTATCTGTGTGAAGCTCCCCATACAAACTGGGGAAACACAGACATCTGGAGAAGAGGAAGTGTAAATCTGTCTGGGTGCCAACTGTAAGATGCAGATAGGTTAAGACTTACTCAAGCTGATAAACACATTTTTAAAACAGATGCATGAAAAGCTATAACACAACTTGATGTGAAAGAAGCTCTGCAGATGCCAAGGAGTTGGGCAAGGCAGAGTGAGCCAGTGCTGTGTCAAACCCTCAGGGATAAAGGAATTTGATGCCAAATGCAAATGTTCAGACACTCAAATCAGACACCTTCAGACAGCACTAAAATGCACACAAAGGCAGAACAAACAGACTAGGAAAGCACAAACTCACCTGCTTCTCTTTTCTTGGATTTGACTTTTGGTTCAACATCCACTAGCAACGTATCCAGAGGCAGACTGTCCGGCAGAATGAAGTAGCGGATGTTGTTCCCGCGAATACTCAATGTCTCCAGCTGTACAGGCTCCCTGTTCTTCAGGGTCATCTTCACTGCTTTGAGATGTGTATTCATACTGACATCCACTCCTGAAAAAACACAAGCCTCATTTCAGGGATGAGGTCTCTTACTGCCTGTTTTGAAGTATGCACTGAAATTAGATTTATCCTGTTCATCCACACCTGCTTCTACCACTCATGAATTCAGCCTGTCACAGAATGAAACTACATCTATTTTCTCTCTTGAATTATGCCAGTTACCATGAGGGGCCTTTAGCTCATGGTTAGAGATCTTCATGCAGGTCCTGGCAATAGCTGCTTTGCAAATGGTTAAAATAACTCCTCTGAACAGCAAATAAACTTACTACTTATTACAGAAGGCTAATACTAATCTTTAATCCTTTAAAAAGAAGTGAAACAAATCTATGAGGAGGAAAAACTACCTGGATCATTTCCTTGTTCTGTAAGCCTTATGCTTACAGAAAAATCCAACCACAAAAGCAACATTTACCTTCTGATAAAATGCATTCAACACCAGAGCAAATTTTCTATGAAAGTGCATAAAATACCCCACTGCAAGGAACAACTACTGTGGTTACAAACTCTGAGAATAGCCAGTACATAAGAATTGTATGGAATCAGTACTGTGCACACTGTGCTGTTATGCATAATCCCAAACCGGAAAAAAACATCTCAATTGGATGTATGTACTGTGTAACAGCCATGAGAAGCAATAAAAAAACCCCAGCAGTTTTTATTTTGCATATCCAGAGCTTTAGATGGGATTTGATCTCCAGCTACGAAGATCAAAATGAGTGACTATTTTTCTGTCCTCTCCACCTCCCTCTAGATTTTACACAGCTCCACCTGACCCAGTCCCCTGGCTGGTGTGAAAGGCATTACACAAAATCAGCCCCTTCCTCTCTGCTCCTGCCCTGGCATCAGGAGGAAGAGGAGATTGTGAAATGTTTTTACAGATTCTTAGCAGAAAATGAGAGAGGCTTTGCTCAACAATTAAGCCTGAAAGAGCAGCGAGGTCAGGAGCCCAGCAGTGTTTGCTTCCCATCTGGCTGGGTCCAGCAGAGCGTGCTGCAATCAGGCACTGAGGTGGCTCACTCAGCTCTAATCGAAGCTGATGGACCTGGCTGCAAAATAACGCCAGTTTTGAACTCTGCCAAAACACCACAGATTGCTACTGGCCAAAAAAGCACCTCAGCAATCTTCTGGAATAAAATTCAAACTTAACAAGAGTTGTATCTTTTTTTATTTCCAAGAGTGCCTGGAGAGAAGAGCTGCTGACAGCCGCTTGGGGGTGAGTTTAGCAAGGGAGATTCAGAAGCTTCCTCAGCTCAGCCGGGAGGGATTTCGTCATTAAACACAACGTGCCCCACCCTCCATCATACCTGCTGTCTCTAAGTACAGCGCTCAGAACGCTCTCAGAGCAATGTCCCTCACTGAGGTTATTAAAGCAAACAAAACACCTTGCACATGTCTTAATAGGAAAGAACCACATAATGAACATAGAGAATTCCCTGCAACTTTCAGCTCAGTGATACAAACGAGCACCTGATAATAAGGAACTCCCACGAAGTGACAGGACAGACAGACTCTGGCAGCAGTGGGGGGAGATTATCTGGGCCAGGATTCCTCTTTGCCCTGTATCCCACACCCAGCTCTGCGTTTTCAAACCTGCCTCTCATGAAATGAAACATATGCAAATATGCATTTCCATCTAGACTCGCCTTAATAAAAAACGTGTCCAAAAGAAATATTTTAACTTTATTTTTTAGATTAGAACCGCCTACATGCAAAATTTAACCGATTTAAGACCACATTAGCTGGAAAAGGTTGCCCAAAGAAGCTGTGGATGCTCCATCCCTGGCAATGTTCCATGCCAGGGTGGATGGGGCTCTGAGCAACCTGGTGGAGCGGAAGGTGTCCCTGAGCACGGCAGAGGGGCAGAACGGGGTGATCTTCAATGCTCCTTCCAAACCCAACCATCTTGTGACTCTGTGACTATGCTACTAAAATTCTAAGAGACTACCAAGCAAGGTCTGGAAGAGTTTTCTTCCTTTCCCCCGAGCCTGTCTGCAGGCAAAACTGCAGTCGGGCTCAGAGGCTCCCAATGCTACAGCAAAATTACAGCTCCCAGCGGAACGTTTAAAACAAATCTCTGACCACGGATGGACTCACGAAGACCATCCGTGACCCACTGAAATTCCAAAGTACTTTCCTGGTTGCCTACGGAGACCTGGCTGGTCACAGCTCCCCACTGTTCCCAGCAATCCCAGAGCCTATCCAGACTCGTCTGCAACACAAACACATCTCGCACTTGCACACAAAGATAGGAATTACAAAGCCCATCTCCTGCATCTTCCTGTGCTAGTCCCCACAAGAGGGAGCACAGGACAAAAAACTCATTCAAGCTGAGGCTGCCAATTGTCTGCCGAAAGGCAACGGGTAATATTTTGCTGCATCCTCCCATCCTGCCGTACCTGTGATCGTTCCATGCACCTGCGTCCCATTCTTCAGCTCAATGGTCACAGTCTCATGGCTCAGCTTCATCAGAAACCTGGGAATTAAAAACGCATTTAAAAAATACTCTAAACCCATTCACTTCCACATAAAGCCGTATGTGTTCAACAGGCAGCACCAAGCAGTTCCGTATCTTGAGCTCCCAAAAACGGCGCTCAGGGATTCTGCTGGGGATGGTCAGTGACACGCACCACGTCCTGCCCAGCCACCGGGAGCTGGGAGGCTTGAGCGACACAATGCAGGATCCAGCATTTACTTCCAGGAGAAAGGGCCATTACTGTACAGAGAAGGAACCATTTTAAAACCCATTACAATCCCGGGAAGGCAACGCTAACCCAAGTCGGGGGGGTTTCCCTCGGAAAAGGGGAAGGCAGGCTTTGCCGAGCGACCCGCGCAGGCCCCGGGTGGGAGCGCGGCCCGGCACAGCGGGGCCCCCGCCCGGGCCAGCCCCTCCTAGGGCCGCTCCCGCTCCCGGCCCGCGCTGGAGGGAAGAGCGCGGAGCGGCCCTGAGCGCGCGGGCTCGCCCGGCGCGGGCAATCCGCCTCCATCCGCCGCCATCCGCGCCCAGCCGCTCACCTGACGAGCTTCATGGCGGCGGGCGGGCGGGCGGCCCCGGGCGCGTAGCGGCGGCGGCGGGCGGGGAGCCCCTGCGGAGCGGAGAGCCGAGCGCGGCGGGGCGCAGGCGCCTCTCGGTCGGGCCGCGCCGGGCCGCGCGCAAGAGGATGCGGCAGTGGCAGCGCCCCCTAGCGGCCCGGCGGAACCGCCGCCAGTGCCGGGCAGCGCCTGCTTCCGCCCCTGGGGGAAAGAGCGGGAAAAGGGAATGGGGGAAAGGTGAGCCTGGGGGGTGGCAAAGAGGGATGGGGGAAAAAGAAGGATGGGCAGGGTGTGAAGGAGATGTGGACAGAAGTGAGGGCGCTTGGTCTGTGAACACCTGGCTTTTTGTAAGGTTTTACAAGTACCACCTTGCCTTCCTTAATTAAAAATAAATTTTAAGAAACGTCCCCCCACGTCATTTTAAACCTGCTTTGAGCTTTATAAATAAGAAAAAATCCAAGGCCTAGAACCTGTAAAGTACTAATTTCTTGTGAAAAAAAGTTACAGCTTCAGGATCCAGACTATAATAGCAACGATTTTCTCTGTGTGTCAGTCTCTTCACCTAGTGAAGGTAAAAGGGAAAGAAGACGACATCTTGAATTTCACCTATCGGTACGGTCAATGAGATGCTGAAGTGCCCTTGTGAGGAAAGGGGCAAAGAGGCATTGACCCTAAGCAGAGGTGACGCTGGGGATGCAGCACTGGAACACTCCAGCCTCAGTGGCTCCGGACAGAGATCCTGCCACGGCTGAGAGGGGCAGAACATCACACCGGCACTGCAGGAGATCATCCCTGTTCGAGGGATGATCCCCACCTGCTATGAGCACACACAATACTGAAGCACCCTGCAGGCACGAAACAGTTCCTAAGGAACAATTTGGGAACAGTCTGTTCGAAAGCACAAAATGCACTGCAGACAATACATCTAGAAAAGTTGAACATTTTATTGTCATTTAGAAGTAGTACACCATTTGTGATTTTAGAAATACAGACTCTTTGCAAAGCACTGAAACACAGGTGCCTTCCAACTTCTAAAACATACAGTATTCTACATCTTACAAACCTTTCATATTAGCAATTCAAGTTTGGTCTTTAATGCAACAAGTTCTTCACCAAAGATGCAACAACTTAGTTCTAGACTACAAGACAACTGAGCCAAGTTTTGAACTCCACCTGCCAGTGAGCCACCAGAACCATTGCTTTCAAATACTGAGTCTATGATGTTCTTGTACTTTGTGCCATGAGGGAGCTCACCTTTGAAAATTTTAAGTTAGGAGGATTTTCCAGTTAGCCACCAACTGGTATTTTTCCATTACAGCATCTAGAAGCAAATGGATACTTTGCAAGTACTAGTGCTCATGAACAGGTTATGTTTACACAAAACCCAGAGAGGCCTCCAGAAACATTCAAGGTTAAAATGAACAGCTGCAAGAGAGAAAAAAAAAAAAAAAAGAAGAATATGTACATATTTTCAGTCATAACACAAGGGAACACTGGAGCATCAGTGTTTTGTGTTCTAGCTTCAATAGTGACACCTGTGCTAGTCCTAGTAGTATTCTACATGTTTGTCCCTTCCCCCCATTTAAATTTTATACTCGCAATCTGAATATACAGCTGTACTTACAGGAAATATTAAACAATGCACAGCGCCTTAAGCATGTTCCATGTCTGGTTTTGAACAAACCATACAAAATAAGTGACAAAATAGTTTAAAATTGGTCCTTATTTTTATACAGCTTGGAAGCACTAAATTTAAAGACACACATTAACCAGCACAAATTAGTCTGCAGTTTGTTTTTTTTCTCCTTTTTTTTTTTCCTTAAAAGAGTGTGTTACAGTATCATGCATGAAAAGCAAGCTGCTGCTCCCACTTCGAAATACAGAGTTTAGACTTACTGCTTTCTCCTCAGGCTGTTATTCCTTCTTTCATAAATTATTTCAACATAACCAAGGACAGAAGCAGCTGACTAGCAAAACAATATGAAGTTCATCTTTTATATTGTAACCCATTCTTAAAGTAATGAAGTACTTTGGAACTTTAGCATAAGGAAGGTTGAATAAACACTGCAAAGGACTTTTACATTCTTTGATTTTTGTTTACATCTTCAGAAAGAAAATTCTACATTTTAACTCACTAACTACTGGATTTTCATATGGAGACTGTAGTATTGAAACAGTGCAAGACATTTGCAACTTCAGGAACATCCAATTACACTGCCCTTTCACCCAAACAATGATTAGCAGAATATTGCATCAGTTCTAGATAAACAAGACAGGACAAAAACCTTGTTTTAGAATAGAATTAGGATTCAAATATCTCTATTTAGTGAAAAGAATCCACACATGAATATGCACGAAGGACTCCTTAACACAGACTTTTTATCACAACAAATGCAACCCAGCTGTAAGTCTGGACCTAGACCTTTTATTGGTATGAAGCCATATTTGTTCAGAGACCCCTATCAGATGTTCCATTATTAATGCTTCAACATTTGGGTATTTTGAGACGTGAACAGCATCAGAGCTCTCTCCTATCAAGACCAAAAAACCAGCTGAAACAACCCAGGTGGAGCAAGAGCTTAAGCTCCAAACATTCCAAACACCAAAAAGCTGGCTTTTGTCTTCCCATTACCCCAGTAAGAGTGGAGCTCTGTCCACTAATGCAATATTCCAAAGACCATTGCAACTAAGACTGTCTAGTCAGGTCTCAGTTGAAAGCTACCACCACCACGGGACACCGTTTCCTTACCCCTGACCCCCCCATTGCCAAGGAAGAATGTTCATAAGAGCATTTCTTGGTGTGGAAAGCAGGTCAGTAGAGACTCCAAGTGTGGCCTGAAGAATCCTCAGTACCAAGCCGCTTTCCACACACACAAATTCAGTCCATCTTTTCCTTCTGGACCAGTTTGGGTGCATCTACAAAATCCTTGCCGTTGTAAAGGATGATAGCAAAAGTTCCAAAGCTGGCGCTTCCCCAGAAGAGCACATAGGCCAGTGTCTCAGTCCATGTATCACCTGAGAAGGAGAGCCAGGTAAAGATTTTAGCTCATTATCTCCAATTGGCAGACAGTTTTACTTTCAGACAAATGCAAATATTTCAATCTCTCCCTCAGAAATGAAATCAGAAGTCTTTCACAGATCTTTTTCTGCTTCCTTACCTTGGAAAATTTATATTTGCACACACAGTTCTTGGAACACATTGAACAGATCTACGGAAGTCAGTCAAGAACTCTTGCAAATGTTAGAAAACTCAAGGCAAAAGCAGAAGGCAAAAAAACCTTTACCACTCCCAACACAGATTTAAATTAAAGGGAAATCAATCAGAACCAGGCTTATGCCTGTATCTGACAGTTCTGAACTGTCTTTCTGCCCAAATTTAGACAGGTATTCCTCTGGGGCTTCATCCAGCCTACAATAAAGCTACAGGTCTACCAAGGTGCATCTAAATTTGTGGATAATTAACTCTGCCTTAATTGAGGTCTACATGAGTTTTAACATTGATTTCTATAGCACCTCAGTTTTTTCCACATTAATGATACAATGCTAAACCTCAATCTTCAGAGCCATGTTCAAACACCTTTTAGAATGACTGACAAGCAATTCTATACTGAACAGTTACTGGTAACCATTTACACAAAGTTCACAGAGAAAGAAGCCAGTTTTATAAAATTAAACTCAGTGACTTACCAGCCATTAGCAAACAAATAATGCACATGGAGAAAGCAACCACCATAATAATAGGCAACTGAGGAAACAGAAACAGAATAATCACTTGATACAGCAGTACATGTGTTCCTTAATTTCCTTTAAGATGAGTTGTACTGTAAAGCTATTTACTTGCTTTGCTTCTCAAGTCACTTGCATTGAAGTACAAATAAAAGTTTGGACAGTTCCAAAATTTGGAAGACTGTCATCAATGTTTAGAATTGAAATACACCTCCTGTGCATTAGAAGAGGTTGAGGTTTGTGCTTTGTTTAAAAAAAAAAAAAAAAATAACGAAACCAACACACCAGTTAAACCCATTACATTCCCAAATCCCATTTCAAATAGAAAGGGAAGGATGGAAAAAATGAAAAAAGTAGGGGTTTTGTCTAAGAGTTAATGCTTCTGCATGAAGCATGAGAAAAGAACTCCACAAGATTCTTCTGCAGAAGGAAACAGACATTGATAGTGACTAGTAGAATTTTCCCCCTTCCACCTGGTGAAGCATATTTTAAAAAAAGAAAGCAGCAGTTTTTCCAATACCTCAAGGACAGTCCATTTTCTGTCAAGGGAACAGTCTGGGTTTAATCCTATAAGCAGGTATCAGAAACATTACCAGATTACAGGGATGTGTCATGACTAACAGACAAGTCCTGCTCAGGCATAATGAAGCCAATGACTGAATGGTTGTGCCTCTCTTATCACAAATAAAGTCTCCATACTCACTGCTAAGAACTTCCAATCTTTCTTCACATGTAAAGGACTAGCAGGTTCTACTTCATCCACTGAGTAATTTCCAAGAAAAAGATCAATCGCATCCTGGAAGAAAAAGGGAGGGCAAGAGTTAGAATGCACAGCAGTGTTTATCAAATACACTTCCCCATGGTTAAAAGCTTTACTTACTTGTCTAAATCCATCAGAAAAGTTGTTTTTGTAGTAACGTATTAATGAGTTCCAGCCATCCATTATTAAGCCCCACTGAGTTCTCTTCCCAGTTCTGTAAAAAGAAGTTGTTAAAAATGTTTAAAATCGATGTATAAATTCAGGACTATAATTTCAGATTTACATTCTGCCATTATCCAGACATGTACTACATTAAATGAACACCTGCACAGTTTATCTAGTGCTGCCTCTGCATTATTACCACACATACCTGTAACAAAACTGGAAGACAAAATGACACATCTTTCCATCAGACAACATAAATGTGCATCTTCATGGCACACTGCCTCAGTTTTCATTTTCAGATACTTTTTTACTTACTTTACTTTCATGTAATCACAGCAGAGAATCTGGAGATTTTAGTCTGAATTTTTACCAACTGAATCATTGCAAAAAACCTCATTTATAGCCTAAACCCCAGATTAATAACCTTCTCAGATATGAGGACTTGAAGAAAATCCCAAACATGCTCGAAGACCCAGAAAGCCCTTTCAAGAAAGGCTGACTTACCTTGTGTAATCAGTCTTTAAGGCACCAGTTCCAGCATATTGTTTGGCACAAGCATTGGCATTATCAGCCCATGCTGTGAATAGGAAAACAATAAGAAATATTACGGAAGTTATATGCTCTCTTCAGTGAAAAAGTTGTTGTTTGAACGCTATAAACAGCCTACCATTTTTGTAGATTTTCTCAAAGTCTGCCTGCTCTTCAATTCTCTGTCCCACATGCAGAACACCTAGTCTCTGGAATAAAAAGCACATTGAGGCTTGCTAGGAGTTTGATAGAAAAACTAGGATTTGCTTTCAGAAAGAGCTGTATTTATCAAACTTGAGTCTAGTCAATGCAGTTCAAGTAAGTAGTACACTAACTCCAATATGCAAGCTCTTACTGGAGCATTCTAATTACATATCCATTCCAAATGGAAAGCCTCTCTCCTCTTCCAGCTTGTCAAAGAAGAGTAAAACATTTACCTGAAGCTGGGCCTGTAGAGACCTGCGTGCTAACAAGCTCTGGATCACGTTAGTCCGATCCAGGCAGTCCATGCAGTTACTGCGGAATGTTCCTTCCTGCTGAGTCACAATTTTACCCTCCGAGTCAACTAGAAAGTAACTAACACATATGACACAGGTATTTAGAGATAACAGTCCATATAAGCCACATGTTTTCACAAGTAAATATCCTAGCAACCAAAACACAATTGTCCTGAGCATTTGATTAGTGCTCAGCCATGTCTTTGAACTTTGATGCGTCCCTGAATTCTTGCCAGGCTGAAAAACAGCATCAATGGATGAACATTTAGCAAGCTCAGGGCAGTATTCATTCTTACCATTCAGAAAGTCAATCAGCAATATTGAGTTATATACCACTCAGAAGAGCAGCTTCTGGTGCAAAATCAGGGACTTGTGGAGTTTTCTTCCCCAGCTATTTTAGTGTTCCAGCTCCACAGATATAAAGATCATTAGCAGAGCCTAACAGCAGAAGTAACCAGATTTGTTTATAAGTGGTCACCAGTTGAATCCAGTCACCAATGCACAAAAAGTCATCTAAGTTGTCAGGCATACATCTTCCAGGAAGGTACTCAGACTTTTCAAGGGTGCTTGCAAAATATGGAAAAATCTGCTACTGCCATATGCCATTCTCTCCATTATGTGAACATGGGGGGGAACCAGACATTCCCCTTTGCATATGCTAATTATTACCTCAGTCATTTAAATCCACTAAACCAGGTGTTTCCAGAAGTTGATAACAAACAGCTCATTCTAAATACTGAATTGCACACATGCATTCCAATGTTGAGCTGATAGAACAAATATTCCAATCTACTTCTCAGCTGGATGTGTGAATAGGACAGAAATATGCCAGTCCTGCCACAGTATGAAACTTCCAGTTGTCTGCAGGTTTACAGATTATAAACTATAGATTAAGTTACTCCATTATGCAATTATGAACTTTGGACTAACATGCAATCCACTGTTACTGCAGAGTATTTTTATCAAGTCTAGAGTGGTGCACTACTACAATAAGGAGCCTTAGAAGCTCCTTTTAAGAGCCATTTTCATCATTCTTGAACTAGTTTTCTTAAACCATGTTTTACATTGTTGAAGACTACAGCAGACAATAATGCCTGTGAAATCTTCCTTTTCCTCCCCAGGTTTTGCCTACAATTGATATTAGGATAAGACAGTGGTTATTATCCTAATTAAACAGAAATGTCTCCTCTTAAATGCTGCATCTCTTACAGCTGCTCGAAAAAATTAAAAACTAACAAAAAACACATCCCTGAACCCGTCTCTCCTTTCTGACAGATCTTGCACAACTCGATTTAGCCTGCAAAAAATGAAAGTTGTTTATATCCCTAGGGATTGAAAAACTATTTTCTATGAAGATCAGAACTCAGACTTTTCTGTTCCTATTTAAGCAATAGTTATTAGAGATGAAATAAAACTAGTTAAGTTAGAGCCAGCCTAATCTTGAGAAAGTCTTCAATTTTGTATCTTGTTTTAGATACGGCATTTTTTTTCTTCATTACAAAGAAATCTGGTTATTTTCTATGCCTCCAAAGGCAGCTGACAGTAAATAAGTTAAGGGGTTCAGTATTAATTCTAAGAATGAAGAATCTTTGCTGTACAGGAAAACCCTACAATCTTATTTCTCCTTATTTGAGGTGCTCAAAGTAATTTTATTCATTAGGTCCTTATGAGTTTTTAAGACGTTTTTGTTGTAGTGGACAGAGGATATTAACTATAATGTGGTTAACTTTTATCATTCCTGTAGCCATCACTCCAGGCAAGAGACTTTATTAACAAGACTCCTGTTCTAGTCCACACCTTACCTTATTTTATCAGGATAGATATCCCACTGCTAGTTTTGTAATGTCTTAGCTGATCTGCTTTGTGCTTTAGTCACAAGGCTTCAGGAACAGGAAGGAAGCAATCAGAAAAGCAGAACAAAGTAAACTAATCCCTGGCAATCTATAGGTCTACAACTAGCTATGACCAAAAACACACTGTGGAACTAAAGATTTAAATTGATTTGGAAAATCTATATTACTAAAGAAAATGAGAATTTGTCTCACTGTGGGTTACTTATATTAGCAAGGGCTAACAACCAATGCCAGTATAAGGTTTGGAGCAATGTGTGTTAGAGAAAACACTTTTACAAATGCCTGTGGAAGGAACACCCAGTATTTTAAGCTATCTGGCAGAATAGTTTGCTACCACTTGGTCAACACCACCTGGAATTACTAAGGATGAAAAAAATTATAATCTAAGGAGACTTTCTTTTAAATAGCTCCAGCTGTATGCACGTTCATTTCTTCATCTATCCTTCCACCCAACCTTACAAAGGCAGCTCTTGTTACAACTCAGGGTTGATGCAATTCTCAGACCAACTTTATTGAGAGGTAATATGGGCTCTACATGTTATCCCCCACCAGGCCTCTAACCTTGCACATGGTGTCAGCAAGACACCAGAGATATGGACACACTAATGCATCTTCTTCACAGATTATAGGTCTGTATTACTGTGCCTTATTGCAACACAATAGGAACTGTGAGGAAGTGATCTCACTTTAATAGCACAGAAGGTGAAAGAACTGCAGAGCCTTACCTGAACTCATCTTGCTGGTCTGCCAGTTGATCCATCAAAATCTGAAGCCGATCCCACCTCATCCGACTGCACTCTTTATGGAAGTCAAACGCCACATATCTGTTCAGAGAGAGAAGCATTTCTTCAGATTACACATGTACTGCAGTCAAGGTTACAGAAAACCCTACTGCAAAAGGCTCATCTATAAAACAGGTAGTGACAGAGGATTTGTTTTTCTTTAGAGATGACTTTCAGCACAACTGCAGATTTTGTCAGTGCTCTGTCATCTTCCTGATGCTGCACCCTTAGTACGAATGGGGACACCACTTAAAATTCTTTACAAAATGCCACTAGTCTAGGGAAGCACACATTGAGTACCAAGCTCCATGTATGTTCCGGCTAATATTTTTCCTCCAGAAAACACAGAAAGGATACAAATCTTATTTAATGTCTTTTTTTTCCCCACCAGGATTCTTTTGCTCTCTGTTCACTTTGAACTAGACACAGGTGTTGAAATCCAACATTTTTTGCTGGCATAATTCCCTTGATAACTCTAAAAACCCAAGACAGGTTCTGTTCAAGGAGCTAACCTAACTGTCATAAGAAAATTAAGCAGCTACTGACTTGGAATAAAATTTTAACAACCAATTTCTGGCAAAAAGTGCTCTAAATGAGTGGTGCTTGATTAATTAAACATTTGCATGTGTATGTTTGCTGTGAATTACAGGGCATTACACTCCTCCCCTCAAGCATTCATAACCCAAAAGTTATTTGACAAGATTTCAGGACTGTGCATGAAGAAAGAGGGTCTATATACACTGAAACAAGTAACTGAAGTCTCAAGTTTGACTGTGGCAGGTAAAGACCATCGAAAACAATTAACCAAGAAAGCAGATTTTGATCGCAATAGTAAAATAGGGCTGCCCAACACCACTTTTGAACACATCCAGAATATCACCAAAATGCACCTTCACATAATTTCATATTTTGGTTTCCATCACATGACTTCATAGCAAAAACACACAGAATAAAAAAACACAGCACAGTAATTTCAAGGATAAAGTAGAGGGGCAAATATCTGTGGGAGCTGGATGCAAGCCCTCCCTCCAGAAGTTAATGAATGCAAGCACAGACAGGTTGTAAAATTGTGTACTGCACTCCATATTCCCACAAAGAGATGGATTTTTTCATAATCCAAGTGCATTCTCCACTCTTGGCCCATTGTTACACTGAACTCCAGGCATTTAAATTACTTGTTCCCCTTGCTTTCCATCCTGTTTTGCTCACACTCAGCACTCTCACTAAGTTAGCAATGTAACCAAGGCCTTTTGCCAGAAGCTACTTCCACAGGGCATGATTTTCTTTTTCCTAAAATGCAGAAGACCTCCCTTGCATACTATGACTCAGTCAATACTGACATTACCATTGCCTCCGAATTTCCCTCTGTATTCTGCCTGTGTCCTTTCTTAGCAAGTTACTTCCTAAAGACAAAATGCAAACAACACAGAGTTTGGTAAAGGCCCCCAAAGAACTGACCACTCTGTGGGTCTCAGAGGCAATGCTTAACTTTTAACACTAAATGTATCACTTCATGTCACACGTACCTGACCATTCCATTTGCCATGCTGTTCACCATTTTTGAAAAGGTTTGCTCAAGAGGCTTCTCTGAGCCTTTTTGGTTAACCTGGGAAAAGGGAAAACAGACAGAATTACTCAAAAGCCTGCTTAAAAGAACAATCACCTTTTCAGGTAGAAAAATTGGAAGCATACCAAGTTGACAATCATTTGCTTTCCATAGCTAATTATTTGCGAGTCAAAATGTCTTTGGAAGCCATCCATCTAGAAGAGAAAGGAAATGTGTTGACAGATTTACACTACTATTAAGATCTGTGCTTTACAAGAAAGCTCCATTATTATATTTTTGATGACTCTTACAACTAAGTGTTTGTGTTCTCTATTGTACCAATACATTCCCACTTTCCTCCTCCCAGTCCATTCAGTTCTCCTCATTAAACATTCTACAGATAATGAGTATTGTACAGCTACTAAAATTGCTGCAAACTGGATCCAAAGAAAAACTACCCTCACTGATGTCTGCATTTTTTTGGCCTTTGAATTCATTATAACAAGTACAAGGTTTCTTGCTATTACTTTAAAAAAATAGTGCTCAATCCAGTATTGCTGGTTTTTATTCTTCTGATTACAGTTTGCTACCACACAAACATGAGCCCAGTAACATGTTAAAACCCTAAGACACAAACACTCACATACATGGTTTACTGACTTGCTGATCTGTGGCTTTGGTTTATACTTGAGGTTTGGTCTTTGAGACCAGAAAAAAGGAATAGATCCACGGGTCTGCAAAAGAATGGTAATTGTTTTAATCAGCAGAATTTACAAAACCCACTTGACAATTAAAAATAAAGCAGACAGATTCATTTTGTTAACCTAATTCAGTCTGTTTAGTTTTATTTGCATATTTTACATACAATCTATATTTAAAAGCATAGAGAGAACTAGCTAGCTATGTATCTATGTCCCTTGCAGTGACCTTACCTGAACAAATGATGCTTTGCTCCCCTTGTAATGCACAATTTGTTCTGTCTCAACAAAGTTAGCAGCATGCCCTTCTGAATCAATACCTGTGTAGGAAAAAGACTCTGTTAGACAGCTCAGCCTGTCTGCAAAATAGTGACAGTACGTCACCAAAAGGCTTCCTTCCTCTCCCTTTCAAGTCCTCACAGGAAGTACAGAGCTGCCTGACAACATAAAATTAAACAAGCCTTTGGTAAAAGTTTAACATGATCTGCGCCAAATTTAAGCAGAACTGTGCTTCTTCAAGTTAACACATGTCGCTATTTCTAGCACTAGAAATTATCATTTAATATGAAATAAAATACCAGTGCTCTGACACCAAAATATTCACAATTCTGTAACAATAATACTGCAGACACAGACTAAAAGCATGCATGTTGGGTCTAAGAACAAAGAAAGTAATTTAAATTCATTTCTCCATTTGCTTTTTAACTTGAAGCAATTAGAGAACACCACTCAGGGCTCCCCTGCCAGCACCAGTGATGCTCTTAGCTAGATTTACTGCTAGACCAAAAGGGCTATTACACTTGCATTTAGCACCAATGAAAACAGCCACATGTTAAAAATCACTACAAAACTTTTGCAGTTATGTCTTAAAGACATGAAGAAGAATCAGTTTTAATAAATAACAAAAAATGCTTCAGTTCCTAATATTTTCTTTGGAGGAAGAACCTCAAGACA
The DNA here is from genome assembly GCA_032173965.1 of Sitta carolinensis. Taxonomy (NCBI): domain Eukaryota; kingdom Metazoa; phylum Chordata; class Aves; order Passeriformes; family Sittidae; genus Sitta; species Sitta carolinensis. The sequence continues at coordinate 46,144,403 of CM063284.1, read as the reverse complement.
AACTAAACAATGTTTTTTTTTGCAAGTCATTATACAGCAATTACTCTTAAAGGTAACTCACATGTGCAGACAGAAGACATATTTTTGAAATAAATAATTTTTTTCTTTTACCTCTTACATAGTAGCGTACACCAGCCCTGAAACAGCTTCTTCTGGAAACAAGCAGCCAGTCAAAACACTTGCCATTAATAGAACAAGAGTGCATAGTGATAACTGATGAACGACACTAAGGAAAACCCCCAACGTTTCATTAGGATATTTTTATACATCAATAGGTAGGAAACATCAAAGAACCAAGAGACTACATTCAAATAAATCTGTAAATGTTCATCACCCCAACAACAGTTGAACATCAGACTTGAGAGACAGTAACAATACAGGATCAATATGCACATTGCAAAACAACACTCTATGGCGATGTCACTGATGAACAAATATTAAAACTGCTGTAATTTTGAGAAAATATGATTCTAAAGAAGTTAATTCTGGGTTTTATGGTCCTAATTAAAAATTAAGAATCCATATCATCATAATTTTATTAGACTACCTTAACAGTTTCTTGCCCCTATTACTTTTAAAAATTAACAGCTATTTCAAAAAATACCCATTCAAAATTTTTTGTAGGCTTTTAGAAGAATAAATATCTTGGGGTATACATTTTGCAGCCATAAGCACAACATACATCACATCTACAAATGCCAGAAATAGCAGTAAAATAGACTGGCTTTCAAATCCATGTGAAGAAAGAGAATGAAAACATACCAAGACTCCAGTATGAACTGCTCACACAAGAATGGTTTCCTGCCTGGGCTACATAACCAAAGTGCCAAATGCACCTGAGACTAACCAACAAATGGGCAATGACAACTAGTTTCAGCTTTAGTCTTGTTTTGTACTACTTACAGTGGTACTTATTTGGATTGCAGTAAGCTATCAAGTCTAATAGAGACCAGCACTCATGAAAAATTTCTCCAGGTAGATTCACCAGCTTGTATGCTTTGCCCCTAAAAACTGACACCTATCACTCTAAAGCAAGCAAAAGATGAAAATGGTCAATTTTTAAATTACTGTACTGCAGTCTTCTCCTTTTTGAAGAATCTAGATATTTCATCTCAAGTGTAATTTAGGTTCTGCATCTATGATTCAAATGGAACAGAAAGCAGCTGTACCACACATAAGCACCTCAGCTACGCTAAAGGACACACCGATTTCATACATGAGTCATCTTCATTTCTGTTAGTATTTAGGTCAATACTGTTTGTAAACAACCCCAAAAATATAATACAAATTGGCCCCATCCAGAATGTTCTCATAATTCATAAATTAAGGCTAAAAACCACCCATTCCTCTGTTTTCCTGGAAAATTACTGCCAGGTCCTCCACCCTTTAATTCAACATTTGTACAGCCAACAGTATTCTGCAAGAAAGGTTACCTCTAGCCTTAGCTGCTTAGCAATTGTCAGCCTATTTTCTGTTGGCAATCCATCCTCACTTAAAATGACAACTTGCTATTAGCAACTTCCACATATACAGATAAGGACAAGACAGAATTTATTGTTCTTTTGAAGGGCGTTGGTTTGGAACAGCAAGGGAAATATTAAGCATAGTTTAGGGCTTCAGGTGATCAAAATCTCAACTATCCAGTCCATTATTCCTCATCACTGCAAGACTAGAAGTCCAATACACATAGTTGAAACAATATATTTGGGTTTATATGGGGGAAAAAATTTAAAAGAACCTTTGATATTATTGAAATATCTACAGTGGCACTGTAACAGTTCTGATGAGGGGGTCTTCCTAGCATTTTTATCACTAGAAATCCCGTTTCTTCAAATTCCTGAGTCCTCTAAGGTTTTGCTGTAATTCTAATTTAATCAAACATTACTTATGCTAATCATTTATACAGTGAAAAAACAGGATCTAGGAAGGTGTTAGTTGCAGTCTATCAGTTGTCAATTGCAATTTACCCAGAACCAGTAGGATAAGGATTAGGGTGTTTCGATGGTTCCCTTTTGTTATCTTTCCTTTGTCTCTCTGCCTACTCTCACAATGTTTTCCATTAAATGAAGTCACAGGAAAGGACTGGAGATCTGCCGGCTGCTGACAGTACTACTAGATTAACTGATTCCATCGGGAAGCCATTCGCTGCACACACCTGAGAGGCCTTTGTAATGGAGCAACAAAGCAGAACATGGCATGAGTTGCTCCATCTAGTCTTGACAGACCTTTTCGTGCTGTCAGTCCCTGAATGAATTTGGCTGCCATGGGATTAAGCCAACTGAGTTATAATAAAACAGCACAAGCAAGATGAAGTGGGTGTTTTTCAATTGCATATAAAGTCACAGAAAAATCTACCTACTGCAGCTCTTCTGAGAAATCTCCACTGAAAACCACTCACTGGAATGATAAATTCACTGAATGCTGTTATGCATTGTTTCCATCAGCAGAACCCTTTTCCAGATGTTTCTAAGAGTTCAAGATTTCACATGGGTTTTTTTTCTTCCTTATCAAAGAAGTGGGGTTTTCTCTGTTGAAGGGGATGAACTTCTCTGTGCTAGGTCATGTACTAACTTTGACAGGAGATGTAAATAAATAATAAAATGCTACAGGTCAGAAATTGCAGCAAGCACAACTTCTGATTGCCGGAGACCAGTTCTCAGGCAACTACCTGACGACTTACTGTTGATCACACACTGCCTCCAGAAGGCATTCAGCTTCCTTGCAGCATTCACCCCTTCTCAAAAATAAACTCATGACTGCTTTGCTAAAAAGACTGTTTCCCAAAGCGTTGGTGCAAGAAAAGCAGCTGCCCAGGAAAAGCATTCCAGGAGCCTTCAACAGAACTTATCCTTTTATTCATCAACACCCATAAGCACTCCTTCAAGCCAAAACCGTTCTCCCTTATTTTGTATCTAAAGTAAATGCATCCTTATAGCAAGATAAAGTACTAAAGCTGATGGAAGAGCATTTGACATATTAATCTTAACTTTCCCACTCAAAGACAGTTATGCAAGCCATGACTGTAAAATTAAATACATTAAGCCTTCAAAGCAGAATATTCAAGGGAGTTAACACACAAGTGGGCTATCAAACAATATGTAACACCCATATGTGAGTAAACTATAATTTACTTCTGACAAGGTGCTCTGTGTTACAATTGCCAGTGTGACAACAAAACAGCCTCAAAGCAGCCATTTTGCTACTGGATAACCCATATCCAGCACTCAGTTTTTACAACACAAAAGGATACATCCATGCATCACTGGCGTAGCAAACCTATGGATCTGAAACACACAAATAAATATATGTTAAAAATATGAAATACTAGTAGCCAAAAAAGGTAAGGGAATGACTGTTCTTTGCCTAAAGATTTTCATGTGCTTTACATAATTTACTTTTTGTTTAGAGTAAAATGTTCCTTTCTGAGAAAAGTTCAGGGAAAACAGCAACATGTCCCTTATCAGCAGAAGGGAAAAAGTGAAAGCCTAATCCTAATTAAGCAGCCTGGACAAAAAACAAGCTGCTTTATCCTCCCTATACATCACATTTACTCTCCTATGAACACGCCAGATATAAAGCAACACTTGCTGAAAATCTTTTGACATGGTGTGTTTGCTCTTCCTCTACAGTAGGACATATGCAGAGATAGCAGTTATAGAAGTAAGGTGTATTTTTATGTGATTAATACTCAAAATGCTTGTTTCAGGGTTTTTCCTATCCTGACATTCCTGAATAACTTAATCTTGCATGAAAACTTTAAAGTTCAATACTAGAAGTCAGAAATCACATACTTCTTTACCTAAAAGTGTTCCTGCATCAAGACACCTGTAATCAATGTGAGAGAAGTATAGCCTAAAAGTATCAGTCTTTTCCCTTTTCAGCTTCTGTGTTTTGTCCCCTAGGTCTGTTTTCACTAGCCAGCCACATTTGGCTTTTCTTTGCCGTTCCCACCACAGCTTCTCTCTCACTTCCCAAACTTTATTTGTGCAGCACTATGCAAACTTTACACCCAGACATATGCCCCTGGAATATGCATAACAGCCCTTCTCTAATTCATATCTTCACATTCCAGAAGCACTGCACAATCCAGCCTTTTGGAACAGTGCTGTCTAACGTAACAGCACATCTCCACAGGTTACTGAGGCAGAAATAGAAGCTGTGCGTCACTTGCTTTGATAAATGCAAAGTACTGATGGAGAGAGGAGGCTGCTGTAGTGCAGGCAATCCAAGGAGTTTAACAGACAGGATGTCTCTGGTAAGAAGGAGCTTAGACAGTCTGGCCATTAAGGTACCACTGCTGTGGCTCATGGTCATGCACTTGTATTTGCTGGACTAAGTGAATTCAAAGGCTACACTGTGTTAGTCTTCATTTGAAACAAATTGGCGGAGTCTAAACTGCCAGTCTTACTCTTAATTACCAGCTTTATGATCTATTCATTAGGAAAATGGAATTTAGACTGCACCCACAGAGAATGATATGAGGAAAAAAGTGATGAACTGGACCTTGCCTATACTATACCCAAAGTTAAGTAAGTAGCTAAATTTCAAAATGCTTGAGAAGCATATGCTGTGCAGTGTAACTTCCCCCTTGGTTTATATGAGCAGCTACCTTCACAGCACTGTATCTTCAAATACAGACACTTCCAAAAAATTAGCTTTCTACAAGTACTACTGATGACATTGACAAAGTTGGAAGTTTGAAAGCAGAAGACTCACTGAGCTAAACCAGATGATGATTAGTCATGTTATACTAGATTCTGGCTGTCTCAAAGAAACAGAATCACAAAAAGCTGTTGCATACTTAAAGCAAAAGTATATTTGTTCTCTATTATGGTAATCATTATTACGTGTTTACCTCTGGTTGAGCAATAAATTCTCTCAGAAGGTGTCCATTCCATACAAACCGTGGGTCTGCCTGCAGCAAGAAAAAAGCCAACATGCTTTTAGAGACTGTCAGTTCTGTTTAATTCAACACAAAGGCACGCATCATATACATTTAGCTGAACAAGTACAAAGAGAGATGAAGTTCCCTTCTTTTATCAGTAGCCTTCATATCCTCAACTAGAAATCTAATGACTGGGGAGAGCTATTCTTTTAACTACTCTTAAGGGTGTTGCTTGACACTTCTAAACCATTAACAAATGAGCTGCAAAACTTAATGCATTGGTGCCCTTTGCTGGTTTTTTTTCCTTCTACCAATACTATTACAAAAAAAGCAACAAACACAAATATCGAACAAAAATACCCACACTCCAAACACAGACGAGACTTCTCTTGCAGAGGCAAACTGGAGATGTTCAAAATTGCCATCATCCTTTTGGTAAGCCATTATATTGCAGCCATGGGCATATGAAATTACACTGCAATTATTTTAACCATCCAAGATCTGAATTTACTTGAAACTGATGCTTTTTTACTGTACTTTGCCTTTCAAACAACCTTCTGAAGAGACACAATTTTAAGGCACACCAATCCTTTTGTGTCCTTGGTCTCACTGGCAAGAGCACTGCCAGAGCAGCATTTGAAGATGCAAACAATCCCCAAATGTAAACAGTTTTTCCAATATTAAAAAACCAAACCAAAACAAAAGCCCATTGATATAGACACAAGAGAATTTCAAGTTCAAATTGCATTTGGCTGTTGTCTTTAAGACAAAAGCAGCATGCTAAATTCATGCTACACAAAAAAATTGGAATACTTTAGACAGAATACAACATCCCAAGACTGACAGTAGTAAACCCTGCAGTTCTATTCCACATTATCCTGGAAAAGAATATGAACTTAAGTACAATTAATTCCACTTTGGATTCCTTCCCCCCCATTCCAGGTAAAACGAATTACTTCCTACTCTCAATTTTTCTGCTTAGCTCCTTCTTCTTGTAATTAGTAGTGTTCAGTATTAGAGGCAAAATTTAACTTATTTTGGATTTTTTTGAATCATCTGAAGTGTACTTTAGGAAGTACTTTCAACTGCCCATCTGGAAGTGTGACATCAGATGAGAACAGATCCCTAGAACGTCATGCTGCTCACAAGCTATGAGACATGCATGGACCAGTGTGTTCAGACACAACCCCTAACAGCTTGGATAAAACACCAGCATTATTTAAACATCATCTGCATCAAACTGACTGACAATTGGCAAGACACAGACAGGAAGCAAGCTTAAATCCTTACCCTCTCTAGAAGGCTCATCTCCTGGAACTCCGGGCTTGTGTTGGCCAGCCGTTGCAGGGTGTGTGTTAGGTCATAGGTTGTTGAGAAGTAAAACCCATCCACGCTCAAGACATGGTTAAGCATTGATAAAAAAACTTTATTGTCCTGCAACTGTTGAGATGAGGAAAAAACAGAAGAGCTGTCATATACTACTATCAAAATATTATACTCTTGTAAGCTACCACTACTTTTCAAAGTGATGAGATGAATTTTGCTAGTGCTCTAGCAATACATGACATCATCCAGGGATTACCATACAAGAAGGAAAGCATGAGAGTGCAATTCTGATACCAGTTCACTGATAACTTGCAGCTAGCACACTGCAACCAAATTCTGCAACAACAGTGGAGAGCAGAGAACAGTAATTCCTGTGAGGTAAATAGCTCTGATATTAAAATAAAATAAAAACTGATATTAAATGAATTCTAACAACTTTCAAGGAAAAGAGAAGCTGTTAGTTTCCCTGAAAACCATTCAATCAAAAACAAAACAAGCAAGATGGCAAGACAAAAGAATAGTTATAAACTGTGTTCTGGTTCAAGTTCTGATTAGCCTCATTCCTTTTCTGAAGAAGGATCAGATTCCTTTTCAGCTCCATTGGTTAGACACCCTGACCTGCTTTTTCTTAATCCACTACACACTTGTTTTAAAAAAATCTTTCACCTATCCCTCCCTCAAAAAAAAAAAAAAAAGTCAATTCTTCCCTACTGGGTAACTATGTAATTGAACAATTCCATAAAGAAAGACAGGTAAGACAACAGCAATGCATTTTATTGGAGGGGCTGGCAGAAGAGCAAGCTTAACAGAAGCATTAGGAAGGGTGTATCATCTTAATAGAAGCAAAAATACACATCCATAAACTGTAGATGATATTCTAAGTTGTACCATGTGAGTTTATCATCTTGAATGCCATGATTTTATATACATCTACGCACAAATATTACAGCCATTCTAGTCACATGGACAAATCAGAGGAGGAATTGTTCAAAGAGCTTCCTAAAAAAATTCAAAACTTCACCAGATTAGGTCCTGTGGCAATGAACATTAACATACAATAACATTCCTCCACACTCTCCTAATCAATGCACCTACCTGAATATCAGTTAAGTGCAGCATGGTCTTTTTGTAGGAGAGGATGTCAAAGTCTGTTGCTTTCCAGATTGCATGACTGAAAATCTCACCTACTTTTTCTTTTTTGTTATCACAATAAGATATGTGCCTGTAAATCAGAAAGAACAAAGTTAGAAAAAAACCCCAAAACTGCATGTATTAAGAAAAGGAGTCTATAACCATATCAGAACACTGAAACCAACAGACTTTATGTTCTTCAGTGTCGCAAAAGCAAAATGTACTTGCTAAGCTATCCACTTCTCTATGCTCAGACATCTTGAGCTGCTCATTAAGTTCAAGGAATTTAAAAAAAAAGTGGACAAGATAAAGTGTCACCTACTCTTACTTCTGATCAGAGACAGTCTGAGTCTTCAGGTTTGTAAACTCAGAAAGAGGCCAACGCTATTGGAATGTGGTTTGAAAAACACAGAGCAAGTGAAAAATACATGAAAGGAAGCATGCTTCAAAAGCCAAAATGACAATTCAACTTATCATGAAAAAATATTCCTCCTAACAGATTCAAAACAGAACAAAGCGATTTGGGGTTCTTTTAGCAATTTGAAACAGGAAGTTTCCTGTTTCCCTGGTTGCATAAATAACAAATCAAAAAACCCACCCCATAATCATGGGTAGTTCACTCACAGCAATTAATTTACACTTGCTGGTAACACAATCTTATTTCTAAGCATGGCATACTTCAGTGTCATCTCGTTTTTGAAGAAAAAGTTTACTCTTAATATTGCAACAGGCAAAGAATATTTATATTTGTTAAAGATGCCACATTGCTAGATACAGGGTCAGTTTTACAGTTAACAGCAGTGAACTGCTGAATAACACTTAGCTAAACATTTAATTTAACTGATAACATCTTCACTTTGACAGCTGTATACTAACACTCAGTACAAAGCCCTAGAGGGAAGAATGAAAAAAACCCCAAGCTTTTAAGAGACTTAACATATTCTATACTTTATTTAATATTCAGGCAGATGAACAGTAGTCATTATTAAGGTTGTAAGTGGTGAAAATTACCCTTTGGGGCAATTCAGCTGTAAAACAGTCAGCACTCGTGGAGTCTCTAAAACACATGTATCTATTACATTGGCTCTTAGTCTACAAGACCCACAATTCTTTAGAATATGGGAATAGAAGGTTCAGCAGCTTTAAGATCCTGTAGAAGTCACTGCACTCAACACCATCATCTTTTGCCTCAGTTGGGAATACTGCAGTGAGTCATCTCAAATCCTTTTTACATATGGGGATTTTATTCAGCATGTATGCTGCTTATTACATCATTTTTCAGAGTACTTTAGTCTCAAACTCAACCAAATTCTACAAAAAGGATTGTTGGAGCAGTAAGGCTTAGTTTCTCAAAAGCTTACACTTTATGCATCAGGTGTATTCCTGACAGTGGCTGCCTAGACCTGACCACTGAGACACTTAGAAAAACTACACAACTTATTCTTACATTATCCTAAAACTCCCTAAACTTAGAATTGTTTCCATCTGCTCTTTTCATGTTGGATTTTCTGCATTCTGTATTTGTAGGGCAGTTGCAACACAATCATTACTTGAACAGCTGCATCTTCTTGTCTATCATCCAGTCACTCTCAGCTATTTGTGTACCATGATTATTGATAAAGCTTCACAATGCAACACTTGACTGTTGCATCAAATCCTGCAGCTAAGATTAAAACAGTTACAAAGAATAAGATGAGGTTCTTTGTACTTATTTGAAATGCATTCCGTATAACTCAAACAACTGCCAGTTAACCCTACCTTTAGAGTAGCTCCTGGTTTAAGAGTTACACAAACAGTATTAATAAAGTAGATTTGGATGCCTCCATCCTCTAGAAGCCACAAGGAAAGCCTATTGTACTGATGAAAGTGCAACCTCGGGTACTTGCAAATACTATTTTTGCCTTTAAAGCTTCTTTAGCAATCTATTTTGTCTAAGTACTTTTAAAGAGCACAGTTCTGTTCTCCTTACCTGCCACCAATCGGATTGTTCCCAAAACACCAAATATAGGCCTTGTAAAAGCTGAAGGAGGAACATCTTTTTTAACTGAAAAGCAGAAGAAAAGAACATCAGAATTTCAGACTGCTTCTTTCATGATTGTATTTGAACACTATTAAAACTAGGTTTCTCCATCCTTCCTGGTCAAATCAAGTTTTGCTACAGTGTTAAGTATAAGAAACAAAGCATTAGAATTCCAAAGTCTGATGGAGCTCTGGGAGGAGGAGGAGGATGTGGAATTCTAACCCACTTTATAACCAATTTCTCATGCTTAATCAAAGTAGTCACTCAATTGAATAAATTCAAGTTTATTTACATGATAATATGGCAAATAGGCTCCTTAATAATGTGATGTCCCACCAGCTTCCAGAAGCTTTGTTTTGAAGCCATCAAGACATAAAGCACAACCAAACCATAAATGCTTGTACCTCCCAGGTCTGTTTGCTTCTTCTGAGCCTCGGTCTGCTTCTGTCTCAGAAGACCGAAGCTGTCTCTGCAAAACTACCAACAGCAGCATATATATGGCAAGGGACACACAGTATTCCAAACAACATACCAAGAGATCCAAGAAGTATCCAAATTACACATGCTAAGACTTTTAATTGAAAGTGTCATCTATCTAAATTTCTAAAACAACAGAACAGATTTTAGAGAAATCTAAAGAAACCCAAAGCATCGACCACAATGAAGCAATTTTCCAGAACTCAGAAAATTGAGAAAGATAACCCTTGATTCTTCCTTTGCTTTAAATACCTTGCAGGTTCATCTGATAAAAGAGAAGCAGTAAGAGAGATGTAGACTGACAAAAGACTTGGATAACAATCTTGACAGTTTTGAAAGGACAGTTTTGAAGGAAAAATTGAAATAATATACTATGATACCAAAAGTATCATTGGGATGGGCACACTGCTCTTACATACACAGATATAAATGACTGCTTTTATATTACTACTACTGCAGCATTTCTGTCTGTCTGGAGATCAGTAATACTATGGTACCAAACTCCTGAAGTATCAAAAGGGAAGTCTCCCAGTGCCTTCATTTTACTATTATTTTATCAAAGTTCTTTGCTTCATATTCTTTAGAAAACATAACTAAAATTTTCAACAGACTTAAGACTATTCCCACTGACATTTGAATCTGGACTTGCAACACAGAATTAAAATTTATAGTAAAGGGTTTTTTACTGTTGCTCTTTCTGGAGGCTTTATGAAAAGCCAGGTTTCAGTTATATATAAATAATATATATATATTCTTTATATAAAAGACTGCACTGGGACAGTTGGCAAAAGCTGCAGAACCCCAGTGTTCAGTCCTTTTTCTGTTTGATCTTAATTTCTAGCACCAACCCCAACTAGCCTGAATGAGTCAGCTTCCCCTGTTGTGATGGACAGTCTCACCAAAACACAGGTAAGCACTATCACCCTGGAAACCCCCAGCATCAAACCCACAGCCAAAAGGCATTTGAAACAAAGCTCCGCAGGACAGAATACAAAGCATTGTTTTAAACTGTAACTAAAAATAAAAAACAATTATGTCATTATCTTCTCAGTAAGGTTCTGAAGATCTTCTTGGACTCCTAGAGCAAAACAGACAAAAAGGACAGAGAAGACTGTATTGAGAAATATTGGTGAGGAGAGTCACCTGTAAGAGTGACTTCTGTGGAGACTCTGTCAATAGCAAGCACATCATCCGCTCCATCATCACAGGCTTCCACATAGAACTTCTCTGGTGTTATATGCCTTTAAGGGAATAGAGAGGAAAAAGGAATTATTTTAGCAAAACTTAGTTTGGGTTTATTTATTCTCCATCACTCAAAGACAGAGCAATCAATTTTACACCTTATTTCAGTTGCAAAGTAACAAAAGTCTCACTGGATTACTTTCCAACAGCCACTGATGTTGACAGCGTGGAAAAAAAAAAAGCAAAAACAACCCCCGGTCCAGTCCATCAGTTGTTGCAAAATTCATGGCCTGCTTAACAATCTTAATCCTTTTTTACTACCATAAGATAAAGGCATGAAAGTGAATTTGTGCATTTGCTAATTCCTGTAAGCTTGAACCATATTTGATAAGCCAAAACCCAACAGAAAATCAGAAGTTTTTAAAGCAAAAGCTTCCTAACAGATCAGACCTCATCCCTAATGCAAGTTGAATAAACATAACATATGAAATGATAAACACAAGTGTTTCTCATTAGTTTTTAAGTATTGCAAGAATCCACTGGCAACAACACAGTAGAAATGGAAAAGTTCAAGTGGCACACTAATTTATTGAAGCACATGTCTACCTTTTCCCAGACCTGTTTGCCAGGTCTACATAACATACATGGCATTAACATGTATCCTCCCACCAGACAGACAAGTCACACACTGACTTCCTGTTCAGACTTCATTGCCATCTTTCCCTTCCTTCCCCTCATATCCAGCACAAAATCCAGTGCTAGTCATAAGCAGTTTTTGGAAGTGTTCCTTAAAACTATACCTATTGTGATATTTGCAAGAAGCCAGACATGTTATACTGTGCATCAATAGGTAGGTTATGCAGAAGTGACTTGTAGCTATACAAAGGAAATGCTTAGCAAACAAACAAAACACCCCAAACACTCTGAAACTGTTCATTCTTGACACTTTTAGTGACTTTTCTTAGTTTAAAGTTTGACAAGACATAGGGTCAGGGTTTTAAAATTCTTGTTCTGGTGACAGGGTAGGTTATTTTTAGGCTCCTTCTCCCAAAACAGATCTTGCATTTCTACACATCTTTTATTTTTTTTTAATCCTTTAAAAAGCTGAATTAGAATCCTAATTTAGATCAGAGGAGTTCTGATGGCCAGGTTTTTGTAGCAGGAGGTGAATACAGAATTGGCTCCTGTGAGAAGCTGCTGGAAGCTTCCTGTGTCTGACAGAGGCAATGCCAGCCAGCTCCAAGACAGACCCACTGCTGACCAAGAACCTGATCAGTGACAGTGAAGCACCTCTGGGATAACGTATTTAAGAAGGGGAAAATGCTCAGCACAACACCAACTGCAGCAGGAGAGAGGAGTGAGAATGTGTGACAGAAACAACCCTGCAGACACCGAGGTCAGTGCAGAACAAGGGGCAGCAGGTGCTCCAGGAGCTGGACCAGAGATTCCCCTGCAGCCCCAGGTGAAGGCCAGTGAGGCAAAGCTGTCCCTCAGCAGCCCATGGAGGTCCATGGCAGAGCACAGATCCACATACAGCCCTTGGAGGGCCACAACACAGCAGGGTGATGCTGGTTAGAACAGGGTGCTAATAAAACCAAGGTTGTGAGTTTGAGCCTCATATGGGCCATTCACTTAACAGCTGAACTTGATGATCCTTGTGGGTCCCTAACTCAGAATATTCTGTGAGGCTGTGACCTGGGAAGCCTGTGCTGGAACGAGCTCCTGGCAGGACCTATGACCCTGCTGGGAAACCATGCTGGGACAGCTTGTTCCTGAAGGACTGTGGCCTGTGGAAGGGACCCACACTATAGCAGTTCACGAAGAACTGCAATTGGTGGGAAGGACTCTCTGGGGACAGGTTTGTGGAGAATTGTCTCTGGGATAGAGATCCCATGCTGGAGCAGGAGTCCTTCCACTGGGGAAGCAGCAACAAAGTGCAATGAACTGACCACAACCATTCCCAGTCTCCCTGTGCTGCTGGGGGAGACAAAGGATGTAGATAAAATTAGGAGTGGAGTTGAGAAGGGGAAGAAGGGAGGGGTGAGACGGAGGTGTTAAGATTCGGCTTTATTTCTCATTATTCTACCCAATTTGATTGCTAATAAATTAAACTAATTTCCACAAGTTGACTCTGTTTTGCCAGGGACTGTAATTGCTCAGCGATCTTGCCTTGCCCTTATCTTGACCCAAGAGTTGCTCCTTTTATTTTCTCTCCTCTTTCCAGGGGTGGAGGGGAGTGATAGAGCCACTCCAGTGGGCACCCAGGATCAACTCGCCACACTTAAAAACTCTTAAAAAGTGGTTTAGAAGACCCCACTTTCCACCCACTTAAAGCAGGGCCAACTTCAAAGATGATTCAACTTATTAAGTTAAACCCTGTTTCTTAGGGTGTGTTTTGACTCTCCCAAAGGATGGTGATTCCACAACCTCACTGGGAAATTAGAGGAAAGCCAGAGGAGAACAAATACTGAAGTGAAAAAAATCCACCAAACAACATAATACAACCGACTGTAAAGCAATTAATAGTTAAGTGTTCACCAGATAATTTAACTTCATGACAGGAAAATTAGGGTCCTAAAATGGGAAACATATCTACAGTATTTCATTTGTAAATCAGCATCATTAAATCTTGCATGTACACATATTAATTGCTTAATCTTTGAAAATAAAAACATCAGAGTAAGAAGTACAAATACACAGTTCACTGAACACTTCAGCCTTAAAACACCTACTTTGCTTTCATTGCTTTTGTTATTGATGAAGTGCACATGTGCACCCCCCATTCTTTCGGGGAGTTTCACAGCAATAATGGGAGCTGTTTTTATGGCACAAAGCAAATAAGCATACACAGAACAGAGGCAGGACAAACTTAAAGACATCTACAAACCCTCACTTTGTTCAAGAGTCTAAAAAGAAAATAGGATATACTATTTAAGATGCAGTCAGAAACCTACTGCTAACTGGAAGAAGGCAGCAGAAGGCATTTTTTCCCCAAGAGAAATCTGCAGCTTATCTTCTATTGGTTTAGTTGAACACTCCTCTTTCTTTGGGATGTCAGTTGACTGACAAGATTCCAGCTAAAACAACTGGGAAGAGAATCTATGAAGTTTCACTTTGGACCTGTTGTGCCAATAACATAGATACTTATGGACTCTTACCCATGTGAGCATCTCAAGAAAAGTTAGTTGAAAAAAATACGTTGTCAGGTTGTAAACAAAGTGCTGAGGACTATAGTTTTGGGTTTTGAATACTCTGCATGAAGAGCATAACACGGACAAGACATCTACACCAAACATACAGAGCACAAAAAGCATTTCCATTCATGATGAGTATTTTTAAAAGCTGTTCCTTACATTATAAAGTGTAACATGGCCATGACACTACTACAGTCTAAGAACAGAGATTCATATGAGCCTGTTTTTAACCAACTGAGAAGTTTACAAATCTCAAGTAATTGTCATATAAACATTTCCCTACCACATGCAAGAATAACAATTTCTCCCCAAAGAACAAGAAGTCTTTTATCTCGATATCCCCAAACTGAAAAGAAAACAGAGATAATTAGGGCTACCACTGCAAATGATGCTTGGTCTCAATGGGTGTCATATGCCCTGCTTTGCTAGATCAGATCCCAGCATTTCTCTCTCTCAAATCCTAGACCACACTATCTTCTGCCACTACTTTTGCCCTTTTAACATTTTATCATCTTCATTTCCTCTTACATAGTATCTATAGCTTAAGCAAAGCTAGAGATCTGTTTCACATTTATTCAAAAGTCCTCCTTCCCATGGTCCTCTCCAGGACCAAATTCGGTGACAAAAGTGTCATGGAGAATGTAAGGCAAGTCATCCCTGTTTTTAGCTCAATAGAGCAAAACGGCTTCAGCAGCTTGCAGCAGTCTGAAACAGAAATGTTGTTGACTCTTGAGTGAAACAGGTATAAGAGGAAATGAAGTTACCAATCTACAAATAGACAGAACTTGAACAAGTACTACACCATTGGGATCACCTTTAAAAACTGCCTTAAATACAGCAGTGCAACACAAACTGGAAAACCTGAGGTCCTGCAAGATATTAAATTTGTGCTTCAGAAGAAGTGGGACAATTAGTGCTCTACAAAATTTTCAAGAGAAAGATGATTCACTTAGTCCTTGTTTCATTTGTTCAAGAAATTCACCATTTCCTAAAATAAATATAGTTGATGAAGAGGCCAAGACTCAAAGCAGTTCCAGCCCAAGTGCTGATTTACAGCTTTACCAATCAACAGAACTAGGCTAGTAGTCTCATTCACACTTAGATGACCTCTTCTATCATAAAATTGCTATAATCAAGAAGACTGCCTCTCACTTGCCTTTCAGAAAGGAAGCTGATGAACACTGCATGCAAGAATAGGTTAATTTCTAAACTGTACTCACGACAAGCCTGTATGTATATCACAAGCTTAGACAGATAGCACACATGCTAATTTTACTCATCTGACAGGGATATATTAAATGGTGAAGAAATAATCATTCATGACTAGAAATTGCAGATTCATTCTATTCTTTTAAGGAAATAAAGGCAGATGAAAGTCCAAATGCCAGTATTATATCCAAAATAACAATCGGGAAAGCAGTATTTTATAGAAGCCCATAGTGTTTGCAGTTATGTTTAGAACTGGCTTTCATACACCCAGCCACACTGTTTTTGCATACATTTCATATTTGACAGTGGAGCCTGACTTCTTCTCAGTTACACTGCCACTGCTGTCTAGAACCATACAAGACAACAAGAGCTCCCACCACCTCGCTTCACTCCCATCTTGCTTCCCCTTACAACTTAACAGCATGTCAAATCTTCACAAAAATGGAGTCCTTCTATTGCCTTTTTGTTTTCACTAAAGGAAAACTAACCACCATTATAATGAACTATTTCTCAGCATTGCTAAAGAACAAAGGAAGTGATAAGTGCAAATATTTTACATTTTTAGTATAACTCACATTACTCAGAGAAGTATTGAAGAACTGCAATCACCAAATTCCCATTTCCAATATTACTGAAGGCAACTTGAATTTCATTTTGATAATCTTCTACAACTGAAACTGTGTGGATTGATGCCAAGAGAAAAAGCAACTCCATAGATTTCATTTGTACAATTTGAAATTGCAGGGTATTGATTCCCCACATAATAGAAACATCAAAAAAACACCCCAACAAAACAAACCACTGCTTGCTTATACCAAATGTAAAGTCAGACTCATTTACAGTTGAGAAAGCATCTCTGTGTATTTGTTGTGAAGTTTCACTTCCTTAATTATGTTATAAAGCAGCATTGTGTATCATACAGATGATGCACAGTTGCATCCCACATTTTAATTAGGCTCATCTTATAAATAGGAATATTCCTATGTTCAGATACAGCATGAAAGAGGACCCAGCATGCTCTAATGGCCACTAAAGATAGAACTTCACTCAATATCACTTCAGCCTTCTAGGCCTCAACAGCCAAACCCTTACCTCAGTAATTGATTATTTCACCATAAAAACTTAACATTGCTCTAATGCAGGAAACGCTTTGATGTCAGCTTCTGAATACTGTAACAGAGCAAGCCAAAAGCACACCCTGTACTGCACAAAGATGCACTTGGGATCTTGAGCACAGCAAACTGCTCTGCAGTGAGATGCAGGAAAGATGTTACTTTATGCAGAGTCCCAACAGTATGTTAAGTAACAGAGCTAACACACTGGTGGTTTCAGCACTCCAGAGATTCCAGATTTTCTAGGTGAGCAGGTGTGCTAATTATATGTCTCCCATAAATATTACTCCTCGAGCAGAAACAGCTCAAGGAATTGGAACATCTCCCATACAGCAGTAGTTGTGCAAGGAGAAAAACCCCAGGATTTAGAAAACTAATGGAAATACCATTTAAAAACAAAACAGAAGAGGCACGTATTAAAGGCCTAGCTACATGATATCTATTTCCAGGGAAGTTCCACTCTAGATGAAAATAATTTACTGCATAAGTTAATGTCCTGCTCAACCAACATCCCTGAGCTTTACCATAACAGCCACTTAGACGAAGCAGGAAGAAAGGGATTTGCAGCTGCTCTTTCTGGAAGTGCTATTCAAACCAAAATGCACTTTTAGACCTGCCCCCCCAAACACACACACAAGTAGTAGGCACTCTGTTCAAATGCAGTAGCTAACAAAGACCAACAAGTACTTTCACAAAGCACATGAGGCAATATAACTACGGCCAGGAGAAATAAATCTCAAACACAGCTAGTGTCATGGACCCACAGGATACTGGGAATGCTATCAGCAAGATAAGTCTTCTTCCGAGCATAAAGAAAGAATAAAGTGATTTTAACTGAGTCAAAACAACACCCAGAATTTTCTCTATTCTGCAGACACCTTTAACAAACAGTTTTTATATAATAACTGGACTGGAAACTACTGCCAGTTGTGGATGCAATACCTGCAATATCTGGTTGAACATTACAATTTATTCCTGAGGCTACCAGAAGAAGTTAATTAAATATAGCAATGACAGAGGCAACAACTATGGATAGCAGTTTCCAGGTTCGTAGTTTTCCCAATAACTGTTGGTGTAACTCAGTAAGTTCCATAAGCAGCACAAATGCCAGACATCAGCACTTTTACTGTTACCACCTGAACTTGACTGATGACATGGGTCAAAGCACAAAGGGTGTGAGCCACTACTTTTGATAAGGTGGAGCACATAAGAGGTTTGTGTTGAGAGCTAGAACCTGTGGCTGGATGTACCAAATGGGACCCTGCAGAGCACTGCAATCAGCAAAGCTCCACACAGGGCCAGCAGACTACCCAGAAAAGGTAGAGTCACAGAATCTGACCTTATCATCTTGAGAGTGAGTAATCAGTTAAAGATCCAAACCCAAATACTGCCACCACTAAATCCCCAAATTAAAGTCTAGTCTGGATTTTTCATAGGAACATTTTCCTTTGACCTTGACAATCTAGTAGGTTTGACTCATCACCCAAGTTATGGCCCTGTATCTTCAAATGCCTGGCAGAAACGCTGCAGCCATCATCACAACTTGGTGTAATGACAAGAAAAGAAAATAACCTCATTTTTCAGAACACAAAACAATTCTGTTTTCATGTTTACAAAAAAACTCATGTTAAACTACATCTGAGACAGCCTTGTTCTGAAAAGATCAAAGCTGACTTTTAGCCAAGATTAAACTTTGATTCAGAGAATCCTTTATTAGCCTATATCCAGAAAAGTGCTTTTACTTGAAAAAATTATCAGTAAGAACAACTGTGCACTACAAATCACACAACTGCTACTCACAGAACTCACCTTTGCTCTTCTGCAGCCAAAAAGATCACAAGATCAGCTTAAAGAAAGACAAACACTGCTAAGGTGACAAGAGGGGGGAAAAATCCCAAAGAAAAAAAGCTTTCTGCCAAGTAAAGTCTTTCAGCCAGCACTGATGATTTTACTCTTCAGCAATACTCAACTATCTCAGAGTCAGAGGGGTCAGAGCACCCTCACATAACGACCTAACCAAAATAAGAAGCCTGGTGACTTTGAAACACATAACAGCACTATGGCAAACTGTTTATACAGACCTCCACAAGATCTGTTTGCTCTGAATACAAAAGATGACTGTCAAATGAAATTTAACAGAGCATAAAGTACAGTTAATTCAGGCTTAAGAGTCACTTTTGGGTACTGGTGCCTGAAAATGGCATCCGTAACTCAATTATGGAGTTTCCAGCTACTGTTTAGAGGTCAAAAGCCTGGGAATGCCTTTAGGACATACAAAGACACTTCACTTTTGGCTTCAGACAGTCACGAAGAGTCTCGTGCTCAGAGCAATAGCCTCAGGAGTTTGAACCGGTCGGTGTGAGGGTTTATAATGGAGATGCCTCTTGCAGTGCTAACTTTGCACTGCTTTTAGTTATGCAACTTCTGCTGCTGTATTAAAGGCAGCAAACAAACATGTCGCATACATACGCGTTCAAAGGGTTACAGTCTCCCCTAAAAACACCCAACCTGTTCTAATAAAAAAAAATTACACTGGGTAGTTAGAAAACTTTATTTGGAAAAGTCACAGCCGGCACTGCGCAGGAGAGTTCCGAAAATTCAAAGCCCTCCAAGATGAGCCATCAAGTGGCAGCAAGACCATCACGCACCACAAAAAAAGCCCATTCGTGTCACCAGAGACCGATGGACAGCACGCCTAGGGAATCTTCTGCAGGCAAGCGGCGCTGCGCACACACAGTCTTACACCAGTGCCCGAGCCCCTTCAGCAGCCACCTACCAGCGGGAAGGCAGAATCCCAGAATTGTTAGGGCTGGAAGGGAGCTCCAGAGATCACCTGGTTCAAACCCCCTGCCAAGGCAGGGTCAGCCGGCGCAGGTGACAGAGGAACGAGTCCGGGTGGGTTAGGAATGGCTCCAGAGAGGGAGCCCCCATATCCAGCAGGCAGCCCTGGCTCCTCGCGCCGAGGGAAGCCCCGCAGGCACTGACCTCCCGGAAACGCGGGAGGGGAGCGAAACAGACACGGGAGCCGCCCGCCCGCAGCGCCGTCGGATGGACGGCGACAGGGGACCCGTGTCCGCGGCCAAAGTCCTCCCTCCTCCTCCGCCCTCCCGCACGCAGCCGCCACCTCAGGCCAAGCCCTTCGCGGTCACCCGGGTGAGCGAGGGAGCCGAGACGGGCAGAAAGGGCAGAGGACAGGTCGGGGGAGGGCAGGGGACAGCAAGGGACGGACCACCGTTGCTCCACCGGCGGCTCCTCCCTTCCCTTTCCCTCCCCTTCGGCAGGTGCCAGAGCCGCGTCACCACCGTTCCAACGGGTCACTCACAGCTTCAGGCTATCGTAGGCCGCCGCTGCTGTGGTTCCCGCCGGTGCCGCCGTCGCCATCCGTTCCCTCGGGCTGTCCCCGGCCGACCGTCTCCGCTCCGACGCGACCGCTCCCTCCCTGCCTGCCTGACGCATCTCTGGGCCGGAGCGACGGGGCTCCGCTCGGGACAAACCTCCGCGGGCGCACTGGCGAGCCCAGGGCGGGGCGCCGCCTATGGCGGCAGGGGGCGGGGCCGGGCGCACTCGGCGGCGCCGCCATTGGCTGGGGCAGCGCGCGAGCACCATGCTGAACAGCGCGGGGGCAGCGACAGCCTCTCGAGCAGGGCCAGTGGCGCAATGGATAACGCGTCTGACTACGGATCAGAAGATTCTAGGTTCGACTCCTGGCTGGCTCGGCTGCTCTTTTTCTCACCCCTTCGCCTATTTTTCTTTTTCTCTCTTGTGCTTCGAGCCGACGGTGCTGCCTACAGCCTCCCGCCCACTTCTGTACAGGTCCAGCACTGCCGCCTTCTTGCCCCCAGTGTGGGGGCCTTCAGTTACCCCAAAGGTGAGTGGTGTTACAATGCTTCCTGCCCTTGGCAGCCACCTAACTCGGGGACAGCTGCTGTCCACCGGGCCACACTTTCTGACCCTGCAGGCCATGGCACTTGGCAAGGGGCAAACCTGGGCACCTCCTGGTCAGTCTTCCACCGGATCCAGCTCTCTGGGTGTCATGCCCCAGGTTTGGACAGCTTCTTGCCCCAAGGAGGGGGAACTATAGTTAGTTATTCCTATGTATTTGCTTCATTTTAGTTGATAGCTCTAAGCTGCTGCGGTGCTGCTTGGCCAACATCCAGTCTTTGGGAATGGGTAGCTGGCGGCAGGGGCGCCATGCATCTGCTTGACTTCCAGAGCCATGGAACACTACCCAAAACCCTCTAAGGAACCCGTCCCTGCCAACACTGCAAAGGAGACTCCCATGCTGGGGTCAGAGCCTGCTCCCACATGGAGCACATCCTTCCCCAACTCCTCAGCCTGTGACCTGGGCCTCCCCAGGATGCCAGAGCAGGACAGCCTCCGATAGAGCTGCAGCAAATACCAGGTGCCTGCAAAAGACCAGAAATTCCCAATGGACCCCACTGAGGTGGTTCTCCCCACCCTCAGCCACTGAGGTGGGGGGACAGGAGTAAGGAAGAGGTTGGGAAGCCATAATTTCACAGCATAACTCCACCACTATGGACTCTGGGCAATGACAATCATTTTAAGTTTATGAAAGACTTCACTCTGAGCATTGCTTAAGATAATGTCTTTAATCAGTGAAATCACAACAGGCCAGTGGCTTTGTTCTGCTACTGGTCTTCATTCTTTATAAATACTTAACAGCACAGAAGAAAAGAGGGCTGTGTTCACAGAAGGCTAAGGTTAGTTACACCAGCACAAATCCTAAAATACTCTCTCCTGGAGCTGGGCTTTGAAGGGAACATAAAATAACTAGTACCATTCCGTATTGTTAGCCAAGCTCTGGATTTGCTTTCTGGATGCAGAAAGCCAGAGCCTGGGTGTGTGTGCTTGTGTCCCTGCCTGGCCATGCTCCGCAGACCTGCTGCGTGGGGACGAGGGTTGGTGCCGGCAGGGCTGGGAACTGCAGCCCAGTCATCTCTCTACCAGGGCCACAGGGCATTCCTGCCTTTACAGGACAACTCTTTGCCACGTATTTGCACCTGGGGACAGTTTCTTTCCATCTCCTGTCATGTCTGAGTGCGTTGCAGATGCATATTGCCACACAAGCTTCTGGCTGCCCTGGAAGAAAACAGGGTAAGGATTTTTTATCGCTCAGGAAAGCTTTGCTTCTCTTTAGGAAAAGGGGGGGTGAGCAGTTCCAAGCTGTCTCTGGGCTTCTAACAGGAAGGTGTCTGCCCAGTCAGCTTCATTAAGTACAGCCAGGGCCACAGCAGCCAGTGAGCAGCAGGACACAGAAATGGAAAAGAAAAATGAACACACGAATGCTGCGTGATGATGAGAGATGCAAACCTCTTCCCAGCTTCTCCCAGTGGCACAGGCACTCACAGGATGGGGGAAAGGGATGTGTGTCTGGTCACAGCCCTTCCCAGCCTGCAGGTACTGACTCCAGGGGTATTTCCCAGCGATGAAGCCTGGGTCAACTTCTCATTACATTCATGTGCAGAAAGTCGCTTAAAAGGCACCTACAAGCATTTGGCATGGGCACAGAGGTGTGAAAGGCAGGTGTGTCACAGGCAACACCTGTCACATATCCATGTGCATAGACACAGCTGCACATACCACCCTAAAGGTGAGCACATAGCAAGCGGTCAAGGCCCACATGGGATTTTTTTTACAAAAAAAAAGATAATCCTTTATTTGGAATGGCCAGCCAGACCCATGCCAGCTCTTGGAAGCCCAGTTTTCCCCTTTCAAGGCTGCCACATCACACCTGATTGCTGATGAAACTTCATCATTTCCAGACTAAGCAGCTATTCACTTTGTAGTAAAAAGATCTACAAGAAAATTAAAAAAGCATTTAAACCTTGAAAGACTGGGAAAACGTTTTAAAAGCCCCCAAATGAAATTCAGAAACTGAAGAGCCACAGATCTTTTCAAATGCTCCTTACCAGAGTGTTACAAACTGCCGTTCCCTGTGTTTTAAGATCAGGGCAGTTTCCCAAATTGCTTTCATCACAGGTGCTTCTTACACTTTAAATTACACAAAAATGTCTGCTGCTTCTGTAGCTGGGGCTTTCCCCCGGCTCTTATGCAAAAATCCCTATTTAAATGAGTTTCTGTATTCCAAGCAATAGAAATTTAACAGCATGATCTGAATGAAAAAATCTTTTAAGCTCTGATTCCTGAAAGCAGGCTTCAGGGAATTCACTTGAATAACTATTTGCATGAGAGTTACTCATTAACAGCACAATGGGACTTCCAAGGGTCCCTTACTTTAAAACCAGTCAGAAAAATTTGCTGAGGGAAGAATCAAGACTAACTTTTCATAGCACGTTTTCATAGCTTCTTAATAAATTAAAAGGCAACAAGGTTCATGTGGACAGCAAAACCCAATGTGTAGCAGCCAGGAGACTGGTGGAATTTAACAAGTTTTTTAAAACTCTCCTGCAGAGGACACAAAGCCTCACACGTCCAGCTCCAGAGCTATTTTTCCCTTTGGGGGAAGGTGCCTGAAGGCGGGCAGTGAGGGCTTGCAGCTCCACAGATGCCTGGTGGAGGGTCAGGAGGAGAAGAAGGTTCCCCTGTTCCCCTGCCTCCCCCTGTGCCAGACCCACTGTCAGGCAGCTGCAGTGTTGGGGGCAAGCTGGAGAAAATCAACAGGGACTCAAGACACTCACAGCCTGGGAGAAATAATACTGAGCTTAAATGAATTAAAACTCCCAGAGATAGAAGCAGTGCAAGATAGCACACACAGGGGTGCAGGGCAGTGCAGTAGATGCTTTAGCTTCAGAAGCACAAGCTCAGTCTTCTTTTTCAAGAGCTTCACACTGTCACTTCCAGCTCTTTGTAAATACAGGAAAGGAGAGTGTTAGCATTTAATAATTTATAGGGGACCTCAAAACTGGATGTAGGGCAGCCTTCATTTCCCCAGTGCTGAGGGATACACGATGGCTGACAGGAGTAAGAAGACACTGAGTGGGAGCAGAGGCCAAATTCTCTGGTGATGCAAAGAGTTCTCCTGCAAGACTTCTTGCCACAAACTGCCCACTTGAGGCTTTCCATGAAGGAAAATTGTCCTTCTCCCCATCCCCTTCTCTCCTGCTTATTTTCAGGTTGTGGGGAAGGCTACAAGGGTGAGACAGAAGTTTAAACTGCAGTTTAAAAAGAAAATACCAGTCCCACTAGTGTTTTCAGATCTCTACAAAATGAAGTCCAAAAAATGTGCTTGATCTAAATAATCAAGAGGTAGCAAAAGCATGAACTAAACAGCAACCGGTCTTTTAGAGACAGCAATAGATGATCAAGGCTCACTTGTTTCCAGCCCACTTCAAAAAACCACTTTGATATCTCATTGCCTTTGCTGCCAAAAGCAGCCCAGGGAGCAGAACCACCTGCCCCGGACTATCTGAATTATTTACTCGGGATGGTGAGCTGGCATTATTTTCCATCTCAGTCCCTTCAGACAGTCCTAAGATCACAGTCACACCTTGAACACTCCCTCCCTGCTCCAGCCTAGCTGTTCTGCAGGACACAAGCTGTTGTGATGCACTGGGGTGAAAGTGCTGTGGGATTTGCCCTGGCTGTTGATGCCCTTGATCCATCTTGCTTGGATGCAACACTACTTATATTTTGTGTCAGCTCTCGTCCCTTTTCTAACCAGCATTTGAAGGCTAAATTTAAGGCTCTAGGAGGGCTCACATATTTGGGGTCAATTTTACCTCCTCT
Source organism: Sitta carolinensis (assembly GCA_032173965.1). Classification (NCBI taxonomy): domain Eukaryota; kingdom Metazoa; phylum Chordata; class Aves; order Passeriformes; family Sittidae; genus Sitta; species Sitta carolinensis. The sequence continues at coordinate 46,120,160 of CM063284.1, read as the reverse complement.
AAAATCACAGGTAAAACTCTCAGAAGATGTATTTCACAGTGGTAAAGTACCTTCCCTTGAGTTTTCAGTCACTCACTGAAAGGATGCTTGTCCCCAGGAAAAATGGTGCAGCAGAGCCAAGCTACACCAAAGCTCTGGATGGCTTCCAGGCAGGACCAGCCTCCAGCCCCGAGCTGCCATCCCATCCTGAAGAGCAGTGGAAACAGGCGGAGGCACTTGCAGTTGAATGGGGCAGAGGGCTGGATGGTCAGCTGGCCATGAAACTCCATGCCAAGCCCACCAAGCTCCTGAGGCCAGGACAGTTTCACATTTCAGCCATGGCAAGATGATTTATTAGCACAGGCAGATACAGGCAACTTGCTGCTACCTGACACCTGTGCTGCTCTAGATGGGTACACGTTGCTGTCTGACTACATCAAGTGAATTTCAAGCTACATCCCTGCTATTGGAAAAGAGGTTTGGTTGAACTGTAATGGGTTTTCAACATGGGCACATTTTGGGAGTCCCAGTGCCACGGCTCAGCTAATTTGTTGTTGTTTCCACACTGAAAAGGTCTTCAAGAATGTCATCCCATCCTCTGCCAGTCAGAACCAAATTTCCATCTTCAGCATACATACATGAGGATTTAACTAATTTTCCACACAAAGAAAGAGTAGTTAAGATCCCCAAATGCATCTGAGGCTTTAAATTAAGAACGTTTTGTAAAACAGAAGTACCAGTACACGAGGGGCTGCACAGCTTTGGTAGGTACAGAACATGCACTGCAGGCACACCCATCATAAATGTAACAGATATGAGGGGAACACATTCCTTTGACTATAAAGCTGGGGAGGGTGTCAAGAAAGAAACAATTTGTCTTCTTGCTTTCTCAGCAGAATGGAAAGTAAGGGCCAAACTCTCTAACTCCTTGCTCAGATAAGCTGTTATTATTCATAGGAGCAAATCTGTTTATGCCAACATACTCATCTGAGTTCATGTTGTGGAGCTGGGCTCTAAATCCCTGCGTTACAAAGCCAACAATCTCAAGTTTGCATCCCAAGCTTTAAATAAGCACCACTATGAAATGGCTTTGTGCTGGGTAAACACCATGAAAAGGAATAGCCAGGCTGAGGGCTAAGCTGTGAGGACAAACTGGAAAACTCAGGCAACTGTCTGTGGGACAGAGCTTTTTTTCCAAAGCGAGCTCTGCAAGAATGGGAGTGGATTTCCCCCACGTCCACACTTTCAGCATCCCAACCTTTCCTTTCCAAATATGATCCACTGTTCAGACTCTGACAGAGTAGACTGGCCCCTATGTGTCATGCTGACACACAAGCCTGGGCCTCAAGTCACTGCAGTAGCTTAGCCCAGCTCGTTCCAGGTTTTGTTTTGTTTGAAATTGGATGTTGGGCTCCAGTTGCCAGACAGCATTGCCTGGTTTGTGCTTGGAGCACTGGTTGGTGCTTTTACAGCCAGACTTCATACTGGAGTTCAGGGAATTAACTGAAAGGTCTGAGTGTGCCATTTTGCACAGACCCCTTTCTTTTCTTTTCTTTTCCTAAAGAATTAATAAAAACAGAATGTCTAAAAAGCTGGTACTAAGAGTTTGTGTCCTTCAGGGAACCTGATGAAATGTGCTTTCAGGAAACAGTAGACTGACGGGATGTCCCCGGCAGGTAGGCAGACAGGCAAGCCAGCCTCTGGCTTTTTAATTGTGCATGGTACGATCTGAGTTCATAGGCACGAGAGTGAATTGTGCTTTCACTGAAGAATCTTCCAAAAGGAGCCCAGAGGAATCTCTAGATGGCAGAAAAAGGCACGTAGAAGTAAACTGATCAGTTTAGGTAACTTGCCACATTCTTGGTCAAGTAGACATGGTTTGATGCATCTGAAACCTACAAACATACAAACTTGGTGAATCCAGCAAAAATCTCTCATATCCTTTGACAGGAACATTGCTGACTGGTGAAAAATATGCACAGGAAATCAGCTGAATGGGGGGAGAGGGAGATCATGTAACAAGTCTTCGTCCCGGCTTCCCAATGCTGGCCACGCTGACTAGTAGTGGTGCTGGTAGGCAGCTGCTGGGGTTGTGCCATTCTCTATGTGTTTCAGGTGACAGGAGTGACAAAGCAAATGTTCATCCAGTGGGTAGCAGCGATGCCCATCTTCATCGTTCAGTTCCATCCCACAGTCCTACGGTGGGAAAGAGAGGCAGTGCATATTATTAGAGCTTGTGTTCATCTTCCAGTGTCAGCTGGGTTCTGGCTTCCAGAAAAGTGATTTTGTGACAAGGACAGAAGACACCCAGCCAACAGGCCCTTCCTAATAGGTTCAGCATGTACCACAAGAAGAAAAACATCTGACAAAGGCATTTTATGGGCAGCCTTGTACAAATTTGTTTAAAGCAATTTCATTGAATAAGTTTTTTCTTGTGGTAAGGTGCAACCCTCTGTATTTTAAACAGGCTCGTGTCTCCTTACACTGTCAGGTAAGATTCACCTCTTCACATTACAGCTGTACTGATGTGAAATCAGCTTGTGGAGTCAGGGCCTCTTTTCACTGCATTACAAGCACAGTGAGAAAATACAACTATTTATTTTAATTCTCAATGCAGAAGTATGGCAGATTTCTGAGAAGCCCTGCACAGAGACTAAATGATTTTTAAGAGCTGGCACACCTCCTGGAATTTTTTCTTGTGCTGCCATATCCTTTCTCCAGCCCCAAAGACACACATATTTCCCATGACAGTGAAGGTAACTTACACCCCACAGGATCAGTCACCACCTTAGCATTTTTCAACAATCTCACTTGGAAATCAGATACACTGATGGGATCTGGAGCTCGAGGCTTCTGAAAGGCAGCAACAGACCTTACTAAGTCACCATGCTCACTGCATTAATGACTAGACTGCCAAATTTGAAAAGCACTAATTAACTTGTTGCCCGTAACTTTATGGATAGCAAATGAAATTAGAACTGAAACACATTGCTGCAAAAACTTTTGTCGTCAATCTGGAAATTTCTCGGTCATGGACAGAAAGGGTCTCACCCAGCAAGGTTTGAATTGCTCTGCTACTGCTGCTATAAGGCAGGAGATTTATTTCCATCTTAAAAAAAAATAGCTGTTATGACTATTAAGTGCCCACTCCCTGAGAGAGCTGCTGACCTACCTCGCAGTGATAACATTCCACATGGTAATCCTTGTCCATGGACACAACCCGAATGGTCTCATCAGACCCCTGTGAGCATTTGAGCAAAGCAGAAATTACAAAGGATTACAGCAGGATCAGACACATGCACTCTGCAGATTGCTTCCTGCAACAAAACGAATGTTGAGAAAATGCATTTGGGCAGCTGGTTGGAGACCACAAATAAATCCTGCCACTTGCAGTTATTTTTACAGTAAAGCTTCATCACTGACTGCAGATATCCTCTAAAATGTGACACCAGAAATGTAAAAATGTTCTCTGTTTAACAGTAACATCTGTCAGAAATCACAAATTAATGACTTGGTAATTTCAATAGACCACATTTTTCAGCATTTTTAATTAGTTTTGCCCAAGATTCATCTCCTTCAAGTACTAAAATGAGTTAGTCCCAAAGTGATCACACAGAGGACATTCATGAGTACCACCGGCATCTACTGACATAAAGGAGAAGTCTCCTGAACATGAAACTAGCAGCAGCATAATCCTGCAGGAGATGAAAGAAACAGCCTGGCCAAGGAAGAATAAGCTTCATCATTGAACAAAAGAAGGGTCACATCTCCAGAGCAGTGCATGAGCTTAGACCAAAGGGCTGCACTCCAGAGGAAGCGACCATCTCTCCCCATCCACAAGCACATTCATCTTGACACAAGGTCAAGTGTGAAAGACAGCAAGGCATGACACTCCTCCCCCCAGGGGATATGGAATAAAAGGCTCTCACCTCGGAGGGCAGAATGGGAAGTCCACATGCTGCACACTTTGGAGCTAAAACTCTGGAAGAACAACGAGAAATTGAAGGCAAGTTATGGATCAACATAAAAAGAGAGGCCTGTATGTTCTCAGTGATAACATGAAAAGCTGCCGCTGTAAATCACTTACCCACAGTAAGCTTTGCATCCTGAGATCATAAATTCATTTTAGCATTTAAGTAATGCTTGGCACACATTGCTCAATCAGGCAAAAAGAGACCTTTTATTTTACAGTTAGTGCAAGAAAAAAATACAAAATTCCCTATAAAATTCTTGGCTGCTACTGAGAGATTTGGAAAAGAAAATGAGGAGGAACTGAGCAGGACTGTCCCCAGCAAAATACATTAAAAGAAGCGGCACCCTCTGGGTGGAAAACTTCTGCGAAAACACAACATGACTGCAGCTTCTTAAGCTTATAACGCAATAATTAATTAAATTAAATTGCAAGGAAATATGAATTATTTCAAATAACGATGGCATAAAAGGGCATTAATCTTGGCAACAGGATTGTAACAACTCTAGTCTTGGCACAACACAGAAGAGTTCCAAGGGCTGCCTGAACAACACTTAATACTCTCCCTGCTCAGAAAATGGAGCAAGGACCAAAGCAAGCCAGAAGGACACACAAAATGTGTGCGGCTCTAATACCATAACTACCAGCCAAGAGCACAGCCATTTTATTTTACTGTCTAAATAAGAAGTGATTTTTAAAGTGGATTTATCTGTTGTTTAATTTAGAACTGGGTAAAAGTTTTGCTTTGCAGGTTCAGCAGCAATTCTTTAAAAGTCAAATTCAGCTCTTGAACTACTCAAAAAGTAAATCACATTGATTTCCACAAGCATTCACAGGCTTACCTTAAAGCAGACTGATTTTGTACATCACTGAACACTTCAGGAGCACTATTTCTCACTCTCTCTGCTTTGCAGAAGGGGCAGCTGAAGCCCAGAGGTTATTTGACTTCATCAGAGTTACACAGGAGTCAACGGCTGGATAAGAGCAGAGAGGAGGAATATCTAGGGTCTAGCTCCATCCTCAGGCTTCTAACCCTGTCCCTATTTTATTAATGTGCACTCCTAACTAGCTGAAAAGCTAAATTAGAGGCTTGCTGCTTGGAACATCTCTGCTGTTTATTTTGTCCTTACTTGTGGTAATCTCTGACACAGTAGATTTTGTTTTCAGAGTCTACAGTGAATGGCACACCGTCCAGACACTCATTGCAGATGACGCATCGGAAGCAGCCCGGATGATATGATTTCCCTAGAGCCTGCAGAATCTGCAACAGAACAAGAGACAGAAAAAATGCATATGAAGAGCCAATAAAGGTGAAAATAGTAAACACACAGCTTTACACTAGGTAATGCTGCATATTCATCATCAGGGCTGTGTATGTCTTTTTTTCCCCCCATCTCATCTGAAAAATCAGTTATCAGTTAATTAGATAGAAAGGGCACCTGGAATCAGTATACAGCACTTGGCTTTAGAGATATTAATTATTAGCATGGGTAAAAAAACAGTTTGAAGACTCAATCAAAGTACTTAGCATGACAAGGGATACAAGAGACAGCATTTAAAGGAAAGAAAATAATTTCTTAAGTCAACAAGTAGAGAGTACTTAGCAAGATCACAAGGCAAGATGTACCAGCTGAACAAAGGAAATACACTTTTATATCCTCCATGAGAAGTTGAAACTAGTATTATTGCTAGGTTTTCATAATTCCTGAGATATTGAAGGGCTTTGTACTCATTCACCTGGCTTTCTAATGAGCACAGACTATGGAAACTGTGTTGAACTCAACAGCTGCAATTCACTACCTGGTATACCATGGTCCATCAGTAGAAGGATCAAACTTCTGAGTAGGAAACAGCTTCCAATTGTAATGCTTTCCAGTGTAAGCAGGCAAACAAAGATAATTAATGATAAGCATTAGAAAATGTTGGGAAGCATGCTGTGAACCAGAAATTCCTAATTTCTTTAGTCTTACACGACCAGCTAGACCAGCCTCCCTCTGAACATCCTATAATTGGATGGTGACCCTCTGAGCAGCCCCCACCCCATGCACATCTGGAATAGATGGTATCTGCTGTACGCTAATCCTGCTTCACAGATCTGAAGTGAGGTCTGTATCACACAGTCTGGGTCACACCTGCTCCCCAGAGGAACAGTACCCACAAAAAACTACAAGGAAGTGACTTCATCCAGGAGACAAATGGGAAGGCACAGCTTGACTGCAGGAAAGGGGCTGAGAGAGCTGCACTGATGCCTCACAGCAAGGGAGCACTGCAGAGCCATGACACTGCTGAGCAGGAAGCATCAGCTGGATTACAAATACACTGTCCAGAGAAGTCCAAAAAGGGATGAAAGACCTGGAGGCTCTGCTTTTCAACACTCACTGGAAACAGGCAGAGCACTGTCTCTGCACCATGTAAAGTAGGGTGCCAGCTTCACTTCCTTGAAAAAAATCAACAAAAGGCTCAGTGGATTTTTCTTCTGATACCAGTCTCGCACTAGGCAAACTAGTAGATGATAACAGACAGCACTGGACATGAATATATTTTGCTTTTGATGCATTCTTCTAAACAGCTGTGGGAATTTTTTCTCCTAAAGCAATTATCACTTACCATGTCCATTATCAAATGACCACAAATGAAACACCTGTCAGCTGACTGCTGGAAACCAGAATACTGCAAGGACAAAAAAGAATGAATTTAAAATTTCACAAGGCCGCTCAAGCATAAACAACAGTGTACTGTGGAGTGTTATTTGCATATTTGTTATTGGTCCTTTTTCTGTGCTCCTTACACAGAAAAGCTAAACTTTCCAATGCTTTTTTCATTATATAAAGGTGTGGACAGACAATATCTGATATTCTATCTATACTTCTGACTGCCCAGTTTCAGAAAGAGTACAAATTCCTTTAACTTCCAAGTCCAAAATTCAACTTAATTTAATGTATAAAATAAATTCGTATTTTATAAATATAAATACGTTATAAAATAACGTATAAAATTCAATTTAATTTAATGTATAAAATAAACATATAAAAATAATACCATACATGCAAATAAGTCAGTTACTAATAAGACTTATTTACATGCTTATTTGACTACATGAATCTACAAGACAAGAACCTACTTGTGTTTATCACATATTTATGTCACAACATCTGTATACATAGGCCTGGAAAGTCAAATTTTTCTTTGGTTACATGGTTATTATTTTGTTGAAGCATCTCTGAGGTCAGTGGTATTGTTTCAGTTCCCTATTAGGACAGCAATCACGTCTGGCCCAGAGCAACTTTTTTGCTGGTTTTACTGAGTTCTATTGGTAAGGAACTGTCTGTCATATGCATGACATGCACCTTGGGCACAGCATGTCATCTATCTAGATGAAGGAAATGCAAACTTGGAATATGAAACATTTTAGGTGCATTTAATCCTTTTATTTTCATCCTATGTAGAATATACTGAGGAAAACACAGAAGATGAACTTACCACTCTCTGACAGAATTCACTAGGATTCACCAACAAGTAAGCAAATACAACTTTTTCAAGTTTCAAGGAAGGCTTAATCTACCAGGACTCATTGGCAGAAAGGTGTATGGATTTTTATCTGCACCAGCCAAGTAGAGGACTGTGGGGTTGCTTCATGTCACATAACATCCATTAAGGGCAACAGAAAGATATCCATTAAGATATTCATTAGGTAAAAAAGGAAATTCCCCCATTTATTCCTTTGTAGCCGTTCATCTCACTCCTGCCACAGAGACAATGCTTTGAATGAGCCATCACAACAGGTTATGGCTTCAGCTAGGGGTCTGTGCCACAAAACCAGGGCCTCTCACTCAACTACCTCCAGCATCACATGTGGGCAGCCACCATGGCTGGGGCTGGCCCTTGGGAAAATGCTGGAGCAGAGGGCCAGGCAGGATGCAGGACCAGAAGCGTGTGAAACACAGACAAAGCTGAGAGGAAGAAAGGCTGTGAGTCTGCTGGCGACACCAAGATGTCTCATTGCAAGAGTCAACTAGGTGCTTACCAGGAAGTCTTCTTCACAGAACACCTTTCCATTGACAAAATAAAAAGCTTTTCCTCTCAGCTTTCGACCTAAGGAAAAAAACGCAAAGAAAAGGATCAGCAGAGAGCAAGGAGAAAATGTGATCAAAACCTGGCTGCTGAGAAGCAAACAATAATGAAGACATCCAAGGAGATATGTCACACAGGTGGAAAAGGGCACCTAACCCCAGCAAACCCTCTTCCAGTGGTGGCTGCTGATGAATGCCAGTTGGTGAATCTGAATGAAAGTCCCACCTTTAGGTAGGATGTAGTAGCTTTACAGGTCTGGACCACCTCCTGGCAGATTACCATGTATTCTAACTCTGGGAAGGGTGAGGGAGGATACCCTGACTCATGCTGGAAAACACTCCAGGAAAGGAGCAAGGAGGAAAGAAGAAAGAGCATACAGAGAGTGACCCACACTTGACTTAATTCCTCAAAATGTCACGACCTTGGTGTTTTGCTATGAGCAGCAGCTGCCAGACAAGGCAATACTCGAGCACTTGCTCTGCCCTAGCAGAGTGCAACACCAGAGCACTCAACAGGCTTCTCTGCTACCTACCAGCACAATTGTTACTGCAGCTGCTCACAAAAAGCTTTGAAACTATTTCAAAAATATTTTTTATAAAATCCAAATGTCGTAATCAAGACAAGATCACAAAGTTTCTCCAAGAAAGGACTATACATATGGAGAAAACTTGTATTTACCACAGCTTTTGTGTTTATGCCTCTCATTCACCGTCTGTTTTCAGTTCCATGTAATCATGGCAATGTTTGCTCACACTGTCACCACTCCTAAACGCCCTGCCTTACCCCAAGGAAAAAGGGCTAGGTTTTGTTTGTTTATAAAAAGCTGCTCCAACCTCTTCGCAGCCTGGTTTCCCTATTGAGCCCAGGGTCTGAAATACAAGCCTAGCACTGGAATGCACTGGAGGCCCAAGTGTGTGCCGGGAGACAGTGCCTGGGGCAAGGGGAGCAGCACTGCCTGGGCACAGATGGAGCAGGACCTGCTGCAGGCTGGTTCTGGACACCAACCAGGCACTTCTGGAAGGAAACTGGGTCTGAGATGTCAGGGTCCAGAAAACTCCTGCTTGACATGCTGAATGTGGCCAGTATCACTAAAAAGGTAATTGTCAGCTGCTGGGTGATAAATGTGAACAATACTCGGGACTGGTCCGGGGTTTACCTTTTGGAATGCACCTATTCGGCAGCCTTCAGTGAAGAACAGGCTGGTTGCAAGGCTTTAGGGAAAGGACGAAGCCAAGTAAACCCACTTCAAAAAACAAGTGTTTCAGTCTCCTACATACGCCAGAGGGCAGCCTCAGGCTGGGAAACAACTCCTGCTACCCATTTTTTCCTCAGCTGCTCTCAGCTTCTCCCTGCCCACTTTTGGGATGGACTGCTCCCAGTCTCTTCGGGGTGAGGAAGCACTTTCTCATCATATAATTGGGAAGGCAAGATGCAGGAAAAGCTCACTTCCCCAGGCTGCACTGGGAACTGTCCCGGTGAAGCACCTTGCAAAATGGAGATGCTCCAGGGGAGCTCCAAAGTTTTGCCAGTGAATTGAGCCATATCAGCATTTCAGCAGCAGCCCTTAGTGCCCTGTCCAGGTCTCAGGCAGCGGGGGAGGTGGAGGTCAGGGCAGCATATTTCCTCAAGGAACAAGACCCGGGTTGCATGTACAGGAACTTCATGGTTAAACTGTGGGCATTGCTCAGCTCCGTGTTTACTGGACCAGCACAGGAGCCAAAAGCACGTGGGCCTGTCACAGTCACCATCCCCCATTCTCTTCTAATCCCTGTTAGGGACAACTATGTAACCTGAAGAACAGACATGACCCAGGGCACCAGCCCATCCCTGCACCAATTCCGACATTGGATAAGTCATGGAAGGAAACCTGACAATCCTGAAAGCATCCCGCTTTGATTTTTCTCATCCGCCCTGATGTTGCCAAGGTTGCTGAAACTGAAACAGGACCCAGCGTTCAAAATAGAAAGTATCTAATCTGGAACACGCAATCTTTGTGGCTCATAATACGGGTTTTGTATTTGCACGATAACCCCATCTGTGCACCTGCCTGCCCACAGGTAAGCCTGGCATGCTCACCAGCAGCTCTAGTCACAGTTTCTGAGGAGGGACAGGTGAGGCATGGGAGTACCTCTGATGCAAATTTGTCAAGGGTGGTCCTAAGCAAGGTCTAATGCAGCAAGAAGTACTCTTGAAAATCTCCCACTGATTGAAATGCAACACTGGGATTTGGCACTCCTAAAAATGCAAAATAAACAAAAACATTTCACTTTGGTTTTAAATTACATGGTAGTGAGGGCTCCAGTTCAGTCCAACGGGCAGGTGTCCAAGTGACTTTCCACGTGCAAGCAATGTGTCTCTTAAAGACAAGCTGACAGTGGTGAGGAAAAACATACACATGGGGCCATGCAACGAGAAACACCGTTTTGGTTGAAGGCCTGGTGCATGAGCAGCAGACATTCCGACAGAAGGGATGAGGTTTGGATCACTGCCACAATGTCATTCTTCCATGGTGACAAAAAAAGCATTTACCAGCCATTCTGCAGCCAGTGTATTTTTAACAGGGTGACATTAGCAGGTTAAGATTGATGGCAACAGACCTCCAGTGAAGGTGCCACAGCCAGCATGCAATGTCTGGGCTTCTGCTGTAAGCTCATTCAACAGAGGAGGAAATCCTTTCCTTTATAAAGGATTTATAATTTTGCTGTTGGCATTACGTGAGAACCTTAAGAAGAGCTGCTGACACCAAGAGCATTTGAGGCATGACAGGGATGATTTAATCACTTTTGTTAGGGAAGAAGTAAGCATTTTAACTATTTTCAGTTCTTCATGAGTCTCCTTAAGCTCCTGGCAGAAACATAAAAGGAAACTAGCAAAACCCATGAGTAATCAGGTGCTCCTGCAGCTACTGTCAGAGTGGTTAATGCAAAAACAGCCCATTTCTTTCCTGCTGGTCTCAACTTCCCTGCACACTTCTGGGACAGACTTCTCCCAGTCTCTCTTCGAGGTGAGGAAGCACTTTCTCATCATACAATTGGGAAGGCAAGATGCAGGAAAAGCTCACTTTCCAGGCTGCACTGGGGACTGTCCTGGTGGAGCTGGGAAATGCATGTTCTTGCTGCAGCCACACCAGTAAAAGAAACAGCACTGGGACTGCCCCACAGTGCAGAGCAGGGTGGCCGTGACATCTGTCCCTGTACTGAGCTCCCTGCCATGGGATAGTGCCCTAAACTAAACCAGTCCCTCTCAAAAGCGATGCTTCTGACTGCCTGCAGAGGCTGGGACAGGTTTCACATGAGCATGGAGATGCAGTTTTATTTTCACCAAAAGGAAGGCTTGAGAAGTTAAATGGCATATAAGGAATCACATATTGATAACTGCCTACTTTCAATTTGTATCATGACGAAATATCCTTTGACAAACCCAGGTATATTTAATGTGTGGCTTGCTGCTTTCAGGATCAATTGTTCTACTACATATCTTATGCTGCTGGCTCCTGACTGTATTTCATTTCCACTTCACCCTGAATTTAGCTAATCTCACACCTGAAAAGATTCAATTAAAATTCTTTGGCATTTCAACCTTACTGTCTTCACTTGTTTTTACAAGGTATCTTGTTCATCTCTCTGACAGGAAGTTTGAGCCCTGAGCTTTTATGTACTGCTCATACCTCACAAGTCTGTCTATAAGACCTTTAGGATGACCTCAAGGTCATTTCAGCACCAATTTCAAAATATTTCAAGCTCAGTCACTAGTGTCTTTGTGCTAAAATAAACACACTTTGCTTAGCAGCTGATAACAGACATACCATCAGGCTGCACTCCCAGGATACCAGTGCTTTTGCACTGTTTTCTCAAATGATGGTTCTCTCCTTTTGAAGATCATGCAGAGAGAGTTAAACCAGGGACTTGAAATGTCCCTGGCATGGAGGATCCTGGGAGAGGCATCATTTGCTTGCTGGGGATTTGGACTTTCTCTTTTGAAGTTGCTCTTCCATTATTTATTAAAAAAGTGGGGTCACAAACCCATGTCCAAAGACAAGCGATAGCTTGTCATTGCATACAATGGAACAGGGTCATGTCTGGATCCCAGGGCTCTATGGGATGCACAACCAGGGTTGCTGCATTGCTGGAGAGGCACTGTGTGGGCTTCACTTATCTAAGCACCATGGAATTCCCTGCGGTATCTGTACAGCAGATGGGCAAAAATCACTGCTGACTGGCACCTTCTCCTGTGTCCCTTCCACACTGACAGCCCTGGGCCTCTGCCATTACAAAAATCAGTGCTTTTTCAAGTACCACAGCTGTAAAATAAATTTGGATATGTGATTACTGATGGCACGTTAAATTCAGCTGCACGTGTGTTTTGGGAGCCCTCCATGGACACTGTGCTGGCAGGCAGTATGGTGTCCTACCATGTGCAGCAGACTAGGTCAGGCATCAGACAGCTCTGCTTAATTTCTGCCATCTGTTCCATTTCCCTTGGCTACCGTTAAAGCTGGATGCAGCACTGAGGCTGACACAGAAGCGTCAATATTTCCAATCTGCTCTACAACTGAGTCTGGATGAAATGGTCACTTCAATGCCTGTACAACTTCCAAATCAGGAAGATATCTCAGGACAGACCAAAGTCTTGTTGAAACCATGGGCAGGAGGATAGGATATCTCTGAGAAGAAACTGTGCTATTACACAGTAACTCCATTACCATGTAAGATGTTCAGTCTCTCTCAACTACAACAGCTGTATGGTAAGATTGCAAAACATACCCTCTGTGATCTTACCATACATTTGAGGCAGTAGGGAAAAAACCAAACAAACTCAAGCAAAAAACCCTCAAAGCTCTCATAAAATGATCTGATGCCTGAAAGCCAAAACCATGCTCTGGTGCACGTAACAAAGGTCAGCAAGAAAGGTCAGCTGCCTCTCATGGCAACACAACCACAGATAAGGGCAGAAATGGATCCCCAGGAAAACATTGCAAAACCACAGCACCGCACAACTGAGCGACGCCTCTCCTTTGCCATCAGGCAAATCACTGCAAGAAGATATTCAAGAGTTCTTCTTTTCAGGGAAAACCCCTAGAAGTGTCAATATTCAGAGGTAAAATACAGTCACCCTGGGACAAAACAATGCTTTTGATCCAGATGGTCCCTGCTCAGCAACTGGTTTTCATCCCAGTGCTCAGCCACTCTGCATCACTCTGGAGACTGCTGCCCTGTTCCCCAAAATGCACCAAAACCAGGTGGTTGTCAAGAGCTGGCCTCCCACCGTGTCACCCAGTGACTCATCAAAACACACAGAGCCTCAGAGGAGGAAGGAGGGGGAGGCAACCTCTGTGACTTCAGTGAATGTAACTATACATTGAAACGACATGAGAGAGCAATTTTTAAATTTCTCTGGTTTTGGAAAGGACCTCAGTACTTAACTGAGATGCTACTCAGAAAATTACTCACAGGTATCATTAAAACATTGTAAGAAACCCACTATAATCTTTACAGCCCAAATTAATCCTATGCCTGTTCTTAACAGAAACAGTACTTTGAAGATTACATTATAAAATAGAAAGACTAGAAGGACTGGAAATTTATTCCACTAAAGATTTCAACCTTTTCTTTTCTCCTCACATTGTCCTAATGATTTCAGACTTTCAGCCAGCACTAAAACACATACAATTAACTGGATAAATCCCTGACATCCATCCCCTTGTGGAGCTGATATCTACTGAGGACACCTGATCCATGTCAAAGCTCCTTCAGCTCAGGCCTCATATCACTACTGCCCTGAAATCTGGCCAGGAGAGAAATGAGTACTGTCACCTTACTGTAAAAGCTGCCCTGGCTTTTCTCATCTATAGCAAGCACTTCTTGTGACAAACAACAGGATTTTTCACCAGTGAGCTGAGACTGAAGACAAAAAGTCAGCAAGAACATAACAGCAATTTAGACTGAAGCAGAAAAATGTACTGATGAATTGCCTGTCCCCTAAACTGTAAATCCAAGCACATCTGAATCTTTTCTGTCATGATTTTTGCTAAAAAATTATATTGTTTACTATGCAGACTCTGGCATGATAATTTTACTGTAGGGATGCTTAGGATGGATTACTGGCAATGCTTTGCACTCTCCAGTCTGAAGATTTGCACATTTCTCAAGCGAGTTGATTGGTGTGGTAGGTTTTTATCCAATTATAGGCACAAAGTCCTGCCTCCACTAGAAGAGATGGCAGTTTCTGCATCTGAAGATAACCATACACATATATGTGGCCATGGGGAAATTCACTTGGCAAGGCTGGCTATCCTCCTGTCTGGGATTAAGTCACATGAGCAGAAAAAGGTGACTTTCTGCTTGCAAAGTTATTTAACGGTGCCAATAAAAACCATGGTCTTCTTTTCTAGGAGTTACATACCAATACAGGACATGCGTAATTAACCCAAAGACACCAGGAGCTGCACTGCTCTAAGAAGCCATGCTTTCTAATTACTGCAGCAAGACTAATTAGAGACCAAACAGAGGGTTATGCTTGCAGAAAACACTGCTTTGATAGCTTAGCTACCTAGTGTAGTAAATGAACCTGGATACCTCTAAACATAAGTACATTGTGAAATATTAAATATAAACTATATATACACAGAGGGTGGCAAGAGGCAGCCAGCTTGTGTGATTTAAACGTCTGTCACAGCAGCCTGTTAACCCCTATACTGACATCAACATTAATCTGAGCTTGCAAAAATAGAAAAGAAAAATAAAGTAATGCAGTGATGCCGACATGTCAAAGACTGAATTCTGTAATGTAGCAAACATGCAAGGTTTCCAACACTTTGCAGTAAGGAGTCAAAATCTGGTCCTCACTTTGGACCTCCTGTTGTAGTTCAACATCAAACACTCCTTCAGATCACCTTGCAATCAGTTCTTTCTTTCTGACTTCCTTCCTCGCCTACTGATTTCCTTCCCAGCCATCTCCAACATTTCCCTTGCACTTTTTTAGCTTTCAGATTTCCTCTTGAGGACCAAGTGGCTCAAGTGCAAGACTCCTATGCTCTAAACTATACTGCTAGCAGGGCAAAAAGGTCTGTTTTCCAGGCAGCCTGCAGCATTTGGATATAAGCCCGGCTGAATCCTAGAGAAAACACTAAAACTAACACAGCAGGTTAGAGTGATACAGTCTAGTTAAAAGTATATAAATTATAAGATCGCCTTACTACCTAAATGGTAAATATCAACCTCTGGAGACACAGGTACCTTTAGTGTTCTGAGGAGGTATAAAGTAGTGATTTAATTTAACATGGTTAATGTGTAACAAACCATTTGATAGCTACAACTTTTTTTATAACAAACTGCAAAAAAAGACACCCCAAACCTCAAGGCGGAAACAGATACCTCGAGATTGCAGGAAATAGTTCAAGGCGTTCCGAGGCCTTTCTTTTTTTTTTTTTTTTAACCTACTTTCATGGCCCTTCTGTAAAGCAAATATAATTTATTACTAATCCTGCAGAAAGAACCTGAAGTTTTTTCCTCTCCCTCTCTGCAAAGGGCTGCCTTGTTTGTGCCTCTACCCTGTAACAAACAAGAAGATAAATGAGACATTTATGCCAAAGTAATAATTCTAAATCTGTTGTTTTGACCTCTAAGCCAAATTTTCTGCATTGCATGCCATTGGCTCAGATAAGACAGTACATTTTTTTCTTGCCAACTGAAGCCTGTAGTGGTACGCACAGCCCTGTTCAACAAACTTCTCTATCATTTATCTCTGAACATATGTGTATTGGAAAGCAGAGGGTGAAGGAAATTTGGCACTATAAGGTATCACACTCCACACCCACCCACCCCCCTCCCATAACACCTTGCTTCCCTCTTGATTTTCTGTATCAGGGAAACCAATGCACATTTGGACACAAATACGGCTAGGAGCAAAATTAGAAATCCTTGCTAAAATGAAAACAGCAGGACAGTGGTTATAAATATCTGGAGGACAATATGCTTTACCTTAATAGGTAATTTTGTATATTTTATTTATTGGAGAGGGGGATATTCAGTGTTCCACCGGGGAAGAAATTTTAGGATTGAAATCAGGAGCAACCTTGACTTCTCAAAGTCAAGTTTGTACTGGATGGTGTCCAAGATGAACTCCACTTGACCTTAAAAGCACTACTTACTTTTCAACTAGAAACCAGACTTTCCACACAGGCTGCTCAAGATGTGCTTTGCAGCTAGGAAAACAATGCCAAATAAATACTTAATTTTTCTGGCAGACAAAAGTGGTCTCATCACATTTACTGCAGTGACAGAGGTGACAGAAAGCCTGCAGAGGGGCATGTGTCCTTTCGGAGTGAATGACAGAGTGTATGCCCTTTATCCCCACAGCAATTGATGGTCTGTGGGGCTGGGAAATTACTCTGGGCTTCGAAAGGTGGGATTCCCCCCGAGTAGGTTTCTTCCCTGAGTGCAGGGCAGGACGTCCTGCACCTCTCCAGGCAGCATCAGACAGGCAGCTGCAGGGCAGAGGTTTGATGAAGCAGAAAGTCAGCCCAGCACAGGTGAGGCTGCAAAGCCCTGGAGCAAGCGGCTGGTGCACGAAGGCCCCACAGACCGCAGGGGCAGTGCAGGAAACCACCCCCTGCACGGAAGGGTTTCTTGCAAACCTTGCTGTCTGTGCACATGGGGGAAAACACCACAACTGTGGGGCCTCCCTCTAGCACCACTCTTTCTAGAGTGCTGGGAATACCATTCCACCACACACCTTTCCCTCCATGCATCCATGCCATCCTGCCAGCTGCCACTGCCTCGTTTCCATCTTAGTATGGCCAGTGCCACAATGGGAAGGACTTCAGCTTTCATGACTACTCTCCTAAATATAACAAGCTGAATTAGGCTCTCACTTATGTGCCCATGACTTGCATTCCCCTTTTTATCTTGTTTTGAAATACAGTCTCTTCTACAGTTAGAAATATCATTTTTGCTCCCACTCCCCTTTCTTTTCTCCCCTCCCCATCATTTTCACTAGCCTTTTTTAATTTTACTTTCAGTTTGAAGGCCTTTGCCCCAGCACATCTACTCAGCACATTTCTCAGTTACAGCCTGGGTAAGAGAGAAAACAGGCTTCACTTTGCTAAACTTGGCTTCTTTCCATCTTTCTAAGACTCACCTGACATCCACACCTTTTCATCTTGCACTGGAAACGTTTGGAAAGGGTAGACTTTTAGAATAAGCAGCAAACAGCTATTCTTTCAACCCTCACCAACTCACCTCATTAGAAATGGGATTAAGCTAATTTTTAACCAAACACAGACAAACAAACAGAAGTAACCACGGATACCTCTGCAACCACAACTACTTTTCTAGGGCTGGTCTCCAAATAAAGATTGTAAAATTCATTTTAAAAGGAGGATCAAAAGTATTTCTTTCTAAAACATCAGTTGCACAGCAGTAATTTTAGAAATTTAAGACAGCTCAAACCTGCTGCTGGATTATTTTTAACAGAAGCTTTGGGTGCAAGGGCAGTTCAGAGACTGCCTGGCTCTAGAGGGTGAGAGGTAACAAGCAAAGCCCTGGATGCAGCCAGGAATCATCTCCAAGGGAGAAGATTAATTAATTTCAAATTAATTTATAAGAAAGGACAGAAAAGTGAATGGCTGACTTCTGAGCCTCTAGGAAATTGGCATTATATGCAAAAACCACTTTCGCTTTTCAGTTTTCCTATTTTAGGTCAGATGACGGTGAAATGCTCTACTAAAAACATAGGTGAGGCAGGGCAGCTGGTGTAGGACAGCTGGGAAATGGGCATAGTTCAAGGCTCAGCTATTATTAAAAAGCATACACATCTTTCTATATTTATTCCAACTTTACAGCTCCAAATAAAACACATGCAGTCCTGATGAGTTTATAACTCTAAATACAACTCAGGAGGAAAAACCCTGAGTCTCATCTGGGAAAACCAAACATATATACAAAAGCAGCAGAAGATTATTATTTTTTCTGGCACCCCATAGACATCTACACTTCTAAAAATATGCTACTAGCACTGGAGTTAAACATAACACAACAGAAAAACCACTGTCTTACAAACACAGTCACAGTTCAAAATCAAGTGGCTGGTTCTTCACTTTAGCTCCATCACAGAGCTTCTCGAAAAGCTGCTTAGGAGGATCCATACGTTGCTGTATGCCCCAGCAAGCTCCACATGTGGGTCTGACAAAGTGACCCACAGGGAGCTCAGCAGGACCAGCTGAACTATGTACTCTGCTTCTTGGGTGGATTTCACAGGGCTCATCATCACTGCTTCCGACCCGATACCTCTGCTCAGTAACCAGTTCCCTCCCTGCAAAAACCATAAACCAAGCTGGCAGAGACACATGGCTGCACTTCGCTGAAGAAAGAGCGAGCAAGGTGTGTAACCTGGGTCATTCATGCATTTACGTGCTTGGACTGGAGGTATTTCAGAGGTACAAAATTATTTTAGCAAGTAAAAGATAATGCATGCAGCAAAAACACTGTCATTGGATTTACCCTGCAGCAGCTAGCTCCATTTGAAAAGAAAAACCTGCTGAGACAAAAAACATGCCAGCTAAGGCATATTCACTGCCACTTTGAAAAAACAGTCTTGTAAGAAAATGCGGCTGTAACTGAGAGGCAGAGGAATGAAAACAACCATCCCCCTATACCAGAAGGCAGAAGCCTGGCACAATCCAAAGTATCTTCTTTACATGCCTTTCAACAATCCATTCAAAAGCAAACAGCAAGCACCACCACCACCAAGTCATACAGCTGCAGCAGACTCCAGCTGGGAGGTAGTTTAATAACCCCTTCCTTTTCTTTGCCCTTTACATCAGAAAAATGTTAAGCGCAAAGAGTTTGCTGCAGGGGCTGGCACCAGCATGAGACGAGGCCAGAGATACTCACTGCAGGCTCCACAGGTGAAGCAGCTGTCATGGTAGAGGTTGCCCATGGCCTGGCAAGCCTGGTTTGCTCCATACACGCCCTTGCTGCACTTCACGCAGGTACCTGGGAGAGAGAAGAGAGGTCACAAGTGGGACCCAACAGGGTGGCTGGGGACAATGGTTGGGTGGCAACACATGTAGCTCGTCTTGGGGGATGAACAGCTTAGGACCGTGTGGTTCACTGAAGCCACAAGATGAAGCTGACATCACTGTCACCTGCCCTGAGAGATGCTGTTAACAGTGGTCATGGCAGTCATCAAACCTCCACAGTGAACGACTCTGCAAAAAAATAAACTGCACAAGAACAGTCCTGTCCAGTGACATCTTCTCCCATCCTTGCCACCAACCTTTATATACATCTAAACCTCCTTAAGGACCTTCACAAAAGCCGTGAGTGTCAGTAAGTGATGCTCAGAGCTCTTCACAGACCAACACCTTCTGCCACTTACTGTATAAGATAAGGTTGCTGGTTACAACTAATGTGAGGAAAACATTCACATGTGAGGAACTCTTCACTTAGCTCCTTTAAATCATCTATTTCAGATCCCAGTTGTGTCTGCTGAAGGCCCTAATGATTTCCCAACAAAACTACCTGACACCTCCCTCTCTTAACAAGAAAATGGCACATCAAGCCAATTTACTTACTTCAGGCATTACCCTGTGATTGTGACAGGCTGTTTTTAAAGCAGCATCACCCTTTAACTACCTCTAACTGAGAAACTTGAATCTCTGTATAAGCGAATAAATGAAAAAGGGGCAGTGTGAAGGAAAAAGAGATTACATGTTTCTATCTCTGGTCTGTAGTGACTCTGCTGTGACTTCAGGTCTGTCCTTGCACCACTACCCAGCCCTATTAATCCTGGCTCTTAAAATCCCTGGTCAAGGGAATGTGAGTCACGCCTCACTCCTACTGGCCCAGGAGGAGGAACAGCATAATCTTGCTGGAGACCCTTACTTACGCTAAGGATGGTAAACAAAATTTCACTTCTTTTGGGGCACTGCAAGCTCCAGAGTAATTGAAAAAGTCTGGAGAAAGTTAGGAAGAAGTCCATTGTGCTTACAACAGTGCTGAAAAATAACTCAACTGTGACAGCACCTCTGCACCACCAGGGTGAGTAACAGTTTCTTCCTGGAGCCAATAGCCATGGTGGTCAGTTTTCACACCACAGGGATAAAACCACTCAGGAGTCCTCTGCAGTAGCACACACATGGCTGCTGAAAAGCAGACACTTGATTTTCTCTGGTTTTTGCAGAGCAGACCTGGCTCTCTGTGCTGCAGCTGCCTGCTTGCATTCAACCACCACGTTGAAAGCTGTCCTAGTGCTGCGCCAAGCCCCACTGCACTCAGAGCCAGAGTCCACACCGACAAAACCTGGAGAGAAGGCTGCAAAGAATAATTAGTTACTCTGTTTTGTCCAAATCCTACACGAACTGAAATGCTGCCTTGGCTGTGGGCCCACCCCAGCACTCAGGCTGACACCAAGCGAGCAAAACTTTCTGGTTCGTTTTGAACTGAGCAGGTTTATCTCATTTACTGAAAGAAACATTTCAAGAAAGATAAATCATACAGGCATTAGAAAAAGGGATTTTAAAAAAATAGGTCAAGGCAAAGATAAGAAAAAATTGGCTTTTCAAATGGATGTGCTCTCCCAGGAATGCACGCATTCAGCAGCAGCCTGAATTTCTGTGCAGTGATCTGACACAAGAGCTAACTACTCAAAATTCCCTCTTGAGTACAGCAACTCTGAGCAGAAAGTCTTGAGAGCACAAAACCTGCCAATTTTCCATGACACCCACCAGCTTTCCACAGAGCCAATGTATTTATTGCACTGCAAGTGCTGCATTTTCCCCTTCTCCATGCCAATGAGTGGCTGCTCCAGAAAATGTCACCAGCATGCTCCGATTTCCTCCTTTCCACAAAGCAGCCAGGTGACACTGACTGTGGATGAGCAGCAAGAAGAAGCAGAAGGCAGAAGGCACAGCAGCTGAGTGCAGGCACAGCGCCCAGCAAAGATGCTGGCAGGCATAAGCCACTATTAAGTAGGCTAAGGCAAACCCTGCGGAGGGCAGAAATTGCCTCTGCCATCTCCTGTCTATCCCATTATGCTTCGGAGCACAGGCATTGATTGCCCCTCTGGGTTCCCAACAGGACAGATCCTGCAGGAGCTGCCAAGGCTCTCACATCTGAACCAAAACCTTCCTCCACCTTCCACCCCTCAACATCCCTGACCACCCTTCCACCTTCCTTTCAGTCCATGCTCCATTGTACCCTCTGATCAACCCCTTTCACCCACTTCTTTCAATATTTAGGCCCCTAAAACATGAAAAATAAAGTCATGGAATGAAAAGGCTTTTAAAATAAATTGACAGTGTTTTCTGGAAAAACTGTAATGTGCTAAATTACTCAACTATGTATTAACCAGTCATGATATAAATACTTATACATATCCTGTGTCAAGGTTGACAATTGAAAAATGGCATTATGGCACATGTGTATCTCCTTTATGTTCTTATATAATGTATCTGCTAAATCTTACTTGAAAGCCTATTAAATTTCAGTAACAAGTGAAATTACTCTCTAAATGTCTGCTCTTTCCAGATATAATATTCTGAAGTATTTTAACCAACATATTTGAAGCTTCATCTCTGACACTCAGCACACCTGGCCCGAAAGAGGGGGGAAGTGATTTTTATTGATTTTTCCTTTCCACTTTTCTTTTTTTCCCATTCACTCCTTGCTGTCACAATGATCCTGATCTTTTGGCTTAGGCTAAGCAAGAAAAACGCAAGGAAAAGTCTGCTGCTGACAGCAGCCAGTGGCTGAGCTCGGCAGCACGTGTGCAAAGCCAGCTGATGGAAGCCAGTGCAACCGGGGCCACCTCCAACCCCATCCCGCTGCAAAACAGGCTCTGCGCCCTGCTCCACGCCAGTTCCAACGGCTACTTCCCGAAACAGTGCTGACTATGCTTTCTGCTGGTGTTAAAATGTCAGCAGCATCACTCCAGCCCCACATGCCACTGACACTAGTCAGCAGTTCTGGGTAATTTTCTTGGCATGGAGCGGCTTTTAGCAAAAACTTCTGTCCTCAGCATGAAGCAGAGTAGCCAGAGTTCAGCACTGAACTGATTCCTGCACTTGGTAACTTTGCAGCTCGTAACAAGTGTTTATGCAAGCACCAATCCCAGCAGACATCCCCTCTGAAATGAAGGTTTTTAACCTTAGACAACATTATTAAGAAGAAATGACAGGTTTCTCTTTTACTGCCAGGATGACGAACCCAAACCACCACACACGCACAGCACCACTAAATTCATGCCCGAGCGCAAAGGCAAAATAGTAGCCAGGTTTGGGAAGGGAAAGGGATGGAAATTGCTGATTTCGGTTCAATTTCTGCCGGCAGGGCAGCCGTCCCCGGACAACAAAGAAATCTCTGTTCCCTTTCACATCATGCAGCAAGCAACCGCCAGCGCTGCAGCTGAGAGTCTGAACAAAGGGACCTTTGGAATAGAGCTGGGACCGAAAACATGCCCTGTACGCCACTTCCCGGCACTTGCCACACTCCATCGCAGCACAGGAGGGCTGTCACCAGGAACAGCCTCGGCTCAGATGATCCAACAGGTTGGATTCAGACCTCGAGGTCTGTGAGAAAGGAAAGCGAAGCCGCTGCTCATTCTGAAATGTCAGTCCCACCCTCAACATTCAACAAGTGCATTTCCATTTACCACCAGAATCAACAACCCTGGAGACATTTTTTCCTCCAAGCGTTGCTATTTCACACTCACCAGAAGGAGTTTTGTTACTTACTGTATCCCACTCACTAAAAATTCAACACAAGCCATGCTGAACAGAAGCATTTTCTGGGACTAGGACTTATTTCCACATTTCAGAAACATCAATCTACAGACCAAGACCACAATTCTTCCAACTATATCCCTCTTCTTTTCAGCAGCACCTCCCTTCTCAGCACCACACAGCACAGCCAAGCTTTCCTACACGTGCTCCCGGTTGGGTTTACTAATATTGTCACTTCCTTTTGAACAGCCAAATGTAACAGTGCTTCAGCGGTGAGATTTCTTTGCCATGCCGATTTGGCTCCAGGTAAGAGGAATGCAGTAGCAGGATGATTCCAGTGGTGTGGGTCTGCTTATCTGGCTATATCTGGGAGAAGACTGACTCTTCTCCATCAGATGTATCTGGCTTTTGCCCCCTCCTTAGAGGAGGCTGAATTTATGCTGAAGAAACCCCCCAAAGTCTTTGCACCTTTGGTGTAATCATTCCCATCTATCCACACACGCACACAGTTAATCCAGAAGCAGATCTTGATGCCTCTTGGCAGAAGTTGTACCTTCACAAGGGTCTTCCCCATCAGAATTCTGCTGACACTCACTCTGACAGGGAAGACCCCGTGCAGGAACAGCTGCTGTGTCTCCAACACATCTATTTATCCCAGGAGAAGCACGCCCTCCACTTACACACATGTGTTTCAAATGCTGTCTGCTGAGAAAAGCCTTCACCCCATCATAGACAATGTGACGCTCAGTTCTCCTGGTTTTACTTAGAATTTCCCTGGAGCTTGAGCCTACCTTCCCATGGCTCACCTTAACCAAGTAATTCCTACATCAAACTCTAAATTACACCCATTGCATGCCTTGCTATGCTGCTTATCCACTACTGAGCAGTAACTCTTGCTGGAGAGGTGATTTCAAGGAGATCTGGAGGCCTGGGTGAGATCGAGTGCCTGGAAAACCCAGCAGATTGGTTCCATTCCTCACAGAGTGACTGGGTTGTCTGTACAAAGATGGACAGGTATGCCCTGCCCAGAGAACCACGAAGTTGGTAAACACAAGTTTTCTGTTCCCTTTTTCATGCCATGTTCTTGACCCCTGACCTTGCTGCAGACCTTCATGTACACACACTGCCAGTGAAGGATAAAAATGCCATCAAACTCACGTCAGTGACATTTTAAGTACCTTATAGTGACGTCAGAGATTATGATAACTCCCATGCCACATGAATGAGACTCCTTATTTCTTTCAGTCCACTCCTACGGTATCCTGGATTGCTCCTCTGCCTCAACTCCTTGCTATTTCTTTCCTTTAAGTAGAATTTTCCTTAGCTTGCAAACCCAGCTGAGCTCCCAAGAGGAAGGGAGGAGAAGCACATACTGCTGTAATCTTGAAGAGCCATATTCCAGGCCAATACTTATTTGCTTGGTTTCTTGCAGTGAGATAAGCTTTGCAATCTGTACACACCCACTACTCCAAGTGTTGTGATCCTTCCAGCTTTCCTAGTTCCACCAGGACCTGTCTCTCCCTTCCTCCCCCTCCTCTCTGCTGCAGGCAGGTGTCTCCTTTCAGCTTTGGTCTTCTCCCAGGAGAAAGTAGTAAAGGACACCTCTGCTCATTCCCAGTGGAAATGGCATCGTCATCATCACCCACAGACCAAACAGACTCACAGAAACTTTCATTTTAATCAGAAATTCTCCACTTGTCAGCCCTGAGATTAACTTTGCTGCACACAAAGTGTCCTGGTGCCCCACCATCAGCAGGCTTCAGTAAAGCCCCTGGGTGTGTACAGCCCCAAAGTTAAACAAATTGTGGTTTCAGCAGGGGTGAAACACTAACTTCACTGTACACTACGCTTCCAAAGAGCGCTACTGGCCTTTGAGCTGCTCACACCCACTCAAAGGTGCTGGGCTTCCACGTCTCCACAGGGCTCAGTGAATCAGCTACTGCTCTGCTTCTGCCTAGGGGAAAAAAATCGGCAGAATTTGCTATGAGATATTCTCTGCCTGACTGCAGGGAAACATCACAGCTTTTCACTGCAAAACAAGATCCCAGGGTCCTTCTAAAACACCCACAGCTTATGAGCTCTTCTGTAAATAACAAGGAAGCCAGAATACAGCAGCTAACAAATATTAATAACATGAAAACTGTTCATAAAAATGGTTTTATAAGAAGCTTTTGGTAAGACTGTAGATAATCCTCATCAGGTGGAGATTTCCATCTAGCAATACGAAAAAAGCACTGGTAAAAACATGATGCTACATGTTACACCTCTAAAAGCACCCGTCTGTGCCTGCAGACCAAGGTACTGCATGCTAAAACAAGTAGTCAAAAATCCCTGCAGACCCCAGCACACCTCAGCCAGGCCCCTCCTCTACCAGGTCACTCCCAGGCAGTGCAGGCAGATGCGCAGTTTGGCTGTGCATCTGTCTCACCAGAAAACTCATCAGGCACCTTCAATCTTTGGGATGGTGTCACTTCACCTAACCCTAAACCCTAATTTGGGTGGTGCAAGCAAAGGATTTGCAACTCTCCCGATCACTCCTATTTAATCTTCTGTCACCAGGAGGAGATGAAGGCTGATGCATCCAAAGGAATGCCTTGAGAAATCAGTAAGATTTGGGCACCTCACTCCTGAATGTTCCCTGAAAATAAGACACTAAAACCTAAATACATCCTAGGCTGGCTTCCAGCAACACCTCCCAGGGACACGGGGGCCCTTCTCTGCTGCATGAGAACCAGTCTCTCTAGGGAGCAACTTCAGCTTTTCCTTCCCCAAACAAAAGACCTGGGTGATACCTGAGACTCCCTATGTCCTCCTTGACAGCCCACATAAATCAAATCAGCACTTCAAAAGCCCTGTTGGAGAACCGAAATTCCTCCAGAGACATGTGCAGCCCATGCAGCTCACACACAGGTCGCTACTTACAATGAAACAAAAGGGAAAAAACCCAAAGAGAATTCTTGGCTCTGTATGTTTCTTTCAGTTATTATACCTACCGTGAGCAGACAAAAGCATTTTGCACAGCAAGTTGGTGCTGACAGATAACCAGACTGCTGCTCCTCAGCACAGCATCCTATCTGTATTTTGCCTAGTGTCTGGCTTATCCTTTCCTAGGCTTTCACTTACAAGCACACATTTCTCATAGCGAAGGAGAAAGCAGCTCCTTTACTGGAATCAGAATTAATTATTCTTTATAAACATCTGGTCCTGACTGGGACAGACTTAAGGACCGTATGTTAACCTGACAGACACACCCATCTTCAAAAACATCCCCTTTTTACAAAAACAGCACACAAAATTAGGAGAACTGAAAATATTTTTTGTAAAATACTTTGGTCATTTGTACCTTAGTCCTGGTTTCCTTTCTTGGCTCCGATGAACTTCAAAGCTGCTGCAATAGACTTCCCTTCTCTGGGGAAAAGTCTGCAACAAAATGAACTATTGATCCTTTTTATCACTATTGCATCAAAGTGTTTATTTTACATCCTAAAGTTTGGTAGCTTGAGAGTAGGGCATAGCAAAAGATAATTAAGAATGCTAGCTGTGCCCTTTATTCCCTCAAAGGAAGTAGGGTAACTGTGCAAAAAATGAAAATAAAAGTGAGAAAGAGAAGGGAAGGAGGAGGCCCAGAATTAAAATACCTCAATACTTGCTCCTTCCTGTTCCTTGGTCTTCAGCAGGACAGATCTGCTGAACCTTCACCTGCTGAGCCGAGGCTCCACAAAACTTTACCTTTCCCTCTGCCAAGACTGTATAATTTCTTTTTTTTTCTCTCACTCTCCCCCTTCCCAAATTTGTCAGACATCACATCCTGATGCAAAATCTCCTGGCAGAAAGATGTCAAAACACTTCACTGGGGATCAGGCAGCCTCTGCATCTCCTCCCTCCCTGGGGCTCACTCAGCCACCTGACTAGCCAGGCTGCCAAAAATACTCCTGTTTCACTATAAATCTTCCACAGGACAAAAGCCTCCTCCTGCCTCGCATCCTTATTTTGTGACAAAAATGTAAAAGTAATCTAACCATCAGCTGGGTTCCTCTGCCTCCTGAGCCCATCCCCAGGCACATTTTGGATGAGGTATGATCCAGCCAGTTTACAGGCACTGCGAGGAGAGGACACAGCAGTCTGTTGGAGAGACCCCCGACACCTCTCCAGAAGAGCTGAATATCACCTACACAAATCATTCCCATTTCGGAGCACCATGTCCCACGAGCCTGCTGTTCCAAGCCCATCTCCATTATCAGCTCCTTGTCCTGGCATTCAGCCCCCCACAATGAGGCTCCTTGCGCTCATTCAAACCGCGCGCTTCCTGCACAGGACGGAAAGTGCCAAAACTAGCTTCCAGGCCAAAACACTGTGAGTAGAGCAGCTCAACACATCACTTTTCTGCAGCAGGATAAAAAATGCCCCTGCCCTGCCACAGGGCTTAATCCAGTCTCGGATACCAAGATAAACAACCCCAGCACAGCTCTCTGTGGGCAAGACCCTCTCTGCCTGCTGCCAAGAAACACTTTTGTTATGCAGTCTGTAGCTGAGTGCTCGTGGTCCCTCCAGCTACATCCCCAAAGCTCAGTGTGAAGCTCTTGTGTGGCTCAGACCACCACTGAGCCACCCACCGACCTCACCAGACAGGACCCTGTGCAACAGCACCTGCACAGGCTGAGATGCAAACCCTTCCTCAGCACCAGGCTGAAGAGTTTAATCGGTCCCTGTTCGGCAACTGAGGGTCTGAAATCATGAGGAAAATCCACACACCTGGCCTGCTCCCGTTGTTTCTTAAGTTAACTGTGGAGTTTCAAGCCTTCCCAGCAACTCTGTGTTTCCCTCTCCCAACAGCTGAGATATCTTATCTGCTGTTAAATTGTAAAGTGGCACAGCAGGGAAAGGAAACACGCAATTTGCCCCTGACCTCCCACCATCCTGGGGCAGCAAATCAATTTAATCCAGAAGGACATTTAATATTCTCATCGGGAGATCCTCACATGTAAGTGGCTCCTTTCCACTGACAAGTGCCAGTGATAATCTCTGGTGGTAGTCTGCACTCCTCCCAGACACAAGATTTAGGGAAGAATGTGCCTACTACTGCCTGTTCTTCTGCCATCTTCAGGATGCCCCAATCCTTTCAATGCGGATGGGAACCAGCACCTAGAGGCAGAGGGAAATGCAGGCAACTTCGGGAAATCACCGCCCTCCCCAAGCTACCTCTTTCTCCCCTGAGCTCCGTGCCCTTCTGCATGACAGCAGCCTACGCAGGCACGACTCCTCTGCAGGCCCGATGGCTGCCTTCCCGCCCACACGTGGTCGGGACGCATCCTTGTAAGACACAGAGAACCAGGAGCATTGTCAAGAAAAGTTAAGTGCCTCCCTGCTGGCAATGAAGGGCACTTCAAAATATACTGTTCCAGCTTCTTCCCAGCACTGTTGCTACCCCCCCTCCACCCCGCCAAAAGCTGCTAAACTACCTTTGCTTTAAAATTAGTGAGGTAGGATTAAAGAAAAAGGTGTTGCAGGAGGAAGAGCTTCTAATCCCTGTGATAAATAAAAGTTACATTAAAAATCCCTGCTCTGGGCAATTGATGGAGCACAACCAAGCAGATGGACAGGCAAATGCAATCCTGCAGGTCTGAACCCTGGTGTGACACCTTCCAATGAGCCCTCCTCGCGCCGACGGGCAGATTGCCTCCTTACCAAAATAATCGGCCTTTGGCCGAGCATCCATCTCCTGCTCCAGGCGTTGGGTCAGTGCCTCCAGCTTCAGCTCGGCCGCCGATGGCCCTTGCTCTGGCTGCGGAAGGAGGGTCTGGCAGGGCAGCTTCACCTTTGCTGTGCTGGAGCCATCCAGGTGCCCAGAGTCTGACCGTGGCCCGCTCACACCCTCTGGGAAAAGCATCTGTGGCACATTGGGAGCCACCATCCCTCGAGAGGCCAGGCGCGAGGAACCTGGCTCTGGGTTCCCACTGCTGCTGGCGGGCCTGTGGTTCTGACCATGGGCCACGAAGTGACCGCCTGGGCTGGGGTAGGCAGCTGTAGGCTGGTATTCCACACTGGAAGCAGCGGGTGCGGAGCCTGGCGGGAAGGACAGCGAGACTCCCTGGTACCACGGCTGGTTGCCATCTCCTCCGGCTTTGGGACCGCCGGGCTCAGCAGAGCCTGAGAATCCTCGAGTGGGCTGCGCTGAGGGTGCCAAGAAGGATGAGGACCTCTGCTGCGGCGGGGGCTCCTCTGGCCCCACCGAGGGTGCCGGGGAGGTCCCGGCGTTCGAGAAGGAGGAGGAGGATGACCTCTGTCCGGCTGGCATCGGGTCACGGCCCCCGACACCTCGCCTGCCCTCGCCGCCGTTCTCCTGCCCGCCGCGGCAGGGCTGGGGGTCGCCGGGGCTGGCAGCCTGCTGCTCCCCGCGCCCCGCACCAGGCTGTAAGTCCCCCGCTCGGGGGATCCTGTCGGGCTCCGCTTCCCAGCCCCGGCGCCCGGCCTGGCTCCCGGGAGCCTCGGCACGTGCGCCGCTCTCTCCGAAGCCCCGCTCCCCTCCCTCGCAGGGCCTCGCTCGCGGCCCCTCGGCGGCGGGGGGCGGCTTTGAACCCCGCGCCACCGGCGGGCTGGGACGGGGGGCATGGAAGGCGGCAGCCCCTCCGTTCATCGCGGCCATCAGCATCTCCTCTTGCTGCTGCTGCTGCTGCTGCTGGAGATGGATCTTGGCCATCTTGGTGGCGAACACCCGCCTGGTCTCCTCGAACTCGGGGTTGTTGCCGGCAGCTTTGTCCACCCGAAAGAGACCGTCTTTGGAGGCCTCGTACATGTTGAGGTCCTCGATGAACTTGCTGGCTTCCAGACCCAGATCGTCGTACTTGTCCATCCTGCCCGGCTTAGCGGGAAGACCCCCGCCTTCTCCTTCCTCTTCTTCTTTCTCCTCTCCTCTTTCCCGCCGGGATCAAGGCAATGCCGGCAGCGGCAGCCGCTCCGTCCCGCCGCGCTCCCGCCGCGCCCGTCCCCGCCGGGGGCGTGGCCGTGGGCGGGGAAGGGGGGCGTGGTGGATAAAACCACGCCCCCGTCCCTTGACCACGCCCGCCCGCCCGGCGCGCGCTGCTCGTCCCCGCTCCGCGGCGGGCGCGCGCGGTCTGTGGGAAAGGGGGCGTGCGGCTCCGAAGGCGTTCCGGGATTCCGATCGGGCTCGGGAAGGGTTCGGGTCAGCCGCAGAGCTGGCAAGGAGGTGCGCACGGTGGTTAAAGTCACCCGGGTGATACAAGGAAGGTGTTTTGTTTCGTCTCCCTGTTGGATAATTCCTCTTTTTCACTCTGCAGCCCGGAAACCTTCCTGAAGAAGCCTTGTGAAGTCACAAACGCCCGTCGGGGAAAAAAACCAAAACAACCAGCCCTACTCCCCCATGAAAAGCTGCGAGGAAAATCTCATTCCATAATGACTGGAGCTATTAGTCTGTATAGATACGAATTTTCTTGGTGTAGTTAGACATTCTACGCTGGCTAGTCACCCTTAAGTAAGCATCACTAAAGGACTCTGGATCACTGCAGGAAGACGACCCCTAGCCTGAAGAATAAAGGATACCCCTGGATGCCCAAGATAACATCAGCATCCCAGCCTTGTTGACACCTTCGGGAACCACCCACCCCATTTTCCAGCATCATGCACATAAATGCAGCAAGACCAACTCCAGAGACATTTAGATCAGGAAAGAAGCAGATGTATCATGACATCCTAAAATTATTGTTGCCTTGGAATTCAGTGGGCTACATATGTGTGATACATAGAGACTGGGCAAATCACATTGTTCCCAATTGCTTGAAAGGTATAGGAACTGTGTGTAAAACTGCATTTGGGGTGCCCCAATGTAGTCAGGACACTTCATGCCCATAATTACAGACTTACCCATGTGAATCTACACTTTACATCCCAGCCTCCCTCCTCTGTCAGCCTGGGCCAGTTGCAAAATTTCCATGGCAAAACACAGCATGGGGGTGCCCAGAGGTTGGGGGGCTGGCTGCAGCAGGAACTCTGCTGGGCTTGTGGGAGAGGCTGGTTGGTAGGGAGCTGTGGTACCTCTGAGTAAACTTACTGGTGCAGTTGATCCTACGGGCCCAGGCACGTGTCCTGCATTCCCATAACTTGTTATTGTAATTCTCCCCAGGCTCCAGGAAGGAGGGCCAGATGTTAAGGAATGTGGAAATTCATTGCCTTTAATAATGGTGAATTGGGCTGTGATCAAAACATGTCAGAAATAAAAAATAAAAATCCCCTCTCCTCTTTGACCCATTCCCTTACCAAAACACTTCTGAGAAACTGAGGCCAGACCTAAAATATCCTCCTCTTCCTGTGACATTTGGCCCAATGTGCTTAAAAATCATGGCACTGTGGGTCCCTGGAAAAGGTGCCTTGTCTTCTTTCAAAGCTACTTTGGAATGGCTGTGATGTCTCCAAAGAGGCTGTGAGCAGGACTGAGAGGCTGGAAGCTCATCCCTGCAGCAAGTCTTAGGCTGGAGCTTGAGCTGATAAACTGAAGAACTTTGGACTCACAAAATTTAGTCCAGCCATAGCACAGCTTTAGATAAGGGGTTTATGGTTTCTAGGGAAGACAGGCGGATGAAAATTCCAGCACAGGGCGAAGCAGAGCAGTGGAGCTCCCTCATTCCTCAGGACATGGAGAAGGGGGACCCCAGCACATATTGCTACTAAGCCTGGCCTGCCACTTTTTAATGCTATTGATAATGCTGGAGCTTTTCACAATTTCAGGGAAACATCCCAGCTATCAAGCAATCCCATCTATCAAACCTTTCCAAGTCTTCCTCTGCTGTGGGGGTAAGGGAAGTAGGGGTATCACAACTCCCTCGGGCCGATCCCCCCAAGCCCTGTTTCACTTCAGGAGAAGCTGGGTGCCTGGGGGCTAAACCCTGCTTTTCACAAGCCCTGACTGTTTAGCCGCCATCGGGATGTCTGTCATGCAAAGCACAACAAACCTCTGCCTGTGCCAGGGCCCTTTTGTCTGGAAAGGGTTTGCCTCACATTTTTGTGGGTGGGAGAGGCCACAGTGGCCTTCATCAGCTGCTTCATACCAGGCAGGTGTAGGCTCAGGCCACCAGTTAACAAGAGAGAGTGACTGCCTCTTCTGTGGGTCTTGACCAAAACTGTCAAGTTTGAGGTAAAGTTCAGCTGGGGCGATGGAAGCCAAAACAGTTTCAGTGTTTAAAGAGCATCCTCAGAAAGGGCTCCTTTAAGTCCATTTTTGGCAACATCCTGGGCTGATGAGGAGAATGACAGCAAGTGACTGAGGCATGGGATGCCTCCTCCTCATCACTGGCTTCAGGATGCTTTTGGAGATGGGCTTAGCTGAGAAGCTTAGCTTCCAGTATGACCACTTTTATCTAAAATGGGTAAGCTTCAATGTTAAAACAATAAATAACAACAAAGCAGGTACTGAATCACATATTGAGTTAATATTTGTATGGAGAATGACAGAAAGGAAACAGAGCATCAGGTAGGTAAGGATGGGAGTGTGAGCCCCAGCACTGCTTTACTCACCAGAGGAATATGCAACGTGGACAAAGAGCAGTTGGAAAGGAAATTACACATCATGCACCTTCTTGCCTCCTTCTCCCCAAAGGATGTAAAGTTAATCAGGGGGAGCCATGCTCCTATACAGCACCTCAGAGACTCAGACTTGTGTCTGTTGGAGTTTTTTTCTTCCAACACACTGAGATGAGGCTCTTCAATCTCTTTAATTAACTAACCATTTGGTGGAGCAGAAGGATTTGGGAATAGATGTCTCTATTTCCAGCTGTCGACACATAAACTAAGGAAGAATCTAACTTCCATCAGATCATGTTTTTTTTTTTTTTTTCCCTTTCTTTTTTAGGGTCATGTGTACATTTTCTGCCGTTACTTTTATCTAACATCTGTAAGTCCTTTTACAGTCTGACCTGCAGGAGCTCACCACTTTGCGGAGGGAAGGAGTGGGGGGAAGTAGTCTTCTTGCCAAATGGCCGCGCTGGATGCTGCTGACCTTCACCAGCTATGTAAAGTACATTTCCTTCCTATGCCAAAGGATCAAATCAGCTGTCTGCAGAACAATGCTTACACGGACAATGTGGAAAAGGCTGCTGAAGCCCTTTGGATAGGGAACCCCTCGCACTGGGCTTGGCCTCCTTCCAGGCTCCGCATGCATGAGCAGACACTTCAATGGCAAGCGCCTTCAGGGGGATCACAGCCAAGCGATTCAAAGGCATTTTGGAGTTGAATTTGCAATGCTTTCAGTGAATGTTAGGCAGCAAAATACCTTTGAAGTTTCCAGCTTGGATTTATTCTTTCTGCAAGATTTGGGCTAGGGGTGTTCCCAAGTGAGCAGATGATTAACTTGAACTTTCTACTAGACCGGAGATGTAATACTACACTGACTTACAGACCCTTTTGCTGTGATTAGATATGGTCCCACATGTTTATAGTTCCTGTGACTTTTACAGCCCATGCCTATTTAGAAATTAAGGGGTTCACAATTGCTGTTGTAGCAGAGGACCAAAATCTATGTGCTGATTTGAACTAACTTATTCTAAACCCTATCCCTTGAAGAGAGAAAAAAACCCCAACACAACATTGCTCATTTAATCTGTTTTTGTTCCTGTGGGCAAGGCTTACACGCTGCATTTATTCGTGCAAAATAATGCTGACAGCTTGTAACTCAGTCCCGCTCCACGTGGCAATCTCAGCTGCCCGCGGGGTGGAGGGAGGCAGTGACCTGGGCAGAAACGGCCCCGAGTGGTGTTCCCAGCTTTTGGCTCCACCTCAGTGGGGGCGCTGGGCACATCGCCGCAGCCTTGTGTTGGGGCAACACGGCCCTCCAGGGCCGGCAGGCTCGGCCACAGCTCTGTCTGCCCGGGTAAAACAGGGAAGTCGCGAATGAGAGCAGGAAGGGGATCATCTGTTTTTATTTCTTTCTGCCACGTTGGTGTCTGAGCTCACATTGCAAAGAGATGGAGAAAATGTAAAGAAATTCTCCACCACAAGTTCACAAGTTTCTCTCCCCCTGCTGCCCCCCCGATAATTTTTCTATCTGGGACAAAACGCCCTCATATTTTAAAGCATGACAGCAGCCCGCAGCTGTATAGTTTATGGAAAAACATGATTAGGAGGAGTCTGGGTGCCAATTTATAGCCAGATCTCTCTCCAAAAGCAACTATTGCATACTCACACTGCCTATTTGCAACTAAACGAGTGTGAGGAACCAGTGGCTGGCAGCACACCAGGTTGTTTGTGGACACGTCCAAGGCTGGTCCTCAGTACTGTGTCTCTCCACGGCTGTAGCTGTCCCAGGCAGGTCATCTCCCACAGGACTACACACACCACTCTGCAGTGCCTAAGATACGTGCTCTGGTGTGTTTTAGCAAGAAAGTAATAAAGGCTTCAGTGCTAGAGTATAAACAGAGTGCACAATTTATAAGGCAGAAGTATTTCCAGGATAGAGCCTGGCTTGGTTCTTGTAGGAGCAAATGCGTTTCTCAGCTTCTTGCAAGGCAGTGCCACAGCATCTCTGAACTCTTGACTAAATAGCAGGGGGAAATGAAGGACTTTCCTTCCAGCTTTCTAATAGAGGTTTTTATTAAATGTGCCATTTATCTGCACCTGCCAGATGCTTTATACTAGGAAGATGATGCACAGCACTGTAGGGCAAATAAGAGGGTGGAGGAGGAGGAGGGAGGACTGAAGCAAGGTGGCTGCAGAGGTGAGCCTGGGGGCTGCTGTGGGTGGGAAGGCTGAGCTCCAGCCGTTGCCAGGCTGCTGGATGGGATGCTGTCGAAGTGGGGAGGCCAAACCTCAGCCTCTGCCTTCCCGAAGGCTTTCAGGAAGACAGCAGGGCAGGGCAGGGACATGTTGTTCCTCCTCACGGCTGCCCCAGGGGCCCCTGCATTCCTCCAGGAGGCCTGCCTGCCTGCAGCCAGCTCTGCCAGCCCTGCCTGCTGCCTGCACATTGAACCCCCAAGTGCAGGGGCAGCCTGAGGACTGGAGGCAGCCCAGGTACCCACCAAGCAGGCTGGGCTGGTGCATCCCACCCCCGTGGGGTCAGGGCAGAAATGGAACCACACTTGGATGTTTTGCTCCTGCTGTGGTACAAGAGTCTACCACAGGGCATTATATCTGCAGGGAATTCTGCTAAGAGTATTAATTAGCACTAATTTAATTAACACTAATGGCAGAGAAAGGCCAGGGTAGTACAGGGACACCTTTCCACATTGCCTTTCAGGAAAGGTACAGATACTTCACAGAAGGGGTTTCAGGATCATGCTCCTCCTTAAATAGCTGCACCTGCAGCATCACTTCAGTGGGAATGCTGTGGGCCCTGCCTACAGGTGGGTAAACAGGCAGGGAGGGTTACCTGGCAGGCCACACCTTGGGAAGCTTAGAAGCCACAGGGAATCACCGAGATCCCAAACAGGAAGCCAGGAAGCAGCAGAGAGAAGCTGCAGATCCCTGAGCTGC
This sequence comes from Sitta carolinensis, assembly GCA_032173965.1. Taxonomy (NCBI): domain Eukaryota; kingdom Metazoa; phylum Chordata; class Aves; order Passeriformes; family Sittidae; genus Sitta; species Sitta carolinensis. Next base: position 46,084,944 of record CM063284.1, on the reverse strand, counting down.
AACAGCTCGGTCTTTGTGAGGAAGGCCAGAGCTGGGTGCCAGGTGCTTGGCTCCTGCTCTGGGCATACAAGAGCCTTTACTTTCCTCTCCTCAGTCTCTCCAGGTGCCATCAGCAGTGTTGGAATCACTGGTTTCCGTTTGCTGTCACTCCATGGGCCAAAACACTTCAGTGGCTGTGGATTTGCACCAGACTGATGCAGACAGCTCTGTTGGTTTTCCTACTCCAGCTCAAAAGAATGTGGAATAGTTTGTCTTCTCCATTTTCTACTGAAAAGAACCTTTTATCAGAACAAGAGCTTGCCTGGAGAATTTTCCAGCTCTGTTTCCCTGCCTCTTTATCAGTGCATTAACACAAACAGCACCATGACCTTTTTAACCAACATACATGGCCTCCAGTAATGCTGGGCTGGAAGCACTCCACAGGTCAGACGACATCCTGCCAGCAGTCATCGGCCTCACGTGGCTTGGTGGACTTCAAGTGGATTTGCCAGATGCAGTCAGTGCATCCACTCTTTTCTTCCATGCACGTCCTAGGAGAAGCTGTCTGACTAACAGATGTTTTTAAATGCTCTTTCACATGGGAAAATTGGGAATTACATGTTTTTGTTGCACCCTTGCTATTTCATCCAGCCACGTGGCTCTCCAGGGATGGAGACGTACTTAAGAAAAATATTCACTTCTAAAAGCTTCCACAGATCTTTTTCACAATACTTCCTTGGCTTAGCCAGCCCAGCAACACACACTGTATTTCTGTTTTGTGGCAATTAGTAAGATTTGCTAATTACACTCCTATGTGCTTAAAGACAATTGATTTCCCTTTTGTAGAAAACAGAAAACAATTTTGCAGTTTTGCAGAAAACAATTTCCTGTTATGCCAATTCTCTTAATCTTCATCAGAAACAAACCCAGGCTGCCATTGCCAGTAATGTGTCACATTCCTTTATTAAATCACTTTCTTTTCTGCCCCAGTTATGTATCCTGTGTTTATTATTCCTGATCAGTGGATTGGATCACCTACAGGTGTTATGACTTGTATGTATTTTGCTTCATGTATTGTTGGCACCAAGGAGAGTTATTGAAAAGCAACTCCCTTTGCTCAGCAGCTTGTGTGTCTCCTTTGGCAGCGGGACGTGGGTTTAGGGACAACCCTGGACCTTTTACGTTTGGTTTTTGGCACGTGTAAAAAAACTACTGGCAGAAGAGGAAGTTCAGAGCCTTATATGTGAGTGAGGGCCACCCCCTTGCAGGCAGCCCAGACAGCAAGCACAAAGCACGCATTTCAGCTCACGTAAATGAATAGGTTCTGTTTAGAGTTACAATGAAGAAGAACAGACTCCTCAAATAAAAGAATTTCTTATGCCCAGGCTGAGCACCACTAGCGCAAGCAGAGTGTGAATATTCAACTCATTGTACTTAAGCCTGTCCCATTTACACATTCCTTTGCTTAGTGAGAAACTCAGCAGCTCAGAAGAGAGAGCAAATTAGTGTGGCCCAGGCAGATGAGGATGCAAGGAAATGTCCTGGATAACTTTGAATGGAAGATGGTGCTGATGGCAACTCCCCAGGGCTTAAAACAGACCTGAAGTTTTCCAACCCAAGGCTTACCTGAGTGAGAGAAGTGCCACGAGTCACAAAGGCTGTGTGTGACTTGAGGCCTCCCGGGACAGACAGGGTTAGTGCACTCAAGACTGCTTTGTGATACCGGAAAGTCACATTACTCAGGAAAGGGAAAAAAATTCCCACCTTTCCTCCACATGTCAGGCAAGATCTCTTTTATCATCTGGGTTGCAGATGAGAGCTCTGATCCTCTCCCCTCCTGCACAGAGATAATGCTTCAGTTCAGTTCTCCTCCTGCTATGGCTGGGAGATGCTTAAAACTCCCTCTGATCTACTGTGATCAGCTTCAGCCTTTACTTTTGAAATATAAACCCTATTTCCAGGGAAAAAAACCCCAAAACTAACCACAGTGTAGTTATAGCAACATTTTTTAAGGTCAAAAGCAGGCTGGTAGTATGTATATTCACCACTCAAGTTCTGTGCTGACAGACCTGGTTTAACATTGAACACTTGCTCAGCTCAGTCTTTTGACACAAAATCAACTCAGATCATTGAAGGAGAGGACTGATGAAACATGGAAGCAGAAAAAGCATCCAGCAAAACCAGCATATGTAATCCTCCAAGTGAGTAAATATACATGAATAAAACCAATCCCTTCTCTGCAAACTGTAGTAAGTATTGCAAAATTACAAAACAAACCACAAACCAGCCCCAACTACTTCTTCATTTATAGCAAGCTTTTAGAAAAATCTCTCATACTGCAAACCTCCCTAGGAAGGAACAATCAGCAATGCACTAGTTAACATTATCTCTAGTGCATGTTGATTGAAAGGTTTAGAAAATAGGAATAGCTTTCTGTGAAGTTTTACACAGAAGAAGGAGAGACAAAGAAGAGAGACTGTATGACCTGCCTTATCTGTGGAAATTCTCCCCCCAAAAGAAACAAGCAGGCTTTACAAAGTCAGATCAGAAAATGCCATTACTAACCCAATGTCAGTTCTGGGGCATTACTTCAGTCTGGTAAGAGTGCACACAGATTTTATTTTGCACCAAATCTCCACGTTTGGGTTCTGATAAAGGTCATGGAAACACACATTGCTTGTCCAGCAATGCCCCTGTACAGGTTTTTTTTTTCAAAGCACATGTGAAACAAGTTGGGAAGAGATCTATCTCAGCTAGTGACCCAACCTGTAACAGTGTCCTTTACCATGATACAAAAAGCCCTCTTGCCTTGCTGCAAAGCAGCACAGGTGTGTCCATACCACCTCAGTTGTCACCCATGCCAAAGAACACATTTTTCTACACAGTGGTGTCTTCTAGAACATTTCAGTGCCCACATCACCCCAGCATCTGAGATCCTTTCTCATGAAAGCAATGGCATTGGGAAAAATACTTGCTGACCTTTCAGGACTTTGCCTGTTTTTATTTTCCTGGAATCAATGTCTGAGGGCTGGATTTTTTAAAGTTTAGTCACACGAACAATTTGGGGTAAAAAGTGTGGTAATAATTATACTTTAAATTTGGCATTACTTAAAATAGAAATTCAATATAGATTGGGTGAGTGCAACAACCAATCAGAAGATCCCTTAGAGGGACAGGATGCTGAAAACGCCCCTTCTGTGTCATGGATCCGTTTCTTGGAGCAGCTTGACTTGGATCTATCCCACTGGGTTTAGCAAGTCTCCCACTTAATTTTTGGATCGTCACTTCATGGAATAAGGACAGTGGCACCACGTCCTTTTTAATGCGTGTGAATGCAGTGCAATTTGACTGATCAGCTGCCAGCACCCTTCCTTCTTACTTCTCAAGTGTCCCCCACCCAGATTTAAACCTCCAGCACTATTTACCCACTGAGCTCTCCAAGGGGGCACCATCTATATAAATATGCACCACCTTCAGCATAAAGACCTCTAAGTGTCTACTGTGACACGACTGCCAAACAAATGGGACTTCTGTGATGAGTTATTTTACAAAGGCTTAGTAACAGGCTGCAGCCTGTCTATCATTATCAGTCCCATCTAGGCACAGACCGAACCTGAGTCACAATTACTGTAAGACAAATGGTAATTGTGCTACAGAGCGGGTCAACCTTGTAAGAAATGACAGCGGCTGCCAGCACAACAGCAAAGCTCTGCAGCTGGCACCTCTGCCATCCTTCAAACATACACTTAGCAGGGGATTAGGCTCTGTCACACCGTCTGCATCATCTCTCTCACTCACTCTTTCACCACCTTTTTTGTATCCTCTAGACCACACTGAATTACAACTTACTGTAAACACACTGGCGGGACTTCTGACCTTACACTTTTTGTGAGTCTGCTGTTCACTACCTTTCCTTTTTTGGCCTGTAGAAATCCATTCCCTATTTTGATTTTTGCCTGAATCACCAAGTGACATCTACAATTCACTTCCTCAGGCAAGAGCAAATACCCTCAAGTGCTAACAGCAATAAACACTGTGGGCTGCTGCCCGGCCCTGCAGTGACTGTGGCTTTTGTTTAAAGGCACCACAGGGTTGCTGGGCTTACAACATCTTTCTTCATCCTTGTAAATTTAAAAAGTTTTTATTTACATCAAACGTGTTACCTTTCCCTTAAAGAATAACTCTTAAAATGGTTCCACAGGGTGTGTTAAACCTTTCACATAAATAAATAAATAAATAAAAAAGGGAAAAAAAAAAAAAGCAGGATTGGGCTGTGCCACAGATTTTTCTTTAAAGGATCTCTTTCACAGTCCTTTTAGGGGCTTCTGAACAAGAGTTTTATGAATTTATAACAACATATATGTCAGGCAGACACTGGAATTCAAATTATTTTAACTCCAACTAAAGGCCTGTGTTTGAATGTCTGAATGCATTCCTTTGTGGCTCAGATTTCTGGAGTCTTAAAACTGCAAAGACCTTATCTTCATTATAAATATTCCATTTCGTAGTCATTCTGGTGTCAAAGGTCTGCTAGAGAGAAAATCTGCACTAGTGTGGTCCAGGAGGAAGCAGAAATCAGAAGAGTTTTGTTGCAGAGGTAGGGATGTGTAGAGCCAAACATACTCGCTAAACCTGGCATCTCTGTTAGGCATCTGAATATTTGGTACCAAAAATGCATAAACCTCAAATGAATATTGGCTTTGCTTAGCTAGTGCCCACATGGCAATGTGATCTGTCTTGGGCTTAGTTGCTGAGGATCTATGAGACTTATTTACTATTATGTGGGATATTTTTCTTGGTTTCCTTTCAATTCAGTACAGAGTCTGGATGCCTGCTGGGCTGGAAGATTACTGCAGACCTCTCTATTTGCCTCACTGGTGGTTACTGCTGATTTCTTAACTGTCAGAATGGCTCACAAATGGCTGGCTTATTGGACTAGTTAGTTGAGTGACCGTTTAAGAAAAACCATTCTTTCACAATGAACCGCAATTGTTTCCTTGGAAACTCTTTTTCAAGCATTGCTGAACACAATAAATATTTCCATGTGGATGTATCAGCAATGCAGTGTACAAATAACCTGGTTGGAATCGGGCATGATTATGGCTTTATGTTTTATGAATGTCTGATTGATTTTTAGAAACACGATGGCTATTTTCACTTAATGAACCCCTCATGAAAAAAAAAAAAAAAAGAAATTATTTCAATTCAAGTTTTACAGTCTAGGTACTACAAGATCCAACAGAGCCAAAAAGCACCCTGTCTGCCTTCCCCACTGCTGCTTTTCTAGCAGCTGAGTGATCCCTGCCTTAAATGCCCTGAAAGTCTCTCATATGGCTCATGCATAGGAAGTAACTTCCATCCTGTTCCACGCAGAAACAACCATCAGTACTCTGCTAAAGTTGCACCTCTCATGCATGTGCCAACACAAATACATCAGCTAGGAAGGAGAACTCTGGCTAAGGCAGGACTTGGCTAAATAATCTGACCTTTTTCTTTGGCTCTGAAATTTATGTGAAATGTATCAAAACCACCCCATTCTGGCTACCTGTTGTGTGCATGGCACTTGGTCAGCACAAAGAAATTATTTTAAAAATTAACACTCTGTAGTGTTTTGTAGTGTTTCCTTAAAACTTTAAATGCTAGTTAATGGTAGGGTACCCAAACATGAGATACAGGGAGCAAAGCACACCTAACATTCGGGGCAGCACATACTCAGGACAGTTGTTTAGTCCTGGAATCATATTAATGCATCTGCAATTAGCCAAGCCAACTTTCCAACAGGATATATTCCTGAGGCTGACACTAAGCCCCATACACTTTCTTCAGTTACGTGCTGTTAAAATTGTTCAGTTCTTCTGTGCTTCCTTCTCATTCTCTCAAAGAATATGGACAAGCAGCATCTTACTATGACTCAATAAGAAACTTTAATTCTGCACATTTCTCCACATTGAAAGGAAGATTTAGCAGCAACCTGATGTTAATAAGATTTCTTTCCCACCTTTACATGAAGTGAAATAACCATAACTGCTGTTTTTGCGTTGGTTTCCACCTCAAAAAATTCCAGCAACTTTTACAGCCCAGCAGAGCCTTCACTATTCTTGCACTAAGAAGTTGATAAGGGCAGTTCTGGGAGACAGAAAAGCCTTTTTAATGGCTCGTCCCTGGAGATGCTTGACTCCAAGTTCACTTTGAAGAACGAGCTCGTGGACTTCTTCAAAATTGCGGGCTGCTTGCTGAGGCACAAAAACTTTGCCACAAGCTTTGTTATTGATCTGAAAAAGAGACATGAAAACAAGAAAAAACAGAAGTTTAACTAGACTGTTTCCTACAATATCATTTCCTGTATCCAATCCATCTTTTTACAAAAGGAAAGGGGGAAAGTGGAATAAACTCTCTTTTCTCCAAACCCACACTTTAAAAGTAGAGGATAAAATTCTTCCTTTCTCCTGTCCACCATAAGATAAAACTGACTCATGATACTGAAAAAAAATTGCAGAAGTGGCCACAGGAAGTCTCAGTTTTGAAGACAGCAAGCAGCACGTGACTATGCAATGCAGTGATCTTTTAATTTTAAAAACGTGACAGTCACATAAGCTGCATAAAATGTCTGGTGGGAGTCTTGGTTTGTACATACTTCTGGGCAACAATTTGGATTCTTTACAGCTAAGCAATGTCTTGCAGAGATTCAAATGGAAGATTTATTATTTTTAGAAAAAGAGTCTTTAACTTAGTGTATGTTGCACTCATTGTTATATGTTGTACTCAACCCATGGCTCATTAATCCAACACTGACCACAAAGATGTCAACTCCTCACTAAGTAACATTTTCCTGTGTGTGGCTGGTTTTCAGAGCAGTTTCCATGCTGATTTTTCTTCAGTGGGGAAGAATCATGTAAGTAAAACTGAGTTAAGTCCTTTGGTGGGAATCACCTTAATTTATAAAATGGTTTTATAAATCCTTTATGTCATCCAATAAGAGTAGATAATGGAGACAGAGCCTGACTGAGTACCTTTCTGGAGCTGACATAAAATTACTTACTACAAAAGCTTTCAGATTTATATGGACTATTTTCAGTGGCTTAATGAGCAGAATGTCAATCAGACATTTTAGAAAATGAAATAATTTGTATTTTTTCATGCAGTTTAACACATTACTTGCATAATAATCTGTGTAGGTACTGCAGATCTCTGACCCCTAGGCATAGTTTCAAGGAGGTTTCAGTCTTCTAAAAGAAATACACATTGCTTCATGCAGTCTGGATACAAACTGTACACGACTTGGTTTTCACCTGGATTTTATCCAGGATATCAGCATGCAACACAGGACAAATGAGAAAGACCTTGATCACTTACCTAAGTTTGTATTTTGTTTGTATTTTATTTTATTGAAAATAAAATAATTTGTGCAATTCTCTGAGAGAGGAAGTTGGGACAGATTTCTAAGGAACAAGATGAAGTCTCAAATGCAGCAAGGATGAGCCACTTCTGTTTTTTGACTAGTCTTGACAATAATTTGCAGTGATAATGTCAGTAGGCTTTTAACTACTCCTACAGGCATCCATAATGTGGCATCATAAAAGGCTGGCTGTGTTACACTTTGGCTTTAGTGCCTGGTGTAAAGTAAAATTCTTGAAAAACACATAGGAGTTCATTTTTAAAGCTTTTGTGAGAAATAAATACAAACCAAACAGTTTTTTTCTGACAGGACACTTCAGAGAACAAATGCATTCCACAGGAAAAAGAAAACAGTAAAATCCAAAGAGATACAGTTTTAGTGGGAATATAAAGCAAGCTTCTCAGCTTGCTGCTAGGACATGCAGCCTGCAGTTCAAAGCTATTCCTGCCTAGTTAAAATGTCATTCACTGTCCTCCATCATGCAAATTAATATGTCCCAGTGGATGGATGTTGGCAGGGGGAAATTTTCCACAACTAGCCTATTTGGTGCTGTTCTCAACAGAACAGCCAAGCAGTCTAAATCAACTTGGTAAATAAATGATGGCTAGTGGTTGTGTTTTCCTAGAAAGGTCGAGAAGCCTGGGCAACCTGGCACTGTACCTTCCCACAGCACATCTCCAACTCTCATCAAACAGCAGACTGGTTATGGTTTCGCCACGTGTTTGAGCATGGCTTTCATTATATTGTAGGTATCATGAAGCATTTTAACACTATGCTTAAAACAGGCAGCTGCAGATTTCGTCACATGTTGTGTGTAACAAGCATCCTATTCACAGGTTCTTTGAGTCCAGGGGTCCAGAGCTTAGGTTCTCAGCAGGAGAAATGCCTTCTGCTATTCCTCCATCTCTCTCTCAGTATCTCACTAGACCAGCATAACCCTTGACATTTCCAGGTAAAAGTGCCAGCAAAAGAAAATTGGGTGCTGGTAACCTTGTTTTTCTGAAAAGCCATGGCAAACTGCAAGAGGAGAAATACATGAGTTTTGGGTCCTTTCATCCCCCAAGGAAGAAAGCTGTTGCTTTTTTTCTTCTCTTCTTTTCCCTCTTCTTTTAACATTTGAGATTCTACACTGTTCCAGATCTACAGGGAGCAAGTGGTAACTACAGAAGTTATAAAAGTTGAAATGAAATCACAAGACTGAAAAATAAGCACCTTGAGGCTGCAAAGAGGAATTTTTAATTCAACTCAAATATTTTTTTACCATTGATGCATAATCCTTCTGAGAAGTTAGAAAGAAAATAAATATCATATGCCAAAACAAGGAAAATGACACCAACTTTTCTTTTTTTTTAAATAAAAACATCGGTTTTAAGACCACATCTGCTAACAGTTCTGCACCACCTAGAAAGTGTGAGGAATGTTAGTCAGAAATGTGTTTATAGGATGAAATGCACACTACATACAGGTCAGATTTTTCATAGCATTAATAATATACAGTATTATTAAAAATACTCAACTTTGCAATAATATTTAGAGTAACAGATACTGTGCATACCCAGTGAATTTAAATGTCTTTCTTGTAGGCAAGTTATATTGTTTCAGCCAAGGATACAGTGAGTTAGTTGTTTTTGTTGCTTTGGGTTAAATATGGAAAGACATAACTCCAGCACAGACAGGAAATAATGAAGTATTTTGTGTGAAGAGAAATAAACCCAGAATGTCTCAGCAGACAAGTCCCTGGCAGCCTGAGGCAGTTTGATGGCTTGAGAAGAATAGGGTTGTGGCCCAAAGACTTGGTTTGACTGTACAGCCTTGTGAAGAGACACTGACTCTTTGCAGCTATCTACTTCCTCTGTATGGCGAGTGTTTCTTGGTTTAATGAGGGCAATTTAGTTTTGCAGCCGTACAAAAACCTTCAGTGTCCATAGACTTCCCACATTTTGTTCACATTCACATTCCCTGCTCCCCCATATTTCCCTTTTGCCTTACTCTTACAGTAGAAGGCCAGGCACACTCTGTAGGCACTATTGCTAAGAATTATTCCCAGTTCAAAAAAGCAACACCGTCTTCCAGTCCCTTTCTTTCTCAGAAGGGAAGTGTTTACATATGTCATATTATTCCATGAATATATGACTGAGAACCCAGAGGCTGTTTTTTCTCTCATTACAACAAGACTGCTACACAGGGCTATGGTTTTGACAAAGTCAACCAGGAAAAGAAACAATAATTTTCACAATGGCTATAAGAAACAAAATTAATCTTTTTTTCTTGTTTCTTTTTCTGAGAAGGAAATTTTTGGGTCAGCAGACAAACATCAGTGAAATGTTTGGTCATTTTCATGTTTGGTTGTGTAGTCTTAAAAACATTGTGTCCAGAGTTTTCCCTGTGTTGCTGAAGTTGTTATTTCAAAGATATATTTAATAACATGTTTGCTTTAACCACAACTGCAAAGACGTTTCTATAATTACACAATTTCTCATTCATGACTTCCTTATAAACTGAACACTGGAATTCAAGATGTTTGCTGGCTGTGCTTGGACGTGAAGGCTTATTTTGAGCTTGAGAGAAGTGATCATACCTCAGTGAAGATTTTTACTGTTAGAACTAAGTGCTTATCACTTAAAGAAAGAGAGGGCAAGAAAGAGGAATAAAGCAATTCACCCACAGTGACTATTAGGCTAAGTCTTCAATTAACCCCAGCTGGCAACTGAGTCATTCTCCTTGGTTTGGAAAGTTGACAATTGAAAATTTCCTTCAAAAAGACATACTCCTTGGTTAAAGTATTTATGTTTAATGTTGGGAAAACTGGTGTTTTAACAGTATTTCTCATTCTCTTCAAATAAACTGATGGAGAGATCTAGCGAATGAAATCATTTGCAAAGATATTTTGATTAAGGAAATCTACAGCAACATGGCTTCCCCTAAATTCAACCAATCTCCTCCCTCCTCAAAAAATTCAGTTTAACAAAAATAACCCAACTGCTTTGCTCCCTCCCCCAAAGGGGAGAACAGAAAAAAATACAACTAAAATTCACTGCTTCTGTTTCTTTTACACACACAGAATAGTTTTATATGATCAAATGACATTTCTTCTATAGGCTCCATTTCATTCAATGTCCAGAAACACAGAAAGTGTTTAAGTTGAAGTATTTAATTTAGAACATTAAAGTTTAGAATATTTGGATTAAAGATTATCCTTTGGAGAACAGTGGAAAAGGCAGGAGTCCTGCAGATCTAGTAGTATGTGACTACTTTAATTACAGACTATCACAATGCCTGACCATGAGGAACTTGAAGGCAGGTGGAGCAGGAGTCAGTCAGTGGAAGAGCTGAGACACTGCTCAGGGATCCCATGCCTTTGGCTCCAGGCATTCATTCCCTCTGTGCCCTGTCTAATGACCAAGCTTTATGATGCCTGGGAGCATCCTGAACACATGCTAGTTAACTAGAGCCATAGGGAAGAAGACAGTAAACTACACCGTGCACACGTTGGAAAACCAGAGGTTAACTGAAGAAAGTTAGATGAACACTCTTCCACTGAACAGCCACCTCTTTCACTGGGCCACAAAGAGGTTAGAGCTCAAAGAGAAAGTGGAAGTTATAACATTTCCAAAGATAGTTGGTTTTCTCAAACCCATTCCTGCAAATGCACTCTCCTGACATGTGCCAGAAATTCAGCCCAAGGCAGATGGGAAACATCGTTTGGCAAAAATCACTACTAACCTAGCTTATGACTGGTTCTGTTAGGGAGCCATAGCACTACTAGTACCACAGGAAATATCATCTAATTATAAAATTTTGTACAGGGCTGAGTTAATAAATGCACTGTCAGGCAAAAAATCTGGGCCTGTATTTTGATCCTAGTTTTGATTGTATTATCCTTGCCCATGGCTGTTCATTAGTCAAAACTCCACAGATATTAATATGCAGTAACTCTGAAAAGTTTATATTTAGGGCATCTCTCTTCCAGATTCACTATATCTTTTTGTTTAGGAAACCATTTTAATTACTCAGCACAACTGTAATAGCAGCTTCTATTTTGAACTTTCACTGAGCCATCTACTATGGGAACTGCCTTCCACAAGAGAAGAAATACCATTGTCCTCTGGGATCATAACACATTACTTGGCCACTACTGAAAATAAATAAAAATGATCTTACCAGTACAGACATCTCCACAACATCTGATGGCTGAAGGTAATCTGGGTCTACTTTGGGCCAAGACTGATGCAGAACATCAACATCCCAGTGATGATGAGTACAAAGTTTATTCTGTGTATGTGCCAAACCTGGAAAATGAAAACAGCAAAACATTCATCTGTATGGTAACCAGAACATTTGGTCTCTGGAAGTTGTTTGACAAATTAGATCAGGATAAAGTTGACTTTAAAAGCAAGGGCCATAGGAGGAAATAATATTGTTTAGATTAGCATACAACACGTTATAAACAGAAAGATATACATCTTTGAAGCATTTTTTTATACCATGACTAAGGATACTAACAATGTGGGCACACTTTAGATTTAAATTAACACTCTATACCTTTGCCAAGTGCACGGATGACCACTGCTTATTATTTTAAGTTGTAATATTGCAACACAAGCTGACCTCTGTTTCTAAGAATTTTACTAACAACTGAGAATGATGAACGATTATGGCTTATTTTACCACCTGTTATATGCTGGGTATTTTCTAAGTTTGGAAGTCAAGCTACTTGCAAGATTTTCTCTATTTTGTGAAGTGTATTTTCTCACAAATTAAAGGTGATACAAAGGGATGCCTTGCACAGCTTGCTCTCCTTCTTACAATTTTTATATTCTGAAACATTTTATCCTTTGAGTTTATTTTTAAAAACTTCTAAAATGGCTGTAAGTGATCTCCTTTTATTAAACTGGCTATGGTCTTCCCAAGATAATTAATTCCTGATTTGTTTAAGTAATAGGAGAATAGGATGCAACTCATTCTGAAGTTGAATTCTGTAACTGAATAGAAGCTCCAGAGTGGGATTTATGTTGCCGTTTACTGCTGCTGGATGACAAAACACAAAGACTTCATTTAACAAGATGCTGTCAAATATTATCAATATTGATGATGATTGCTCTTGCAATTCTCACAGAGCCAGGGGATTTTTAAATTAAAAGCATTCTCTGCGTATGAATAAGAACACAGACTAAAACTTTTTATGAGCACATGCTTCATTCAGAACTGCAAAATGTATGTGAAATATCATCTGGTTTAGGGAAACTCCAGCAAAAGCATAAAGAAAACCCATCAACACAAGACTCACTGGTGAGACTGAGGCACTGAAGCTGTTCAAAACAGCACGACAGCAGCCGTAGGCACACACCCAACCCATGCACAGTGCATTCATCAATTCAGCTCGCTGGGTTGTTTAGACTAATACAGTGAGTAACAGCAAACAGGGACATAAAGAGCATACAACTTCCTCCAGAAAAATCCTCCACATTTTTGTCAGGAATTTTTCAGACAAAGTGCTTTGGTAAAATGACACACAGCTGTGCTATTTGCTGAATGACTCAGAGAGGGACAGTGGGGAGGACAGATGAGAGCTATTTCTAATGGCAGGCAAGAACATGCACATTTCCTAATGACAACAACTATTTGTTAGATAAATAATTTATTAAAACAGTTCCATGGCTCTGATTTTGTGTTTTTTTTTTTTTTTTTCTTTTGCAGCAGTAGCTCAGAAACTGAGAGAGCAAAAGATAGGAACTCAAGCAGAAAAGAAATCTTCATATTGATGATTCATTATCACATTGACTGTAAAGAAAACAGCTGTTAGATTCTTTCCTTTTTGGCTTTTGAACATCCAGATGACCTCATTTCTTTCCAACTGATCACACGCCTTGTGGCAGAAGCATGCATGCTGGCCACTCCTTATTTTACTGTTGAAGAGAATTCTTCAAACTATTTAAAACCCACTTTCTGATATAAGAGTTTCTATCTACAAAAGAAAAACCAGGGTCACTTTTAAATCCTGTGGAGGCTGTCAGTCCTAATAAACCTACTATTAAAAAATAATTAAAATGTACTCTGAAGCAAAGTATGAGTAAGCCCAGTGTCAATCTTTTGGTTCATTTTCTTGCTACAAAAAGAGCTATGAGCTCATCCATAGAAGAGGAGAGTAGAAAAGTCAACAGAACTAGTTTGAGAAAACAGTTTGACAGGAAACCAAAATGAAGGTTTTAGTTATGTTGCCTGTTTGGCTTCCTGCCTTAATTCACATTTTGTAAGCTGTAGAACACAGAAAACATCATGATTTGGTTTGCATTTTCAAAATTCAACACACTTAACCAGAAACGTTATCACCCTGCCCCAGAATAGTGATGGTTCACTTGTGGGGACCTTCTCTAGTCTTCCCACTTGATTCTGAGACACTAGAAATAAGCACTGTTTGATACATTAAAAACAGACCATTTCTGAAACTTCCATTGTGAAAACATGAAAAACCTATTTTATTGCCTTACTGTACTGGAAAGTGCCTAGTGAGTGCATTTTATGTAGTGGTGTGTGTTTTGCATCATATTTTTGGATGTATTTTGCTTTTATGGCTATATATTCTCTTGCAGATGCAGGACAGAAAGCTAACTGAGTATATTTTTACTTACTGTAAGCTGCTTACTTATATGTACCCATCTGTACAGGACAGATCAAAGACAACACTCGTGCTCAGTCTGAAGCCCTGATCCTGCTATTGGATCTGGTTCAATGGACTTCTATTGATGAGCAAGCTAATATGAGAGCAAGGTTTCCCTAACCAGTAACTCATAGCATTGGAACCCATTTTAGAACACCAAGTTAAAAGAGTACTATAGTTGAGAGAAAGAAGGGACAGGACCAGTCTAACAACTTTTCAGCTCAGGGCAATGTTTTACTAGCATTACAGGAATATTTCATAAGCATAATACTTCCCCTAAGGTGCTATTTGACAAGGCAGAGCAGATTCTCATTTTAAAGAGAAATGGGAGCAGTCATGTATCAGCAAGGTAACTCGAGTCTTACAGAAGAAAAGCACTGGAAAAAATTATCTGTAAAATTCCAGTAATTGTGCAGCTACTTATACACAAAATTATGTAGGCTGGAGGAAAAGTCGTGATTATCAAGTAAACTGAGAAAGAGCTGGCTTGTAACAAGCCCTGAAACAGAGAGGTTAAAGCAGAGAAGGAAACGAGGATGGAAGTCTTCATGGGTGATAAAAGGAAGCTAATGAATGCATCTGAAACAACAGCAATATCAGAGTTTAGGATTACAGATTTTCGAATCCTAAATGTAAGATCAGAAGGGGAACTATGAGATAAGTGTGAGGGTGAATATGCAAATACTGCAAATTTTTTGATTTAGTGAAATTGAAACAATAGAAATGTCTGTTAAGTAAAATCCAACATACTAACAGACAAAGCAGGAAAACTTTTTAAAAAGCTCAGATCAGGAGTGTGTAAGGACAAGTGAAGAGACATTCTGGGTGAATATCTGCTTGCCTGTGCAGCCTCTTTCTGGAATTGTTACCAGGTTACTTTGTTCTTGATATGCTTTTTACTATTTAATGAATCTCCCTATTTGACAGATTCGGGCAAGTTACATATCTGAAATACCTTTCTGCAGCTCAGGAAGTCAGTCTGTCATGTCATATGTGAAACAATCTGCAATCTTAAAGAAATGGTAACAGCTGTTTCCAGACAGCTCTGAGAAAAGCTGTATTATACCACTGGTATAGTAGTACAGAACTAAGATGTGAAAAGCCTGGGTTGCTGTAAGCTAACTCTAGGATGTGCTTGCAATCCAGCAAACTCCACATAAATCCTTTCAAACTTCTTAAAACTATCTGTCTTCCTCCATTTGAAAGACTTGCTCTCCTTCCATATACGTTATTACTCTTGGAGACAAAAAAACTTTTAAAACTCAAAATCATGTTTCTTGTTGGATTCGTTAAGGGGGATTTCTACATTCAGATTTTCAATTAAAACCTGCAACATTGATTAGCTTTTACTCAACTCCATTCTTTCCAGAAGCCTTCTTGGGCAAGGGCTGTATTCAGACAAATTCTTGCAACAGAGCTATTGTAGTGACAGTTAAAATATTGCTAAGACAATTATACCATTAAAAAAATCCAAAAATTACGTTTAATTTCAGTATTTCCTAAGATGTGTTTATCAAAGGTGTACATATCTTTCATGTGCCATCCCTAATAAAAATTTAGCAATTCACAATAAGCAGATTCATATCCTTGTCTGAATAACAAAACACTGGTCTACCACAAACAAACTAAAAAAAAAGTCTCAAATGGTGTCTGTATATTCCTTAGATACAAGGTTTCAGGAAGGAAACTGATTTCCTCATCCTGTTAGTGTTCATAAACTGCCAAGATATCAGCCGGATGAACTCTTCCCACACTGAGGGGCTACGGCTGCTTTTTATGTTATTGAGCGATAAACCAGTGCATTCACTGTACAATTAACACCATCAGGCTGACACACCAAAATACCAAAAACTGTTCCTCCTCTACAGCGGGAGAACTTCACGCATAAAGTATCATGAGCTGCTGTTTGTTCAGGTGCTGAAAGGTGAGGCACTTACAGAACAGCATTTAAACAGTTTCCATCAAAAAGTGGGGTCCACTGCTATAGGTGCAATTTATAGAACTAACAATATACAAACTCCTTTTCCTGACCAATTTACGAAAGAGGAAGCAGCATTATCCTGACATTTAGATGCAAAGCCAAGGTACAAAAGGAGAGACTTATTCTCTCTCAGTATGGAGAACTAAAGCACAGAGAAAATGAAACAGAGTATTTAGAAACCTTAATTTTCATATTGAAATTATTTAAAATGGTAAAGTATCATCACTTATACACAACAAAGTTTGAGAAACTGGTTACATCAGAATAGCAACAGGACTTGATGGAACCAGAGTGCAATTCAAAACTTGGGGAGTCTTTAATATGAAATCTCAATCCCAGGACAGAACTGATAGATGTTGGCTCTTTCAAAATAATACAGTATTCTTACCAAAATGCAGCAGTTAAAGGTATGCACATTCTCCTGATAAAATGTTTAATAACTTCAGTTTAATGCAATGATTACCATGATAAAAGATACTGTCATTTTCAAATTTAGTAATAAAATTCTTCAGGCAATAATCAACACACATTGGTTTTTTATGATTGCTGCACTGAATTACACTGCACATGTCTTTGGACCATACAAGTAAAATTTTATCTTTAAATGCAGACAGAGGCTGAGGACAATACACTTCCAATTTTTATATGCTTCCTTTTCATTCTTACACCAGAGAGAGATCCAGAAAATGTTTATCATTTTCACTCTCCAGTAATTTTAGTAGCAAAAAAGACTTCCTTATCTAACATTCAAAATCCTACAGGATTAAGCTTCATGTTTGACAAGTTGTTAATTAAGATACCCTAGTGCTCTTTGTCATTTTATCAACCATAGCTGATAATTCTATATTTCCTAACGTGTATTAGAATTCCAAGTTCAGAAGGCACTGTATGTATAAATAATTATCCTGGATCTCTTCTGCCTCCATCTCAACCAATATGGAAAAAGTCATGCTAATTACTTTTATTTAGTATTATTTTAATTATATGGCATGTCATAGTATAAGACCAGAAAGATCATGTCTGATGTCACTCTTTATTCTAAACAGTTAAACTTCTATTACGACATTTTAAAATCACTGGAAATGAAAACACATGCAAAAAATCCAACCTACTCTCCCTACCATATCTTCTTGTTTCCATAGGCTCTGCTTTGCTACTGCTTTGAACAAGAGTGGTCTTTCATTGTCAATTAACATTACAGGGCCATGCACAACACTGAAATATAAGCAGTTTAGTAGCACTGCTCTGCAAACACTTGAATGCACAATGTTTTTGGGATGACCGTTGAAAATAAAACCATTAAAACAGCATCCAAAAGCTAACATTAGGTCCAAAACCACACAGCAGTTTGTGGCCAGCCACAATGCAGAATATATTCCTATCTTCCCACATGCATCTTGGGTCTTTTCCCAATAAACTTAAAATCAGTTGTTAAACTCTGGCATGCACATCCCTTATTTCACAGGCTTTAACTGTATCAGCACCTTAGCCCATTTGGTATTCAGACCTGTACAACTGTGACAGGTCTTAGAAAAGATACCCTGCCTACCATTCCCATTCTCCATGGCAAGTCAATTTACAGCATAGTCTCTGTCCCTCAGTAGTGTCCCTCAGTCTCTGGAGCATCCTAAAAGAACAGGATTTTTATTGAACATTCCTTTAGTCTTTTTAGTATCCAGCCCTCTGATATAGTTTGCTTTGACTGAATTCCTGAAAGAAAATATTTGTAGTCCAAAGGCTCTGACACAGTTATTTAAAAAAGGGTTGTTTCCATCCTGGTGTTCAGCTCTTAATAATGCCATCCATATTCAGGAGCAGTTAGCAGCTGACATATAAATTCCTCATGCAAGTCCTGTCTTGAATTGCTCTTCTATCTCCCTTTCTCTGCCCAGTTTCAAGAAACCCACCTCGATGCAAGGAAAAAGAAACCAAAAGCAGGAAAGAGAGGTGTGGAAATGACACAAGGTTCAAGTTCGTTTAACAATTATGACAGAAGGTGACAAGCTTGATAAGGAATTCAGAGGTAAGTGACACATGTACTGAGTTACAGACATTTTTGCAAATTTCTTGTCCTTTTCCAAGAGCACCTAAATGAAGTTTATAAATACCTTTCCACATCTCTGATGCAATGTGGGGAGCCATAGGTGCAACCATAATGCAGAGTGAAGCCAAAGCATCTTCAAATTCTGTGCTGTGGAGAACAAGAGGCCGAGGAGCTTGCTGAGCAAAAAAGCAAGGAAAAAGAAACAAACTATTAACATTCTGGGGGGAGGGAATAGTTTAATTAAGAAGAAAATGCAGTAATAAAACCTAAAATCAATGCCTATGCTAAGGAGAGTGTAATTTCACAATAAATTGGAAACTTACGAAAATGGAGAATTAAAATCACAACTCTTAGTTGTGCCCATAGAGTGCTCTCTAACACTTGGACACTAATTCTAAAGTGGCTGATGAAGATGCTTGGGGATCTGCTCTATCACAGAACTCTGCACACACATTCACAAGGACAACAGTGGCCCACAAAATCATTTTGAGTGCTGACTTTTCTAGAAGTGCGAACTTAGGCAAAACCAGAGCTATCTGAGAAGAGGTGAAGCACTTGTACATGACAATCAAACTGTGCTGAATGCAACATAGATTTTGTTGGGACAAGGGTCAATTGTACAGGATCATAGAGTGGCTTCAGTAAAGTTGACATTTAGTGACAAAGTGAGGTTTGAGAGCTGAAGGAAGCTTTGGGAATGAAAACCACAGTGAAGTCTTACAGTTTATTGTTCTCATTATTTTAGTTGTGTCAGACTTCTTTAGTATAGAAAATGTTCAATTTCAGGCAAAAGGTAACTTGACTGACAAAATCTGAACTTCATTTCTCCATTTAAATTAACTTACAGAAAAATTAAAAGAAAAGATATAACACTAAAAGTAATCAGATGAACTTTTTCTTTCTTTCCTTGCCTATGTAAGAGATTACACCCCATGGCAAATTCAGCTGCTGCATTTATTTTGTCATCTATCTCTCTAATGAAACAGCACAAAAAATGTCAATACATGTCAGCTCATGAGAATTTGATGTGATGAACATGCCCTCATCAGCTAAAAAATTGCCCAAAACCAGTCATTTGCTTGATGGCAAATGTTGTCAGAGTGAATTTTATCACTTATAGTCCAAACTATATTTGAGTAAGTTTTAGTAACTACTACTCACTTGCAATATTTAACCCTTGCCCACCTCTCCACCTCCTCCTTTGAACTGGGATCAAAAGAGGAAGTGTCAACATGCTATGCAGGAACTTATCCTTCAAAGATACTGCACTGTTCTCTTCACTCAAGAAATACATCAGTGTTCAAGAATCTGTCTGTCTGTAGGACACTGAGTTTTACTTTTTTTTTACCATTCATTCCACCATCCATTAGCCCCAAATACCTAGGAATCATTGAGTTTGACATAAAGAAATGTCTGCTACCTTCCCAACATTATACAGGATGCCAGACTTAAGCTGTCTCAGCACAGCACCTGTGCACAACCTAATTAACTTTTTGTTAAGTTCCTTGATTTTGCCAGTAAGCACCTTGGAATCCATAAGGTATAAAATGGTATTTCAAGAAAGAAGCTAAAACTTTTAAAACTGTATTTAATTTCTGGTCTATATCAGGTTACCATTATATGCCTGAAGGATTGCTCAACCAGATCTAAGAGTAGTAACAGAAATAATGATAATAATTTATTATTTCATCTATCAACCACTGTCTGATAAACAACATAATTTAAATTAAAAATCTTAAAACTTAAGATCAGTAGTGTAAGCTGTCTTTGAGGACTGACTATGTGTGTTTTCCCTTGCAAAGAATAACCCTTTTAAAATAAGAATGTTTGGTAATTCTTAAATGTACTACTATACCTAGCTACCTATGCAACTTGGCTAAAATCAAGAGAATGAAGAACAGAACAAAACAAAATGTATCCTCTTCAAATTACAGGATACAAACATCAGAACCTGCTGGATCTAATGCCACCAAGGTCCTCTTGCAAAACTGTTTACATTTCAGGGTTACAGTGATACTAGAACATGCTGCTTTTGAACTAAGTAACTCAACGAGGCTCTTGATTTAGTAACACTGTTTATGAAGTCAATGACTTACAGAAAGCTGGACCTTTCTGTTGGGGCAACTCCTGCTTTGTAAAAGACTGACAGGAGCAGTGTCTGAGAGAAAAATACCTTCATTAATATCCCATACTTACGTGGAGTACATTTGTGAGGCTCATCAATCGGGAAACAGCTGCATTGAACAAATAATCCTTTGTGAAGTACTTGGTTACCTAGTATTAGAAGAAAAGGTCTGTCACTAATTACTTAAAATTCTCAAACTTGGAACACTGGGTTTTTAAACGAAAACAATTAATGACAATCTATTTCAATTTGTGAAGTATGTGCATTTTACCTCATATGAAAATCACTTTGGTATGCAAACACATGATATGTTCAATCACATGTGTGTGTGTAAATAATAATAAAAAAATTCAACTGATTAGCTTCCCTATTGTTTCAGAATTTAAAAAGCTTCAGTCAGTGCTATGAAAAATGTGCATTAGTCACCCTTTATTTCCTTTAATAAAATATCTTCTCTCTGCCCCTACAAGAGGCCTTTTCTCTTGTAAATCCATTTATACTGGTGAAAACTTGTTTTTCGATTACAAGATTAGAATTATAAAGTCTGTTAAATGATCTGGAATATCCCTCCAGATGAGGGTTTAAAACAGCAAAAGTTTTTATCCACAGAAAAATACTTGAAGTTAACTTTGCAGGTTTTTATGTTTCCTTCTGAGTCTTGGATAATTGAATTGATACTAATCACAGCAGGAGACAACACATAATGAGATGAACAACCACTTCAGTATTTTTTTCAAGGCTATGCTAATGTATTTTCACCAGTGTCTTTTTCCATTCTATATGAAACAGCAGGCATGATAATGAAGTATGAAGCAAACAGACCAAAGCTTTTGCTAGGATAACCTACAAAACTCACCTACAATTTTGTAACTTGAAACAGAGTTACTTGAATCCCAGATTGATAAAACTTCAATGTCATAACATTTAATTCCTTAAATGAGGCATACATCCTTTAAGTAAGTTCTGTCCCACAAAATTTGTAGGCAGATAAAATTATTTACATAGAGAATAATTAATTCAAAAAAATTAGCTACTCATCTGCGGAAAAGGCTTTCGGCTCTGTAAGTCAAACATGATTTTTGCAGAAGAAACAACTTATTTAGTCATTTAGAAACTATGTAAGCATTTCTTTTAACCTCAGAAATCACCAGATTCTTCTGCTCCCAGATCTTTCTGGCTTCAGCCTTCTCTTTCTTATTCAGAAGCTCAGGATTGGGCACAGTTCCTGAAGTCCTTGCTTCAATAAGTTTGGTTACAAGTGCCCAGAGGCGCACCTGCCATCTCTGAACGCCGAGCATGGCATCAGCTGAGATTAAAGAAAGATTTCAGAAACAAATGTCAATTACAAGCAAAGAATTCAAAACTTTAAAGAAAAGTAGGAACAGAACACTGGAGTTAAGCATTTTAAAAAAAACCCTCTCTATTTTAAATGAAAGATATCAATACAATTAAAAATGTCTTTACAAGTAATGCCAAGTTGCTTTAATGGAAAAAATCAGTAAGATAAAAGTATTTTTCTGCAATGACTTTAAAACAGATACATATATCAAGAATACAGCATAGATTATTTACTAAAATCTGTAAAATAACCCAATGTTATGTCAATGCTAGAATACTCATCCTGTGTTTTAACGACTCCACAAAGGAGTTGTACATGCTCTCATTTTTTGAACTCATGGCAGAATACAAACATATACACAAGCATGCATACATGTATTTTTTCAAACTGAGAAGTTTCTTTCCAAGTTTGATTTTTGCAATTATGTAAACTTTTGTTGCTAGAGATGCTATTGTGCTAATGAGTACAGGCTCTGACCCTTGGTACCCTCTTTTGGCACAGCTTAGCTTGGAATGGGGAGACTATGAAGCTGTTGACCTTGACCCTGAAGCATCAGTCCTATTCCATGGCTGCTCACACCACAGGGGAGGAATAACTTGAGGCCCTGCCTTGATGTCCACCACCAAAAGAACAAGGAATCTAGTCTGAAGAACAATTATCCAAAGGCTATCACATCCAGTAGACAGAAGGATCATGACAACTGAGAACCACTACTTAACATTCTCTGAATTAAATAAATTTCCTGCAAGGGCTTTGCGTGGCAAAGTTTTGGTAGGGAGGGGCTACAAGGATGGCTTCTCTGGGAAGCTCCTAGGAGCTTCTCCCCTGTATGACAGAGCCAGTTGAGCCGAGGAGAGGGGAAGGTGCAAATTTGGTTTTACTTCTCATTACTCTAATTTTAATTGGTAATTTCTCAGCCGAGTCTGTTTTGTCCATGATGGCAAATGCTGAGTGACCTCCTGGCCCTTACCTCAATGCACAATCCTTTTGTTGTACTTTTCTCCCCCTGTCCAACTGAAAATCAAGGAGTGACAGAGAAGCTTGGTGGGCACCTGACATCCAGGTCAAGGCCAAACCAAACACAACCTGCTTAATTTCTTTAATTTAAATATTAATAATTTCGATATCATTAAAAAAATCAGAAGAAAGTGTAAAGAGACTTAAGAGATGCTTTTCACCTAACTTTCTATTTTCTTCTCCCCTGGAAATATCTTTAGGCAGTTAAAATCTCCTTTTGTTCACATTTTCCAATACTTTTAACGTGAGATGATGCCAAAATCTTCCTTTGTATTTCTCAAAACAGGTAAACAGGTTGGCTTGAATGACTAAATGCATTTTTACTAGAATTATAACTGCATGTGCTTAGCTTTCTTACAAATTGTTTAATCACCAAGCTCTTGAATACTTTGCAACTAAGCTTTAGTACACACTATCCCCACAATAATTTAATTATTCCATTTTAAAGATCAGAAAACACAGCAAAAAGATTGTATATCGCCAAATTAGCTACCTCAGAGGGAACTGCATATCTGTATGGTGTTTGGGATGCAGCTGCTACAGTTTAATTCTAAGTGATTCATTTTTTTAAGACACTTTTTCAAATGCCCAGCTCTCTACTGTTGTGATTAGGTGGTGACAGAAAGCCAGCTGAGAACTCATAAAGCCCACTCCTCCAGTACATACAACAGTGAAATAATATATAAAGGAACACAAATGAATATAAAATGTGACAGACACAACCAAAATAAAGTTTAGTGCAGGCTGAACTAAGTGGCAAGACCTTAACACGTGAAAGAATGAAGAACTACACCTTTTGAAACCAGTAATGGAGTGTTTTCTGAAAGCCTTATGTGACAGGAAGGTGAAATGTAAATGAATGCATAAGACTACATTAAAACGTATGAACCACAGTAGATAAAAGAAATTAAGACGTGTCAGTAGGAGGAATTACTTGATAGGAGTAAATAAGTGCATGGGAGGGTAATTCTTAACTTATTCAAGAAGTAAGATCATAAAAATGTCCTGTCTAGAAATATTAATTACTAGGATCTCTGATTATCTTCCAATGAGATTCTTCTGAGAACTATTTCATAGTCCCACTTACAAAAGCCATTGCATATTTGTTAATACATGGAAATAACAAGATATTGTAAAGTTGTATCTGTGATCTGATATGATTAGAAAAAACAGATTAAAAAGAAAAATAATTTTCAGTTCATCAATCATTGCTAATTTAAAAACAAAGATAATGAGGTCAAAGTTTTCAGAAGAAAGTACAACTTAAGTAGTTTTCATATGTGCTTTTAGCTTGTAAGAGGTAAGCTGCTTGCAATAATCTTGAAAGTTTGCCTCTTAGTGACAGCTTTGTGACCCTATCTCCATTAAAATAAACAAACAATAAAACCTGATTATGATAATTTTTTGATTCATTTTTTCCAAAACTTAGGCATCAAGAACTGTATCTACTTTTAATTTTTACTTTTAATTTACTTTTAATTTAATTTTTGTGTTTAAAATATAATACTTGAGAAATAAGAAACAAACCAACAACCGAACTACAGAAACAATGTGACTTACTTTTAGCATCCCACAAAATGTCTTGTTCTGGAGGAGCGGCAAACAGAATGTAAAGACGCAGGGTATCAATGCCATACTCTTTCACTATTTCCTCAGGGTCTATTCCATTGTACTTAGATTTGCTCATTTTTTCCCAAGCAACTTGGAGCTTCTCACCAGTTTTTAGGTGAACCGGTTCACTTCCTAAATATTAAGACATAGAAAAACTACTGAAACAAGTTTTGCTCACTTGTAACAGCAATTAATCTTGTTCCCTAAGCATGAGAAGAAACAACTATTGCTAGCGGTTTTTTTTTCCCAAAAGAGCTTAAAGAGGAATACCACCCATTCCAAACACTCTTTTCCCTCCTAAATTTTTCCTGTGTTAATGTCTTTAACACCAGTAATATCCTAAAGCTTTCATCACATCATGACAAAACGTCTCCTACCATTTGGAAGCTGTATCTGGCATGCATCCTAAATGCTGCCTTGACAGCTCCTGATATTTAAATTTTTTTATAACCATGACATTTAAAACTTCCTAGATAGGAGTACTGATTTGATAAAATACTGACCTCTACTTAGCTTTTGCAAATACCAGATTTATAGGTCCAATTGCAGTAAGTTGCCCTGAAAAGAATGTTTATCTTTTTTGTTTTCTCTTGCATGAATTTAGAGACAGAGTGGGGCATTTACACTGAAAAAGGTGCAGCTGAGTAAAACCCTCTGCTAAAAATCCCCAATCTTTTTATAGAAGAAAATAGGGTAGCAGAGAGTGGCAAAACTTAAGAGGGTGGGTTGGTTGATTTTTAACTGTCTTACAGGGTTTGTATCCAATGAAAACAGGGATGTACAAGAGGAATGCTCAAGAGAGGCAAACATGACGAAACCATTCTTGTTACTACAGGTGACATAGCAATGACTTCACAGCTTATGTAGCGAAGGCTCTGCAAAGAACTTGAGAATGAGCAGTACAAGTTTTACATTCCTAATATTAACTGAATACACCTGCACCTGTGTTAGTTTTGCTGTAATGTTTTTGTAGGTTGTCTGTTTGCTGGGACTAACTGGCTCCATTCAGAAGGCTGCTGAGCCCTGTCTTAACAAAACTAACTTTTGATATTTTGATATTTTGGACTACACTGGAGCCAAAATAATACCACAGCACTGTTTCTGTGTTTGGATGCAATTAAAAGCTGCTGTATTACTAGCAGGATCTCTGTGTACTCAGCATTAAGTGTGAATCCAAAACTCACAGAAGTTGCTCTCCAGTTTAAATATCAGAAGGATTTATTTTCTCTTCCAAATTTTCCCAGCACTGAAGCAGTCCCTGGTTTTAGGGACGCACCTATGCTGATTTCCCATGCAGTTTCTCTTACCAGTGAGATCAACCTCCTCTCTCTTCAAACACTGGCCTGTTGTTGTTAGTCTGAATGTCTGATTCTTGATAAGACCTTGAACCAAGAGCTTATGGAAAGGCTCCCTAAGGATGGAACGAAAAAGAAACTTCTCTGTTGAAAAGAGCCATCAAAAGCATACTTTATGATAAGCCTCAGGTGCTGAGCCAATCAGGTACAATTTTTTAATGAAACAAGAATTTCAAGTTGACTATACATAAAGAGTTGTCACCTTAGAAAGAGTACTTTGTACGTTGATTCATGGTGGTTGGTTGGCAAATGTAAGTATTTATTTGCATTCTGCTCATACTCTTGTACCCTGATTTAGTACTAAGCTATTCTAACATCACTTTTCAAATTAGCATATGGATAATACACAGAAGCTTCTTGGCCAACAGTACAGTTTCCCTAACTTCAAGCTAAATTTCTTGTGTAAAAGCATTCAAGTACCTGGCCTCATTTTCTTACTAATACTCAGTTCTACTTTTTCTCCAAGGAGCACAGGATTTTGAACAAATCAAAATGTTGCCGCACATTTCTTTCTATAAACAGATAAGACAGTTTCTCTACCAAAAGCACCCACATGCCTTTGTCTCTTTGCAGAACTAGCCAGGAAGGCCTAGCTGTATGAAAAAGTACACTAGAAAAAGGGCAGTGATGAAGAGCTCGTATCTCAGTGCACCAGTTTTTTAGCACTTTACTTTTCTAGCAAAATTTACATCAGGGAGTAAACTCCCATGAAATGAGTATATGACAGGGCTACAAAGAGTCTTGAAAGGCAGTAGTGCACTCAGGAAGAAATAAATTCCAAGAAAACACTGCTCTGGTTGACACACTATTGTGTCCCCCTCCTCCAAGGATCTTGAATTTCTAATGCATTGAGTCACACATCTGTCACTGTTTTCACTGAAAGAAAAGGCACAAAAATGAATCTCTAAAGCTTTTCGTTCCCACTCAGTAGAACAGGAAAGTAAGGCAGTTCTAACACAGCTTTAAGAACAGTAGGGGCCAGGGAAGGAGGGATGGAGCCAGTCCCAGAAAGCAGATACAGTCTGGAAGCCTTCTCATGTGACCCTCCAACACAAAGACATCAGTGACCATCATTTTGGAGGACATGATCATCAGCACTGGT
Organism: Sitta carolinensis; assembly: GCA_032173965.1. Classification (NCBI taxonomy): domain Eukaryota; kingdom Metazoa; phylum Chordata; class Aves; order Passeriformes; family Sittidae; genus Sitta; species Sitta carolinensis. Next base: position 46,058,337 of record CM063284.1, on the reverse strand, counting down.
TAATACTGACTTGCACCTCCTAATGCTGACATGTGTGCGAAGCATTAAACAATCTGAATTTTCTGCACTTTTACCTAATGAAACCTCAAATGTGTACAAAACAACTTATGTAAAAAGGATGCATTATTCCTGTTAACTTTTTTTTTTTTTTTTAAAAAAAAGAAGTAGTAAAACCAGACTTCCACATTTTATTTCACATGAACAAAAAAGTCATAATCCAAAACATGACTCACTGTTAAGGACCTAATATAATATTTTACATTATTATGAAATATGAATTACATGACAATTTATCTCACAATTTAAAACAAAGTAATTTAATAATACAATTAAAATACTATTAAATTATACAACAATTAGGCATGTTTCACACCACATTAAAGCATGTATCTTCCAAGTACTAGTCCTTAAACACTTTTGATGACTCTGAAGTAAAAAGATATTTGAAAACAAAACTATAAACTGGAAGAGAAAGTGACAGGCTTCATTTTTTATCTTCAACATGTTCAAGTTTGAACATGAGCTTCCTTCCTTGAATATTTTGTATACTTGTAAATATTGTGCAAGTACTGGCACATATTGATGTATCACTCAGTCACAAGAAGTATGAGTCTCTGCCATGCCACCTGGTATTATCAACAATGTTAAGTAAGAGCAGCAACTCAAACATCTCTATAAATATTTTGTAGACAATACTTCAGAGGTTGACTGAAAGATCTTGTTGTTTAGAAATAAAGGAACTAAAGGGAATGAGAACTGAAATAAAATTTAGACAGTAAACCCAAGAAAAACTATTTTAAAAATAGGGTGCAAAAATAATCTAAAATACAAAAAAATTATTATAAATTATCCAAGTGAATTAGAAGGTAAAAATTTGGAACAAAAACTTTGTAACCCCATTAACAACAACGGTGGGAAAATGCTTCAGAATAAAACAGTTTACGATACATTTCTTCTGTCTCTACAAAATAGAGACATTACACCACGAAAAAAAAATTCCCTCCCTATCATTCAGTACTTCAATCTGTTTAAGATCTCGAACAGTTATTAAAATAGCTACACTTCTGCTATCTAAAGTAAAGATAATGAGGCAGCCAGATTATCCAAATCAGATAGGGCTCTCCACTGGAAGTGATTTTTCAAGGAACACTTACTTTTAATGACAAAGAGTTAGTTCAGATCATACGCCAAGTTACTAAAAACTGCATGCAGGAACAAGCATTTCTTATTTTTGTTTATGCTGACAGAGGCTACAAAAATGCAATACAAAATACATTACCAAGTATGGGGAAAAAACCCCCAACCATGTGTTCCTAGTGTGAGACCGCAGGAGTATGGAGACATGCCCAAAATGAGAAAGCCAGAGCCCATCTGCTAAACACAGGGCTCCAAACCAAACTGAGCCTTGCACTGAATGCACAGTGACTTTGGTAGTGTTGTGGTGGCTCCATCTCATGTTCACATGCAGCGTTACACTTGAATTCATGTTAATAAAACTGCACACCTCAAACATTCCCCTTCAAAGGCAGGGATGCACTTTTTGGCTGCATAAGGGAACTGCCAAGCACAGGAGGGATGATGCAATTCTGACCTAAATATTGCGGCACCTGGTCATGGCATCGTAAATACCTCCTGATACAAAACACCAAGAATTATGAAATTAAGGCATTTTCAGACACACTGAAATTTCTGGCACAGAAGAGGTGTCTGAAGTTCCTCTGAACACTTGGTCATGTTTCAGATTGTAGGTATAATGGAAGGGACAGGCCTTCACCTGCCTGTGAATTTTGTTTGCGCTCATGCTGGAGTATCTGCACTGAGCTCTTGCCCATATTACAGCTTTTGATCATGTTGTACGTCCCACCTGCAAAGTGTGCCTGACACCTCTAAGAAGGATCAGCTGTGCTAGCCAGGAAGTCTGTAATCCATCTTTTCCTTTCTCTAATGTTCATATACAGGTTCATGTCTATGAGAGACCGATCTCTCTATACAGAACCACTCAATGGTCAAGCATGACAGACAGATCAGGAATTCCTACTCAGTGCCATGTTCTCATGCTCTTTGCTTTGCTCTGTGCAGGGTGAGCAGCAGGACTTTCAATCCTAGTACAAATGACTTGGCTGTAAGAACTCTGTAGAGCCTGCCACAGTGATAAAATAGTGAATTCAGAAGAAGGGATAACCCCAGCAAGGGAGCTCACTGCATGTATTTGCATCCTGCACCTTTAGAAAGGCTGAGAGATCCCAAATGCTGTGCCCTGGAGTGAAGACAAGAGTAGGTCAGTCACTATCAACTGGGTCCAGGGGCTGTGAAACCTGCTGTTAGATACAGCTATGCAACGTTCTGGAGGTGACTGAAGGATATGGAAGCTGATAATTTTAGGCAAAAAAAGAGATGAAACAATATTGAATGTTCAAGATTCTACGAAGTTAACAACTGAGTGCTTCAGCTTAAAATCAGCACTAGAGATAAGGTCGTAAATGAATGCAGAGAAGCTGTAGCATCTTTCTTTCACAAAATAAGCTATTTCTGTCACATGCATGTCTTGTTTTATTCAGTAACTCAGCTAAGTGAAAAATAGTGCTTTCTTACTCAGCAGATTTGTCCTCTATGAGAGTCAAATCTGCTGACTTAATGGCAACAATAAGCTTTTTTATTGCTTTATAATCCTTCAGGGAGAATGTGCTAGATTCCATTTCCAATTATTCATCAGACAGAACTGATTACTGAAGCCTAGGGCAGACCAAATTCTATGTAACTTGTACTTGCACAGCTGAGCAGGTGTAACCAAGAGTGTCAGCACATGCCTGCCATGGTGGATTAAGCTGGAACAGAGGAGATTTCTTGTCCCAGCTGCCTACCTGGCCCCTCTCCCAGCAGTGGTCACAGCTGGGAGGGCTTGCTGCCTTGTGAATTATTTATAAAACCAATGCATTTTACAGACCAGAATGCTAGAACAAATTGACATCAATTTGGGCTTAATCTGATATCACATGTATGAATACCCAGAGGGTACCACTTATTCTGCCTTGTCATTACTGAGAAATTGAGCAGCATTTCTTTCCCACTGTCTCCAGTCCAATGCATTGAAAAATAAAAGACTATACCTTATCTTTAGGGGATATTTAAGATATATTGACAACTTTATAATTTTAAATGCCTACAAACACTGCATTTTCAATGAGGGTATGTGTGTCGCTAAATGCCTATTTCATACATGTTGCCTATAACATTTCTGAAACAATCGTTAAACCATATTTGGAAAGATTGCTTTGAAAATCCATACTACAGGAATTTTAATTTCTGTTTTCAACCATTTTACTACATTAATTAATACATTAATTAAAGACTACCCATAATTAAAGAGTGCCCAGAAATATTTCAATGGTTTTGAAAATCAGAGGATAGGAGTGGAATAATGACAATTTCCATAGAGAAAACATATCAAAATGAAAAACTACTACAGATAAATAGGGGAATCATAAAAATTTTTAAGGATGTCAGATGACGTTTTAAACAGTGGCAGCTCTCGTTAACTGAGATATAACAATTTTATTTATTTAATCAGTGAAAAAGAACTAAGCTACTAGAGAAAGATTGAAAATGCACAAGAGGGCAGTGTTTTTAACATTTTAGTGTTTTCCATCAGAGCTGTGGGCTTTGACATGACTTTGAGCTTCCTGTTGTTTCTACTTACACTTTCAGATCTTTCAGATGAGCCCTTGAGCAGTTCAAACTCAGAAGACTGAGCAAAAGTGGCTTTTGATTAACACTGAAACATTTAAAACACATGGTAATATTTATAATGATTATATGATTTCCATATTAAACCAAAATCCTAATTTGACTTCATGGCTTCAAAGCACCTAATGCTTTACCTTGCATAGAGCTAAGGCAAGTGAAGAATTTTGTGCATGATGATGAATTTGTTACAGTCATCTTTTGCAGTCTGAGCACACTTCTGAGCAGTTTATACACCCAGCCCTCGGGGCAATGCTATAACAGATCTTCACATGTGCAACACTTCTTGAGATTGTATATGGTGCCAAAAGAACTCTCCACAGTCTTACAAACTACTTCTACAGAAAGCAATTTCAATGTTCTTCTGACATTGTAACTAGACATAGTCAGTGCTTCTTAAGGATTTTTTTTCATTGAAGGTAGAGTTTTCTTCTGCAATTTACCATATTTAGACCAGGATACACTACACAGCTTTTGTGCTAGTGCTCTGTCACAACAGATTGTGAACAAAACACATTCCAAAGTAATGCAGCTACAGAATCACAGAGTCCTTAGAATAATGCGGGTTGGAAGAGACCTTTGGAAGTCATTTGGTGCAACTCTTTTCTCATAACCTGAAGACCTAACTTCAGGTTGTTTAGGGCCCTGTCCAACTGCGTTTTGAAAATATGCGATGACGGAGATGCCTCAATGTCTCAAGTCAAATGGTTCCAGCTCATCACCTTTCCTGTCAAAACTGTATTCCTTCTGTCCAGCTGAACCTTGCTGCAATCAGTGACTGTTACTCCTTTTCTTTCTCTATACATGTCTGAGAAGATGTACAGAACATCTCTGGTTCTATCTTCTCTATAAACCTCCTTTAGGTTGCAGTAGATGCAATTACATTCCCTCCTTAGCCTTCTCTTCTCCATGGGAACACACTCAACTCCCTTATCCTCTTTTCGTATGTCATATGCTCCAACCCTGACAATCACAGTGCTCCTCCACTAGACCCTCTTCAGTTTGACAGTGTACCTCAAGCTGGGGGGAGGGCCTCAAAACTAGACACAGTATTCCCGTTGTTCCCGAATGATGAGCAGAGATAACCAATGCTGGACAAGGTTTTGCTAGCGGAGTATACTCTCATGCCAGCTGTCGACCCACCTCTAACTTGGTGTTCATCAGGACCCCTAAGCTCTGGTGTAATCCTCCCCACAGAGATGTCAGCCCCAGCTGTTCTGTTGAAGTCATGGTAAAAGATATGCACAGCTCTTTCTTCATCCACAGATGGAATCACCTCACCAAAGAAGGAAAGCGGATTAAGTTGGGCATAATTTCCTCTAGGTAAATCCATGGTGGCTTCTCCAGTCACCTTGACTGGAACTTGTATGTGTCTGGTTTACTTAAGTGAACCCTAACTCAGTCCTGCTCTACAATGGGCAGTATCTCTTGCCTTCAAACTTTTCTGCTAAGCACAGACCTTGACAGCAAAGCCCAAGGCAAAGACTTTCCTTTCTACTTAGGCTCTTTGTTGGATTTTGCATTGGGCCAATGTCTTCCTTGGTATTCTTTTCAATGTATGTCCAGAAGCTCTTATTACCTTCACATTATTCACCAGTTTCAATATCTGATAAGCTATGATCTTTCCATAATCCATACTGCTTATCCAGTAAATGCTTATACATTCCTCCAAGGGTAGCCCATCTTAACACCCACTTTCCCTGCACTTACTTTGGTCTTCTTAAGGTCACACAGGAGGTCCCTATTCAGTCCAGCTGGCCTCTTTCTGTGTCTTTTTTTTGGCACACCAAAGCGAACCACTTACTTTGCAAGAAAATCTCCCCTGCCTGGTGATCTCACTTTATATTGACAATACTTCAGCCACTAATGTGGTTATGTCATTTTGGAACGTTGAAGAATTTGAGAAGCAAAAGAACATTTTGCTGCTGTGTGTCACAGCTCCACTAGATGGCTGATGGATTAGGATTGTAAAATCTTTTGTAAAATTAATAAGCCTAAAATTGCTTGCAAGGGAAAGCTTTAAAATTCTCTGCTTGAAGGCGCAGCACCTCTGAGAGGAAGGGTCTGCTTTGAAAGGCCCACTCTGAGAGAGAAGGAACAGCCCTCCTGCTGCAGTTACGCAAGCTGCAGACGACAGAGTGAAACACAGGTACACAAATCATCTACATCCAGTACTTCAAACAGTTTTCCCTACAAACTTGCACAGACAAGAATGTGTTATGAAAACACATTGCCTATTTTCATCAAAATTAGGAAACACCTTGGGGAAGCATTCTGCTAGCTGCAGTAACTCGTTGATCTTTTTCTGGCTCACAACTACTTAAATTCTAGTTTTGCAGCAAAACTACTGCATTCAAGTGACTTCTGTGACATATATTTAGGGTCCTCTTTTATGTCAAATTTTTAGAGGGGATACTTGTAAAGAATGAATCTATATGAGTTGAGGCTGAGGAATTACTGACAGTAGTTCTCACGGGGCCACTCATTTTGACTCAATCTATTCAGTCATCTCTGCTGACGGGAAAACAGGACAGAAAATGGGCCAGAGTTTCATTGTTCTACCATTAGTACTCTCCAAGCTGAGGATGGCGTTTTAGGGTAGCAAAGAGCTGAATTTCAATGAAAATGGGGATGTTAAGCTCAGAACCTATCTGAGAGGACAAACAACAGAACAACAGATGACTCACCTTCTTCCATCAAACTTTACCTCTAACCAAAACAGAAAACAGTGAATTAGGCTATAGCAGCAGCATCAACAAGAGTAATTAAAATAATTATATAAACTTCATTAAATAAGAAGTAAATTGACATGAGATAAATATATTGCTTTTGCCTACCAAGAAGTGTTTTGTACTGCTCAGCTCCAATAATACAGTGACTTATAAGAGTGCTTTGTTTTTTATATATGCATGGTTCCACTGAAATTAATGCTATTACTGGTAGGAAGTTACCTACTTTGGAATAATAGCACTACACAGAATGCCTGAAGTTACTAGTTTGTGCATGCTTTTGCAGGCTGGAAATGTACAGCAGCATTTTATCACTTGCTCTCAGCCAGTTAATACTCATGCAATAAAAATGTTTGTATGAACAATACAGGAAGTACAACTCACTGTGAGAAACCAAGTACTGACAAAGCAGGAAAAATTCGGGCTGATTCAATGTAATGTTCTACCGTCACAACAATGCCCACTAATACTCTTGCAAGTCAAATGAAATATGAAAGATTTTAATAGAAATATATAAGGCTTACTTGTGTTTTGTCATCTTTAGATCATGGCAAAAATGGCTGAAGAACCTGGCATAGAATAAGTGCATAACTGCATGCTCCTTTCCTCCGATGTACAAATCTACAGGCATCCAGTAGTCTGCTAAGTCACTATTAAAGGGCCTGAAAAAACACAATTATAGAAAAAAATCCAATGTAGAAAAGAAGGATCAGCGCTACCAAAGTAGCTCATCATCCTTGACTGGACAGCACTGAACAATACAATTACAGAGAGCAATACATGTGTAATAAAACTTTCATTTTCCCATCAGATCTTTTTCTAAGAAGTGAAATTCTTATTATAGACAAAAAATTAATTTCCACAAAAAGATTATTTTCCTATATTTCAGGCAAGCAATTACCTGAGAAAGCAATGAAAACGTCTGACTGTTCTTTAAATGATTTTTCTGTAAATACCCCATGGCCAGCTTTAAATATTCTAGTATTTATCAAGCTTTATATACAAATATATTAGAATGAAAGACAAAAGACATGACCACTTAAAACCAGTTTATCTTTTTTAATCAACAGTTTGCATTGTTGCCATTAGGGGGCAATGATGCAGTTTAAGGCTGCAGAATCCTCTGCAGAGTGAGATGGGTCACAGCACTCCAACTGAAGGATGCTCGATGAAATGACAGTAAATTTGTCATTTGCAGCATATTTACTATGTCGTTGGAGGTCACCTGAATGGTTTCCCAGCATTTCTTACTGCTTCATTAAATATTTCCATGTCTCCTGTAGAGGGACCACAAAATACAATTGGCACAGAAGTTCTTTTCTAATGTAGGCTTCAAGTCCTTGCTCTAACAAATCTACTTGTTTTGTCAGTCTATCTGATTATTCAACTGTAATTTTTGTTACAGCGGTGCCTTCTTCCTCACAGATGAGCCCAGAAGCAAACCATGGATCTGGGATTCATGTCTTTGGTGGAACAAATCAAACCTAACTTGTTCATAGGGTTCCAGAACCAACAGAGGAATTCTCCTGACCAGTGAAATATAGTTTATTGTTGTGGTGCGATCATCCCTCCTTTCTCCACCCCTGCCAATCACTGTATCACTCCTGGAATTCCAGAAGGGTGTCGGTGATTGGCAGGTTCAAAAAGATGCTCTCTACCCCTGAAGAGACATTGGCCATCCAGGTGTCCTTTGTCCCTTAAGACCTCCTCACCTGTACCTGGTTGGTGGGTTTCCCGTCCCCTCCCCCTCTCCCCTGGTTAAAAGGACAAAGCAACCACGCGGTCGGGAGTTCGGTTGGTGTTGTTAAGAAGTTCAGAGGCCCTGCCGGCTAGAATAAATGTTCTGAACTGAACCCTCCGTGAGAACCGACTCCTTTCCTTCACCATCACCTTAAAGCTTCTCCTGCAGAGGAAAACCTGGAGCGAGCATCCACGAGGAAGCTCATCCTGCCGCTCCCTGAGCCCCGGAGTGCCTGGACTTGTCTCTGCAGTCCTAGCTACATCACCAGCTAGCCAACAGTAGCTTTGGGGTGAAACACCACAGCAGCCGCTGTTTGGCTCAGCAGCGAGGTCCAGACAGACAAGCTGGGAAACATCCTGACAGCAATACTGGACACTCCAATAGTTTGTGAAATGAAGGGTCTACATATACGTAGCTTAGTTAAAAGAACTAACTAAATAAATCAAATGCGGGCAGCAATTTGGTGCAGAAGTCTACATAAATGTTCTCATTTCAGTGTAAAACAGATTAGACTACACTAAGCTGTAACTTTAACAGTTGAATGTCACATCTGACTATTTCTTCTTCAACTTCTGGAAAAGTCCCTCTTGCCCACACACAAAAAGTACTTCAAACTGTCATGGAGAGGAAGCAATCTGTCTAACTCAGTAACAGTAATAATATATTTTATTTCACTAGAAAATAATTAAAATTGGCATGAAAAAAAAGTGTTCACAGAAGATTTTTCTCTAGTTTAACCAAACTATTGCTGCCAATACAAAAAAAACCAATCGGCCCAGCAATATTAAGTCAATGAGTGTAGTATGTTCCCATATTGTGCTCTGCACAATAAACAATTACATGCTCAAACAGCCCATCATGTCATATCGGTGTTTTAAAATGCAATTCTTCCTGTCTTCCTCAGACTACATAGCAGGGATGTTGCAGTAATTCCTCTGGAAAAAAAACAGTGCTATCAAGCACTGCTACTACAGGCAGACTATGAAGCAGAAAAACAGCTAAATAACTATGTCTGTCTTCCCACACTCTCCATGCTGCAGACACTAGTCCATAGCACATGAAAAATCTTCTTTCATTAATTATGCATGTAGTGTAAGTGCTGACACAGCAGGAGATTGCTGTGATTGCCTCTTCACTTGTGGTCTGCGCACAAGGGAATGGCAAGAGTCACCAGAATTCAAAAGGGGAGAATTGAAGGTGCCAGGCTTGGGAGCTGGATGTTACACTGGACTATTCCTTTTCTTACCAGTAGAACAGCACTGCCTGTCCACACACGTCTCAGAGTCATGGCAGGCTGTCATTCCTGATGATAACCCCGACTAAGGAATTCAGCTTCTCAGCTGAACATTTTCTCTGCACCCTGCCCCATAATTCCCATGCAAATTTCTGCTCCTTGCCCTGTAGTTCCTGTGTTCACATGTTGTGTTTACACATCCTGATCTTCTAGATCTCCTGACATAGGAGCAGTCAAATACTACATTTTTAGACCAGTTCCATATATTGTCCTGGTTTTAGCTGTGATAGAGTTCTTTTTCTCCTGAATAACTGGTACAGTGCTGTGCTTTGAATTCAGTATGAGAATGTTGATAACACACAGATGTTCTGGTTGTTGCTGAGCTGTGCTTATTGTAAAGCAAAGACTCATGATCTACCAGAGAGCACATGCCCAAAGAAGCTGGGAGGAAGCATAGCCAGGAAGGCTGACCCAGACTGGCCAAAGGGATGTTCCATACCAAAGACTGTGATCCCCAGTATATAAACTGTGATAGTTGGCTGGGAGATGCCAATTGCTGCTAAGGGATAGGCTGGGCAGTGGTCAGCGGTCGGTGAGTAATTATATAGTGCATCACTTACTTTTCCTGGTTTTTTTCCCTCTCTCTCTCTCCTTTTTATTATAATTATTATTATTACCACAATATTTTACTTTGTTTCAGTTATTAACCTGTTCTTATCCAAGCCATGATTTTTACTTTTTTTTTTTTCCTCCTCCTGACTGTCCTCCCCAGCCCACAGGGTGGGTGTGAGGAGTGAGCAAGCAGCTGTGTGGTACTTAAATGCCAGCTGGGGTTAAACCACACCACATACCCTGCGCTATTCTCAGGCCCAGAGGGCAGGCACATAATGAGGGCAGTGCAGGGATTTACACTGACAGTAGACTGCAGCTAGAAGGTGGAAGCACCTGAGTGTGTGGTCCCTTCATTCCCTTCTGTTCTGTGTAGCAGGCTTGCCCCAGTGGCCCTGTGCCTGCAGCCCTCACCTGTCTGTGTTGTGAGGGTCAGTGTACCTCAGGTAGTACCAAGCAGAATCAACAAATGTATCCATGGTATCGACTTCTCGTCGTGCTGCTGCCTTGCACCTGAGCAAGAGAGGAGAAAAACTTCTTTTAGATAAGTGACAAGCTTGGAAAAAATCCCAAATAAAAATGGACAGAGTGGCCACAAAGACATTTAGATTGAAAACTGAAGAGTCTGAAGAGTGACATGTTCAGAAAAAGTCCAACGACAGTAACAGGACAGACTTTTTCCTTCTCTCCCTCAAAACATAGCAAAAGCAAGCCAAAAAGAAGCCTGAGCAGCTATCACATCCAGCAACAGCAGAAGATGGCACTGCACTGGACAGCCCTCTCAATCTTGGAATTTTTTGGAATTGCCATTTTAAAAGATACAAAGCACAGACAAGCGTACTTTGTCATAAAGTGAATGGGTACCGAATATAGATCACACTCGTTAGGTACCAGCAGATTTAGAAGAAAGGTCAGGTGGTTGCCTGTCATTGATTGCCTGTACAAAATGGTCTTTGCAGATTCCATTCATTATCTCTAGAAAAAATTAACTTAGTTTAATTTCAGCTTTCACTGAGATCAAATCTCTTCTAGACCTTGTAGTGCAATTTTAATTTGTGATTACAGCAAATTGATTTTTGCTTGTAAGTATATTGGCAGCCCTAAGGAACATTTTCAAAATAGATTTTAGAAGCTCAGGTTACTTTCTGTTAATTTCTCCTTGAATATTCATTGTTTGTAGGAGCCAATAATCACATTTAATAAACTTCCATTTGTTGTAAATGATCCCTCTCAAAACTCTTAGTATTGAAACAATGGGATTATTCGAATGTCAATGAAACTGTGCAATCTATGACACTCTTGTACATAAACGCCACTAATTATAAGTAAGACATGTACACAGTTTATAACTGTATGCAAGTTTAAATGTATGTATATGAGTAGTAAGTATACATAATAAAAGGAGACTAGCTATTTCATTATTTACTAACTGAATATTTAGTCTCTGATCAGTCTTGATGAGTAAGCTGCAACAAGTATCTCTACTTGTCTGCCTGATAACTGCAGCTTGGCTTGCCAAGGCAAGTTTACAAGAGCATCATCACATCTTCCTTCATCCTGTCTCTGTACCTGGTCCTCCTCTACATGCCAGTTTTTCTCCCAGTGAGAATAATGTAATAAAGGAGTTTTACTTCTAACTGCTTTTTAGTGTAGAATAATAATTTTATTAAATCGTACACATAAGCAAAGACTTGGCCAATGTAAAAGAATTACTTTTCTCTCAAAAGTAAAAATACTTTACAGTCATTGAACAATAATTACATCTGCTTTATGCCTCTGTGCTCTAAATGGACATGGCTCACTAACACAGAGACAGCATGGGCATCTTTCAGAGTTTATACAATTTATATCAATATTGTGATTATAGGCACAATACTGTAATCTCATTAGACAATCTTCAGATGACTAACACAATTACCTGGACCTGTATAACAAAGAATAACTTGGGCATCTCCTCTCATTTATGATTGTTAACATTATTGTCACTTAAATACTCAGACTTTTGTATCTTTCCATCTGGCTTTACTAATTAATTCTAGATATTAAATGAAACTAATAAAAACCCTATTTCTGGAGAGAAGAACTAAAGGAAAGGATGATGTAACTTCTTGGAGTAAGGAGAAGCAAGGATGACTGCACACAAAAGTAATAGCTCAAATGATTTGAAACTGTAGCAGACATGGATGAGCAATACTGATGATAGCTGTCAAATAGGTGAGAATTAGGAATACAAATAAAGATGAGAATTAAAAAAGCTAAGTTCAGCAAGCTACCACATTTTAGGCTAAGAAACTAATCCTGCGTGACTATTTCTGACTAAAAAAATGCCTTTGATTAACTTCTGTGCAGTGCAGCCACAATAACTATCCAGAAACCATAAGGATTTTCTATATATCAAAAGTATGTTACTGCCTAGTAAACAACAAAATAATTCTTAACTAAGGCTGTGGGGGAAGGCAAGAGTGCACACAGTGACTTTTAGTCACAAGAGGAAAATTTTTCAATTGAAATTAGGAATTGTAGATCAGGGCATTTCTGGGGGGTTTACTAAACCTGTGGATATTATTCAGTAAGGCTTCACTGCAAAGGTCACATTTTAAAATACACTATTATGTGCAATTTCAATAGGCACACCTGAGAAGACATTTTCTATGCAGAAACATGAGAGTGAAGGTCTGTTTTACGAAAAATTACATGTTATCAACAAAGTTCAAAATACATGTTTACAGAGAACCATGGAACTGCTACTATTAAAATAAATTTAGACGTTATGAATCTGCTGAATTATCAGTGAGTCCTATTGCCATTTATATATCTGATTTCCCTGCCTGTCAGCCTGATAACATAGATCCCATTTGGTCAGTCTACTAGGAGCAGCAATGCATTGCACTGCTGATGAAAAACTTCTCTGGGACACCTCATGTTCTGCTAGTTCCTCCCACAGAGCCTATAGGCAAACTCGAGTGTACAGAGTATCTAAGCAGACCTCAAGATGACAGAATTGATTTTTACAACACATCTCTCACTCCATGATTTAGACTTTTTATTTCTTGAACAGATGGCCCACAAACAATAAGGATTACAGTGATGACAAGATGTATTTACTTTCAAATCTGAATTACTATCTGAAGTGCTATCCGTAAGGTACAGCTTCATGATAAAGATTTATATAGCTGAGGGAATACTTTATTGTTGACTATTGCAAGAAAATGAACACAGTGTTAATTTTCCTTAACAAGAGGACTAATTCAGTAATTGTTATAAGCTTTATATGCTGAAAGATAATTAAAATAACTGTAGTAAATGTAGTGAGAAACACTGTTAAGAAATGGGAAACGGAGAAAATTATTCTGTTTTTCCCTTTCTTTTCTTTCCACTAACTTAAAGCCAGTGAGTTTTGTTTCAGGTTTTTTATGAAAAAATAACAGCAGGCATTGAGTGTTGCAAAAAAAAAGTGTTTTACAGAGTGTGTAAGGAAAAAATCCCTGTGCTGGGTCAAACTGAAGATCATTCTGGAGTAGTATCCTGTCTCAGAGCAGCCACTTGCCAACACTTTGGGAAAGCTCACAAGAACCAGGCAGGTGCAAAGTAATCTCTCCCAGGCTGCTGCAAAGCCAGCACTGACGTACCTCGGACAGGAGCAGTTCACCCACTCCGGGGCGCTCTCCAAAGGCGAGGCTCCCTTTCCTGTGAATGTGGTCACTTCGGGCAACACCACGGGTAAGTCCTCGTAAGGCACGGGCACGGTGCCGCACGCCTGGCAGTGAATGATGGGAATGGGCGTTCCCCAGTACCGCTGCCGAGATATTAACCAGTCCCTCAATTTGTCACTCGTAAGGTCTCCACCTAGTCTCTGATTTTTGGCCTGCTGAGTAACAGCTTTTAAAGCCTCCTGTCGAGTCATGCCGGTGATCTGATGGGAGAGGAAAAAAAAAAAAAGACGCGGAAAAAGAAAGAAAAATTTATAGTTGCTGTCAGTGAAAGTGCAAGAACAAACAAAACCAGTCAGTTTTCTGAGTCAAATAAAATAATAATTTCCATCTTACCACTGGTTAACATCCTGCTATCCAAAAGACTATTCATATACCAGCTGCTCATTTGAACCTTCTTGCTTAAAGGACTATGTTCTTGATGGTCTGAATAGAAGAAGGCTGAAGAAAGAGTCTTGTAGACCCTTTCAGCCATTATTGGCAGATATTTACATTTACTACTGATATCTTTATCAGTTGCTATATGCCAAAACTTTCAGAATTCTATCATGAACATAAGGTAGAGACCAAGGAAATGCAAATGTTAAACCAGTTTTCCTTCTCCTGTCCTCGTTGCAGGTTTTTCTATTCTTTCTTTCTTTCACATACATTTTATCCACTTAGACCCTACCTGGGATGTAATGTGTCTGCTATTAAAACACATTTTCAAGAGCTATATCTAAAGATAAGATTCCTGTGTGTCTTGAGGCATTCATGATTACACAAAGGCTGGAGACATATTTCAATGAATTTGTGAAGGAAGGACTAGTATGTTCATGTTTAGGTTAAAAATCTATTGCAATTATGAAATAAGAATCAACTTTTAACATAGGTTAAATTATTCGGTTTCCATTATAAAATTGAGACCAATACAGAGGAAAGTTCAACTTTCCTCTCATGAACAAAAGGAAAAAAATATTTTATTGCTACAGCAGGGCCAACATATTTAATAATTTAGTTAAATTATTCCCAGAAATTTGGTAACGTAAGCTTGGCTTGATTTAAAAAAAAATTCAAAATATCCCGTTAATCAAAGTATTCGGCACTCTTGAGAAAATGGATTTAGTTTGTATTGTTACTGTAAGCTGGAAAGAAATTAATACTTGTATACCAACCTCTGCAGAATTAATGATCTTCTCCAAGCCATTTGGCAATGTCTCAATGACTTCAGTGAAAGATATGCCCAAATTCTTAGCTACTGCAGCATCTTCTGCACTAGTACTAGGAATTCCTAGAAGGGATGAAAAACCATTTGATTTCTATGTCTCTCTCTTTATAATGACAGGTTTTCCCAAAGAAGTTAAAGAAAATTATTTAAGACCAGTAAAAATGTTTTTGTATTCTTTAAGCAGTGAAATTCAAACAGCAATAATTAGGAATATAGTTCTCAGTTCCTCTGTAATTCAAACATTCATCAATGTTCTATCCTTCTTGCAGAAAAGTTTGAAAATTTGATGGTTCTGAAAAAAAAAAAAAGCTATAAAATTTGGATAGACCTATAGAATTTTCAATACAGCCATATTACCTAAGTATATTTAAACAACACAAATTTTAATTCTATTTGCTAATACGATAATCAAAGACTCAACAAAGAGCAGTCTTCCTGTTTCAATATTAATTTATCTCTTTCTAATTTCATAGATTTATGAAATAATAGAATATTATTAGAATTAGAATTAATCTAATTTCACCATAATGCAACAGTCTCAAACATTACTTTAAATATCAAACATACAAACATTACTATCCCTTTAACTTACTATGAAAGACATGATTTGTTCATAAACTCAGGGAAACAATTCAAATAACAGCAGTTTGCTATTCAGACTATAACTAGTGAGAACGCTTCCTACAGCTATTCAGATGAGTTACACAAGTCACACTATTTAAGGCTCCCAATGCTCTCTTTCCCTCTGTGTTTTATTATTTGGGACAGTCTTGCATTTTAATTCTGCTCTGGAGGGTTACCTTTCACAGTGAGTTAAGAAATTTCTTAGCTTGCTTTATTATCACATGTATACTGAAATAATATTAAGATACTAACAGATTTATTATTTACTCAGAGATACATCTTTCTGTGTATTTTCCCCCTTCAATGATAATTTAAAAATTTGAACTATCTTGCACAATTACTGTCATCTTTAAAAGGCAAAGAAACTTATTCCAACAAGACAATGCCAGCATTAAGTTGGTGAAAACTATACACAAAAGTTCACAGAATATTTGCTGAGCACACTGGAATTATTAATTAAACCAGCTTAACAGTGGTCTTAGTTCAGGCAGTGAAATGCCTGCTATACTATAAATCTGCCAATATGTTGATGTTTGGAAGCAGATGACTAAAGAAAATCAAATAAAACTCCCCTGTGACAGGTAACTCCTTAACTAGAAAACCACAAAATTGCTATTTTATCTTTCCAGCAGATGTATACTCTTGCCATTTCAAGAACAATGTTTGTATCTTAATTTGTCAGGGAGCCATGCAGTCTGCAACAGGTGACTTCACAATATGCTCTACAAATGGAAAAAAGCAGGTCCCACTTTTTGGTCTGCTTCCTTTTGAAAAGATGATGCTATTAATGTACACTGGCAAAGCCCAACAGCTGGCATCCACAGCTTCCCATGAAGAGCTGGACCGTTTCCAACAGACATAAGGTCAAGGTGTGTGCCAGCAAACTGGAAGATTTTAAGGAAAAATAAGATCAGGTATCTCAATTATTTGGCTTTTCCTATATGAGAAAACCTTTGTTTCTCAAAACCAGATTCAAATCTAATATATAAGATGCGGGCATGTTATAAGCAAGGTATACGGCCCAAATGGACAATTTCCATCAGCCCTGTGAGGGGCATCCAAGACATTTTTGCACAGCCAGCTGGTTTCATTCAGTCCAGTTGTGCAAAAATAGCCAATATTGGCAGCAGTGAAAGCAGCAGCCCCAGGACAGGAAAGAAGTATCAGCAACAGGGAGGCAACAACAGGAATTAAGGGGTAAGGAATGCACTGGAAAAAGGGAAGAAGACTTAACTATGTCCCATTAGGACTGCCATAGAACATTGCATTCTCAATGCAGCTGCGACCATGGCAAAGCACAAGAGTAAACAAAGAGCTTGGTGGGTGCGGGTTAAAATTGATATGGTTTTTAAAACTTAGTACAATTTCTACTTTGACTTATTAGGACAATCATATTATCTAAAAGTATGTACTTAGCTGTCCAGTTTGGGGGACCAGGCTCCATATCCAGCAAAGGTGTACAGCAGGCAGCTTCACAGGACAACTTTGAGAACAGAAGCTCACTGCATGTGATTCAGCATCCTCTAGCAACACCCTCCCCTCCACCTATGGATCCTCAACTCTGAATCAGGTGCCTTAAATAATGGAAATGCTATCTTGAGAGAAAAAGGATCCAAGATAACTGTCCAAGACTACCTGAAAACAATTGTTACTGATCCTGAACTATTTTACTGGCCTCAAAACAAATATTACTAGATAAAAGTCAAAGTTGGAAGTTTTATACATTTACCATCTGAAGCATTTCTCTGTAAGGATGTACATAATTTATGTAAACTTAAGACACAAAAAAAGCCAAAAGTTAGGGGTTTTTGTCAAAAAATGGTACAGTTCTGTTTTGATGGTGACAGACAGCCAAATTCAATAAGTTGCAAATGACCAATTTTCTTAAGATACGCAGATCCTCAAACTTAACTCATTAAATGCACTAATTTTATAATGCTTTAATTTAAAATTATCATCCTGTAAATCTCTTCACCCACATAGATCTCACATAGCTCCTTTTACCTTCCTTCTTTCCTAATGAAGAATACAAATATAAAATCCAGGAGAGAGAGCCTCTGTATTCCAGTATTTATCACAACAGTATCTTGTGCTCCAACAGAGCAACCAAAGACCATACTATTCCACTTACATATCTAATGTCACATACCTATTTTAGTATCAAGAAAATTATCAAAATTGGTTTTTGCTGAGATGACTACAGGAATCTCCTGATTGGTAAGCAAATTCACAGCTGTCACTGAAGTAAGTGAGTCTGAAAACAAATGTATAGATAAGGTAAGTAAAATATAACAAAAGATATGCTAAGAACATCACTTACTGTTACAATGCAGTTTATCTCGAACTTACATGAATTTTAAATAAGATTCCTTTAAAAATGAAAACAAGTGACAAACCTATTCACATTTTGAAAAAGCTCAGATGAATTAAAATGTTCAGTAAGTCAGACTGATAAATTTTCATGATTAGAAAACATAACAACCACCTGTATAAAAACAGAGTAAGATTTGGATTATAACAAAAAAATTGAGTCTTTGATCAAAATACAGGCTGTTGCAAAGTTGTACAAACTGGTTTTAGTAAGACCTGATTTATGTACTAGCATACAATGCTACAAAATCCCACCAAAAATCAGACAAAACTGCAGGGGAGCATATATCCTTCTGATTTAATTTCTTGCATAAGAACTGCAAAGCATGTGAAATCTTTTTTTTTTAATCTGTGTTAAAAAATCTAAGTAACCTATTGATTTTCAAACAGGATATTCATATTACAGATGAGGAACCTAATATCCACAAGCAAGGGGAGATAGGAGAGAATTAAGGGTGAGAACAAATAAACTGGAATTGATTTACAATGTGCAGATTGGATGGCTCAGCAAGAAGAAAACCAAATCTGAATACTCCAGATTTTGAGGATTCCAACCCCAGATCTCAGCTTGGGCCTATTACTAATTTTCAGTACCTTTAAGTTGATGATAATTACAAACATTAAAATATGGGCTTCTAAGAGCTTCCTTTCACCTTTCTTCATAGCAAAGCTGAGGCTAGGAAGGCTTGTATTGCAATGCACAAAATCTGCCTGAAGTAAAGTAACAGCAATTTTGAGAACAGGGCTGTTAGATCTCATCATGCTTCTTAACACAAATGATACATTTATTTATTTCTGATTACTACTTCTCCAAATTTTAGGTGTCTGAGGTATTCATATTATAAAGAAAATTTCCATATTCAAACCACTGCACACGGCTTTCCTCTGTTTAAAAAAAAGGACAAAAGGGACAATTTTATTTTTTAAAACCGACTGACCAAAAAGCGTCATGAGCAGGAAGCTGAGTGGGCAGGACACTGCTTTTAAAAATAACTTCTCTCTTCCACCCAGCAATAATTTTCATTTTATGCTGGAACCCAAAATAATAACTGCAGTTTATGAAGGTGCTCTTTCCTCTGCTCATTTGCTTGCATCATTATCATCATAATCAAAAAGGGAGAATGGTACAGGTACAAATGTAAGACAATGTATGCAGAGCATTATAATGAAATAATGAACAACGTTAGGGGTCAAATCTTTATTTCAGGCACCTCCTGCTGTCAAAACTATTAGACTTACCAGATTCTAAATTAACATATATTTTTGTAGGAAAAAAAAATTTAATGTTTGACAATTGGTTGTTCAATCTATTTAAATAACAGTAGCCTAAAATACAAGCATGTACTTCAAGCCTAAAGGTTTTAGAACTTTCAGTTACTCTGCTATACAATAGCACTTTTTCTCTCCTAGAAAACATAAAAATGTACCCTCCTACTTATTTAAATGAGAACATAGTGAAGAGAGAGAATTACAAGACAATGCCCATTGAAAAGAAAACAATTACACTTAATTAAATTAGAATTTCAGTGTTACTGAGGAAATTTTTTAAAAGTCTTGGTTAATGTGAAAAGAGGGTCATATAAGGCCATCAAAAATGTCTTTTTATTTAAATGTCATTGTTGGCCTTTCATATGTAAAATGCCAATCTCAGCTAATTTCAACTGAAGAATGTCTATACGTACATTCACAAGTAGCAGGAGCATACAATAGCAGAGTTATGTGGATTTGTGCCTCTTTTTTGAGGACTTTTGGCTGTTATTATTTCAACAGACAGTTTCTTAATTTAACTCAACCAAAAGCATTAAGCTTATTGTTAACAGACACACAAAAAAGCTTTTTAAGCCACTTAAAAAAACAATATAAAATATACCATTGTCCTTTTTAAAAGCAAATTTTGCACTTTTGTTGTTTGGCTTAAAGCACAAGATCCAACAAAGGTACAGGCACACTCATGGATGCATGTTTGTGCAGTTAGTGCTTTGACTTGGTTCATCTGCAAGAACTGTGAATTTGTTCTCCAAAATTCTCCAAGGGTTGCTACCTCTTAGTCAAGGGCTTTATGTACTTAACACAGTCAGGCTCCTATTTTTTTTTGACTAGCAAGCAAACTTTTTTAAGGTAGAAATGAAGTACTTAAACAAGAAGATTCTGTACAACCAGCACAATTTCCCACAAGATGCAGTTGAAATCAGACGTTATATAGACAATGAAGCCTCATTTTTACCAGTAAGGGAAAAAGAAAATATTGAACACCAGTCTGAAGTAGAAACAAAAAAGATTATATTTACGCTGGTCATTTCCAGGTTTTACAAACAACAAAAAAATACTATACCATGGATGCTAAATACAGGCAGAATTGGTGGTAATAGCCTTCAGGAAAGGAGTTAACAACAATTAAAGAATTATCAGTTGACTGTGCAAGTCATGAACTGCCACAGGGATACTTTGAATTTATTAGAGTCTTGTATTAACTAAGGATCTGTGTAGTAGAGTATTATTTTACTATCTATCAGTGAGCCACTATGCTGATAGTGATCTATTGACCTCTTTAGATTCCTTATGACAGGAAGAAATCATCGCTGGTGCAATTAGTTCTGCTGTCTTTGTGCTAATGACAACTTACCACATAGACATGGGATCTGCCAATGGGCTGACACAGTCAAATTCGGACTATTCATTTCTGGTAGATGAGGAAACAAGAATTTGCTCCATTGCTTTTATATACTATGAAGTGTACAACTATTATAAAAGAAGAATTCTAGCATAGCTGCTCTTGGCATATCTGAAGCCAGGACAGGTTGATGTGACACTGTGTGACATACACCAAGAATCAAAGGCCTGCTCGCTCTCAACTGGAACAGCTCCTGCTCACCTTGATGCACATTCTTCTAAAGATCATTCTCTATAATTGTTGCTCTCCTACAACAAATTGCAGTATGAGAAAAATACCACCTTTTCCTGGGATGAACTCCCTCTGAAAGACTTCCTTGAGATTGCTATTCCCATGCAGAAGCCTGTGAGTTGGTAAGATATATAAATGGGAAGCTCCATAAATGGCTTCAGGTGTATAGGTGTAAGCTGCTAGCTTCTCTTCTGTTACTTTGCCATTAACCTGAAAAAGAGCAGAAAAAATTTCCTACTGGAAGTGCGGTGGTTATAGATATCCCTTCCTTTTCACACAGCTAATGAGTCTACATCACCCTACAGAAATACAGAGATCCAAATACCAAAGCCAGACACATTCTCACTATAGAAATTTTCCAGAATCAAATCTTGACAAAACTTACTTTAAGGCCTTGAGAAAGTTGCTTTACAGTCTTGCCTTAGTTTATCCAAATATATCCATAATAATATAATTCTAATCCCATATGTACTATTGCACTGTGCTACTGAGATAGACTCAATCCCTGGCTAAGCCACCCAGAATCCTTCTATTCACTTTTAATATGCATGCCTTGTTTCCAAGAAACTGGAAGGAGATGTTACCTCTGAAATCTAAAGAGAATTTGGGATTTTCTCAGCTACAATATGACTTTACACCATACTTCTCTGATGAAGTGAATGCTGCAACTTATGTACAAAAATAAAATAATAAAAGATGGCACAACAAACAATAGGACATAAAATGTAAATAGTAAACTTCAAAGACTTTTAAATAATTATCACCTGGAACTATCAACAAGGTTTATATCTTAGATCAACTAATTGGGGAGTATAGGGAAGTCTTGAAGGATACACTTACTTATATAAGTATTGATATAAATTTTCAAACTTCAATACAAAGTTATTTATACAAATACAAATACTGTGTCCTTTAGCAGGGTGCAAATCAGAGGTCTTTAAAAGGTTTCATTTGTCTCAATTTGAAGTTACACAAAATTCAGTACTTTAAAATAAGAAGTCACTTTTAGAATGTTAGACAAGAGTAAATAATCACAATAAAACTTGGAAGTACAAGGGCTGAAATTCAATCAGGGTCTCTGAAAATCTCTTCTGTCACTACCATATTCATGGAGCCTTGATCATCTCTTGACAAAAAAGGGAAAATCTGAAGTTCCTCTGTAGATAATGATACATTTTTTTTCATGTTTTCTTTTCCTTCCTCTCCTTTCCATCTAGACTTCTCTGTAGCTCCATCACTACCTAATGGTGTGGTTTCCATTATTTTAATTATGATATACAGTAAGTGAAATAATGGACAAATGTAAACAAAGCAGCTTGCCTGAGGTCAGCCTGGGTCTGACAGAGAAGGTGTCATGCAGAGAAAAGCAAAAGCCCAACTAGATCCTAGCTGACATGTGCAGTGCTATTTGATAGTGCACTTGGCATGAATATTCTGGCTTTTAGGGAAGCTTATTAGCTGTCATGTATTTTGGCATAAATACACACAGCCAATTTGCATCCACTTGAACACACAAACCCTTTCCTAAGGAGGATAGCAGGGAGTATCTCTTCAACACACAAGTGGTGTTCTGCAGGAATCTCAGCTGGTCAGTGCATGAATATAATAATAATCCTTTTTAGGAGGCTTCAAGCTTTTAAGATCTGAAAATCCATTCCCATCACACATTTCAAGGGTTGCAGTTAGCCCAACCAAGAGAGCAATTGAAATTTCTGACTTACCTTTAGCAAGAAGTCAAGAGAGCACCCAACGCAGTCACCTATCCAATTTGCTTGCATTTCTTTAATACCATACCACTCAGGGAGATCAGATAAAGCATCAAACATGGCCTTAGGCAACAAAAGAAGGAATTAGGACATTCAGCTTTTGTAAGCATACAATTTTATAGTATAGGTTTAATTATAACTAACAGCAAAATGGTAAGGTGCTGGTAAAAAAATTGGAAGAGGTGGTTTTATACTGCTGCCACCTCAAACTGATCTCTCTGAGAATAGAATTAACACAGTACAAGCCAGAGGTATGTCACTGTCAACAGAGACCCTATTGTTACTAAAAGTGGCTTTTCTTTTGAATGAACTAGACCTTAAGATACAGTAACAAAAAACTTAAGATGAAAACAAACACAGAAAATATTCCCAGTGGTTGTAACGTCTGAAAGTATAGACGACCTACTGTACTGAGCTGTACAAGACTTAAGAGATGTGCTTGCAGATATGAAGTCTACATTTGGATTAGTTGTTTTAGACAATAGGCTAGTGATGGCAGTCAGACAAAAGTGTTAAGACGTCCTATCATTTTCAAGCTCTGAATTAAAATAGCATGACAGTTTCTAGCTATCTTTTTTTCCATATTTCATATTGATATTTTACCAAACTCAACAGGCTGTAAAATTGATTGGGATCTTTAGGTTGTATCATCCTGCAAAAACGACGTTAATCATAGTAACAAAGGTTCATATTAAAATATATATATATATATATATATATATATATATAATATTATAATAATATAATTCTTATAAGCAACCAGCAGTGAAGCTGGGTCTAGTGGGGTCAAGGGTCTAGAGCAAGTCTTATGAGGAGTGGCTGATGAACCTGGGGATGTTTAGGCTGGAGAAAAGGAGGCTCAGGGGCAACCTCATCACAACTGCCCAAAAGGAGGCTGCAGTAAAGTGGGGGTCAGTCTCTTCTCTCAGGTAACAAATGATGGGACCAGAGGAAATGGTCTCAAGTTGCACCAGGGGAGGATATTAGAAACAATTTCACCACGGAAAGGGCGGTCAATCATTGGAACAGGCTGTGCAGGGAAGTGTTTGAATCATCATCTCTGGAGGTATTTACAAGACCTATAGACATGGTACTCAGGGTTTACTAATGGACTTGGCAGTGCTGGCTTAATGGTTGGACTTGAGGATCTCAAAGGTTTTTTCCAACCTAAATGGTTCTGGTACTATGGAGCAATGAAGAAATCTTAATTAATGTTGCCTCCTTTACTCGGCATAATGTCCAACAGCCAACTTGTAACTTCTGATGTGTGGAATGGAAGCATAAAAGTCTATTCCAAGTCAACTAATATTTGTCTAAAAATTTGAACAGCATGATTTTAATAAATGGCATCTATAACAATGCAAAGGAGAAGACAGACAGATAACTTAAAGTTTATCTCATTTTTCAATTCATAACACTTCACAATTTTAGTATGAATAATGTGACTGTCCAAAATCTTTACTTTGGCAGAAGTACAGCCAGAGGCATGAGTCACTTGGACAGATGGTGAATATGCTGAACAATTACAGTTAAATTCTAAGAATAAGGCAACATGTTGAATAATCTCTCTTTCAGCTGTGACTCCCAACATCAAATGTGCAAGCTCTTTATTATCTCAGTAATTACTAACAACCTGTGAGGATGGACACTAGCTACTATATGTTGCTCAAAGTAAACAGTAGGTAGGCGGATAATTAGTGAATATACACTTAAATCTTCTCCAAGAATGTGTTTCAAGTTCAGTTTTAATGATATTCTTAAATAATTTCAAAGTAAGATGCATAAAAGTTACTGTAAGAATTATTTTTTTAGTTATTGCTCTGTTGCACACCTGTCATTCAAAATACAACAAAAGGCACATCCTTTGTAAATCATAGTATTACACCACCACTTGGGATTTTTATTGCTTTCTACATCCTTAAGAATCAAACCAATTTATTGATGATTTATAAATAAAAGAATGTTAGGCTTTTGGAGGTTTTTTTTTTTTCATCCTATATCATTAATCTGTTTTAACTCACAATTGCAAGCATATTATATCACAGAGAATTCGAAGTTCTGAGTATTCGCATTAATTGCACTGTTCCAGAGACAACTAAGCTTTATCTACCATGATCAATCCATATACTTATATAACTATGAAAGAATAATGAACAATTGGAGATATATATAGAGAGATACATACACACAATACCTAGTTTCATTCTTTATAAGAACTTTATGTGTTTTAGAAAGAATGAAATTGTGTCAGTACACGCAGAACTGGTTGTTCACATTAGGTATCCATTCTAATCTGCATCACATTTTACTGGCAGGAGCAGCTAACTATGCATGTGTTCTGCTGAAACTGTACTACAGCTTGGAACTGCTTGCCAGCAAGGCTTCCTAGATGTTTTTTCACTGCAGCATTCATACACCAAGACTATCAATACCAGCGTGATGATGATTTTACTCTAATTCATTAGCCTTATTAGAAGCTACAGGCTACAGTTCGACTTAACCCAGTTCTTTTCTTGATAATGCAATTACTTCATGCAACTAAATACAGGAATAGCCAACCATACGTCACCTGAATGAAGATAACTAAGCTTAATCTGCATGATGATGCAGCCTAGAAGGGTTTGCAAACATAAACCCTTTATAATTTAATTTATATATAAACAGTTTAGTGTAATACAAAACAAAGAACCCAAGCAAACAAAAAAACTTCCAAAATGTTCAAAACGGAATTATGATTCTCAGTTCTTTGTACTCAACACACTCCTTAGGTTTCTTGTCAAGGCTATGAACAGCAGATGAAACAGAAAATGAACACACAAACCACAATTTACCAGGTGTTACAAAGGCAAATAATATAGAGTATGCACACTGCTGGCATGTTAGTGTTTCTGAATGGTAAATTAACTTAGGATACTCACTAGCAGGAAAGTAGAGAAACATTAATTCTTACACACATGAATTCACTTGTACATTCAAAATTCATCTCTGCAAACTAGAAGCTTTTAAAAGACAGCTTAAGGAAAACCCTTTAAAAAAGCTTTTCATTTTCAAATCAAATTGCACTATACCCTACAAAATACATGCCCATAAATACATGCTAAAACTATTATTAATATAAAAAAATTACATGTAGACTATTTGGGTATACAAAACTTTTGACCAATGCTAGCATAGAAATTCCTGAATATTTTAAGTTAGTATTTGGGAAGTTAAATATTAACTCCACTGGATTTTGCTTCCCTGTTCTTTTTAAAAATCACTGCCATGTTCAGTAGAACATTTTCTGAATCATTAGAGTAGTCCCACGAATTCTGCTCCAATTTTTATTTTGCAATTTGCCAACCCTGGAAGTATTCAAGGCCAGGTTGGATGAGGCTTTGAGCAGCCTGGTCTAGTGGGAGGTGTCCCTGCCATGGCAGAGGGGATTGGGACTAGATGATCTTTAAGGTTCATTCCAACACCTTAACATTCTATGATTCTATAATTACTGATAATTTCCAGTAAAAAAATCCGATCCTTAAAAATGTGTATGTAACTTCTAGTTATTTCTGCCACAAATTTGTTAACTAGATTTGTTAACACAGAGAAGACAATCAGCAAGGAGACTCCCAGCACACAGGCAAATAAACAAAAGTAAACCCATGCTGGAGTCAGCAGGGAACAAAGAACAACAGCAGCATTTCAATCCAGTAAGCAGAGAGTGATAAGATTATCAAATAAACTCAATTTTCAAATTTCTGATGATGACTTAATAGCGCGAAATTTGGAAACATTAGGTAGCAGAGTCTTTCTGCTTTTATTTTTCATTACTCAGGAACAGACAAGAAAACTTCAACTGCAAACATCTAATTACACGAGAAATTACTCCCATCTTAATTAAACACAAGTCAAGGAATAGCATAAATACATTTTGGCAGTCTTTCAGATCTAAAGATAGACAGACTCAGGAAAAGTTAAGAAATCAAGATTGTGTTCAGGGATGAGAATGATTTAAAAGCTCTTACACCTGAAGGAATTGGAGATGGAGGATAAACCAAGGTTTCACAGACTTCTTTACTCTTTCAGAACATGCAGAAAATTCTGGCACAGCCAGAAGATGAAAGTCAACTACCTCAGATGATCAGAGAGTAACTAAATCAAGATGAATTTGCTGAAAATTCATCAAAGACAACGATGACCAATCCTGAAACTAGAAGTAACACACTGCATGTGAAAAACTGGTCTCCACATTTCTAGCTGTTTAGTCTGCTGAGGATTATGACAGAAACAGAACTTCAGTTAAACAATTTTCAGGTGAAAAAGATCCAGAAAATCCAAGAACATAAGTGCTTTACAATTACCCAAGAGCATGTCAACTCAGAAAGTCCCCTTGCTTGTAGTTCAAAGAAGGATTCTGCTGAGCCCCTGAAAAATTTAGTCTCTAACTCCATGAACTAAAATTTTTAGTAGATCAATATATGCTAATAATTTCATATGTAATTTAACTCCTCTATGATAGTAAATGAAGTAAACTGAAAAGTCTAAATTTAAGCTATATAGTCAAATGTATACTCTTTCTTAAATGAAGACGCTTCAATGAAGTTTGACAGATCTTCGAGGTAAGAAAAAGATCAGATGAAAAAATTCAGAAAAAGGTTGCATTTCAGAGGAATTCAATTAATTAGCAAAATAAAATTGCATTCTACTGAATTACGATAAAAATTAAAAGCTTTGCTTATGAGGAAGAATCAAATAAATATCCAAGCTCTGTTTGGATTAAAATTAAATTCTCCACTTTATTTGACCGAACTCCCAAAAGAGCAACCAAGCATAAAGATTACATGAAATCATTTAATACAACCTAATATATTAATGTATATTAAAGTACAAGAAATTAAAGCTAGGCTGCCCACTGTTTTATTTTGCACTCTATTGCACTGTTCCAACTGTGATTATATGGTAGAGCTTCTGCTGGCATTTAATATCTTCTTGGTTTACTATTTCTTTTTCTCCTTCAGTAGTTTCTGTCTGTACTATTGTAGGTCACTCTTGACTTTTATTTCCCATGTGTGAAGAATACTGATAACACACATTAAAGAGCAGCAGTAACACAGATACTGCACATACTTAAAATTCTTTCTCATAAATGTCTGAACTGTCATCAGTTTTCCCATTTCCTTACCCACAATTTATTGTCAACATACACACCTCTGGTGTGATTACACAGAACTGAAACAAATAAATGATTCCTTAAAAGCAAAAAGTAAATCCAGAATTATTCTCCAGATTTGCTTTTCAGAGATATTCCTTGCTTAAATTTCCAAAGAGAAGATGCTCCCTTTCTGAAATAATGAAGTCTATCTTTGTGATGAGCAACTGATTCCATTAGCTCTTCAAAACACTTATTATAATTTTTAATAATATTGAGTATTTACTGTTTTGATTAACCTTAAACTAACAGGAACTTAAATTTACATTGCTGTACCATCAAATGAGATGCTGTGTTTAAACTAAGGTGAAAAGACCAGCCTGGTCCAGATATCCACAAACAATTTTGTCTTGCCAAACTGACAAAACAGGTGCCATTTCTGATTAGTAAAGTGCTAAGCAAGCTGAGGGGGCAGTGCTCTTGGTCCCTGTCCAGGAGACAGCTCTCAGCCTGGCTCAATTGGAAGAGTTTCAAAGCAAGGTTTATCAGGCGTGTTCAGTTGGGAGAAGAAAACTATGAGCTAGACTCCAAGTGTGGGAATAAAAAAAACCAAACCAAACATACATAAAGAATGAAAAAAAAGCCAGCATTTCATTCTCCTTGTCTCCTCAGTGATGAGGCATTACCTCCTGCTATGAAATCCAAAGTGCTGCCAAGAATCTTAACATCCTGAAATGCAGTACTTCAGTTTCATTAAATTCATCACCATTCTGCTTAAGATCTCAGAAATAAAATACAAAATAATAAAAAAAAAATCAAGCAAAACACAATTATATGAAATAATTCCAAATCTATTCAGATGAGATAAAAGGGCTGTCAGATGTAAGGCAAAGCCAGAGAAAAGCTGGAGAAGAACTGTATTTGCTATTTACCCTGCACAGGGTCAGCACCATGCCCAACATTAGTGTTCCTGCAATCCACAGAAAATGAGAAGGGTTTATCTCTAAATGTTTTTACAAAAAAAACTTAACTAAGAAAGGTTGCTACTTATATGTACAGCAACTGTAAATTACAACAGTAGAATTTTGTTGGTTATGTTCCCCAGCATTTGAATTTAACGGACTGCCCTATTGCTATGCAAAAAAGGGAGATGATTAAGGCAAAACTTGAAGTTTTAAGTTGCTTCTATTTATTTTATGATATTATATTCAAGAAAAGATCATTTCCTAGCTATTTAAATGATTTTCGTACAGTAAAATGTGAAAAAGAATTTTATAAAATTAATTTAAGAAGAACAGGGTCTATAAAAAGACTAACCTTGCCAATTCTGTTTTGAGGATTCAGTTGACCATGCATAAAAACCTCCATAAAAGCAATTTACAGGTACACAGAGAAAATATTAACATTTGCAGATAGATTTTTCCAATGAATCTGCCTACCAATTCAGCAGGGTAACCATAGCAACTAAATGTTTTAGCTTAAACATCTTAAATGCACAGACAACAATTTGAATAATAATGCCATCAGTTAGGGCATTATACTTTTATCAAAGAAATACGTCAAAAGAAAAATGACAATTAAAATGTTCTCTGAAAATCCATAAAAGCTGCTGGACCATTTCACGTGTACTTTACAGTTTAAAAAGTGGGTCATGATTACTTTATTACTTTACATAAGCAAAATGCTTTCTGTTAAGCATTAAAAGCACAGTCAGTATTTTTGCCCTTTGAACAATACTCATTACCAACGGTAAATTGCCACGTGAGCCAACACTGCTTTGTTTGCAATTTTTATTGCAAGAAAAGAATATGGGCTGGTGCAGTAACAAAAAAAAAAAAAAAATCAAAGCAACTCCACAGGAGATGATTCCTCTGGACACAACAGAAATATAAAAAACAGTGTGTGTAGGAATGAAACACTGAGTCCTGTAAGACCCAGTTTCACATTATTAATCATGTAATTCCTGGCTGCTATTTGACCAGTAACCTAGGCACTGCAGATGAAGATTACTCTGATTAGTTTTTATTTTCTTTAAGGTTGTGAGATACAAGGGAAAACATAAAATGATAAATGGGTAAAAGAGAAGTACATGGATGACTAGAATAGATAATCAGTATACACTATAAACAGTCTGAAAAGTTAGAACAAAATAATTTGTGGATACTACAAGTAGAAAATAGGTTGTATCCATACATATTGAGCCATTATTGCTAGCTGGTAATTTGTATGAAGAATTAAGGGATAGAAGATGAATTAAATGTATTCCAAATGAAGCTTTTTCTAAGAAACAAGATTATGGAAAGACTTATATATTCCTCTAAGCCACACAGGAATGGAACGCGTTAACAGAAATAAAGGGGTTTTCTTTCAAAATACTTTCCCACTATGTCAATTTATAGAATACTCAGATACAACTTTGGGGAAGGAATAGGAAACAGATTTGCAGAGAGACATTTTTCAGAAACAGGGAAAGGAAGGTGGTACTTCTGACATTTGGTCTTGAATTTCTGTAAACTTTTCGAAGAAATATTAGTCACCATTGAAGGCACAAGAAAAAGATGACCAGAATCAAATGGCTTTCCCCACGATACACCAAAGCTAGCTGAAGGCCTGCCTGTACAAAGATAAGTGAGACACTCACAGAATTCTAACCCTCTAAGTATGAAAGCAGCCAAAGTCAGAAAAAAATACGAGTCTTCCCCAAAAGGGGCAAGGATTAAGTTATGCTCAGATAGACTACTACTGCCTTTCAATTTTTTAATTTCAAAATAAGAAGGACTGGAACTTCAGTGGTTAGCAGAAATCTAGTCATACCGATCACTGAAAGCCTGATCCACTTAGCTCTCTACCTTTTTGCAAACCTAGGAAAAATGTCTTGCACAAGAAAGGATTAAATCTGCTCTGTGCCTGTGAACTTGTCCAAGCTATGAGGAAATAAAGGGCCATGTGTGTTCTGATACAAATTCTGGCAGTACCGCTCAAAGACTTAAATGCTGCTCTATACTGACAGAAAATGCAGTTCTTCATTCCCAGTGATTTTGACCACACTAACCTGACACCATCTTGTCTTAACCTTCAGGTCACATTTAAAAAAAAACCCAGAACTGGACACAAGATGTTCAACAGGCAATTGACTCAGAAATGGGGAATGAAGGACACAGGACCAGACAAGTTCTGAAAGGGCAAGTTTCTGTTTCTCTTAGTGTCTAATGCAAAACAAGTTGACCATGGATTTGAAATTCCCAGGCCCATTACAGACTTTAATAATGTCCCCTAAGATTTCTTTTTTTCAGGAGTCTGGCATATGAATTATCGAACAACTGACAAAAAAGGGAAGTGAGATCCCTAAAGAACCAAACTGCTGTACTAATTTATCATTAGAGGCACAAATATCTGAAGTTTGTGAACTGCAATGAATTTCAGGAAAACAAAGCTGTACTGGTAGTGGTCCTG
This sequence comes from Sitta carolinensis, assembly GCA_032173965.1. Classification (NCBI taxonomy): domain Eukaryota; kingdom Metazoa; phylum Chordata; class Aves; order Passeriformes; family Sittidae; genus Sitta; species Sitta carolinensis. The sequence goes on along the minus strand of CM063284.1, from coordinate 46,027,123 downwards.
GTCTGTTACATAAGTCAGAAAAATCTCTTTATGGAAATAAGCGCGTTCAAAATCAGGAGACATTAAATAATCCCCCCTGCCAAAGTGAAGGTTATCATCCTGAAATCGTATTAGCAATTAAAGATCTTTGGCTTCTAAAAGTTAAAGAGATGTCTTTATCCTCCACACCTATTAGGATTAGCTCTGTGAAATCTGGACCCTCCACTCCAAGAGGAAAGGCTCTGTAAATTACAAGGGTAAATGAAGATCTCCCTCTCAATAAAGCCCATTCTCCTGGCAAGAGCTTTTGAAAAGAGGTGGGGAAAAACGTTTGAAGAATAGGCTAGGAAAAGTGATTGCTGTAACCAGGCTGTTCAACAATGCAGGACAACATGGATTCTGATCAACTGTAAACAGCCTGAATCCAAAGAAAAAGGGGACAAAAGAAACAGATTTAGGAGGAAGGATTCACAGCTCTTACCACTCCTGGCATGACTACCATAAGGAATGAAGAAATGAGTGCAAAGATGTTTTGAGGATAATTAGTCAAATTATTCAGAAAGAAAAGCCAAAGTTGTAGCATTTCAGATCTGTAATTTGGCTCCTGTCAAAATGCTAATGTGAAGCTTCCTAATTATGTCAGTGTGTGCAGAGAGTTTCTAAGAGACTGAAATACTTGACCACTATTAGCTCAGATCCAGTCTCCCTCCAGTGGACTTCAATTGTGGCTGGCGGTTCATGGGCCATTCAGAGTTGTATGGCCAAAACAGCCTTCTTCAGAAAGTAAACCACAACATGCTATGTTACCTAATCTCTTGCAACTTCAAAGAAAAAAAATTACCAAAAAAGGGACTTTATTTGTCTTAATCTTCCAAGCATGAAATCCATCTACTATCAGATATCGGACTTCATAGAGCAGAGCCTGGTAAACTGCTATTCTCATTTCAAGAGTTGGGTTGGGGGAAGTTATTTTTCCCCCTCTACAACCAAATGTTTAAAAGCCTTGCCAAAAGAAGCAGAGTGAGACTGTTTAAAAAGAACCACAGCAACAAAAATAGGAGTGAAGTGGAGGGTGAGTAAAAAGGAAAATCCAAACCACCTGCTGATTCTTGGTAGCATCTGTCACTGTACAAGAAGTGGGAGAACATGAAGGTAATGCTTGCCAAAGCACTTGAGCTGGAAGCAGCATGGCATCATTCATCGATCTGGTTGTATCAGCTAGCACAGACACTACAGAATATCAATGACAAACAGAACAAAATTTTGGGAAACCTTCACAGAGATCTGTAGAGTACTCAACCGCCCTTTGCAGCAATGCTTTAAGGTTTTGTACGAGTTGATACAAATGTTCTTCCCAAAATGAAAAGCAGAAGCAGCTCTGATTCATGTCACTAAGATGTTCAAGAACAAAAGGTCACTTGCACATTTGCCTTTCATGTAGGTAGAGAATATGGGAGTATCCTGAGGTGACCTCTTCGGGGGGAAGATGAGGAGGTATTGTGGAGGCAATAGTTCCTTCTTATCATAAGATAAGCCTGCTTACTGGGGAATGACATGATGGCGACATGATCTGCCCAAGAGATTGTACTTTTCCTGTTACAGCATTTCTCAGGTAAGAAACTAAATACAAAAGATAAATCCTTTCTAGCAGAGGGTGGATATTGAGCAAGAGGTAATAATCCCATAAACCAAGGGTGTTTTCAAGGTTACTGAAAAGCTCCTCAGTCATGTTTTTTGGTCTCAATGAGTAAAAATTTATGGCTGATTCACCCCTTTTAAAGGGATATAAGTAATTGGGTACCAGCACAGATATGGACCAGAAATACCAGCCATTACTTCCTACAACCTGTATAGGGACAACAGACAAAAGACATATCAGTAAAGATAGAAACTCTAATGGAGCTCCAGCCTCAAACTGAGGAAAACAGTGAGTTGGGGCAGACCCTAAAATATCAAAAAAGTCATAATGATATCTGGTGACAAAGGAACTGGAAAAAAAAATCTCAGAACACTGTGTTTATTTTGTGATGGTGCAGACATGCTCCATTTTTCCTTTAGCTATTGCAAATGTTCCCTCTTTACTGCCAGAACAGGCAGCACAATCCAAAAATATGTATCTCAAGTACCTCTCTGTGTATGAAGAATCAAAGCATCAGGCAGGATATCTGAAGCTTTTCTCTTTGTTGCGAATAGACTGAGAGAGAGACACAGACTTCTTCTCTCTGGATGATAGTGGAAATTTGGTTTCTTGAATCTGATACTTGGGAAAAGGATCAAAGATGAATTTTTAATATATTTCTTGGGAGCAACTTTCTCAATCTGTACTTCAAGTCTCAATACACAGAACACTCAGAGGGAATAAAAACTTCACCTAGACATGACAGGAAGCTGACACTTTCATCTCAGAGAGCATAAAGCCAAAACTTTTGTCCTGAATTCCTAAGTGTGGAAACTACGTGGTCCCAGAACAATCAAAATTTAAGCTCATAAGAAAAAAAGGATGTTTAAATAACTTGAAAACATTTTTAAAATGACAGATAATAAAACAGAGTAGAGAATGGAGTGAAGTAGAAAGTCCAGATGAATCTCCAATAAAAAGCAGTTAAACATAAAGAACTGTGGTGCAGACATAGGTGGAACTGAATGCTAAGCGGCAGGTTGTACTCCATTGCTTATAAAATGCCCACAAGTCCAACAGGTTGTTTTGGCAAACAAGTTTTGCACAGCTCTACACCCAAAATACGCAGAAAAGCACTTGACGATGAATACAGGATGCTATTGTGCAAATGCGGAATCCATTCATTCACCTCTAATTTATGCCTTTTGATTTCTTCAAAACTTAATCCCACACCAGTTACCTACAATTCTTAAAGAGATGAACAGAAGGACTTCAGGGGCAATAATTTTAATATTTACACATACACAGGGATAGATCACACATACGCAATTATGTATTATTCAAACATGTATTTATAAAGGACCACATTCAGCTTAATATTTCTGGACAAAAAGTCTCCTCTTTGAAGTGCTACCACAATTTCCAAAAACTGTATTCTCATACCTTTGCATAAGCAGTTGTCTTGATAAACCATTGTTTGAGGTATTTCTGCTCCACTTTTGCTCCTGAACGCCATGAGCAACCATTGTCATCCACCTGTTCATTAGCTAGAACAGTCTGATCCACTGGATCCCAGTTAACCAAGGCCTAAAAATAATTTACAGGAAGAAGAAATACTTTCAGTGGCTAGTTAAAAACCAGAGTTTTTCTTTACAGATGCCAAATGAATTATCCAGATGCATACCTTGAAAATTTACCTGAGTTTACTGTATTTTTAAAACATCCATTTGAATGAGCAACATGGACTCAGCTGGAAAAGTTTTGAACATTCATCTTCTCAGAACTCAAAAGACCCAAAAATGCAGTTAGCAAGGTTTGTCTAGACTGACCATGTTAGCAGCATAGGCTGACACTTAACTGCTTGGCTGTAATATATAAGGGTTCCAATTGACCATACTGCAAATATAACATAGTCTGATGCTTAAAAGTTATTCACTACTAATCCAGAAGTGTTGAGTCAGACTGAGGGGGATGAATAAACAAGGATGTCCAACTCAATCACAAAGAATTATTACAGTGGTCAGCTATATTTTAAGTGAAAGAGTTGATATTATCTGTATGGAACTCCTGTTAACTGCATGAATTACTTTTGGAATCCTCTTTCCTTATCAATACAAATTCACTAAGTGAAAATCTGTAAAGTGAAATTAATGTTGGTGTCCAACTCCACAAACCTTGCATTTTAAGCATTTGAGTCAATTGAAATACCAGACATAACATACTGTGAAAAGAGTAAAAATCAAACTCACCCTCACCAAGTGTTGAACAATTTAACTGGTCACTTACCAAAAAGGATCTAAGATAACAAAAGAATCCTACCCAGAAGTGGTATTAAATGCTATACACTGACTTGAAAAAAATGAACAGAAAGAAAAAGAAATATAATCAAAGCAATAATATATTATATTGAATGTTATTTAGTATTTAAGCTAAAGCAGTCTGACTGAAAAACAATAGCTACAGTTCTATAGAGATCTAATACATAAAATATTTTTTTAAAATTTCAAATTACTTATTTGGGTATGGGGAGGACTTGTATCTCAATCAAAAATTAGTAACTGTACTTATATTGTACTTTGTATTTTATCTATCACTAATCACCTTCCGACCACTTTCCAAACAGCTAATATTGCTTCATTTTACATATGTTACCTATTCTTATAAATAGTAAATGCCACAACTACTTTACAAATCTTATAATGAGGAGAGCTAAAACAGAGATGCAGGGATCCTCTTGTTTAGAAATACTGCTCACAGCTCTGTGAGCATGAGGTCTGGCTACACTGATTTATAAAAAAATGATCATCATTAAATTAATAAAAGTTATTAAATGATAAATTGAAACACCTTCAAATGAAGCTTCAGTGAATTCTGATTTGAATTTAAACTTTTACTTTTTGCCTACATTTTATCTGTTACCAACTAATAATACCATATCAGATTTTATAAAAGGCTTATGAAAATTCATTGGGAAATTAAAAGAAATCAATATATTCAACTATTAATAACCTGTTTTCCAGTACTCCAGAAAATACAGCTTCTTCAGTAAAAATAAGACATATTATGAATGTGGCTCTAAAGTAATGATCTCTTAATTTATAAAGTTCTGAAAAAACTCCACACAATGTTAAAGTTACACCTAAAGAGAGATAAATCAGACAATATTGAGAAGTAATAAAATGCCAGTTGCATATAGCTGTATTAGCATAAGCTTGTATTAAACTGGCTGTTACTCAAAGTTGAGAAAAAAATACCGTTTCTATTTTGATGATATTTCCAATTTATGGTGAAAATTTTAGAAGGAAACTGAAATGATTACATAATTATTTAGCATAACAAATCTTCCTGTTACAACTCATGGGGCTATAATCTAAATAAATACTGCAGAACACAAAGCAAATATGCATTTAAGAAATTGTTAGTTGAAAGGTCTTGTCCTTGAATTTTTTAAGTCACATTCCTTCCACCTCACACAGACTTTTGACAATATCTAGAACCTGGCTAATAAATGAAATCTTTAGTTCCTGCTTGTACCTCACAAAGGCAACTTCTTGACAATGACAGCCTCTGAAATGATGACCCCAGGAAGCTGCTAAAAGTCATCTACACAAAGAAAGCACAGTGCAGGAGTGTTCAGAGCACACCAATTATCTCGCTCTCCTCACTACGCCAGTGTAGACCATATGCTTTTAAGACAGGATTCATCTTGTCTAACTTCAGCACTCTAAAGTGTAAGTATCTATCTCCAGGCTTGCTGTCTCTGGGTCCACTATGGATTACAGGTATCTGATCAAAGTAACAGAGTCAGGGCAGGTATTAACCTCAGTGAGACACTCACATCTGGCCAGGTCAATAACCTCTACAGTACATTGACTAGATGAGTACTGCAGGAAAAAGGGAGGATTTTGCTACAATGAATAAAGGTGCCCTCCATGGGTGCTGCAGCACTCAGACAGACATTGTTAATCCTCCATAATTGCAGCTCCTGGACATACTGAGCCTGTGTCTCCCTGCCAGGGTAATTTCTGGTCAGACACACACACTCCTGGAACAGAGCATTAACTAGGCTAACACTTTACTTGCCTTATTCTTATTGTCACAATAAGGCTATGAATTATCTCTTGTACCCTAAATGAAAATGTAATACAGGAGATTTCAAGCTGTGGTTAACATATATTGCAGATACACTGACGACATGAGACAAATATATGCTTTAAGTATATATGACTGTTCAAAGAGACCCAGGGTTATGGGCTCTCTCTGCCATCTGTTTCCTGCCAAAAAGCAACTGGTTCATATCCACCAGAGATTACATCCCCTACAGGTTGACAGATGCTGATTTAAGTCCTCAAACTGATCCTTGACTTAAAAGCAGATGGAAGTTGGAAGTAGATTCAATCACTAGTATTCAAACACCTCCAGGATCCCACTTGGAGTCTGAATGCAAAATTTATTTTGTATATCATCCTTGCTTTGAATGAAGCAGCAAGCTTGTACTTTTCAGATTCTGGGTTCACTTGTCAAACAAATTCACTGATAAAAATAGGTTTGTTATAACAAAGCTAGGGGGTTACATTTTTTATTACAAGAAAAAAATAATTACAAAGAAAAAATAACCCAACCCCCAATCCAGCATTTTAGCATGTATCAGACATTGAGGGGTTTTCCTGGTTGTCATTTAAGGTCTCTGAATACAAATGCAAATAGGAGAATAGCTCAGTAACACCCTGCCATCCTAAATGCTACCTTTCACCATCAATCTCTTTTTCCAGGTTCAGAGAATAATTGGAATACATCCTTAATTATATCCTACATGGTTTCCTGGTTTCTACAGAATACAAATGAAATATCAAAGCATATTTAAGAAATCTTAGTTTCCATTTTAAGTTAGAAACATTCACTGAATTGCTGCTTTGTTAAAGTGCAGCTGTTCAGGTATTTTGGAACTGCATTCCCCTAACTATACAGAGAGTTCCCTGGACTGCTCATTCAACATCTGTTTCATCTTGTGTTTAAGAAATAACTGAAAGCTTCACTTTTCAAATAGCTTGATACATGTTATTTACAAAATACTGTAATTTCTTAAGGTAGTGGTAAATGATTCACAGCTGTGATAGTCTTATGACACCTAACACCTCTAATATTTTGGAGATCACAAAGAGGATTCAGGAATACGATGGTTATGCATGTAATCCCCAATTATCCTATCTAAAACCATCAGTTCGGAGACAGTATTACAGTAATGTTTTACAGGTAAATAATCTCACTGCCAAAGAGACTCTTAATTACCACCATGTCATGTATTTCCACAAGGGACAATAAATCTAGAAAATTCAATATTAAAGCCAGGAAATAAAAACCTAAAAGCTATATTCTGATCCAGCACTTCAATGCAAATCTCTGAAAACAAACACTTCTGACTTGACATGCTAAAATTCATGTTAGTTAGTTATAAACTGTTATATAGAAAATTCTGTTACATATAAAATTAATTCTGTTTTAGAGTGATTTAAAACTAACAGAGCACAATCACTTTATGACTGTGAATGGTAAATCCAGAAATGTGCCACTGACATTAGAGATCTAGATTAGTGTAGCAGCAAAATATTGATGGTCAAAGTTTGTACCTACCTCTTTTTGATACACTATTCCAGATTCAAAAAGCTTAAGAAAGAGATATTGTGTCCATTTGTAGTACTCTGGTAAGCAAGTGGTCACCTCCTGTAGAAATGAAATGAAATAAAAATTTCTGAAACTACTCTTAGTATTTTCCTACACTGTTTTAATTTAAACAATTAACCCAGGAGTGTATTATACATTCCATGGAGTAAACATTTATGCACGTATTCATGTACAAACCAATCTATTTGTATAATGCTTACAATGAGTGATATTTGCCTGTACACAAAACCAGAGAACATGGGCTTTGTGTGGGTTTGATGCAGAAGGAAAAGTTTCCCTGTTAACATGGGATATAAAACTCTGTAAGATTAAAGCTGATAGACATAAAAACAGAAGACGAGTGGAAGTGATCACAGCTGCCTGATCAAGGAAACAGCAAAACTAGAAAAAAAAGTAGACTTCTCTCCAAGAACCCTCCTAGCCAGGCTGCCTTCTCCACTGTTGCTCAGCAATGAGAAGCAGGAGCAGAGGCTGTCGATGCTCAGAGGCAGCAGGGAGCTGGCTGATGTGCAGCAGGCAGAGCGAGGAGCTTACAGCTGAAACGGTGGGTGCAGGAGGACAGCGGAACAGCGCTGAGGAACCCGGGCTGTCGGCAGACAGACCATGCGGGCAGGCAGGAGGGAATACAGGGGAAGATTCTCAGCTTCAAGATGGAAGACTTGGGAAGAGATCTCACATTCAAAGGTCAAAAAAGCAACTGTTCCAAACGGCAAGGGAGCTCAAGTTAGGAGGATGCTCTAGGTTAAAGTATAGAAAAAATGAGTCATAAAAGTCACAAATGAGGAGGACGGTCATAAAGGAAATAAAGACAGATAAAAATAAAAGACAACATAAGAAGGAGGAATGGGAGTTAAAAGAACAGCAAGCAGCAAAATAATGGATAGCTTTTTTAAAACACGAAAACATTTGCTAAATTTTTAGTGAACTCTGATAATTAAAAAAGCTGCTTACTAACTGCTTATGAAGCTCCATATTCTAAATGTTTGTTCTTAAAAAAGCCTAACTTAAAATAAGCATCTTAATATATAATGACAACTAATGGATTCCATAATTACAGACTCCCTGGGTTCTCAACACAAACACAGTTTTCACAGGTGCAATGGAAACCCACATATCTGCTTGAAGTGGAAGATGGCTTCTACACCAAACTTCAAATTAATATGAACATCTCTTGATTTTAGAGTTACTGATAAAAAGTAAGCCACTGATAAAATTTATTCCATTTGGCATAGTTATCAAGCATCAGAAATAGCTCCAAATGTGAAATGCCTTTCACGTGGGCTTTCCCATCATCCTAGCTTCCCACTACACAAAACTCCTGCGGTATCATGTGCTACTCAAATGACATCTGAAATGCCCTAGCAGAAAAATTTTATTGTTTTTCTACAACTTTATATTCTAGTTGTTTTGAACTTTATATTCCAGTGCTGAAACATTGCTTTTAACAGTTAATATGACCTTTGAATAAATGTGCCTCAAAAGTGTGTATAAGAGGCTTTCAAGATCAAAAAGAGACATTTAATGGCAAGTTTTCAGCTCAGCATGTGAAGACCTAGTAATGAAAAACAGTTGCTTGATTAAAACCCTTTGCTCTGCACTGAAAAAAACCCCCACTTGATAAAAATCTGATTTCCATCTCTGCAACTAAGCATATTTAATAGTTTTTATCCCTCTGCTTCTTCACACAGTGACAACAGTTCTTGTGCCAGTGTGATGCCACTACAGACAACAGAGTTTCATCACTGGAGTATCAGGCACACAAAGAAGAGATGCAATCCCTTTCAGTACCATATAAGCTTAGGTGAGCAATAGGCAAGTAGATGAGACAACAAAAGTGAGCTATGAAATAAAAACATTAAAGTGAAAGGAGATTTGTCCTTTTGGCCCCGAAGGGCAGATGTGTGTCAACTGAAACAAAAGATTACATTTCCCAATCTAATCAAGCATGTTACAAGCCATGCAACCTTGAGCTACAAAGATACAAGCTAACTTCTGGGAACAGAATCCCATGTACACAGTCTCTCACCGAGAGTAAGTAAACAGATGTTTCTTTGAAAGAAATGCAGCAGACTCTATCACTGAAAAAAAAATTTGCTGGATGGCCACTGAGATGCAAAAAGATCACTCAAGCTCAGGATTTAACTTTATAACCATGAAGGTTTGAAGTAACATTTCAAGTTAATGAAAAAAGAGAAATTACATCACTACCAAGTGAAATGAGCTGCTGAAGACAAGCCAGCAAACTCTTGCCAATCTTGAAATGTGTTTTGGTGGGTTTTTTTCCTATCATTTAGCACAGTAAGATTTACTGTTATAAATAATTTTCTGTGTATTTTAGTTACTGACCTTGATTAAATGAATGATGTCTGGTAAAAAGTTTCCATTAGGATGCCATCATGCTTAAATTAAGGTGAATGTTAAAATCCCTATTTATACTCTATAAGCACGACAAAGATCCACAGAACATTAACAGAACTATCTTAACTCAGAAATACACAACAGAGTTTATAAAAGGGTTTGAAAAATAGCATGCTGGAGCCATTCCATCCTGCCAAAAACTGTACATTTTTGCTCCTCATTTGCAATCTGAGCACTGGCGTAACAGCATACATATAGAACCCTGTATAATAAAGCAGTACAGTGAATATATATAACAGGATATTACCGTATTTTCCACAAAAATGAAATACCTACTAAAAATCAGAAGTCATCTAGAAATATATAAGATGCTGCACAGTTGTCCACTGCACGTGCTCTTCAGTGCTCTGTGAGAGATTTAGTGATCATCCATCACCTCAGCATTTCTGGAGGCAATATGACACGGGAGGGAAAGCATCTCCCTCTACCCCCATCCATTTTGCTTTTTACTTTTGTCAGCATTAAACAGATACTCTCACCAAAATGCATCTTTGTCACTGGTTATCGTTCCTTACTCCTACAGGAATAACACTCATTCATTAAAATAATTCATTACAAAAATTAAAATAAATCACCTATACAGGTGGTTCGCTCTTAAAAGAGCAGATACTGGCAAGGCATAGGAAAGACCCCCTATCCTTACCAAAAACTACCTTGCTTAATCCATTGAATGCAGCACAGTAATTTGTTCCTAACAAATACCATACCAGAGGGGTTGGCAACTTGTTTATTTTTGCAAATCAATTCTCTGTATTACAATCTGGATTTGATATCAGTGCAACTTGGGAAGCAATGGGTTCATGTAAAGGTCAAAAAGCCATTCACTATTATCAAATATGATTTAAAGAGTCCCTTTCAACTACTAAAAATAAGGGTAACCAGTAATAAAGAATCCTGCATAATAAGCCACAAAAAACCACCACTCAATCTAGATGAAAGAAAGATTTTTGGTGTTTAATAAAAGAAAAACTAATTTTTAAATGTCTTATTTTAAAATTCATTATTTGTTCTAAACCTGCTCCTTATTTAAAATTTTCCATTATGAGTCTCTGACATTACAACTCATTTTTGCTTGCATTTTTAAGAAGATTACAACTTAAAGCTACTTCCAAGGCTATTCTTTAAAAAATAAAAGTAATAATTATTAGCTGCATGAAAATAGTTATTTTTTCTAAGATCCACCAGGCATTATGAATAACATATAACTAGACGAGAGATAAGCAACTTCCCAGTTTATTAATAAATAAATTTATTTTTAGCACAGTCTTATGCTGTCCTGAAGACAGGCATGTTGCACCTCTTTAAAGCGAGATAAGAAGAAAAAGTCTGGAAGGATTTTTTTTCAAAATCTATTTGGGAAGATAAAACAGTTTAATCAATTATCTGCCTATTTTCATTTTCAAGGGCATGCACCACCTCATCTAGAAGTATAATTATTTGATTTTCAGAGGTTAGGGCTACAGCAACCTACATTTCTAAATTAATTTGAATATTTGTATTTTGAAGGCCCTTAGTTTTATGCTTTATTAGCTACAAATAGAAATGTCATAAAGTGCCTACATTTTGGAGTATGAATATCTTTTTTGAAAAAAAAAAAGAAGCCTTGTATCAACAGTTGTTTTTTGTTTTTTTTTTTTAATTTAATTGTAAATAGGATCACTGATTATCAATGGTAAGTGGATAAGAAGAAAATTTCATAGGTAATAATCTACCTACTGCTGGTTTTATGCATGCTCGGGCAGTACACATAAAACCTTCAAAACTAAATAGAAAATTATCTGCACAAAGAAAATTACCAAAGATTTCATCTTTTTAATGTACAGAGCAGACAGGGAAGATTAGTCTCATGCAAAAAATATGTCACTTGGGATGCAAAAATTGAAATTACTAAAAAACCTTCACAGAACAAGCTACTTTCTAGGAGAAAGTTACAGATTGATAATAACAGTGGTGAACTAATGGCTTACTGGGAACATGCACTCAGTCTGATGACACTCCTGAACAAAATAAACGAAATTGTTATATGCTCTTCATTTTTTTGTTGCTGATGATATGAATCATGGAAAATTATATTGCCTAATTCCCCTGAAAATCATGTTTAAAAGAACTGACAGGGAGTTTGCTATGCTGTCTGTGGTGGTATTTTCAAAAAATCTGATCTTCAGAAATGCTCAGATTATAGTTATCTTAAAACCAAAACATAATGTTGGGAATTTTTTTAATTTTTCACGTGTTTTTAATGTCTTTTAGAGACATTTCTTCCATGCTCAAACTTCTGCATTTCAACCTTCCATCCAAGAAACATAAATGTTTAGAATAGGAATGTTTTCTCAGTGATATTTTAAAAAATCTCTCCCCAAAATCACACCATTTTTGAAGTGATTTACAAATGTAATACTACTAACTTGAGGTACTCTAAATACCTCCATGTTCCAGGTAAAAAAATCAGATAATCATTACTATTTAAAACTACTCTAAGCAAAGTACTAACAGAGTTATTTTATGCATTTGGTTTCATTGTTCATTTGCAGAGATTTTCTGTTTAGGAGAGCAATTTTAAAGTGTCTTTTTAACCTGACTGAAATAATCTAATTAGCTTTTAATAATGTCTTATTTACGGTATCTTACTAGATAAGTAAGTTCAGTGACAGCTACAACACAGAAATATCTGCACATTTTGATTTGTAAGACAGAGGGAACAATTCAAAAAATCCCACAGGAAAAATTAAAAGGAAATTTCTAGTATTTCAGGTGCACTGGGATTTTTTTATAATAATTTTATCAAGCAACAAGATTTAACTAGTCTTCACAGTCCTGGACACAAATTTCTTGACCACCAGACATGACTTTGTAAGCAGGCAGAATCTTTAGGACAGCTACATGCATTAGGTACTCAAAATGGATTTTTTTTTTTTTTTTTCAACTTCTCTTTTCCCTTACCATATGTGAAAGGTAAAGTTTATATAAGTTTCCTTTCCATCATCTCAGCATATACTTTAAGCTGGCCACAGAGGACAGAGACAGTTAACATAAAAGGTTCACATTTTAAAAAAGCAATTCATCACACACCAAAATAAGGAACTAAGTTAGGGGAATAGGTTTCCTCCATTATTATTTGGTAAGTATTATGCAGTAGCACAATAAAGGGGCAGATTTAAGCAACACAAATGAAATTAAATCTAAAACAGACCCCTGTTTTGTGTAATGGTCTTGGTTAATTAGAACAACCCATATAAAATCTGTTTTTCTTGGATTGTTCATAGGAGTCACTAATCTAGTGTTTTTTTTGCAGTGATACAGTATTTTGTAAGCCACTGATTCAGAGCCATACAAGCAGAGAATACTATAAAAAAATACTCCTTACCTCAAATAGCTCACTTGTAAGATAAGCACTTGCACAGCACAGTGCTTTTCTCTGCAAAGATGCTTGAGTTAGCCCAGGAGCAGTACAGCTGAGGCAGTAAGATGCTCTGCCCAGCCTAATAAGCCCTGCGGAGAAGCAGGCTTTAGCAGCCGGTAACCCTGTAGCAGCTTAGCCCTTCCATTTCCACGGGTTATTCTTTCATGGCCAGCTCAAATATCTGTGCATTTGGAGGTCACATAATATTTTGGGCATCATCAATTTTTTGCAATTAGTAAACATATCAGTTTCTATGACTACCATTCAAGTTCCTCTTACTCTAATTAGTATGGCAGACTTTCCAGATAAAACAAAACTTAACTCATAACACTCTAAAATATGTTGTGTTTCAAGGAACATTTTTCAGCTGTTTTAAAATCTTACTTTTCAAAAAAACCACCTATGTGTCCCTAGAGTATTCTAAAGCATTTCAATTACACAGCAGTTCAAATGGAGTTAGTAAAAGAGTATCAAAGCCCTTTCCACAAGTATTCAGAGACTCCTGAAATTTCATTAACCAAAACACAGTGTACTAGTAAAGTGACTCTCAAAGAATAGACACAAAGATGGCAAATGATTTCTCCCTGTGTACTTATACTTCTTGTCATGGTTTTCAATACTGCCAGTTTTCCACCTGTTCTTCAGGATGGAAGGGCCAAACAGAAGTTTATACATAAGAGATTAATTTCCTCAATTTTCTTGAAATGCAACCTGCATCACTGAACTCATGTGTGTGTGTGCATGCGTGTGTGTTCCAACACAGCCTACATACAGTGTTATGTTTTCAAGTATTTCAAGTATTGCTGCATTACACATACAGACAACGTCTGAGATACCAACAGCTTTAAACATTAAGAGGTCAAGAATGTGTGCAGTGAAGCTTCCACAACAAATCTTTTATTTTCAGAGCAACTTTTTTGGTTACTGAGAAAACTTAAATCTTATTTAAAAGGCCTATACTGAAAAATCCTTCCATATATGAGACATGACGAAATGCCTTTTTAGATGAAAGACATACAAATAAAATTCACCTTCATGATTAAAGAGAACAAATGGCATGTCTTAGACTGTCAGAAAACTAATGCTTTTCCTTTTCAGATCTACAATACTGCCATAAAAATCCAAGACTAGCATCTCCATCCCTCTATTCAAAATCACATTAAGGTGATGAGCAACAGCTATTGCTGAGAATATAAAGGTAGTGACTGACTCTGATTCACTGGTAAATGCAATAACATCACAATCACTTCAAACGCTAATTTCTTTTTATCTGTAAAATGACATTAGGTTATTTCTGATCGTGTTTGCTAAGCTGTTTAAGGTGAACATCTGATTCTCAAGCATTAGTGTTTTAAATAAAATTTCTGGTTTCCAAAATGATCCTGATATGAACATCTATGAAAATGCAGGCTTATACTTTGAAATATGGAATAACATAACTGAGCCACCATTTCAATTTACTATCTTTAAACCCTTCACATATGCATTGAAAACAGCACTCCTCAAAAAACACAAGGCATTGCTGTTTCATAAATATCTGTTTATTGCCTTATTTCTAATACAGAAAATTGATACTTCAAAGAGTTGAAAAAGCAAATACAAAATCAAAATGACTTTAAAGATTCTCCTACACATTGATATTATCAGATGATATCAGCATGTCAAAAATTAGGGAAATCTGATGAAAAGCTCAATTTTGCAGCTAACAACTTAAACTGGTCACTGCCAAAGACAGTTGAATTGTCATAAATAAACTGGTGAAATTCCATGGGTCTCAATGCTCCATCATACAGTAAAATATACCAGTATTCATTTTAAAAAGAAAATCTTACCCTTTCCCATGTAAAAGACAGACCTAGTGCATCAAACTGTTTCCTCATGTGTTGAATATTACTGCAAAATAACGATAATAAATTAAAATTTATTAGCTTAATATATTTCTAACATGTTGCCATATCAATAATCTGGGCTTATAGAGTTCTGAGAAATCAAAAGCGCTAGCTAATCTCTAAACACTATGATCTAGCAGTAAAATTCAGAATTTTCAGAACACTCAAATAATAATTTAAAAAGTCTCTAATGTCTTCTGGTTCAATTTCCATGGCTATGTATTTGAGGCAACACATTTTTTTCTCTAGACTGAATGCAACTTAAAAGTAAATACAGCACTATAGTTTGAAGGAAGCATTACTCAAGCACCACTTCTTACTATTTTTAATTATCTTTACTGCAGTTGAGTCAAAGGGCCCTCTTAAATCTCAGGGAAGTAGGGGATGCTTCCACCATCAGCTCAATCCTGCTCTCTTCTGGCAATGCTATCCTGGCTGTATTTTGCTGTGCTCTGGTGATTGTGTGGCTGTAGAAAAACCTGAATCAGCTCACCCATTCAGCTGAAGATATGCCCAACAAAACTTCTCCAAAAAAACCCTGGCAGTTTTCTTTCTTCCCTCTGATCAACAGGCTGATCAAACAAAAACTGTGTCCCACAAAACCAGTTGAACCACTGCAAAGGAAGTGGTGGAAGCATGTATCCCTGGAGGTGACAAGGAACTACAAAACTTCTGGTGGCAGCATCGCCGTAGATAAACATTAATCAACTATGACACTGTCAGGTTAGATGCTGCCCTGAATGGACTGTATTACAAATGTAAAGTAAGATACATCAGGATATACAGTGAAGCTTTAGTTTGAATATGTACTAAATATACTTTACCAAAATACCCATAATTACACAATATTAATTAGTGATCTGGTGGGAATTCATTCACATACTGTAAAATGGATTAAAATTTCTTAAGGACTTTTACCTTTCTACTAACATACATTCTCTCAGAGATAAAATAGTATCTATCATCCCAGAATGGCTAAGTTGACAGTCATGAAACCAAGCATTTAATTCTGATCCACTAAAAACTTGCAGTGCTGAATAATTGAGGACTGCAAATATTTAATATTATAATATTTTAACCAGAAAAAGTATCAAGAATCTTAAGATGGGACCAGAAACATGAACAAAATCCAAAGAAACTGCATTATCAAAGAAGGAAATGGATCAAGGTCTATAGATACCACAGATAGATTACTGCAACCAGAGTACAAGATGCAATGTCACTTAGGAAGATTGTTTTCCAAGTAATTTTTAGAAACTGTTTACTTCTATAACTTTTTACTAATTTTAAAGAATATTAGGAGAACATAACACCCCATTCTGTGGTCTAAAGCCAAAAATGTTCACAGAAATCAGCAGCAATAACAGCTGCTTAACCCTTTCCAAGATCCAGTCTCAAAAAAACCCAACTGCCTCCTTCCTCTCTCACATGGTACAAAAAACTGCAAGTAAAACTAACCACGTAACTCACAATTTTCCACTGTGTATTCTATACTAAGATTTACCTCACCATAATGAAATTCTGATTTATTTATACCTGCTGGTTTGGATGTTTGGGAAATGCTTCTCTTTTGATAGTCTAGCATTTTACAATTTAAAATCATTGAGATTAAAAACTTGAAATCATCCCAATATATTTATCTTTAAAAACTGAGTCATCTACAAAGTGCCATAAAATGTTGTCAAATAACCTTGGTTCCAGATAACCCCATTCTTTCCTGTATCATCTCTCTTCTATGTTAGTTTTGCTCTGTTTTGTTGATTTATGGGGGTCACAGTACAGGTATACACAGTGAAAATGCCATGTTTCAATTCATTTCACCTTTGTGTCCAGCTTGCAGGGTGAAGGCCATGTTCGACTGCAGCATTTTCTGCTGGTAAACCAAATGCATCCCATCCCATTGGATTTATCACCTGGCAGCACAAAGAAAAACCACAACGTTATGCAACTTTCTGGAATGGCATCAGCAACACACAGAGGACTCTGAATAATGAACGGTGCTTGGCATTACAGCATTAGCTTTGTCTGAACTGAACTTCTTCCAAACCTGCCAATTATCACCAGTTTTGCTTAAAAAGAAGACTATGAAGTGCACTTTTTACCTACAATGAGATGCTAGAGGGAGTTTAAAGTATTATGCAATAAACTCTCATGACTATTTCAGTATCATGTTAACAATGACAAAAACCTACTCTTTGTAAGTTTGTGCGGTGGTAAAAGTCAGCAGTTGATGAGCACTGGGTAGAACAAAATATTCATTCTAGAACAGAAAATGTTAAGTAAAAATAATTGAACCAACTGTTTTATAACTGTAACTGATATGTAGCCTACTATTTATTTATTTCGTGTTGAAAAACAAAATCAAAGAAAAATACCCTATGATAACTTCAAATTCACCAGACAAGAAGATGAGGAAAACGTTTTAGTAAAATTTTACTGAAATAATGTTTACAAATATAGACTACAGACTGACAAATTGTTATTTCATGTCCACAAATAAATAAAGGTGGGGGAAAAAGTTTACTACAAAATATAATAGATAATTTCTGCTGAGGTAGAGATGTATCTTTTCTGTTAACATACACATTATTCAGAAAAATAATCTAGCAATACAGTAAGTATTCAAAAAACCTGTTTAACAACCAAGGAAAGAAAGGCCAGTACTTAAGATGCTGTCATTAAACATTGGATATGTGATAAAGCCAATTCTATTTCTTAACTTACAAATGTGCTATAAATTCAATAATCATGACTAAAATTACACAAGTTTAACAATAGCAAAACATGACTAACACTTTACAAGTTGTTAGAAATCAAAATTTTTACTCCTTAAAATATGTATTTATATAAAGAACATTTCTTAGCGGCATGTAAGCAAACAAGCTATAAAAAAGCAATCCCAGCCATACTAATCTCATAATATATCTCCATGTGAAAAATCTACTCATTTTAGAAGCATAAGAGCTACTTTTGTCACTGCTTTGAATTATTTTTATTCTTCTTCGCCACCAATTTCCTTCTGACTTAATGTAATATTTCATAAAAAATATTTTATAGACGTGTTTATAAAGATGCCCTAGGCACCAACACAGTGTAAAAGCAACAGAATTTAATAGATGTGACTCCTCAGCATTCTCATTTTCAGTAGTGATCTAAAACTAAATCTGCTGTCTATCATTACTTTACAGGTGCAGCACAAAACCAAAGGCTAAAACCTGTGATCATCCATGATCCAAGCCAGCCCAGTAAGGGCCCATGCACAGCACATTTTTGATGTCTAAATCTTACAGAAATTGGAATGCTGTGTTACAAACTTTCCCTAACTATGAGACAAACTATTGTTCCTCCCACCATTGTATCAGAAATTATGAGTCCTAAATGCCTATTTCTTCACATATAGAGAGGGGAGTTTACATGGAAAATGTCAGTTGGAGCCTAAACCACTTCTCAGCACCCCACTGAAGCACACCTCTGCCCAGTCCTTCCCCTCCCTGACCATCCACCTACCAGTCAGAACTACTGGTATAAAAGAAAAAGAAAAAGACAATTATTCTTTACATAAGCTATAAATATCAACAAAATTTTTTAATGGACATGTTAAAATATTGATTTATGTAGCTCAGTTCTTTTTGACCACTAATATTGCTGACAACCTATCTCTGGACAGATGTAATGAAAAACAGATTTTTTTTTCCATCTATAATACATATTTTCTGTTTAAATGTCCTAGACTAATGCCCTGCCTTTACAGTCTTACAAATGTCTTCTCCTACTATAATTTGATGCAAATAAAGTGAAATTAGAAAAAAATCACTCTTGGCTAATTTTTGTAAAATTTGGCTTCTAATGATCTCCTGGATACAGACAGGCAGCCAAACGCAAGGCACAATCTTATTTCTCATGCTCCTGAGCAAAAGGATGTGGGAAAAAAAACTTCACTACCAGCTACAGACTCCCCAGAAGAGCTGGCGGACGCTCCAGACAGTTCATGTGCAGACATTTTATCACTGTACCACCAGCGCTGGAAGGAGCAACCTGTGCACACAGATTTCCCAAATTCTAGCATTTATCAAAAATATCACATTCACTCTGCACATTCAAAAGTTCAATTTAACAACCAATAGCATTCCTCAAGTTAAAGGTCTGAAGAAGTATGCTAATTCAAGTTTCAATCAGAAAACTGAATTTAAAGAGACATTAAAAATATCCTCAAATTAGCCTCCAGGATAGATCTATTTATGTAGTTGCTATAGAGATGAATGTAACATGCACAGTGGTTTAGAAAATTATTTCAAGTTTATTGTCTCTTTTACTTCTCTACCATGAATGGATTTGAAAGATTTGTGAAATGTATTTGTCTAAACAACAGGTCAGCTCCTTCTGGCTGTAATCTGCAGCAAAAATGCCAGTCTCCACGCAGCATTTGACATTACATCTTAACTCTACTTATTCAACATAAAAATCTGAAGAGAAATGAAAATGTTGATTTGAAAACAAATCAAAAATAGGAAGGAAAAAAAAAAGCAGTTTTGAAGACCAAAGGGTTATTCCTTGTAGCTCTTTGATGGGTTGGCCACTGGCTCTAACTAGCAGAAAATATGGCTGCTCTCTCCAGCAGCACAAATGAGCAGAAGTCATCCACCTTCTCGAATGCTGACTTTGATTTTTTTTAACAGTAACCTCTATACTTCATGCAACTGAGAGATCCATTCAGATCACTGCAGTGACCATTCTTCCAAGCATCACTTCTCTAGGTAGACAATATTTTCTCTAAGCCTCAATGAGAAAGAAAAAACAAATAACGACTGTATCTTGTTAAACAAGAGTGTTCATAAGCCTAAGGGTGCCTACCACGCGTTAAAGAAGGCAGGCTGTAGTTTCAGACATTTTACAAAGGCAGAAGCCGGTGCTATCACCAAAGGCAGCTGTGTGTTTATCCTCACAATGAAGTGGACAGGTGAACTCTTCATGCTGAAAACTCCCAGGTTAGCCTTGAACACACATGGCATAATTTCAGATCCTCGGAAGTTCACATGATCAGGCAGGATCAACTATGAAAGACAGGCATTTTCTACCACTTAACAGGGTTTGCAGGGGAGTGTAAAATGTTACAGGGAAGTGATTAAACAGTTTGTGGGGAACAAACTGCTCAGTAACTATCACAATGAGTGATCTTTCTGGAAACAAATTATTACAAATGAAAACAGCTAAATCTTGAAACATTTTAGATTCCAAAGACTTTGGCTTGAAGCATTTTTAACAATCATTTCACAGCATGGTCAAACATCTGTTGTTAGTGATGGCTAGAGCTCTCTGTGTTACTGTGGGATCAAGGGGAGGAAGACACAGAAACTCCATTGATTCAATACTGAAATCTTAGCTCTTCCTCTCAAAGCATTTTCATCTAGTCACTGCTGTAACACTCAACTCATCACACTGACATCACTAGGTGAGATCAGTGTACTATATAACACAGACCTGACAATGATCTCATAACACTCAGTTCTAAGCCTCCATCAACATAACCAGGACTGGTGATTCAGGAATTTTCTCGGCCTTTGTAAGGACACAGAGAACATGTCTGCTCTCCTGACGTGCTCAGTATGTCTCAGAACTATGACCGGGGATCTTACACTCAGATCAATGCATTCTAAATTTTAATAAAGACAGCAGAATCAGTGTCTGAAAGGCCTGCAAATAAATATATTTAATTCAGAGAATGTGTAATAAAAGAAGATAATCAGAAATTAAAATTAAGAGGCTTGCTGACAAATCAGTGGTTTGAATTGATACAGCAAAGTCTACATTCTACTTGACATGAACTAACCAAAAAAGGCTGACAAAACAGGTGATCCACGATTACAAGTTCCAGCTGCCAGAAAACACCCCTAGCTCCATTGTGCATCTCACAATTGTGCAATCACAGACACATGAGACAGCGAGGTATTGCAGTGGGACAGGGGAAAGGAAAGGATGGCTGCTCCTTCCATTGGCTGCCTACAGCAGGCTGAACCTGTTGAAAATCTGATGTTAACTGAAGTATTACAGCACACTGTAAATACAAGATCTCCACCTGAGAGAAGCAAGATTCTCTTTTAACCATTACAGGACACCATTACAAAACAGGTAAAAATTAAACAGGTAAAAATCAATCAATCAATTGAACAAACAAATCCCCAAGGTAAGGAACACCTGGAAATAGATTAAAATAAGGAATTTTTGACCAGTGTGTATGTTCTAAAAAAGGACAATTTCAATGCTTCTCTGCAACATGGTGCTGCATATTAGAGAAGTCACTTTCAAAATAAGCAACCCATACAGATTCCTATCAAAATATAAAACGCCTATTTATTTTTATTCTCATAAAACATAAAATATGAGAAATTATTCAACATCCAGAGAGTACCACACACATTTTGAGAACAAAGTTATCTTTTGCCTCCTTAATCTCACACATTCTTGTCTAACATAATTACATCTAAAATTATATCTCATTTTCTCTTTTTCTTTCAAAACGAAACCACAGTGAGCTCATTAACACCTTCAGTACAGGCTATGGGAAAACTGAAATTAAATAAGATTCAATTCACACACAATACTTGTATTATTTGCTACTTGATTTATAGCACATTAAATAACCTGACAAAAGGACACAACAGCTTCACGCAAAAAAAGGTGGAGAATAGCAGCTAGTGATGATCAGAAAATGGATTTGTATTGAAATAATTCATCCTACTGATGTAAAATTATAGAGTTTTAATTAAACTTGCCTGTCTGGCTTCAATACCATGCACTTTTGGAATTTCAAGAGTATTAAGATTCACTGAAAGGGAAAACAATTAATGAAAATACATCCAATTTAGAAGAAGATATCTTACGGATAAAAAGAAAATGCTCTTTAAATAATTTAGGGGTATTGCAGAAATATCACTGACTATACACTAATCTCATCCATCCCAGTTTAAGTATAAATTAAAAAATAATTAGTATAGTGTGAATCTAGTATGCAGGAATTTCACCCTGATTTGTTTACAGAAAGGACTCTTCTCAGTTCTGTACAACTCTCACATGGAGTCACATGCCTTGCTTTGGTACCAGTTTCATTAAGAAGATATCACAAGAACTATTAAACTGAATCGCTCTCTGTTTACTGATCACAAAGGGAATTATTCTCAGTCTTCTGAGAGGCCCAAATTATCCATGTTGGAATTTATCAAAAACATGTTAATGGTAACATGATAAAGTAATGGTAAATACTTTTTCCCAGAACAATAGCACACTGTAAATCTGCCATAGTGAAAATCACCATGAATATCTTTCACTTTTACACAGCACTCTCAAATAATGAATAGGAAATCTCTTAACTTCTTACAAAACTCC
Source organism: Sitta carolinensis (assembly GCA_032173965.1). Classification (NCBI taxonomy): domain Eukaryota; kingdom Metazoa; phylum Chordata; class Aves; order Passeriformes; family Sittidae; genus Sitta; species Sitta carolinensis. The sequence goes on along the minus strand of CM063284.1, from coordinate 46,004,757 downwards.
TATATTTGAATTCACGACATGCATGTAAATTCATAGAGTAAACACAACGAGAAACTACACATCAGAGTTCTGGATTGATTTATTAATAGCTACAAATTTGTAATTTAAAACAAATAAATGATTTTTTCATAGGATTTCATAATTAATGTGTTTGTAATAAGATGTAGAACTCTTCATGTACAAAAACTGTTTTAATTGCACTTCAAGAAACGCATCACCCTTAACACATCTTGGAAAGACCAGCTCAAAGCAGTCATGCTAAGTAATGTATATGGCTTACATTTCCCATGCAGAGACTTCAAACTTTATCTTCAGTAATCAAAATGTAAACAACTTATCTTAAAACAGATGTACCCTACAAATCATTTATTCAGCAATGCAATCCAAGTGCATGACAGCTTGTTTCCCATGCACTGCCTACAGGTCCTTGAGGAGTGTGTGCTGGATTAAGACAATGCTTCACAATGCTTTCATCCTCACAGTGCTTCTATATTGAAGCAGTATTTCTTTCAGAAACCAGGTGGGGAGAAGAGCAATACATATTTATTTTCACACTTAAAGTGCTGGTACAGTCCAGGTTTCTGGGAAATATCTGTAGAGTTCAGTGTGCATTACCTCTTTAGAATATTTTAACTGAAACAAAATCAGACCTTACAGAGCTGAAAAAAATTGAATATTAATGTTAAATTTTAGAAAAAACAAAACCACAACAGAATCCAAATGATTAAAAACTTTCTCAGTTAAAATTTCAAAGGATCTCCAATATGAAATTACACAACTGCATTCCAAAGAAGGTCTAAAGGACCTCTAAGCACTTTGTAAATGTATTCTAGCCTATCCTCACTAAAATATTACAAAATATGAGCCAATTCTTGACTGTTCAGATTAAATCAATAGGTAACTAATTTACTGTTTTCTCATTAAGGCATAAAGATATGAAAAATACCTCCACCTTATTCAACATAAATTGTTCTCTTACTCAATCATATATTCTTGTCAACTATGTACACACCATAGACGTTTCCCCTCATGGTTTATTAAATAATAAATATACATTGTAGTCCGAAGCTTTCCCTGGGAACTGTAAATCTGAATGGTTTTGTCTGTAATTTTCATGGTAACAGCCCATCATTCCTCTTTACCTTACACTTTTTTTTTTTTTTTTTTTTAATTTGAAAACAATGGATGCAAAGTTTAAACAACACTGCCGCTCAAAAATCTTATCCTAACCTTGCACTGAATGCCTGAAATGGATTCACTTCTACTCAAATTTTTGATTGGAGAAAAATTAGCAGTCCCTAGGCTTTCAAACATGCAATATTAAAGCTGAGTCTTGAGAAAGAAATAAAAAAATCAATGGAATAACTTCAAAGTTATGCATACTAACAGTTTTGTTTCTAAAGCATTCTTTCTTTTTATATCCTGAAGAATTCCAGTAATTCCTTGAATACAGGGTCAAATTTATTTTTCTAGAGAATATATCAAGTTTTATGATATAACCATAACCATTAGCCTACAATCATCACAATATCTTAAATATCATAATAACCTCTAACAGATTGTACAACCATGAAAAAGGGCAGTGAGAACTTATAGAGGCTGATAAATTAATTGCAAAGAAAATAATCAATTATACAGACTCTAATTCTAAGTGATGGAGAAATTAGCATGGGTAATAAAGGAAGTTTTTTAAGGTAAATGTAAGTTCCAGTAAGACAATGTACATCAATAACACAATGTCTCTTAATCTGACATACTCAGAAAATCATCTGAGAGATTTCTAAAATCTCTTAATCGTAAATGGAAGTTAAATTCTTTGGCTGCCCACCTTTAGTCAAAAATAGATGTTCAAACTGGTTAACATAACAGAAGATACAAGTATATTTAGAAATCCAGCATGTTCTACAGGCACTTCTTCAAAGTAATTTTTACATTAAATATAAAAATATGCTGAAAAACTTGAGAAGACAGGAAAAAAATTTCTGGGAAAAAAATAGGCAAATATGGAAATAAAAGCTTGTTTGCATGGTGGCTCTTGCATTTCATTGGAATTGTATTATCTTTTTATTTCTCTCCAAATGTTTCTATTAAAGGTGCTTACTTACCTTGTATTCAAAAGTTTTCAACTAGAACATGCTACTCAATGTAGATAATTATTTTCATTTTATTTTTACAAGTACAAGAAGAAGCAAGTTTTCATTTCTCTGTACAACAATTTACTGGCTACCTTCTCTGCTATTGATAAGAGATGGCTACATCCTGAAATGACATTTCATCAATGGCCTAACATCAAGGAAGAATTAAGCACCCCTTCAAATGCCTTGTTAGCTGAATTTTTTTTAGTGAGATCCAAGTTCTGGTCATTCAGAGGTGTCAGGAAAGGTTAAGTGTTATAACAGACATTGGGGGTTTTTTCTCATTTAAAGTCTAAAGCAGTTATTTCTGTTTCCTGTAATTCTGAAAGCCTAAGAATGCATATCTGTAAAGCAGCAGCAAGTATTCAGTGTATGGTATGTTCATAACTGGCATAAAACATTTAGTATTTGGAAAGACAGCACACTGAATAATGCAGTGACGATACCTATCAGTCTCACGGATGGTGATAAATCCAGGAAATGCTACACTTCTACAGCACTTGTAGCAAGCAAATTGCACTTAGTACCACAAGCAGCAACTAACAATTCTTTCTCAATTTCATCTTCTTTGTACTTTTTTGAGGTTGATACCTACATTTTTGAGCTGCTCCTTCTCTTTTACATTAGAGAGATTCCTTCTTATCATCCTAGAGTCTTGTCTATGCTATTTTTCTCTTTTTGTTCCCTTCTTTTTCCCTATTCCTCCTTCCTACTGTTTTTCTCAGATTCTTCACATTTTCCCTCCATCAAATGCCTTTCCTCTGTAATATGAATTTCACTCAGGCCACAGTTCTCCCACACCTTCCTTGCAACTTTCAAATTTTATCTTGCAGCCTTTCCTGCAGAATGCCAGCCAGGATCCCACTGCAGATTGCAGGGACAAGGTTCTCAGCTACCCCTTCAACCTAACGGAGAGACAGAAGGGAGCGAGGGAGAAATGACGGCAGGCATGGGGGAGACTGGGAAACAGAAATGTGGAAGGGAAAATGGTATTTCTCCTTGCAGATGTAGCAAGACCCCGTAGGCCTACACCTTTAGAAGACATTTCACATATATGAGCAAGGCTGAAAAGGGCAAGTCAAGGGGTCAGATGCTACAGAACAGAAACTTTCAGCTACACACACATGATGTAATGTGGCATAATCCTGTTCATCTGACTTGCAGCAGTCACAAAAACAGAGGTTTCTCTCCCAGCTGGCACAGAGGCTGTCCCTCTGTGTCTGACAAATGACATGAATCTCAGGAGCAGAAGAGGCAAAAGCAGTTGATTTTGGTGGTGTCTATTTTCTCTTGTCAGGTACACCTTTTCCTCCCCTCTGGTCCCTAGATGGAGGAGAGTTGTCAGTCTCCTCTCACAGAAACGGTGTGGCCCACAGGCCTCAGCAACTGTGCCACACATCAGTAGATTCAGGCATCTCATACAGCATCAGCTGTTATCATCTGAAGTAGCTTCTAACCATCTCTTACCAACAGTGAATTCTGAACACCACTGGCTCTAATAAAAGTCTCAAATTTCAATACTCAAATCTTCATGGGTCATTATCTACACATCTGTAGCACATATTTTACCTCCCTGGATTTTGGAAAACAGTAATTTCCTGGTCAATTATGATATTAAAATATAAAAATCCCCCACCCAGTCCTACCACTGATCTATTCTTACCTGCATCCCTCTCATTTTCTGGAACCGAGCTACTGCATCACTGATGGTGTAGACACGAACATGGCCCATGTGAAGCTTCCCAGAAGGATATGGGAACATAGAAAGCACATAAAATTTTGGTCTTGATTTCTAGAAAGAAATTTTTAGAAACTAGTAACTATATGAGTTAGCATTTCACTTGAATAAATACACATGCACATTATAAAGTATGACACAACACCATGAAGAGAAACATGGTTCTGCTGTAACTGATCCAAGTGAGCACTGACAAAGTTAATTGGATCAAATTCTCTGGGCTGTAAATGGACACGTCTTACCACACTTTGCTGTCATCTCATCAATTTATACTGACACTTCTATGGCACTTGAATGTTATGGAAATTAATTCATTTTTACTCAAAAGAATCTGTATTAACAGAACTGAAGCTTAACAAAGCAGCATTGCCATTGTAGCATCTGCAACTGATTATCTATGCGTTCTTAGTCTGCCCCAACAAAAACGTGAAAACATAGCAGATTATATTACTCTCATAACAGTTTAAATAATTAATGTTTTACTTTGTATCTACAACAAACACAGAGCTCACTCCTGGCCAGTTGCTTTTTGTCAGCTTAACTGCAATAACTCCCAGAGTGACTACATCATTTGCAGTTGCATGAACATCTGCTAAAGGGAAACTGTTCAGTTTCACTATGTATGCTCAGATCCAAATGCATCTTACAAGCAATATTTTGCATAATTAAACTAAAAATTTCATTTACTTAGGTTTCATTAAAATGACAAAAGTTACAAAGAAACAACAAATCTTCTCTCACATCAGTTATTCCTAATAGATCTTTGATTACCACTGAATTCATCACTGATACACTGATAGCATCAAGTATCACAGATACTTGCTCAGTTCTTACATTATTTTTCTTATGCTAATAATAAAAAAATAACAGGCAGCTTTCAGCTTTTACTGTTCTGAACAAACATAAATAATAAACATAATAAACTCTATTAGTATTTGTCAAATAATATTTCTTAATCACTTTTGTTCAATCACAGCAAAATCAGAAATAATCTCAGTACTTCACTGCAGCACTACACACTATTTGCCTCTTAATATGAGATGTTATTAAACCTACTTCAACTGTAAGGATAAAACAAAAATCTCATTAAAGATATAATTTAGAACTTAGCATATGTATGCTATATGTGATTCCCAAGTATATATGTATATAAAAGACACAAGTCTAAATTAATGCTTTCCCTGTTACAGGTATACAGGCACACCATTTCATCTGTTTTCTTTCACAGAAAAATCAAGCTCTTTTCTCTCTTCAGCATTTTGATAGAATTATTTTTTTTTTGTCAGAGAAAACGTACATATTAAGGGAGATAAAGAAAAAAAAAAAACATAAAGGGCCACAAAAGTGTTTTTTATCTATTGTGACAGAATAATTGCAAAGGCAAAAAGAGTCAGAGACTGAGATACCATTGTTTTCAAGATCTTTTATTGCATGGGTGGGTAAAGGTTTTTTTTTTTCTTTAAGTCACTATTCCTATGAGACTGTAAACCAGTAAATATTAAAAAATCATTTTCCCTTAACACAGGTTTTAGTGAGTCACAAGATGTAGTGTAATAGATTTGTCATAGCATTGCAAACAGAACCTTGAGAAAATCGTTTACAGAAGTTATTAACAGATGTTTCTTTTAATACTTTAAGTAACTAATTGCCAAATATTGTACAATATGCGAAGCAAGAATTGATTACCTAAACAGTTCCCAAATTTACATGTTTATACTTCGCCTATCACTGTATTTTTCCCCAGGATTTTTAAATTATTTTTGTTTACTTATTTCATTAATGGTGTTTAATAATCTACATGAAAGTATTTTCCCCTGAAATATAATGCATATCTAATCATTATAAGCCATCTGTACTAAGTAAGTTTTGATTACTTTCATTCAAAGAAAAGAAAAATAAAAACAATCCAAATTTCTCCAAATTTCTCATTATGCTTACATCAGTTTCTGAAATTCTGCAGAATTGATCCTTTATTCTTGGGAACCACCAATTTTCAACTCGTTTTCTGGTCTCCAACCTATATTTTTCTTCCCACTTCCCTGTCTCACTGTAAATAGTTCTCACACAAGCAGGAACCAGTCTTCTCTGCCATTTAATTAATCCCAGGAAGCCATTTAGTTGTCTCTTCAAACATGAGGAACAAGGGCCAACTCTTTGATAAACCCACTGCATTCTTAAGGTTTTGGTATCTGAAAAGACAAAAATATGTATTTCACGCTGCAATATGTATCAAGAACTCAATGATTTTTATAATTATACTAAAAATTGGTATGAATCTATTTTAGCTTGACTTTGACTACTCAGCTGATTTCTATGGAACTTGCATTTTATTTCTGTGCCTAAATTATAAAGGTATGTATTTTTTAGTCAGGAGAACTAGCTGTGGCCTTCGCACAGAGCAAAACTATGGTGTTAGATGTCTTATCTAATAACATGAAATTCTTGCATTCAGTCTCCCATAAAGGCATAATCAGTCAATTGAAGGTTCCAGAAGCTCCACTGCCTGAATAGAAGACGGCTAACAGGGTGTTAGTAAAAATTCAGAATGAAACAGAGAGGAAGTTGGATGAAATTATACTGTAAAAATACTGAATTTGTCATCACTGAAAAGAGATGGGGGAGGATAACTATAATTAGTAGATTTCAACCAGATATCCTAAACCAACTACTTTGCTAAGGCGTTCTTTTTCAACTAAAAATCCAGTTAACTCCCCAAATGCTTTAGATAGAGTCTTCTAAAGCTACTCAGATGGGAGAAAGATTGAACAGTTCCCATATTTGGGATCAGTCTCAACAAGATATTTGCTGATTTTACTTCCTGCAGTAAGAAATATGGGATTAAAAGAACCTCTACTCTGAGATTTCCTCCTCATCTTGACTGTCTTTTTTTTTTTTTCTTTTCTTAATGGCATTTTTACATCAATATTTCCTATGCTTTGTGGTTGGTTTTGGTGTTGGGGTTTTGTTTTTTTTTTTTTTAATTTTGCCCAATACACTTCTACCAAACTAGCTATTTCAGTCAGTTCAGAATTTTCCTTGCAGAGTTACATCAGTAAAATCCCAGTGTAGAGAAACTCTGTATAATAAAAGATTTTACTTATCCATTTCCCATAAGGTAGAAACATTATCAGTAAAATAATTGCTACAGCACCTAAATTAGATCCCCAGCAAGCTAGTGGGAGTCATGCTTCCTTTAACATTCACCATATATGCATACACAAACCCTCGCTGCCTGTCTCATTACCTATCTGTAGAATTGCTCCTTTTCTCTCTTACTTATCAAGCAGGGTCTTATAAGCATTTTTTCACTTATGTCACACCACTGCTTTGAATTTCTTGTTGCTAGCCTCCATAATCTATCTCATTTGTAATAAAAAAAACATCCAGGGCTGTACTCAGGATTCCCAGTGCAGATGCACATGACTCATTCAGGAGACTCTAACTTCCCAACTTCCCCCCTCCATAACATCACACTCATCTCAAAATTAGCATCTCAGTACTTCGAAGTTTTTTGCTTAATTTTACTAATTATTTCCTTATTACTTATGTCTTATTTATACTGATTTATTTTACAACAGAAAGGAGTGCTTCCTTATGCAAGCCAATTTCAGCACTGGTGATTTACAAAGCAAGTATTTTAAAGGCCAGGAGCTACAAGCGCATATAATGCTTCACTGAAGGGAGACTAGTGGATAAGAGGACAGTCTCAAGCTGCACATGGGAGGTTTGGGTTGGACATTAGGAAGAATTTCTTCCCAGAAGGGGTGATTAAACATTGGAATGGGCTGCTGAGGGTGGTGGTGGAGTCACCGTCCCTGGAGGTGTTTAAGGAAAGATTGGACATGGCCCTCAGCACCATGGTCTGGTTGGCACGGTAGTGTTCAGCCATAGGCTGGACTTGACCTCAGAGGTCTTTTCCAACCTAACTGATTCTGTGATTCTGAGACACAAAGGACACTGGCCAGGTACCTGTACACAGCTCAAGGGAAGCCCACCAGCCAATGCCGGGCCTGAGAGGGCACATTTGGGTGACCTCAGGCCATACAGGTCACCCAAGCAGTGGTCAGAGTGAGAAAACAGCCACAGCCAGGGGCACACTGCACTACACTAAGCTCATTCAAACACGTGGAATTTCGGGACAAGAAAGAAAACTGCAGTGTCCTTCCTGCTCCCAAGTACCATCGTGAACAAGATGCAACTGTCAGCCAGCCATGTGTTTGGGCCATGGCACAGAGGATAAGCAAATCCAAAAGACACGGCATTCAGCTGTTTTTCTTTTCCAGGCTTGTGTGCATGGGACTAGGACAAGCAGAGTGCCCCTCCCTGTCCCAGTTAAGGGCACTCCAGCCCAGTGCTATGTGGGTCTTTCAAGGAGCAGGTCATGAGCCTAAAACAGTCTTACTCAGGCTGGTGTGCCAAGAGAGGAGGAAGGGAGTGGTCTGATAGAGAAATAAATCATAGAATGACCTGAGCTACAAGGTACCCACAAGGATCACTGACTCCAACTCCTTCCCCTGCCCAGAACACTCCAAGAGTCACACCATGTGCCCAGGAGCATTGTCCAAGCGCTTCTTGAACTGCCAGGCTTGGTGCTGTGACCACTCCCCAGGGGAGCCTGTTCCAGTGCCCGACCACTCTCTGCGAGAAGAACCTGTTCCTAAACCTCCACTGACACAGAAAAAAGATGCAGTTTGGAAAGATGCAGTTAGCACGCGGGAGACTGAATTAAGGTCCTGGAAGCTGCCTGACGAGGCCCAGCACATTTCACTCAGCGCCGGGAGCAGGTGTCCCGCCGCTGGAGAAGCATGCACGGAGCGCAGGCGGCTCCATGGGCGGGACAGAGCGAGCGGGGGAGCGGTGGCGGAGGAAGGCTGGAGGAGGGGAAAACTCCGGGGGCACAGGGCCGCCGGGAGAGCCGGCTGTGCGCGAGCAGGGAGCTCAAAGGAGCTTCGGGAATCCGCGGGCGGCGGGATTAGCGCGGCCCCGGCGGGCGCGGGGCGTGAGGCGGGGCCGGGCTGGGGGACCGTTACCTGCGCGCGCCCTCCCTCAGCTCCTCCGCCGGGCCGCGGGCGCCGCCATCTTGGCGCGTCGGTGTCGGAGGGAGGTGCCGGCTCCGCCTCGGGCACCGCCCGGCGGGGCGGGAGTTCCGCGCCGGCAGGGAGCGGGAAGAGCTTCCCCCTCAGCCGGATATAGTGCGGAAAGGTGGAGCAATGGCAAATAATAAAAATAATAATGAAAAATTAATTAACCGGTGTTGAGCTCTGTGTAAGATGCACAGAGCCTGCTCAGCCACGGGAAGAGACGGAGAGCGGGGCCCTCATTAAGTCTATAAATACCTAAAGCGGAGGTGCCAAGAGGATGTTTCCAGGCTCTTCTCGGTGGACGAGGACATGAGACAACTGATGTAAGGGAAAAGGGATGCACAAGAAGTTCCAGCTGAACATGAGGAGCAACTTCTTTACTGTGCAGTGACCGTGCACTGGAACAGATTGCGCGGAGAGGTTGTGGAGTCTCCCCCTTTTGAGATACTCGGGGACCGTCTGGACGCAGTCGTGTGCCGTGTGCTCTCGGATGATCCTCTTGAGCAGGGAGGTTGGACCAGACGATCCACTGTGGTCCCCTCAAACCTGTCCTCTTCTGTGTGATTAGTTTTGCTCCCCTCCACAGCATATACAGATGCCCTGTAAAGTGACTGTGTAGGTTAGGGCTAAATTTTGGTAATTTCAATAATTTTACTTACCTTCTGGGTTTGTTTGTTTGTTTATTTGTTTGGGTTTTTTCTGGCAGATTTTGGAATAAAGGCAATAGTTTGGGGATTTTTTTTTTTTGTGTGTTGCCTTTTTGACTAGTCAGAGTAAAAAGAAAAAGTCACATAAACACAAGATCTCAAAATGGGTACCTGGAAGCCGGAATGACAATGAAGTTCTCTTTCTTGTCCTGAAATTCTATGTGTTTGAATGAGCTCAGCTCTAGTGAAGTGTGCCCCTGGCTGTCATCTGGTCTAACCTGCCTACTCCAATAGGGTCATCCTAGACAGCATGACCCAAGTCAAGAAAGGCAATCTAGCACAGCATAATTAATTCTACCACTGCCTAGAAAGCAACATCTCACCCTGTTGTCAACACTGTGGAGTTCAGATTTGGTTTTAATTACTCCAAGTAACTTGTAGTAGCCTCCAAGGAACAAAAAATAACTTTTTTTTTTTTTTTTTTTTTTTTTTTTTTTTTTAATTCTCCGTGTTTTTGCCATTTTGCTGCTGGCAACTGTTGATTCTTTTCATTTTTAGACCTTTTTCTCCACAGTTGTGTCTCCAACACAGTTTAAACAGACATGTTCCATTTATGCAGTGCAATGCCTACAGTAAAGTCAGCCTTCTTATGTGACTAAAAATAAGTATTTACTGAATAAAAGATTTCCTCTTGGTGTGTGTATCTGTCAAGTGTGCTTAAATTAAAATCTTTTCACCTCAAAAATGAACAGAGAGCAGCTCTGATGGTTACCCTGCTGATAAACTAGTACAGTTTCCCCATGACTGTGAATAATTTTATTTCTCTTTCCAGTTGATCCCCATCATCAAGTGATGGTGATTTGGCTTTAACAGGCCTTCCATCCCAAATGTCTCCTTGAGCTCCTATGTGAGTCCCTGGACTGAGGGAGGATGAAGCATTTTGTTGTGTGTGGGAACAGGCAGTACAGTCCCTAGCTGAGTCCCTACCTCAGGGTAAATGAGAGCTCATGACTAGTTGGGATGTTTTCAACTCACGGGATGATTTTCCCTCCCACTTCCTTAACCCCTGTACTCTGGGTGAGACCACAGGAAAAAAAAAAAGTCTGTACAAGATTTTGGAGCTTTGGTGTGCTTTTGGCTGTCCTCTTGACACCCCAGGACAATTATTCATTGCCATTTCTAGGCACTGCTGACATGGGGTCTTGACAGTGTTTTTGAAATGGTGCTGCCAAACAGTCAGTGCTTAATAGATAAGTAACTCCTACCATAAATAAGGCAATAAAAAAGCCCAAATACCAAATAACTGTGTATGTCTGGATTGGTTTCGGTCTTCATGGATTATCATACTATGCAGAATACCTTTGCTCCTCTTCTCAGAATGTTTCTGGTTGGTCGTGGTTTTTCTCACATAATTTCAGTTTCTGTTTACAGAAAATCTTATGCCTTGTCTAGCTTCGTTTGATATTGGCTGCCTTTCTCACTATTAGAATCCAGATTGCACAATAAGCTCCAATAAAATCAACAGAAAGTGACACAAATTAAAATTTCAGTATATTCTCAGAGTAAGTTTCCACTGGTATCTTGACAGAAGTCACCTTTTACATGTTTTAAGTAACATACAATTTAAACCCATGTCAAACCTGCTTGACTTGCTTTTGTTAGCAGCTAATAAAAGTCATACCAGTAAAGTCCTTCCAGAAGACAATATTATATGATTTGGGTTTTTATTTTTCTCCAGTTTTTTTTTTTTTTTTTAATTATGTCTGCAAAATGGCACCTATAGACAAGACTTTGTACAATTCTTGCCATTTCACCAGAATCCAAAGAGAGATTTGAGTTCAACAAAACCCAATTTGGGCTGTTGGTTAATATGGTAAACAGAGAAGAGTTAGAGGCTCCACATGGGCCCAAACCCAAGTGAGTGCTCCTCAGGTGTGACAGGTCTACTTTTGTGTATAGCATACATCTAATTTTCTTGGAAGTATTTGAGATCGTGATTAATTTAGTATTAATCTAAACAGATTATCCTCAGTTTCGAGCAAATCAAGTACTTAAGTAGATTGCCAGGATGAGAAAGCGGTGTTTTAGTGAAATGAATGGATTAAAAAGATAAGACAAAGGTTTAACTACTCAATCAGCTATAATCTTGATGGCAGAGTGTGAAAAATTTAGGTCAATATGTTTAATGTTAGATATTTCAACAGTCCAGAGATTGAAATGTATTTTAAAAATTGTAATTCCAAATTTGAGGCCATAATTGGACTTTCAAAACATTTTCAAGACAACATAAAATAAATCCTCTTGTTATTTTGCTACTTTTTCTCACTCTGACCTGTATGGTGTTTTCCCCAGTTGAGGTGAAGAGCACTACACGCACAGAGTAAAGAGGTTTTCATTTCCAAGCAAGGACAGCAAGCTGTTCCACATCAGGCACCTTCCCTTTGGAAGTGGGAAGCTCTCAGTTTCCTGAGCAGAATCCTGTAGCAATCATGAATCAGAGCTGTGAGCTACACAGCACACCAAATGAATGAAAATGAAACCAAACAATACCTTGATAGCCTAGGCAAGGGTTGGAGACACCATTCACTCACCTGTCTCTCATTATTGAGCTAAAGCCCACGCAGAGTGCAGAGAGAAAGCAGGGACACAAGCCCTAAAATGGCTCAGACTTCCAAACAGGATACCTAACCTGCTCTCCCATGATCCCCACCTTCCCCACACAGACTTTTGCTTCCTAACCTGATCTGTTTTCTCAGTCTCGTTTCATTATGGGAAATTAATGATATGGAAATATTTGTATTTGCTTTAATTATCATAAACTCTTTTCCATCAGGCTGATAGTCCCCTGATTTCTTTTTTTTAGCCTTTGCAGTAATGTGTTTGTTAGCATTTTTGTTAGTCCACATAAAGCTTGGAGCTGATTGGGTAATTAGGTAATTCATTAGTTCCTGTTTGGGAAATGTACAGAAGTTCCCAAGTTGTCTGTCACTTAAATAGACATGGTTCCCAGATTTCCGTACAAGTATAATTTTGCTTTGGCTGATAGTTACCAGAATTGATGTTTGTGCTTCTTCCTGGCATTGTTTTTTTGCTCCTACATCAACAACATGACTAGTATTTTTTTCAGCCTCCTACAAAAAGAGAATTAAACCCCAGCATTTGGAATACAAAATAATTTTTATCACCTACTTCAAATCCCAGCCCCATTTCATGTAATTAAAGAATTTGTTTGGTTATTTTTTTCCATCCAACTCCTTGAATGTGGCTTTTCCTACTGAGTTTCATTTTGCTATTGTTTACATATACACATATTTAGTGGTTTTGCTTTAAAACACAAGGTCAGATAAAAAATGCAGGTAAGTGAATTGCAGGGTGTGGGAATCATTAAAAATAGAGGGTCATGGGAAGGCTGTGGAAGCAGGTTTCAAAGACAAAAGAAAACAGAAAAATGTAGAGCTATGTATTGTGGGAGTCATTAAAAGTAAAGGGCTTGGGAAAGTTGTAAAAGCCGATCTTAGAGACAGATGAAAACAGAAAACCTTAGAGCTATGATGTAGATGCTGATTCTGAAAGTAAAAGAGTTACATTAGATAGTGAGGAAGGACATTAGACAATAAGCAGTGTCTTCAATCTAGGTCAAGCAAACCTTAGAAGAGCAGAAAAATATATCTGTCAAGATATAGAAAGTTTTAAGCTTAATAATGAAGTACTGTGCATTGTATTTTAAGACTAACAAGCAAGCGTTGTTTTAAGCAAACGTACATGTATTAGCATTGGTTGGCTAAAGCTCATGTCAAGTAAGCTTTTGCTGTCTGCTATTGGCTAAAAGACTTTTAAAGTATATTGTAACACAGAACTCAGCGGCTGTTGTTTGGGGTGTGAGCTGCTGTCTTGGTCATGTAAGGAGACTCTTGAAGAAAAAATAAAAAACAGCTTGAGATGTATCCCTCGGCAGTCCCGTCCCATTCGTGGATTTGTATATATTTTTTGTATGCTGGCCGGTGTGTAGCAGGGGTGTTAAGAATATCACTTGAGAATATAAAAAGCAAGAAATTCATAGACTAAATTTAAGAAAAATCCTTCTAAACCCTATCGACTATCTGAGCCCAGATATCAAAGGAAAGAATTCTGAGTCAGACCAAAAAGATTTGTAGAATCTTCACTTTTGCAGTGGATTTCATTTTAAAAGCACTCAAGTATTGTGGTAGTAGAAGAATAAACGCTCCAAAGAGGTAGAAGAAGCAGTGTAATACTTTTGGGATAGAAAGGAATGAATTTGGGCAAGACTGGCTACACTACTAGGGATTGAGCTTGGCCTTTAAATTGTGAGTTTTAGTAACTCATAACAAGCATTACTTTTATTACAGGTATTGCTGTTTGATACCCACTTTATCTGGGAACTTGCTTGATGACAGAGGAGGTTCTTGTCATCCAAACCAACAAAAGATTTGTCATTCCTTGGTTTGTCAAAATGAAGAACCCACGCAATGCATCAGTAGAAGAAGAGATCAGCTATATAAGAAATCAAAAACCTGCCTACTTGATCCAGTGCCTGCTGACCAGGATGGCCCTGTCTGGTTGGAAAACATATGTGCCTGTTCTCGTGCCACTCATTAAAACACTGAATGTTATGGAAGAATTTTGAAAGCATGCAAGATTCAAACTCAGTGGAATCTGTATTTGCCAGCATTGTTTTAGCAGGCTGATGTTGGTACCCTGAGCCTGGAGCTGGGACATGGGGCTGAGTAATTTTTAAGACCTAGGTAAGCTTCATTCTGAGGAGGTCTTATGCAGTGCTTGTATTGTGTTATTTACAGAAGGGTGCATTTAATCCAAAACGCACATCCTCCATGTTCCATGTGAAGGCGTTAGACCAGTGACAGTCAGCAGCTTCTTGCTGATTCAGACTAAAAGTGTGTGAGTAGGTGTGTGCATGTGGGTGAGGAGACGTTATCAGAATCAATGCACCTTTTTTTTTTTTTTTTTTTTGCCTTTCATCAGCAACTCGGTTTTCAAACCGAGTACTGTATTTTTGTCTTGGTCATCTCCTAATGCACTAGCACAATTTTGCTGTTGGTTGGAACTGTTGGTTATATGCAGTGGCAAGCAAAACTACCCCTTTGCAACATTCAAAGCTACACATTTCTTGCTTTTAATCTCAAAATAATTTTTTGTAAGACTGTTTAAAACTTTGAATTTACAGTCATTTACAGGGAGTAAGAGCTCAGTCCTTGTAAGCTGGTGAGCTCTGGTCACAGTGACACCATATTGTCATTAAACTATCTACTACTCAGGAGCATCTGGGAATATTATGTCTCCTTAATATAGTTAGGAATGCAAGTTTTGGAAATCTGGCTTTTCATTCTCCTGTCTTTCTTGAAGTGTGTGATTTCAGATGGTAAGTCAGATGTATACCGAGAGGCAGGTGATTACAGCTGCTTGAAGCCCTTTGTGAAGACTGCCACATTTCTCTACTACATATCCTCTACACATGTGTGGGGGAGAGGATCGTTCATCTGGACAGCCACATTACAGAGAGGTGCTGCACCTCTCTTCCTTCACCTCCTCTCACAATAAATTTTTGTATTACAAAAGTGTGTGCTACCATGTCAGACAAGAAGGAATAATAAGTGTTAATTAAACACTTGTCATGTGTTGATCTTTACTTCATTAAGAACCAGGCACTCATATTTAAAATAGATGGTGAATCGACGTTTTCTGTTCACCACCACTGTTAAAACAGCTTTTTACACTAATGGACAAACTTCATCATTGCAATTATCCAACAATGAGATTGCACTTGAACTTTGTAATGATATCAGCAGGAAACAGTTTGAGTGCTTGGTAAAACCATCCTGCACTGAACTTGTCTCAGTGGCTGTCATCTGGCTTCAGAAGAAGTGGAAAAGGAGGAAAATATCTGCAAGTTTTAAAAATAATGAGTATTAATTAATCCTTATTGTATGGACAAGTGAAGATGCTAGTATTTCCTTAAAAAGCTCAGTGCAGCTTGGAAGTAGTCGTGTACAAATATTTACATGTATGTGTATGTATGTGTTACATATATGTTGCCCATGTGTGTATGTAACACATAACACTCATATGCACATACACATGTCTACTCATGTTTTCTATCTATATGCTTATCACCATGATCCAGATGGAAGCGGAATTGATCTCCTTCAACTTTCTTCTGTATTTCTACACATGGTAGAATTATCAAAGGAGAAAGAATGAGTAAATTATTATTCTAGTTAAGCATAAAACAGGATGAAAGGAGCCTGGGTTTACAAAGGGGACATGGTGCCAGAATAATCTGACAGCTTCCCTTAAATGAGATAATGGATTTTCCAAAATAAAAAGTGTGGTAAATCTCATTTGTATCTTAGCAAAGTAGTTCATACACTCCTATATGGAAAATACTAATGGAGCAAAAGAGGATGGGTGTTAATAGATGACATGAAAGACAGGGAAGAACTGACCTATGGGAAAGGACTAACTAGAGGAAGAGAAAGAAAAGAGAGTCAAGAAACAAGTTACAATGAGTTCCTCAAGGGTCGATTTTAGGACCAGCGCTGGTAATATTTTCATTAAGTACATTAGCATATGAAGTTAGCAGACTCTTGAAATCTGAGGATGAAGGGGCATAGCTAACATGTAAGATTTATCATTTATTAAAACTTTTCTGACTCTGACAGATAAGTGGAAGAGATGTTTGATTAGAACAGAATTTCGGGGTGTGCACTTCAGGATTAACAAGGAATTTCTTTAAGGGAGACAAGAGATGACTCAGATGGAGAGAACTCTGGGTGTCACAGATGATCACAGAGTGACTGAATTGACCATGGCATGAACCTATGAAGAAGGTGTTTGTGGCTATAGCATACATCAGACAAGGTATTTCCAGCAGAAAGTGAAAGCTTCATTGTAGAAGGCATGGGTGAATGTACATCTGCCACACAACTGCTGCTACATTTCTCTGAAGAAGATTAATATTCAACAAGTGCAGAGGTGCCATAAAGCATGTCATATGAGAGATGGCATGAAGTGCTGCTTAGTCTAAAAATCAAAGGCTATGGTAAGATACTGAATTCTTTCTAAGAATATATTGGTTAGCCTAGTACCAGCAACAGAGAAGATATTATTTTTCCTATTTAAGGAAAATAATAAAACCCCACAAGTAACCATATCACATTTAGACTGGATAGTAAGAGCAGGTTCTCATTGTTGGATCACAGAGGTCCTCTAACAACCTTCTAGAGGAGTGGAAACAGCTTCCTCCCTCCAATAACTCTAGCAAGTTTTACGACAAAATTCAGCCCATTAACAGCACAATCTCTGTGGGAAGCCAGGGCCTGGTCTAGTAATGCAGGTGGCCTCTGGAAATACTATAACTCGTTACCCAAGTCCCTATTTTCCTGGAAAAATTTTAAATTACTTTGGGGAATAACAGTTAAATGGGAGCCTTGTTTGCTAGGATTTAGCTTGCAATCACAAAGTAAGGCAGATACAGCCATGCTATCCATCCTGCAGTACAGTGGGAATCCTGAATGTCTCATAGATATGTAACACAAAGTCAGCATTTCTGTAAATCACTTTCTGCTACCCCTTCAAAACTCGCTATGCTTTTATAAAAATGAAGATTTACATTCCAACAGGGGGAAGGTTCTTCTGCAAATTTTCCAGCAAAACTGCCAGCATGGCTTGCAGGCATACCAGATGTACCGGATAAGCTCGCTCAGCGTTTCTTACTTCCATTGAAATGACTTGCTAAAGACAGGCAGAAGGGAACGTTCCATGCCTTCTTGTTCCAAAAAGAAAATTCAAGCAAAGGACATGCAATTTCAGCACAGGATATACCTTGATTCATACTTTATTGATGAAAGAAAATCACTTGTTTACTCAAGAATGAGCTAAGCCTGGGAACATGGTTTTGGGTGGTGACTCAATGCTGTTCCTTATTTCCATTTTTTTACAATTGAGCCATGGTATCTCCTTGCAGTCAGGGTGATAAAGTAGGTAATGCTTCAGGGTATTAACTGTTTTTTTGTGCTAGGACACTGTGCCCTTTCTGTAACGCAGCCAAATTCTGTGTCTGTCCCAGGCCAGTGAGGAGCCAACTGTGGGAATCCCACCTTGGGCCCTGTGGAGCCCACTCTGGGCATGAGGCTGGGACAGTTTTCACCAGGGCCTGTTTTAGTTGAGGAAGGCAGTACTCAAAGGGAAAAAGCTCATCTGGTGGCAACACAGTGCACCTAAGTCTGACCCTGCTCTTTCCATTGACTACAGAAAGAGATCAAGAAGGGAGCTGGCCGCCCCCAAGGGTAGCTTTTGTCAGCCTCACTCACTTGTGCCCTCTGGCCATCATGGACTGTTGTGAAGATGTGAAAGCTGCAGGACATCTTGACACTTAAAAATTAATATTTTATGTTCCTTTACCAATCTGCTGCTTCTCATGATGCATGGACAGGCAGAAAAGCCAACAGTGCATGAGAAGTGAACATGAGAAATTTCATGAAACATTGAGTGCGATGTTTTGTCCCAACCTGGCTGCTGATCTGGGAACGGTGATGGCTGTTGAGCTGGAGGAGCCCAAGCAGAACCAGCTCAAGAATAATTAGATACTGGGCTCAGCAAACCATTATGTCAGGGATGATGCACATGGGGACTGCTTGCTCATGGTTGAGCAGAGAGTGTTGGTGCTGTAGGATATTGCATGTGTTACACCTGGGAGAGTTATGATGTTATTATGGTCTCCTGCTGTCTCATGCAATTGCAGATACCTTATATTCTTCATTACCACTATTTTAATTTTGGAGTCCAGTTAAAGGAATTTTTATTTTAATTTCCTTTGGAAAGGAAGCAAAACAGGATTGGTAAAGCATTGTGGATGCTGTTTGAAGTCTGTCGATCTCGCCTAATGATCACCTACTATGATTTAACTTTTTTATTTTTTCTTTTTTTTTTTTAATAATTTTTTTTTATTTATTATGTGACTATCAATAGATCTATTTAATGCCATGTAAACTACACAGATATTATGTCCATTATATAGAATGAGCTTGGTTGATAGCTATGATGCATATGCTATTCAAATCCACTGGTATTAGATAGAAATCCTTTTGCTTCTAAATGATTAGATAATGAATTTTGAATGCTCTGGACTGGAATTCTTAAATACCAATTAGCACCTCCTTTTCAGGATTTGATGTTATGATACCTATCACTCATTTTCTCTTTGTAGTTGAAATTATGGGAAAAGATGTCTCAAAACCTGAATAAGAAAATGGAGAGTATATTGCTTCTTAATAGAAGATGTTTGAGATTTGCATGATATAGCTAAAATTAGAAAATATATTTTAAATGTTAAGTAGTTCTATTTCAACAATATAAGATTTTTAAATGGGTGTAACTTTTCTTTTAACAGTTGAGAGTATGTCTTTGGAGAGTATGGCTCATTAAAGATTCCATTGCCATAAATAAACTCAACCATGCCAAGTTTTATTCTGGAATGCAAGGAAATCTTCACTTCTAGCTATGCAGACCCAGAGGGATGCTGTGGTCACCTGTTTGTGTTTCCTGTCATTGTGTCCTACATGAGAAGTACAGAGTTGCTTCAGTAGTTGCACCCCACTCTTTTTGTTTGTTTGGTTGGTTTTGTTTTGGTTTGGTTTGGTTTTGCTCAGCTTGAACTTGTGAAAAAGGCTTTGCATGAAGGGAACAAAATACCAAAAGATCGTTCAGGTACTCTGTCTATTACTCATACAATCAGATTCCTACTTTTGATTCTTACTTCTAAAGGTATTTTGGATGTATTTTTCACTTGTTAACATTCCAAAGTCTAAGCAGAGCGTGTAATGTTTGCAGTTTTTACATATGTTTTGCAAACCAAATACTTACACTGTTAACCTTATGTTAATTTAAATATTGTTTTCTACTCTTTAACATGCAAAAGCCCACTAGAGGAGTTAAGATTAAAAGGTAGCTTGACAACTAGGATCACCAGCCCACATTAGCACTGCTTTTACATGAACATAACACAAAGATTTCTTAAGGCCTGCCCAAGATATTTAGTGCCTGTTCTTTATTACAGCGTTTTGCTGTATCTAGACTAAAACCATCCCGTTGTTTGTATAAAGAGTGACACAAGAATTGAGGAATACTTCTTACTCCTTTCAGGCTTCCATTGAAATACTTCTCACTTCTGTCCTAAACCAAGGGTTTAAACTCAAACCTGTACTTGCCTGCTTGAGGCTGAGGTGTTAATTAAACACAGGACACTTGCCACAAGACACTGTGGACAATCATTCAGCAGCAGTTTTTGCACTGCAGGACACAGGGTGCCTGACAGCATGCTGGCCTCGTGGAAGTCCACCGAGTGACTGTTCTACAGTTTATTCACAGGGTGGAAGCTGGATGATGGCTGTCTCTCTATTGATCTGAGCTTCGACAAAGCTGGAGAAGAACAATTGGAAAGCAAAATTTACATGCCAACAACTTTCCAAAAATCTGGAAGGTGTGATGGAGAATTAGATAGGTAGAAAGATGCCTATGAAATCTGCCATTTGATGTGCCATCAGAGAAAAGAAAATAATTAAGTTTTTAATAATAATTTAGGAACTCTAAAATGGTCTGTGGTGCATATGCAAAATGCACTGGAGCAATGCTATGGCTCAGTGTCTTGTGAAGTACCAGCTGCAAACAGAATGCTCTATATTCCCTGGGAAAGTAGATAGTCTTGGCTTTCTAATGATATAAAGCAATTCATTCCTGCCTTAATGCCTCCAAGGGTTCCAAATCTCGAGCCAGATTCTGTTTCAATGCTCGTAGACTTGCTGCTTGGAGCCTGCAGGCAAGTGTAGTTTTTGGAGATTAAATTCATGTATTAGGAAAAAAAGAGAAACCTTTGTCTGGCATGCTGGTTTGTGTTTTAAAATTGTAGATACTCTTTGTAAAATATTGGTGTGAGAAGCCACCATGTGGTGTGTACTTGCTGGTGCTTGTTTTCCCAGAAGTCAGGAGTCCAAAGGTGCATGATAAATGGAGCTTATTAGACATTTAGCTGTTTGGCTAATTACCTACTTTCAGAACAGAGTGTAGCTGAGAATGCTTTTTGTATCAGTCTCCTGGATATCACATGATTAAAACTGATCACCAGGCTTTGTGAACCATTAGTCATGAAATTTCTGTTGTGAAGTATGTTGGCTTCTTCATCACTACATTTTCTGTTTTGCTGTTTCCCTCCACAAAATCTGGGTGCAGCAATTATAACAAATAGTTGAGTAATTAAGCAGTAGTCCAGGGTTTTCTTGATCTCAAAGATCAAGAATCAAATAAGAAGTAAAGGGCTTTTTAAATTAGACCTTAATTTAGATACTGAGAAGGGGTAGCACAGTGCATCATGCCTTGAAAGCATGTGCACTTTTCACAACCCTGGCAGTAATCTATGGAATGATCTCACAATAGTTAATTAATTTTTGGTTTTCAAATACCACCCTCTTATCTCATTTTTAAGAAGTTCCCCATATCCAGTGATTTACAGCTGAAGAGTTGAGACTCTGTACAACCTAACAAAGAGTGAACTACTCTAAACATCAGTTTCCTTGAGTCCACATGATGATGTGGAAAGACATGATGCCTTTACCAGCCAGGGAATTGCCAAAGCACTCTAGACTTTGTAAAAGCAGTTATTATCAATAATCAACTGGGCACTGTATGCACAGAAAGGAGAAAAGGAAAGATTCTCAGACATGACAGGATTTTCTTTATGGATTGACTTTTGTTTTTATTATCTGTTGGAACTAGATCAAAATGTAAGCCAATCTCTTCCAGAAATCTGGATTCTCACGAAGATGAGCCTATTTTTGCCCAAATAGCCAGATTTTCCCACCCTATTGTATCCTACAGTCCCTCATCTCCTCACTGAGCTGCTGCAGGTAAAATCCTTCTACTTCCTCTTAAGCCATTTTGATGACTCTATTTGATGTTTGTGATTAAAAAATACAATAGGAAGATGACACCTTACAGCAGGAGAGGCTCCCACCTGAGTTATCTTCTGTAGCTATAAACGAGGAGCAATGGTTTCTCCTCCAGAGGAAAGTGAGGTAGACCAAAGAAATGGTGGTAGCAATTCTCCACTAACACATCTGGAACTACAAGAGAGAGGATTTACAAGGTTTGTGGAAAGGAGATAAGTAGCAGACCTCAAAACTGAACCCAGATACCCTGACATCCGGCTCTGGTCATAACTGAACAGGCTCCTGCATTGTTTCTTTGTGATTGCCAACACAGGGGTATAAATCCAGGCAAGCAGTACTGAGCTTTTTAAGCTCCCACCAAAGTCAGTAGGGCTCAGAGGTGCTAAGGCCCATGCTGCCCTCAGCAGAAAGGTGGCATTGGACCTGCTACAGTCCAGTGTTGGTTCAACCCCTGCCACTCCCAGGCTATGCTACCTGCCTGCATCAGCCCCCTTCTTCTATTTCTCATGTGCCTCTAATCCACCAAACACACACGTGGGAGTATCTAACTTAAAAATAGCAACACAGGAAAAAAATGCAGTGCAGTTGGAGAGCTGATTTGCAGCTGAGTTATTCATCCCCACATATCCCTCTCATCCCAGGATGATAGTACTGGAGCTGCGCAGGTGCAGCCTGGCTCAGGGACTGGTCATGCAAGGGAGAGACAACAACTTTGTGGGTGTCTGTCCCCTGTCATCAAGCTAAACCTCCCACCTTTCAGCTCCTCTTTTTATACCAACTTCTACATGAAAACACATTAAACCACCAACTCTCTCCCTTCTATGCCACTCCTTTCGCTTATTACTTATTACCCAATAAGCAGATTAATGCAGCTTGGCTCTCTCCAACCCAAAGAATTGAGTTAGTCCAGCCTTTTGAAAGGTTATTGGAATGTTCTGTTCCATTAACACCAAACTTTAGTAGAGAAACACATGAAAAAGCTGCTTCTCTGCTTTTATTGGCCAGACCTGAGCTGGGGTGCTTTGGTGGGTTGCCAGCTTGCGAAATTGCAATTTGCAAGAGAACCTGGAGTGATTTTCCCCATGTATCTGCAGGGGTGACCTTTGGTTTTAATCAGTGCTCTGGTAGTTGTGATTGCAGTGTATGATGTACAAAAAAATCTGGCAGTTAATTGTCACTTTTGTTTTGAAAGAATTTTTGTAAATAACATTTTTTTTTCACTGAGAATCATTCAATTATCAGAGCAATCATAAAAACCTTAGAAGCCAGAAGATTCTGTGACATGAAAGAAAGGCACAAAAAGACCCTGGTCTTAACTTCAAAGTAGTTTTCATGGTTCTTGACTGGCATCCTGCTTCCCATGCTTGGTGTGGTATATTTGGCATGGCTTCCCTCACCACCATATTCCTGGGCTGGAGCATTGCAGGACCCCCATCACACATCCTCCCTGAGGATCAAGCCCTGCTGTTAAACTCATGGGCACATGAAAGCTGAATGGCATAATAATTAAAGAAAACCCTATGTATTTGGTAGTGCCTCTTTGCTTCCAGCAGACAAAACCTCCCATTCAACTGGCAATGCATGCAAGATGTTTGTGTTGCACAAAACAGAGCTTAGTCCTAGATTTTTCTGGGCAATGTCTTTTATGCCTTCCTTCTTGTCTCCACTGGCTCTCCTGTCTATGTCTCCTGTCAGCCCCAGTTCTTCTCTTCCATGGTTTTTATAGGATAACTACATGAATGTGGTACTCACCATCTCATTCCTACAACCTGCTGTCATATGCCACCAACTCATACTCAATGCAGTCAGGTTTGCTTTGGAGGTGTGTTGGTGTTTTAGAAGGCTAATCTTCCCCCACAAAATTACAATTACTTCATTCTGAATTACAGAAAATTCCAAGAAATACCTTGTGAAGACATGAGTCCATGTAAGGATGGTCCCACCTCACCCTGTTGCTGCAGGCGTTCACAAAGGAAGATAGTGATGACTTCAGTAGCACCCAACCCTTTCCTGTGATCCAAATATCTTTTCAGCTTCCACCTCAGCCTGAGGCATTGCATAGCTGGAGCAGGAGACAGAGACTGGCTTTGGATGTTAGCCAAAGAAACCATGGGACTGAAGTGACCAAGAGAAACAGGTAGACACCAGCTGTAAGTCAGGAATTGTCCAGGAAGCACTTGCTACTTTGGATAGAAATTTTAAAGTCTCTCTCAAGTTTCTAACCTACTTCTGCAGCTCAGTGATACGGGAGACTGTGCTAGACATCAATCTGGGCACTTGCCGCAGGCCTTCTGCTTTGCTTTCCTCTACTAGTTGGCACTCAGTACCATCATCCTTTCATGCAGGGAGATTGTTCCCAGTGGGAACTGCAGGGAGCTGGTCTGCTACTCATACACACCCAAGCATAATTTTCTGGGATGTAAATGTCTAGGCTCATGCACTTCCAATGTACGACCAGAAAGAAGCCCTCCAGTTTTCACAACTCTCCATGGCTTTTGCCAAATTTTGTATCACCTTGTCTTTAGCTTATAAATCTCAGCTGGGAAGCAGCTGTTCACTAACCATGGTAACAGGACAAATTTTTCCAAAAAAGGGCCGTTCAACAGCAGTGTTCCTACTTTCTGTGTTCATGCATGTCCTCCATATCCTTCTTTTTTGCAGCTAAACATTAGTTTTGTGTGAAGATTTGCTGAGCAGTGTAAGATAAAGCAGGATGGAGAGAGAAGAGAGCCACAGAATGCTATTTGTGTGATGTCAAAAGAATACCAGATTTTACTGCTATCTCTGATGAAATGCTGAAGGGCAAGGTGAGAAAATAGAGATTTATTATCACTGATCATAGTTCTTCTTTTGCTGGACTCACAAAACAGCAGGAAATAGAGAAAAGAGAGAATTTTGAGTGGCTTTCAGCTGTATATTTAAGCGTGAATCATCCTCCAACTATTGCAAAGTCTTTTTTTTATGCAGTTGAATTTTCATGAAGGAATATATGAACTTTGGCTACAACAGATGTCATCTTGAAGGGCTTTTTTTTTGCTTTTAATATCTGACTGGAGCCCCAGTATAATAAGCAATACTGGGCTTTCATCTTTCAACACTACTAGCTGTAAAATCCAGAGGAGATGATCATTAGCATGTATGACTTAAGAGATGTACAACACTCAGTGATTCAGGATACAGACCAAGAATTAATTGTTGAAAAAATTAAAAAAATAATTCAATGACATTTGAGAATATTGCAGTCTGACCACACTTCAAAGAGTCAGTGCACAGTGAAGATGGCTGTGGTAATATATTCCCCTCTGGCTTCCCTGAAGGGATAGAAGGAGAATTTACTGGGAGTACAGTGGCCAGTAGGAACATGGCTGGGTCTGCAAAGGAAGTTCTGGCAACATGCTGCAACATGAGTGTGGAGGGTGAGGTTGGATGGTGGGAGCTTCTAACACCAGGCTCGAATTTTCATAGGAAAAGTAGTCACTCACTGAGCTGAAAATGGCCAAGGTGTCTGCCAGAGAGGGGAGCTAGAGCTGGCTAGAGTGCAGGTTGCTGAAGGCACCTGTTTACAAGCTGCTGGGGAGGAGGCTTCACTTTTCACAGCCAACCAGTATGGATTGAACCACATGCAACTGGATAGTGGACTATGGGGTGTGTACGCTCAGAGACAAGTGAAGTGCTGAAGAGGCCATGCTCTGTGGCAGCATCCTCAGCCAGAGCCCAACACCCAGGGCTGCAGCTGAAACAGAGCCTTTTAGTAGCTCCCTGCATGATTGCCCTACTGAGCTTTCCCTCAAAATATTTAAATCTCTCATGAACAACTGTCTTGGTGGCAAAGCCTAACCCCTGCCATGTTTTAAGCATGCTGGGAGTTCTTTGTTGCTATTATTATTCACCCTGCCTTTTATGCAATGCCAATGCTACTGCTGATTTATCTGTTATATTCACAGCCTTTTTCAAGACCCCATTTTTCCCTGTGAGAATATTTCTTACTGATTTACATTGGCTGTAGTGAATCAGGCCATTAGGGACAGGATTGGCCACACAACTGGCCTCAACCTGCAGGCTGCATAGCAAACTGTACAGTGAAATGTTTATGAAAGAGGTGCCCCAGAGCTCTGCTTTTTGGAGGGATGAAGAACAGGTTCAGCCAATGCAGAATGTTCCTCTCCTCTCCCAAAGTAATTGCTGGGTTCAAGAGGCGAGTATCTACTTTCTTTGATTAGATCATTTCTTTGTAACAAAATTATTTTTGAAAATCAATCATTGTTTTCTTCTGCTAATTTCCCACAAATTTCTTACAACTCTTTCCTGTACTGCATCATGCACGTGCCCTCCAGATTACAGTCTCCTGATAAGTTCCTGTTGATTTCATGCCACTGCAGGACAGTACTCCTTGAATGGCTCCATTGTGGCCTCTGCTCAGCAGACTCCCCTGAGCTTGCTCTGAGTCCTGATGTGAAAACTGGCTATAGCATATGTGTATGTGTAAGAACGAAAGTCTGGAAGATGGAAATTGAGTCAGCCCATATGTGTCCTGCTCTCAGAAAGCAGAGGAGTGTTTTACTTTGTGTTCTCCCATTGTCTAAGACAACAAGATGATTGTTTTTCTTGCATGGACTTTGTGTAGCACAAGACTCCAGAAATGTCACTCTGACCGCTGACTGAGGGTGGACAATGGACGGTCCTTGAGCTTTTGCCAATGGCACAGGGCATGTGTATGGGCATGGGAAGATGTTTTCTCTGTTTTCAGTGCCAGTACTTATTATTTCTCTGATCTGGAAGTACAAATTTCCAGATGTTAAGTGGTGCCCCATTAGAAAGTCATAATTTTTAGAGAAAAGGTTGGCACGCCTTAAAATCAGACAAGAGCCTTAAAAGACCTCCCTGGTTGTTTCCCTCAGACTGGCCAGATAGTGGGCATTTCTGCAAGTAAAGGCTTTCATTAATTTGTCACCTAAGACCTAATGACTCAATAAAACAGTAGAAGTAGGGGGTTTAGTAGTGGACCATTTGCTTACCGTTTTCACAAACTATAAATAGTTGAAATTTTTATTGCCTTTATAAGAGGTTTCTGCCCTAGTTCTGCCCCAGCCCCCTGGCTGCAGGGCTCATGCCCTCTCAGTTGTGCCAGCACAGAAACAGTGATCTTTTTGTGGCCTGTCTCTGACAGAGGCAACAAAATTCTCCTCCCTTTGTGGGTTTGTGGGAGAGGATCATAACAGGCAGTTACTGTTTGTGCCTAATGCATTACTGCCCAAGCAGTATTTACAAAGGTAACAATCCTGTCTGAAGCTAAAGCAAGGGTGCAGCTAGGAGTGAAAAAAGCCCTGTCATTAGAGCAAATATATTAATAAGTTGATGTCAGTTTATTTGTCTCTTGGTGGCACAAAAAAAAACGAGTGCTGAGAGAGAAACAAGAAGAACTGTCATATATTACTTTACTGATTATAATCTCTGGTTTAATCCCTTGGTTAGCAGTCTGTCATAGAAGGTCTGTGCCTCATTCAGGGGCATGTGTGAAAGCTTCAGTGCCTGCCCAGGTTGCTCCTGTGGGATAAGGAAACTGTCTGATCCTGACCCTTAATCTGACCCATGCTGGCATGCCCTTCCCATTTTACTAGATTGAGCGTCTGTGCCCTTCAGATTTGGCCCCCTGCAATTGCAGGTTCTCTCTGCCATGTGAACAAAGGGGAGGTTCAAACTCCACCCCAGGTGAATGGAGCTGGAACTTTTGGCTGGAGACCCTCAAGGGGACATTTGAGAATCAGCAGCCAACGGTCCCAGCCAATGGTCTGAGGACTCTTGTGGAACAGAAGTTCAAGAGTTGCATTTGGGCTGGGAGTGGAATAGCATCCCTTTTCATGCCCATGCTATTTGCCTTACAGATCATCACTGATGTGGGCTATTTTCTGCTACTAACTAGAAGATTAGTTTTAAGAGCTACATGTCACTCTCCCATTTCACTTTTAAGAGACAGTACTTATTTTTAAAAGAAATTACTCACAAACAGTAGGTTTTCCTGGCCATATCTGCTGATAGAAATGTCTGTATTGCAGATGGCAGGATGTATAATCCTCATGAGACAAATTTCCTGGAATTGAACAGAAGACAAAGTGTGAATATCACCGCTTCAAATAACTGTGTCTGTTCAGTAGAAAATCAGTCAGCGATACAAAACAATTATTTAAGAAAGCAATGTCTTGGGCATCCATCTTAAGTAGCATAGAAACAGCTCAATCTTTCTCAACTTAGTTGTAGCTGGCAGAAGCAAAATTGGGAAATGAAAACATTGTTTCCAAATGGAAATTTATGAATGAGTTGCTTACTAATAGGAGAGATGTTTCTTGCTGACAGATAGACACCCTCTGGTTTCTTTTCCTTCTTCAATGACCATAATAATGAGACAAAATAAAAGCTTTTACTTCTTAGAGAAATAATAGCTCAGAACTACCCTGTAAGCCAGCAGAACAGGGTCTTGAAAAGCCTCCTGTCAACTTTGTCCTCCTTGAAGCTGAAGTAGCTACAAGCTTTCAGAGATGGGCAATGAAACAACCAAAGGGACACCACAGCTCTAACTGGACATGCTTATAGTGAAAGGCTATGCTTGATGAAGAAGTCTTTCAGTTTAGTCTTTGCTATGCAAGTATATTGTAGAAAAAGAATGGTGTAAAGAAGCTTAGGAAAAAAAGAGAGAAACAGGTAAATAAAACTGAGGTTTTTACTGTCCTAAGAGATTATGGCTACTTTAGTCTGGTTTTCCTAGGCCTGTTGCTTCTGAGTTTCTAAATTCAGTTTCTTTGTGATGTTTTGGTTTAGGAAGGTCTGGTTGTCACAAGATTTGATATAAACACTGCTAGTGTTTCTGTCACAAGTTTAATGTTTTGGATTCCTTTCTGTGGGACGGACTTTCTCTGTGTCTTTCAGTTTGGGCCAATGGGATGAAGAGCTCTGGCACTCTTCCGACCAATGAGAGTGGCCTGTTCAAAAAGGTATATAACGGGGGTCAATTGTTTGAATAAAGATTGGGGTCAGAGTCATTTTCAAACGAGGAATTTGTGTCGTTTGTTACTCGCCACAGCGACAGACTACAGTACTGATGTAAAAGGCTTTCACATTTATGTTTTAAGATTCCTGTATTACTACAAACTTGTGAAGAGTAGGAATCAAGAGTATCCAAGCATGACCAGTGCAGTTGAAAATGAAGCATTAGCCCAGGTGATGTATTTCAGAGTGATCTTCTTTTCAGAGGTAGGTACGTAGGGGGATTTACTAATATAATAGAAAGGGGAAAATTATTAAATTATGTCTGAGGAAGATATTCTTCATATCTCTAAAGAGACTTAATCCCAAGGCAATTCAAGAATAATAGACAAAGCCCAGGAGCAAGAATAATAAAACTCAATTTTTTTTTTGCTTCTCTTCTTTTTTCCCCTTCATTTACCCATCCCACCTTCACTCACTGTTTAAGTGTAAAGAAAAATAATCTTCCTACAGGAATAAAGAGAAGGTCAAAGTGAGACAGAAGCCCCAAATCTCTGCCAGCAAACACAGATCTTTTCATGTACAGAACTCAGCACAGAGTGATGGAAGGAAATTTTCACTTTTTTTCCTGTCTCCATTTCAGCAGTTTGGGCATTTTTCCTTTTAATCCAACCTTCATTTAGCGGAAGGCGCCTGTGACAATTATGCTTTAGTTGCTCTCCTCTGTATCCTTTCCCATCCTGCAAAGCAGGACATGTTTGGGATACCACAGGTGAGCAGAACCACTCCCAGTACAAGCATGATAAATATTAAAAAAATTTCAGCAGTGCAATCTGCTGGCAGAGGAGATAAAACTAATACATGTTTATACAAATCAGTATATTGAGCACAGAAAATACATGGCCCAAAGGCTCTGTTGGCTTTTTTAAGCTTTAGTGTAGGTGGGTGGAAAGTTCCTTTGTGCCTACAATAGAGCAGAATGGCTAATGACTCTGGGAGAGAAGGGAGGTAGGATGCATTGTGGATGAATCACTGGAGCATGGCCCTGAGGAAAACTAGGCATCTCAGGGTTATGCTACCAGGAACTGACTGGTGCCCTGCTTATGCAAGGGATGGATGCTGCTTTAATTTCTGTTACCTAGTCTGATAAAGGAGATAAATAGCTTCTTTATGGCTTCTTAAAAGGGTTCGTATTGAGAGTTACTAAACAACAACTGAAGCCACATGAAATATGTAGAATTGTATGAGGCTGAAGTTATGGCACTTTTCTCTGCAAAATAATTTCAACATCCCTCATGCCATTTGAATTATATCCTCTCACTACGGTGAATTGCAAATGTTTGTAGATGTCTCCCTGCATATATCTGTGCACATATTTGTTTATATAAAAGAACCATCTTCAAATGAACTGCTGAACACCAGCAGTAGACTCACTGTAGACTCAGACTAGAAGGCTGGTGAATCTAAGTCAGGAGAAGGATTCATGTTTTAAGCATGAATCTCTCTTCTTGATGTTTGACATCACTTAGATATCTCCTAATTTAACGTACTGTATTTTCTGTGGGTTGAAGAGTGGGCAAGGGGACTCACGAGAATGACCTCTCCATGTCTGAGCCAGGAACACAAAGAATGCCTGGTCTTTGTTCAGCACACAGGCTTTCCTGGAAAAGGAATATTAAGTCAACAAACCGCTAGCTCTGAATGCTGCCAGCTTGCTACTTTAGTACTACTCAAGTAATTCTATCCAAAATATTCCTTCCAAGACTTCTGTATTGCATAGATGGAAAAGTATCTCTTCTGACCAATGCAATTCATCACCATCAGAAAGAATATATATTAAATCTTATCTGGCTACAAGCACCAACTGCAGAGCCCTTTATAAAACTCCTCTTTGTG
Source organism: Sitta carolinensis (assembly GCA_032173965.1). Classification (NCBI taxonomy): domain Eukaryota; kingdom Metazoa; phylum Chordata; class Aves; order Passeriformes; family Sittidae; genus Sitta; species Sitta carolinensis. The sequence continues at coordinate 45,974,304 of CM063284.1, read as the reverse complement.
ACAAAAAAAGAAAATTACCTCTTCCCAGTTTCTTGTACCTCACTTGCTCTATATATTTCCCCATCTCTTTACCACACATTGATTCAATCAAAGGAGTTTGGGTTTACTCACTATTGTCTCCATTGACCCAAACAGAAGTATGTAGTGGGCAGGATTTGAAAATTCCTCTCTTTTAGCAAAAGTTAGCTAAAAGAAGAGAGAATGCCTTTTAATACTTACCTACCATTCTCAGGGGAGATGGAAATAATTTTTTTTCACCTGTGTTTAGCTTTTCTCCAATAGTTAGAGGAAGAATTTCCACATGATAGATCTGTTTTTACATTTTTACAACCATTTGAGATGCAGGTCCCTTCTCTACTTTCCAAAAGGGAGATTATACCAAGAGGGTGATGTGCATGGAGACTATTTTATTTGCAGGAACAGATCTACAGAGCAGAACAGCTTTTCACAGCCTCATCTCTGCAATCTTTGCTGAGTCTCATCCATAGTGGGAAAGCTGCATTTTGCCTAGCCTGCTGAGAAAGCCCCCCTTCACATTTCTTATGCCCATGGTGAACTCAAACCATGGCACTTCCAAGACCAGAGTGTCTTGCTGCTCTTATCTAAATGACTTTTTACAAGGCAGCCTTTCTGGAGGAATAGCAGCTCAGCTAGTCCACAGGTTACCTTACTACACTTTAATCATCTGTGCTTAAATTTCCCTGGAAGTTTGTGTCATTGTGTGACAATCTCTGAAAATGAAACCTTTAATGTCAAAGCAGCCCCAAACAACTCTCTGCATGCTGCTGGTCAGTGAATCTCAGCCTTTAGCAAGAGAAGTGACTGCAGATTTTTTCCTCTGACTCTTGCAACCCAAGTGCCATGGAGGAAATTAGACAGGCAGCAAAAAAAGACCCACAATTAATGCCTCACAGAGTTGCCATAAGGATAATAGCTGGCATTTGTGTCTCATTGGTGAGTTAAGGATAGCATCCATGAGGCCCAAGAGGTTGCCATACGAGGCTCAGGATTTAGAAGAGAGATTAGAGGCAGCTGCTCCCTTATCAGTGTAAAGATGGGAGTTCAGGGTATAAAAATAAAATACAACTGATGATCATTTCCCTCAGAGGCTGAAGCCAACATCAACAGTGGCACTTGCCTGGAGGAGCAGTGGCAGCAGCGTGGCATGCCCACCCTCTCTTTGTGGTGGGTGCTTGGGAATTCAAGCCTCAGCCCTGTGCAGTGGCTGCTGGCATCTTTGGGGGTATCTCCAAGTTGTTACTGCTTTTCAGCTCCCTGGAGGGATTTATACTGGGGGACAGCTACCTCTTTGGAAAAGCTTTGTTTGGAAGAGCTTTGCTATTGAATAAACAGCCATGAACAACCTTTGGAGCTGGGATATAGGGCACCTATTTTTGTCTTAATCACACAGAATAATTTTTCTGGAAGTGTAAAGTATCTATGCAGGCTGGAGAGAAGCACCTTTTATCGTGCTTCCAGTCTCCTTGTGATAAGTGAACAAAACAGGGCTGAACTGCTACATGCCCAAGGGGATCTGACTTGAGTCCTCATCACTGAGGGACGATGCCACAGAAATACTGAAAATCATGCCTGATGGGCCAGGACAACCATGTTTTTTTCCTAAAAACCAAAAATGTAACTAACTGTCACAATTCAAACACATACTGAACTATTTAAGCCCAGCTGATCATAATATGTCTTCGTCTGGGTAAGCTGTTTTCTTTAGAGAAAAATAAATTATAACTGTTTCTGCAAGCTGTCTCTGAACAATGAGATGGGAACAGAATACAAACTGTGGGAGAAATATTTCAAAACCTTAATCCCAAGAATGGGTACTCAAACACTGCTTATAATTTCTGTGGTATTTTAATGAATATTTATTAACATGTCTCTTGTTTGGAAAAATCAGATTATTCAAAACAAAATAGCGTAAAAGATAGTCTTCAGCAAAAAATGTTTTCCCCCTGTGGATGTCTCAGGTTGCCATCATCAACTCATACAGTGAAGCATTTCTTGTTGGCCCGCAACACTTGTTGAGTTACATGTACGCTCTTAAATCCACCCCTTATCCTGTATCACCATACTTTTTCATCAGCAGATACCCCTGTTAATCATACAAAACAGTATGCTTATATAACGTATTCTTCAAATGTAGATATGAAGCTAGAATGATTATGAACGTCTAAAAGGAATCATCTTTAGGAAGGAACTAAGCACTGAAAAACTTCATTCCCCAAAATGATTGCATTGAAAATTGTGAGATTTTAAAGGTGGACTTTAATGAAATCTTCCTAAAGTGCTGCTGCCTGATTTATTTCATGTATAGTCTGATCATCTGCCTTGAGAAAGTATCACTGCTAGTCATAACTCATAAATATTACACTATATTACTGGAAAGTGCTGTTTCTTAAGACAACTCAATAGATGATTACCAGTTTTCTAGGTAATTGACTTCATTTTACCTGGCACTTAAGCCATTTATTAATGACAGAATTATGTTGGGTAATTAAGAGAAGGATATACTTTAATCCCCATTTTGGTTCACTTCTTACACTCATCTTCATTTATTTTACTTCAGAAAATCATCAACTCTTTAGTTCCAAGTTTTAATGATACGGGAACTGTCATGCCTCAAGTTATATATTTGATCATTTTGATAAGCTCTGAAGCCCTCTGCTCTGCCATTGCTGGACAGCTGTACAAAAACCTTGTGTACTTTCTATAAAATAGAAGCTTTATGAAGTGTGTGTTAATCTCTGGTTTGAAGATCAGAATACACAGGAGTCAAGTAGAAAACAAAATGAAAACATGAAGAATAAGGAATGTCAGTCAGTTCTTCATAGACTCTTGGTCGTAAATTAGATCTAGCAGAATTTCTCAATAGGTGAAATATACATGAAAAGTCTACCAATGGGATAAGCAATTTTAATAATAATTTCCATTTACTTAATGCTTTCAACTAGTTAAAAAATTGCAGGCAGAAGAACAGGACTTTTACTAGACGACTGGCAGGTTTGCTCTGCTCTGCCCTTTTGCCATAACAGCAAATGAGTCATGTTTTGGGAGAGGTATTATACCATGAAGCAGGGGAGAAAAATGCATATTTATGCAAATAATCCCAGTGATTTCTGTGGAAGTGACACAAAGAATAGGTTCCTGTGGTTCATCTGTCAGGGAGGGAGATTCTTGTCTGATCACCCTGGATTGGTGAAGATGCCAAGGCACTTGCTGACAGTGAGATATATCGTCTTTCCCACTGGACTCTGCCTGTCCTAATGAGTGCCTGCTAGACCTCCCTCTGCAGAAAATGGTCTTCCCTGTGCTAAACAGTACATTTAACACTGGCTCTCATCCACAGCCGAGGGAATGTCAGCTGTATGCTCAATCTCAGTTCCTTTCCTGCCAGGTAGACCCGTATATGTGATCAAGACTGTGCATCTTAAAATAGCACACTGGAGATACAGCACTCTCCAAATGTTAGCTAATTGTCACAGCAGCCTGGCACAGCACACGCCTAGGACCTGAGCTCTGCACTGATTAGGGATTCACACACAAGGGGAAGAGCAGCACACATGGGGAGAATGACAGCAAGAGACAGAAATAAAGAGAAAGAAGATCAAATCAGACAGGCAAACAGGGAAAGAAAAAACAATAGATAGAGTTAGGAGTGTCAAGGATGAAGGCAGTGGCTCACAGAGGATGCATGAGTGTTACAAGCAGAGGACAGGAAACAAAGGGTTTGATTTCTCCTTGCTTGCACCAGCTACTCCTTTAGTTTGATGCTCCTGACAAACTGGCCTGTTCAGAGATTACAGAACACTCTCCAACCCAAGAGGATCTCTAAGCAAAGGATGTGTTTCAGGGAGAAACAGAGAGATTTCTCACTGGTAGGCTGGGGGAAGAAACCAGGAGAAATGAGAAATGCATCTTCAGAGCCCCAGTGGGTGTTGAACACACACATGATTCTTCTTCATACCCTGACCTACCGTATGGGCAGAGAGCCACTCAGACTCACCGTGCTATAGGAATGCATCCCTTCTTAGCCTAGGAATGAGGAAGCACACACACTTTGCAGTCTTTGTTCAATCCAGGTTTAGGGCTGAAGTCTCTCAAGTCCCGGATTGTTAGATCGCCCACAATTTTGGGGTTTCTTGTTCATCAACCCTATACTCACAACATGTTCAAAGCATCATGGTGGAGAAGCTTTTCCCACCTGCCTTGTTAGTGATGTTCTACACACACTTGTAATGTCACATACTGCCATAACTAGACTCTCCTTGTAAAAAATGTTAAAGTTAGGCATGTGGTTAGTATTGGAAGGACCAAAACTCACAGCTTTAGTCATTTTGTTCACATGCAGGCTGCTGAGTAGCCAATGAAGATATCTGTATTTCCACTGAATTGGTGTCTAGAAGATAAAAGAGGTCTGAACAGCTACAAGTACTCCCCTAAAATCACAATTTGAGAAGCCATGGTCAATATTGCTTTATTATGGTGTTTTCAAGAGTAAAATTAAGCTGCATAAGCATGCTGGGCCAGAGAAGTTCTGCCTCACTGAAGAACTTCCCCACACACCTGTTCTTGTAGAAACAGAGAGAAAACTCTTTTAAGGGATGAAATACAAATCTGAACCATGACATCATCAGAAGTATCTCGCTGGCTCAAATAAGCTGTGAGCAGGTTACAGTTACCTAGCAACTCCTGCAAGCAGCTTGCTTCAGTGCCAAAGCATTAGGGTTTAAGTGGCAGACATGGACCTGTCTCTATCTGCTCTATTCATTGTCAGAACATGGTGTGCGGTTGGCTGAAATCGAAAAAAAATTGGGGATATTATTAAAGACCCCCATGGCAGCCTCCAAAGCAAGCCTCCGTAGGGGCTCACCCTGTTGCAGTGCTGCATGGTAGATGCCAGGCTTTTTGTCCAACCCTGAATGGCAAGCTCGGGCGTGCTGCTGAGACGGCCAGCCAAGCAGGAGAGCACAAGAGTGTCTCACAGATCTGTGACTGTTGATTTTAGGTGACACTTGGTGCTGATGCCCATAAATTTCCCTTTGCAGTCCTGTATCGATCCTAATCACAGGTGTCCAGTTAGTGCACATGTTCTAGGAGGGCAGATGGTTTTAATTGGAAGGCACCAAGCATGTACAAATCGACCATACCCTCCATTCTGCAGCAGGACATCTGCAAGCTTCCCTGAGAATGCCTGCACAGTCTCCAGGATAAAGAACACAGAAAAGCCTGAACAAGCCAACTACAAGGAAACTGCTCCACAGATTTCGGTCATCACTACTTGATGACTCCATCAAGTGAATTATATATTTATTTGTCTTCACATTTTCAAAGAACTGCAACTTTACTTGCCTTTTCCAACACATGCTGGCATATCCTGAGCCATTCATGCAGTCAGGATTTCACCCAGATTTGCCACTTACATTGGCATTCACTGTGAGACACCTCCTATTTCTACATGTCAGTATCCAAATTGTCTCATATGTGGCGGAGCCAAGAGATTGCAAAAGTCTGCAGCAGATAATGGGTGAACTGATAGCAGCCTATACTGAGTAGCTGAGGAAACAAATTGTGTGAGCATGGTGTAATGCAATAGATGATATTATTTATAATCTCATCAGGCTTTTCATGTCTTCAACTGCTTCCTCTGCAGATTATCATAGATTTATTTCTACATGGCAGTCACAGTTTCTATTCAATATTAAGGTGCTTTTTGCTTTTCTTGTTGAAACACTAAAATTCTAGGAAACTCATCTATCACTTAGGTGTCTAGCCCTTTTGATGGACTGTTCTCAGAAAATCCTTTCATTAAGAAGAGGTGAGCTGTTATGTTCCTTCTCTCAGTATTTTCATCACACTCTCCTGCAAGCCTGTCCCTGCAGGAGGATACTGTCTTCTTGATTAAGTAGGGCTTTGATGGGGTGATAAATACAGATGTAGATAAACTCCCCTGAGCAGGGCAGAGCAGCAGGTAAGAGGAGCCCTGTGTGTGATGGTCCAGGCTCTGACACCACTCCTGCTTGTCCACAGGTGTCTGGGGACCAGCCAGAGACCATGGCTGGTGTACATGGGCATGTCTACCTGTGAAAGGAGGGCTTTTTTGTCTTGCCACTGTACCTGAATAAAGATAAGCTGTATCATTACAGGGTGCATGAATGGATGAGTTTACAGTTTGCATATCAAAGAGGTGGATGAAGAGGGAGCAAACCATTCCCTGGCCATGAAACCCAGTGGATTTGGTCTGTATTTCACCACATCAAGTTCACAGCTGCATTACTGCTATTTCAATGTCTTTCTTTGGAGGAAGGAGGGTGGAAAAAGAGAAATTTGCTCTCAATCTAGAGCTGTTACCCCTCTATCTACTCCAGTGGCATTAGTGTACCTGAAAAATCTTAGTCCAGCAAAAAATGTTACACAAATTTAAACAAAAAACATGAGGCCCAGGGGTGAGATGAGCCATTTATGAACACACTGACTAACCTTTATCAGTTTTCTTCTTGTTGGTAGCTTCGTAGGTGAAAATGGAGGAACTGCTGTCAAGGAGCAGGTGAACAGTCTACCCATTACCATGTCACTTACTCTTCCATTCCCCAAGACTGTAGAGGAAGATGATGAAAAAACAAGTAGTAAACAAATAGGAGATTTGTCTGCTCATAGAAAGGAAGACTACTTCTTTTCCTTTTGTCAGTAAATTGGCTTCTCTAGAGACACAGATTATAACCTTACATGAGATGGGAGAGAGAAAATATTAAATTGATACTTTATTAATATATATAAACATCTAATCCTTATTAGAGCTTCACTAAGTTCTTGGTTTCAATAGTTAATATATCAGGTTAACTGTACTTTCAATAAAACTGATTTCCTTTTATCAGATTTCAAATTTGTTGCTTTTAAGTTAACATCTTGTTTTTCTGTAATGTGAAAGGCTAATGAGCAGCACCCATTTTACCTTCTCCATGGTGGACACGAGGAGTGGGGATATGAATCTGTCACATCTTTCTTATCCATGCTCTTTCCCAATTCAGCATTGCTAATTGTTCCAGCTTGTTTTCTGGCAAATGCTATTCCTGTGCACTGAGGCAGTCTTTCGAGATACCAGCTTATCTTTTATTTGTCATGGTGCTTTAACTGCGGTGATCAGAGCTGTAGGGAACAGAGGGAGGATGTTCCACTTGAGGCTCACAATTTAATGCTTCTGGGGCATCTAGTCTGTCTCAGGCATCTCAGATGTCTTGGGAATGAGAGACTTCACCTAAAGAAGATGGCAGAAATTTTGCTTCATTGATGAGCCCATGGCTGGATTCCCCTAGCAAAGACAAAAATAAAAATGAATGCTGGTGTCCTGTCTAAAGACTTCAGCAATCCTAGAGAGGAAAGAGACTGATTGTTCTTTAGCCTTCCATTTTACTTCTCAACAAAGTGTTAGGAAAGAGTAGGAGCTGCTAGAGACATAGCAAGAATAACAAAAATCCTTGCAGTGCAAGATGTGTGGAGGCTCGGAGAGTCGTGGTACCATCTGTGCCTGTCTATTTACAGCCAGAACAACTAACGCCCAACTAATGGTGAAGAGAAGCAGAGCATCATGTCATGGAGACAGCTCTCTAATCTTACATAAAAGCAACTCTGAAAAACCTGAATTGTTCAGATGGAGAGAGGAATGGTCACAATTTACACTTAGGAGGATTTATTTATGGAATGGTAGAAACACCTTTTTGTTTCAGCCACATCCTTTAAGCAGTCTTCATCTGAGGCTTCCAGGCAAGTTTGGTCAGTGCTTTTTCAGCAATACAATGTTTAGTACACACAAAACACGTCATTACAGATAGATCCATGGTTACAGCAAAAGATCGGTAATGAGGGGAAAAGCAAGTAAGCTGTGAAAGCAGTGTGCTTGTTTTGATTTTAAAAAAGATTTTTATATTTGCAACAGCTGCTGGGTGCAAAGAATAGGTATTACTCAAAGGGAATGAATGAGCTTTTGCTTTCATACTTTTCAATGAAAATATGTTTTGAAAACATGCATCAGACTGATATTTTTAAAAATCATATTTGAAAGGAAAACACAGAGTTAAATCCTCTGTATTTATGTCAGTGGAGTTGATCTCAGGGATAATTTTAGGCTCTGAATCAATTTGACTCCAGCAAGGGTATGAGACTGGATGGAAAGCAATTGTTTTTGGGTGAGATGGTTGCAGGTAATTATTCACCAAAGAAACAGAGCGGGGTGCACAGGAAAGGGACAAGGACATGGTATATTCTGAAGCAGGAGACACAGCCAGGGAACGGAGAATGCGGAGACCAGAGAAAGTCCCAGATGAGGAAATAAGAGGTAGAAAGGAAGGAAAAAGCATTCAGACTGAGGGAGTTCCTGTACAAAGGATGAAAAGTTATGTCTGTGGATAAAAAAAGGCCTATAGAATAACAAATTTGGTTTTATTCAAATCTGTTATATATAAGGAAGTCTGGATAAATCAAGACTTTTTATTGATTCATAAAATTTGTATGGATTTAATAACTCAGCTTCTGTCATTTGAAATTTTAGATGGTAATGATAAAAAAAATCCACCTGACTAACATCTGAAGCCTTGAACTCAACCAGAAAGTATGCTAAATTTGATTGCTGTTCTGTCTTCTTTAATTTTAGTGGAGCAGGGAATTAGTCTCCTTCTCCCTTTATGTATATTTTATTTATTTACTTTTTTCAGAACAGATATCTAGACCTCTAAACACTCATGAAACTATAATAAGAAATTAATAAAACGCACAACACAAGAAGAACAAATGATTGCAATTAAGACTGGGGACACTCATAGCCACACCCCAGTGAATAGAGGGAATATCAAAAGTTCTGGATGAAAACATGAGCTTTTTTTTTTAACATGTTTTCTCAGAGAAACAGGCTCCTGCAAGCAGCTGGTCATTTTCCCTTCTGAGTGTCAAGTTTCAAGTGATGAAGGAAAAATTATTCACTGATAAATTGTAATGCTATAGAAATGTTCCGTGACCATACAAATTGCTGCCTCAAATCATGTCTGGAGACTTCCACCAGCCTCTCAGAACTCTAATGTCTGCAGCTCGAACCTTCTAATTAACAAAAGTGTCTCTGAAGATTGTTCCACCAAATAGATGCAAATGACTCCTTTAATTTCTTTCTTCATTAGATTCCTTGTTTCCTTTGATGCTGCAACGCCTTTTTCTCCCCATGACAACACACCCTCGGTGGCTGATAACACCTTGAAAGTAATTGCTAACATTTGAAATTTTGGGTTTCGTCTTGTAAGAACTTTTCTTTACCACGTCTGGGGATTCTTCCTGTTCCTTTCTCAGCTTTCTCCAGTCCTTAAAGAATTGACTTCCCTTTTCTCTGAAATTACAGGACTCTTTGCTCTTGTTCTCTGCTTTTCCTCATCCCTGCTTTCTTTTTGCTTCGCCCCCCAGGATTTTTGATGAACTATGCAAATAGCTATCAGTCCAAATTATGCTATTTGTACATGGGGAAATGCCAACAAATTTAGTGGAATTGAAATATGCTTCATCTTGGGTTTTTTTTTGTGAGGAATTTATGCCCAGATCCACTGTGATATTTTAGATAACAAATTCTCTTTGACATCAGAATTGTCTAAATACCTTTAAGAAAGTGAAAGTCTGACAAGCACACCAATGCAACTTGCCTGCACTGAATGAGAAAATGTCTTTTTTTGGGAAAGGAATGTCTGGTTTTGGGGACATAGAATGAAATACCCCATCTGCTAACAAAAATTAATTTTCTTTATATGTATGATAAGGACTTGCATATCTCATATAGTTATGGCAATTACACATTTTCATCAAAATAATAAGATTTTTTTTGTAATTATATATGTCCTATAATTATTTGATAGAAACAATATTTTCATCTCACAATATTTTACACAAGTCCTAATAATAGAAAAATAAAGACACTTGAAATGATTTGGAGTTATGTGCGTTACAAAAAGATGTCCTTGGCTATTCAATTGTCTGTGCTTTATGTATTTGAGTTCTTGGCAATAATACCTTTGGAATGCGGCAGATTTTCCCACTTTCAACATTTCTTGTTTGTTTCTCCTTTTGCAAGAAAAAAAGATACAGATTGTAAGCACAGGAAAAATTTTCACCTTTCATTTGTTAAAGTTTAAAATTAAGCTTATTCCATAAAGCAAGCACAGGATTTTGCAGCACAGCTACCCAGATCCCCCCACATGAGAGTGTGATCAGAGGAACTGAATGTCCTACGTGGGCTACAGCAAAGGAAGATTTCAAATTCAGATGCTCAAATAGTGCTATAATTCATCTATGGAAGAGGTTATGAACACATTCCTTTGTTTAATGGACCAGCATATATCAAGGATATGCTATAAATTAAGTAACACTGACTTAGATTTCAGTGTATTGCCAAAAATAAGTATACCAAGTACTCTTAGAATGGAGTATGAAAAGAAAAGCAGGACTTAATCTGATAGTACAATGAGTTATTACTGAATCCATCCAATTTTGCAATTTGATCATTCAGTAAAACTGACAGTAAATAAGTGTTTATGCATACTACAGAAGAGGTGAACTTGGGAAGAGATGTCTTATTACAAGAACCAAGATAGAAAGCAGTATCTGGAGTGCAAAAAATCATCATTAAATGGTAAGAGAGATCAATTCGATGTTCAGCAAATCCCTTTAAATACTGGCAAACATTTCTGGGTCATGCAAGTTTTCCCGAGTATAGTTATAAACATGTAATAAGGTATGACTGCAAATCTCTTGCTTTTGGAGAATTTTAGGAAACTAGTTACCCTACAGCACTGAAATCACAAATGAAGGTTTTTCAACTCACAGCACAGCCAAAGGAAATGGGTATGTTAAAAATAAAAAACTCAATCCTCTTTCATACTTCAGACATCCTGTAAGAACAACATTGGGGTGTGGGGTGACTCATTCAGGGAAGTCTTTGTCTTGGGTTAAAGAAACCGAATAAGCTCCTTAAGCCTTCTGCAAAATCATGGTGGACTGGCTTCAAAGAGCTCTTCTTTAAAAAAGGGACATTGTTTTTCACTGACTGTGGAGAAACAGCCCCTTTACTGGATAACAGAGGTGAGTCTGCTTCCTGCAGACTGTGAACCATTTTTCTTCTAAAGGAGAAATGATCAGATCATGAAATGTACATACCTATATATGCGCATATATACACACTGAAAGTCGTTTTGCAAATAGCCACACCATTCCAGCTGCCTGTTACTCCATTTGTATTGGTTACCACTGCTTCAGCTCTGCCATAGGAAGGGACCTTGTGAACACTCCCTCACATGCTTACAAAAAAAAATTTTGGTGGGGTCATCTTGCTTTTAAGGATGAATATGAACCAACAGCCTCAGGCAGATTAAAGAGAGCTGACGAAGCAGAGCAGGGGGTAGGCAAACAGATACTTCCAGGTGCTGGGAAGCTCTGAAACTCCAGACAGCCATGAGCAGAACCAATGCTGTTCTCAGGCAGCACTGCTGGAACCAAGAAAGAACAACTGCCCAGAGCCATGGGCAGATATGTGCACAAGGTGAAGACTGGGAGCTCACTGTACAGCTGCCAGCATCTGGATACCCAACAGTAATGACCCTGTTTGGAAAACATCTGAGTGAAACCTGGAGCACTTGTAGTGAGCTACTAAACAAGCTGCTGAACTATGAAGACAGAGAACTTGCATTAACATCGCCACTACTGAATATAAAAAGGACAATAATTAGTTTGATACTCCACTCAGAAAAAAGAATGCCATACAATTTTTGAATTATTTTTTAAAAATAAAGTCTAACAGTGAACGGGCAGGTTTTCATTGATTTCCTCATCTTTACATATTTTCCCTTCAAATAAAATCAATGTTATTTCAGATTTGATTCCTCTGGTTTCTGTTTACATTTTTAAAAATCCACTGTTGAATTACAACAAGTGTTACCATGTAGGTTTCTGATTTACTAAACTATAAATAGAGAGATTTCCTTTCCATGTCCTGTGCAGTTACTGTAACTGCTCAAGGTTGAATGTTTGCTGGTGTTAATGGAAACTCTGCAGGGTGATATAAATATACAACCGGATAATCTTGATATAAATATACCACAGGATAATAACTATGTAGGAAAATAGATAAGTCCATCAAGAGATGCACAAATATAGGCATTAGATTACATAAATCTAACTAAAGAATTAGATTATCTCTTCATGTCTGGTTCTGATGGGATATAAGCAGGTGTGTCCAGCAGTAGACAGGAATTTGTTTCCTCCTCTGAAGAAAGAGAGTAAAGTTTAGGAAAGGTCTAAATAAAAATATCAGTGAATGGAAATGAGAGCCTGAATTCATTAGGAGGTTGTACATCAATGTTAGCTCAGTAAAGACTGTCTTAGGTTTCACAAACTCTTCCTGTATTCAAAGACCAAAAATACACTTCACAAAGCCACTTTATTCTTGAGATTCCTACAGGCATTTTTGTGTCTTTGATTCTATCGCCTTATGAGCCGTACTTGAAGTTTCAGCTCCACAAGTGCCCAAGTCTAAATAATGGAATTGAACTGATCAGAAATGATACCTGCTGTTTACTCTCATCCTTTGCCTTTCACAAACTTTTGAGTAACGCACAAAAAAACCCAAAAAAACTGGTTGGTAAAAATGGCACAGGCCTTCCTTAAAAGATTTTCTTCCCTTGAAAGGTTTTGTATAAAAAATTCTGCTAGCCCCAACTGACACTGGACTCCAATTAGTAGAAAGGTTACCTGCCATCTGTAAATCTAGAGCTAAAAGTGAGATGAGTGGAGCTAATCTTTAGATGAGTTTCCTAATAAAACAGATTTCTATTTAGCTCATCTGTAAGAATAATTTTCAAGCAAACAGATCTGTGATGAGGCCACAGTCTTCACTCTACAAGAGAGTATTTCTATCTCATTTTCTTTGCTCCTGAAGTATCAGTCCTCATGCATTGTGTTCCCCATTCTCTGCTGAAAGCTCAGGTGTCTCTGCAGCTGCACAGCCTCTGCCCACCTTGGCAATCCCCTGTACTGCACATCCAGGTTGGCTTCATTTGAGCTGGGCACAGCAGCTGCTCTGAGATTGTGGGCTGAGAGAAACGCAGCAGCACTGCTCCATGAGCACAGGGTGCTTGTTGGTGGGGCTTCATGCCCCTAGGAGCCTTGCTAAAACACACATCCCAGCTGCAGTGCTGTGACTCTTGTCCCCTCATGGACCAACACATCCCCCATGGCAGGCCTCATGTCTCTCTCTCTGTGTGCCCCTAATGCAATCCATTACTGCAGTGCCTTTCCCAGTAACTCACTGTACTTTCTTCTCCAGCAGGAATGAAGCTTCGAGCAGGCAGAAAACTAAAGTCACTGAGGTCTCAAATCAGTCAGCTCAAAATATTCTGTCATTTCTGGGAGAAATTTGCAGTCTGTACTAACCCTCAAGCTCAATAATATAACAAAATAAATTAGCTCACGGTGAGCACTATTTTGAAGTGGCTAGTTCATTACCTCCTTGCCTAGGGGAGAGGATCGACAAAAGGAAGAAAGATCCAGATATTTTCTGGATTCTTCCTTGAGATAAGTTACAACTTTAATTAAAAATGCTGCCTGAGAAGATGGCTGAAGTGCAAAGCCTCTGTTGGTGCCCAGAAAGGAAAATGCCTGTCTCCTCAAAGGATAGATGTGCTCATGTAGGCTATGTATTGCTTTCCCTTCTTGATTTGGAATGGTGAAATGGAGTTATATTTAATTTTTTTAGTTTTAGAAGAAATTCAGGATTGTGCCTCCCATTCAGGAAAAAAAAGCACTGCTGAAAAACCACTGAGCACCCACTGTCTGTCAATCATGGTGAGTGTTCCAGGTGCTGGCACAAGTGGTGCTGGTCAACGAGCAGCCCCTACATCACCAGGTAGCTGGTGGCAAGGCTGCAAGACATTTCTCCCCTTCCCCACATGTACATCCAGCTCCACCTATATGGCCTTCCCCTCCTCCACAGCTGCTATTTGCAGCTGGAGTCAAGGACTCGTGTCCATGTGCATTCTAAACTGTCCCTTCAAGACAGGCTGGCAAAGAAAACACCAGGCTTGGGGATAAATGAGCTGGTTTTGGAAGGTAGCACCTGTACTGGAAGGAGCATCCAGTGATTTCATTCCAGTGTAACTTCCTGCTGAAGTCATGTGAAATACATTAATTTTGTTATTTTTTGTCTATTTGGGTATAATTTTTTTCATTTAGAATAGAGATGATATTTCTGGGACATACAAACCTCTGCCTGAGTACAGCAAATGGGCAGCACCATGAGTGCTGCTTTGATAGAGCCAACAGTAAACTTTTGCAGAAAAGATCCTAAAGAAATTAAATAACTATATGTGAGGCAACAGCTGCTTTCTTTTTCTTTCTTTCTTTCTTTCTTTCTTTCTCTTTCTTTCTTTCTTTCTTCTTTCTTCTTTCTTTTTCTTTCTTTCTTTCTTTCTCTTTCTTTCTTTCTTTTTTCTTTCTTTTCTTTCTTTCTTTCTCTTTCTTTCTTTCTTTCTTCTTTCTCTTTCTTTCTTTCTTTTCTTTCTTTCTTTCTTTCTTTTCTTTCTTTCTTTCTTTCTTTTCTTTTTCTTTCTTTCTTTCTTTCTTTCTTTCTTCTTTCTTTCTTCTTCTTTCTTCTTTCTTTCTTCTTTCTTTTCCATCAATTCCTTGGTTCCTCAAAATTTTTTCTGTCATTTCGGTCCTAAAGCTGCTTTCCTGCTATCGTCTGCTTCTTCATAGCCAATGTAAACCATCACAAGTCTTTTCTGCTGGGGCAGGATTGCTAATAACTTTCCAGGGCATTCAAGACACGATGCTGATTCCTAAGTTTATTCCTTCTTATAGAAAGTTTGCTCCTTTTGGGCAGTTGTGATTATTTTTGTGATAAGTGCTTATTGCATGGGTTCTTCCTTTGCCTGGGAATTAATGTATAAGAGGCCACAGATGTGCAACAAGTGCCTGCAAGTCCCTTGAGGAGGTAATTGCATTATCAAGCCTCCCATCCCTTCAGGCTTACTGGTTCCACATCAGCAGAACATTGCAAAGTTGATTTTGAAGCAAGAACAGCCTAATAGAGGATTTAGAAAACAGGATTTAGATTTAGACCTCACTTCTCAAGAGGTGTCATAAAAGAGTGCAGCACTGGATTATATTCATTTGCTTGGCCTGACAAATAAAGTATAGGTAGTTAACCTGCTGGATCTTCACAAGCTCAGGTGTTCCATTCATATTCATCTTGCTAAACTAAACATGCTAGGAGAACACAAACTTTGTGACCTAGAGCCCAAATCCAGGAGACATGGTGCTGCAGAACTGTTCCCGACTGTGATTGATGCCTGTGTGTACTGATGAGGGCTCCAGAAAAGACTGTCTTCTGAACTCCATGTCAGCGAGTGGATGACGAGTGAATGACAGATACCTCTGGGGAAGCAACAGTGATATTAGGACTGGGAAATTCCTAACACCAGCATTTGGATACACTATATCCAAATTAACAACAGATCTGCTGTGTTGAGATGATTTACAAAAATTGACTTGGCCTTTTTTTACAGATACTGGCAGGCTACTGCTTAAGTGGGTCATTATTTGCAGTTTAGTGAGGATGCATTTAGTCACTCAGGTGGCAGTAGGTTATCTAGCATTTAACAGTTTAAATAATTGCAAAGTCACAGGGTCTTGACTGCAAATACCAAAAAAGACCACAGATTATATAAGGGAAGAATGGGGGAAAATCTCAGTTCAGTAAAATGTGAGCTTCTGGGAACAGAATTTATCTTGTAACTTATCCGGTACAATATCTCCACTTCATTTTTTGCTTTTTTACACTACTTAAGACAAAGAAATGTCATGAACTCATGTTTGAGGTATCAGATTATACACAGGAAGATTTAAGCTATCAGAGTCTTTTACACACCATCAGGCACAGCTATTCGAATGATATATTGCCCTTTTCTGCAAGTCAATAATAAACAAATGCATCATATTCTTTACTCTATTTTCAAAACACAGCCATAACTGATGCTATTTCCTTGGGGGAAAAAAGAGTGTAAATAAAAAGAAGTAGCCAAAATTCTTGAATTGGCAAACTGGCTTGAGCTGCAAGTTTTAAAGCCTTTTAGTGTCCTGGATCACTCTTAATAAATACTATACTGGAGCAATTAGAACTAGGAAAGCTGATACAAAACTTACCAAAATTTGGGTCAGATTCTCAAGGACACTTCATTCAGACTTCAGAGTTCAAGTCTGATAAGGCTGAAGTGTTGGAGAGCACCATATAAAAGCCCTGTTCATAACAAGCCCTTTGTTTCACACAGTTTTAATATGTTGTGGGGCACAGACCCTGTGTTTTGATGCTGCAGAATAGTGAATCGAGTTTGAGAAAGTTCAAGACTGGTAGGTCAAATTCTTTGCTTGGGATATACTCCAATTCATGTCAGATCCCCTCTAAAGAGGTAAAGCTACAGCATACCAGAAATAAACCAGTTAGATTAAATCATAGTTTGCATTTAATTTTGGGCAGGAAAGTCAAGGAGCAGAGCGAATAGAGTTCTTATTTCATGGGAACTTATTCCTCCATTTCTCCATAATTTCTGCCTGAAAAGGAAGACTGGTCAGACACCAGCTACTTTGCTGAGTAATACAGGCATTAAAGGCTCCTCTACACCTTCCCATCCATTTCTCACTTTTGAACAAAGTTTCACATCAAAACATACATTAAAACTGGAATAAATGCCACACAAAAGTCTTCAAATTATACATCTGGGTGATTACCACCCAGGGGCATCATCTTTAGCCTACTAAACCTAGGTTCCAAAGGTACACTGAAGAGTGCTACTTTAGCTCTCCCAGACCACATCAGTGCTTGCTCTTCACCCTCTGCATTGTTGAGGTAAGAGCAGGTAAGATAAATCTGGTTTGGTTTGTCCATAGGATAATTACATGAGCTTTAAGTGAAGCATGCAGAAAATACCAATTTTATTTAATGATTTGTAAAGTGGTTAGATCCAGAAGAAATGGGACGGGTTAGATCATGTTTCTAGATGACCTGGGCACCATTTTGCAGCCTCCACTGGGATAACAGCTCAGCTGCTGGTTGCATAATTCATTTTTATCCTGCCCAGCTGCATACAAAGGTTAAAAAAAGATATAATTAGTCTCCTTCGCTGTTCCCACCTCTGGCCCACACAAACCCTGTCTCTTATTCAAACCTGTCATTGTTAGCAGTATAATCCAGGTCTCCTGAAAAGAGACAGCAATGAAAAAAATTATGGTAATTTAATTCAGCATGATCTTTCCTTTGTATTTTCCACATTACTTTTGCAGATACATCTATTAATAACCTGAAGGAATCAGCTTCTATTTACGTAGCACTTTTCTTCCCAAAGGGTCTCTGAGTACTTTGGAAACCTTAGGGATCATTTCATTCTTTCCTGACAAATGAGGCTTAGTTTCACCTTTATGGCAAACTTCAGGCCAAGGATGAGGAGAGAATACTGATCCTGCCCCTCCACACTCTGGAGAGCCTCCAGCTACCAAAGTGGGGTGTAAGTGTCCAGCAGATTGTCTCCTGCCCCACACAGGGATGTATTGTTACTCTAGGGCCTGAGGCTCACTCTGTCTTTCTCTCCCTGTCTACCCTCTGGCTGCACAGAAGGAGCCCCAGCACCCAAGGAGATTCACACTGTTCCTGTGTGGTGATGCTTCTAGTTCCCACTCCATCAGCACTGAGCTCATCTTGAGCAATGTCTATGGTATCAAATGAATTATTTATTCAATTTAATCAAACAGAACTGGAACTTTCTGGGAATTGTCGGGGAGAGAAATCCTGCATGACTGTTGCTGCTGTTTCTCTGTGGAGGTTTTTTGGGCTACAGGGACCCACAGTCACCCCCAAAACTAGTTCTACTTGTGCTAGGTGCTGTAGTGACATCCACTGAGCTGTAGCTCAGTGCTACCCACTTAAAGGACAAAAGGTAATATGCATGTGTTGAAATAAAGGAAATTCCATCTAAGTATAGATGGCCGAAGACTGGCACAGGTTGCCTAGAGAGGCTGAGGAATCTCATTCCTCAGAGACATTCAAGACCTGACCAGACATGGCCCTGAACAATCTGCTCTAGAAGACACAGATTACTGCAGAGGATTGGACTAAGTGGTCCAGTGGCCCCTTCTAATTTACCTCTTCTGTCCTTAGCTGTTCTTGCTGTGTAAAGCAAAATGCAGGACAGATTCCTAAATGTCTGCTATCGCAGGCTAAAGATGAAGGAAGAAGTGGCAGAATGAGAATCCTGTTCTGCCTAGTCACCAGACAGGTTGCTCAAAGGATTAGGATTTCCTCCAGGGCCTTTTCGGATACAGTCTTTCACCAGACCATGCTGGATGGCCAGGAACTGCCTCCCATTCAGCCTGGCTTTTATAGAAAACTCATGGGAAGATGAAAATAAGCTTTCATATGAACATAATATTATCTGTAAAGAATACAGATGTGAGTGTATGTGTATTTATGGGATCTCCTGCCTCAAGTATAGGCATGCAACTCCTGGAATAGTTTCATGGGCTACCTATGTATAAGACCACTGCCAAAGTTATCCATATATTTTTCCAGTGCCTCTTTTAAGTCCTTTGAAGTGAGCTGAATGAATCTAGGTGCAGTCATACTACAGCTATACCATTTATATATTCAGTGATCAACTTCCATGGTGAGCTCCTGGAGATCTTCATTTAGTGCTGACAGTCCCCATGGGAATCAGAAGAAAATACTTTTTGTGAAACAAATACTTTTTGAAGGGATATGACTTCAAAAGCAATTTCTAGTAGCTGAAAAACATAATCCAAAAAATTACTTCTGAAATCACAGAGAACACCATTACTTCAGCAGGTGCCTGGCCATATTGCAAATGATTTTATGGTCTCAGGTCTTTCCACTCTCCTGTCATAATCAGAAATCTGTCAAAACCAACAGGATGATGTTGATGTTAACATTTTAATCTGGCCTTAAGAATAAATTGTTTAGCATTTCTATCCATACCTTTTTGTAGCCCTGGCACATTGGACACAGTACAGAGAGGGGGAGAGGAAAAGAAGGCTGTCTGATGCCTCTCAAGGTTCTTGTACTCTCTCCACCCTTCCATCCTGCAGGATTTTTCCTCTCCCCCTCTGTGCCCGAGGTTCCAGCCCTACCTCGCCCAGGCCGCATGGCTTCCCCTCCCCCGCCCAGCCAGCCGCTGGGCAGGGGAGATCCCTCTGTCCTCAGGGACCGGAACCAAGAGAGAGCTTTCCGGGGAGCCCTCTGCTTTTAACCCCTTGTGTTCTCAGAGGCGGATCCTTGTCCTCAGTGGCCACACCAGGTGCCAGTCTTTAAACCTGAGCACTCATTGGTTTGACCACTGAAGTTCAGAAAAACTCATTTTTTCCAAACTACGACAATTATGAAGACTAGAAGAATCTGACCATCTGTAGTGACCAAATGTAAAATCTCTACGAAGGATTTTTCTAACAAAGCTAATAATCAGGGCATTGTTAGGTGCCCATTAAGTTGTTAAAAACACCTAACACCCAGTGTTAGGTGCCCAAAGGCATGGCCCATTAAGTTGGTAAAAATGTGTCTGTTGAAATCAAAGTGATAACTTCCAACTTTCTAGTTCAGTTTTCAACTGAAACTGAACTAGTAACCAACCCTCTCACCTTTTTAGTTTTGTGGTGATCTTATAGAAATGCTTAGTTTAATAAAATGTTTTTGGTGTTATTGCTTGGTCATTGGCTTTTGTAGGTATTGCCTTCCATATTTTGTAATAATTAATTAGATAATATATAAACATGATATTGCAGATGTTGGATATTTGAGACATTAATCTGATGAAAAGTCTAAGCAAAATTAATCAAGATAGTACAGCTGGCACAAAACAGTGTTTATTATTGACATGACAGTAGTAAGCCAGCTCCTTAAAATCCATATAATAATAGCTTGGAAACAAATTTATTTTGAATTTTAATTTCCTGAGGAATTTAATTTTTCTACCTCAAAATGATTTTATAGTCATTTATTTGAGGTCAGAATGGCCTGCGGAAGAGGACCCAGCCTAAACCAGTTCTAATTATAGTAAACAAGAATTTTCACAAAAGAAGGTCTACTGCTTTGAAACAGCTTTTGGACTTTGCCTTTGAAGATGCCTTTTCCAAGCATATCTCAAGCTCCTCTTTTCAAGAGTGACACAAAAAACCCTCTTAGTTCTTGTGTCAAATTTTCTTCCAAGGATTGTCACAAGACCACCTGTGTTAAGCCTCGGATTCAAGTTATATGGATGATTTTGCTTAAATTATATAATTTTCTATTACCACTGGGGACATCCTTATACCATATCATGTCAATGTTTGATGCTTAAAGACACTATTTTCAGTAAGGATTTAATGCTGTAAAATTAACCGTATTAATTTTCATTTATCAGTAGGGCCTCAGTGAGTCCTGTTCATTAAATTCATCTTTGTTCCTTATGTTTGTGTTCAAAGGTATACAATTATGGGACAAAAATAGCATCAGCATTTGTAAAATCTCTAGAGAAAACCAGCTACCAGTGTACGTGACAACAGGGAGAACAGCTGGAGAGTCTAATACCCATCTCCTCCAACAACATAAAACCCTAAAATTCTGCTAAACTTAGACTAATGCTCCATACTTCTTCTTAATTTTGTTCCTATAACATGATTTTCTGTAAGGCACAATTATTTTTCTTTTGTTAAAATACGGCACTGAGCTCTGTGTTTCCTGTTAGGCAATTACCAGTTTAACAAGCAACTACCTTTACTTAACGTTCCTGCAGCTTCCTTCATATCACCGCCGACATATCAAATCTGTCTTCAAATTTGTAGGCTGGAAGCAGGGAGAATAGAAATGAGATAAAAATGCCCCAAAGCTGAGACTGTGCTCCTCATCTTCTAGGACCAGCCACCCAGTAGGCCCATTTAAGCAGAGTTGCTGGCAGAAGGTGAAAATAAACTAAAACAGGTCACTTTACCCGGTGAGAGATGTCTAAATTGGAGTCACAGCTGGGATGTCTCAGAACTGGTAGGTACAAATCAAAGAAGAGAAGGACTGGGAGTATTGGTTCAGATACTGCAGGCAGAAAACCTGTGCTGCCTGGGGAAACTTCTGCGGCCTCTAAGCATGTGAGTCAGGGTCCAGCCTTTGGAGCAGGTGTTTGGCATCAGTGTATTATTAAACAAAAACTCTACCGGGATGATAACACAGCAAAGTTGAAATGAGAAACTCCAAGAGTTACAACGGGGTTTTCAAAAAAGTTGTATTAATACAACTTTACATATTATAAACTGCTCTGTACATAAAGGCTCTGACATCCCTTCAGAGTTACTTCAGAAGTCAGGATCAGTGGATTAACATCTATCACTTTGTAGCACAGAGAAGCCATCTGTTTTACTGTAGGCAGGAATATGCATATTGGCAGGCATCAGTGTCAAGAGATACGCATCAAAATCAAATGCGAAAGCATGAACACAGGTTAACAGAAAGGAAACTGAGGAACTTCTAAACCAGGATAGTCAGGTAATCCTGAATCAAATTTCTGAGCAAACTGCTTCCCTGTGGAATCTAATACTTTCTCTTCTGTCATTGCACCTGTACACAGGCAGTAAAGCTGGGAAAACAGATTTTGATCTAACCTGCTGCTTGCAGATGCTATTGATCTGGCATGAAGAAGCAAGTGTAGCCAATGAGTTTTTATGTCAGGGATGAAAGCTAATTCAATATTTAAATATGCAGACAATACAATGGAAATAATATTCTCATAAGGCATTAGGCTAATTAAAGTATTATAAACTCTCTCTCAGATTATCCACTTTGTTCTAGTGGTCAGTGGTGTCAGCATCCCTGACCATCACAGCACATGGAAATCCCATAGAGACTAATTAAGTTTCCTTGTCTTGCAATAAGAATACAGGGGATTATTTTTAAATCCTATTTGTATGTCTATGATTCTATCCAACTACAATGGATGTGACCAAAAGCACAAATATGCATATGCCACCTTCTCATAACTGAGAGTTTGGGATTTGTATAACAGAGCCTGGAAACCAGAAGGCCATAGCATTTCCACCAGCACAGTTTGTTGACTGCAAGAGGATTAGGATATAGCCTACGGTTATAGGTGAGAAGAGAAACAAAGCCTTCATTCATAGCTAGAACTCGAGGAGCCTGAATAGAGTGATGACAGATTACCACCTACCAGTCTTCATGAGAAGATAAAAATCCAATTGTCAACTCTAGTGCTTTACAGCAACACAGTTAAAAGAGCCAAGGGCAATTGCAATTCTGAGGGTGATAGACCTGTATATATGAGAAATGGTATCATTTGACATGATGGTTTTAGGAAAAAATCCAACAAACTAACTTAAGACAAAAAAATCTTAGGGCTGAGATGTATCCCTCTTTAATTTGTAGAATCAAGCCAAGATATCATATATATCCAGGGACACCTTCTAAACCTGATCAGTTAAGCAAAGAACCAGGCACATAACATCAGAGGCTATATTTCCTACTTGTTTTGTGATTATTCATGGAAAGAGCAGGTAATGTTGAGTGACTATGAAACTCCTAGAGTACAGGCAGTTTGTACTGCATGTATTTTCTAAGCATCTGCTTCAGAACATTGGGAACATTTGCATGAAAATAGAAAATCTTTTTCTCTGAAGAGCTGGGTTCCTCTGCTCCTTGTTCAATGCGTCAGGCTTAAAAGCATTTTTTCTTACTTCCATACCTCTGTACTAAAGGTGAGTCTGTAATACCATACAGAACAGCATTTGTGTGTGCAGGGTCCTGCTGAAAGCAATCAGCCACCTTGTTCATATGCTGACTTTGTTGGACTAGGAAAAGAGTTCTTTAAAAATTAGGAATTAAAGCTCTGAATCCCTTGACTTCCATGAAGCTACTTCAGCTTAGCAAAGGTATGAGACTTGAGATTTGAGTGATTAATTACGGCTCATACTGATTACTGGGAAAATAAGTAGTATGAACAAGCAAATTCCCTGAGAATTAAGAACTTTTTTTTCCCCAAAAAAAAGTCTGGGTCTTATCTAACTCAGAAACAGCTGACAGTTTTTTAAATATGACATTAGAAACTATCTGCTGTTTTGCAAATAAAAATAATGCTGGACTGATGAGTGGAATGGGAAATATTAGCACCTTCTCTTTGGCAGCTCAGGACTGCTTCCCAGCTGAAGGAATTCGGGTTGGCATCAGGCTAGCTGTATCTGCTTGGATGACTCAGCCCCACTCGCTGGCATTGACACTTCCACAAAGAGTTAATGCTGTTCTGCTGACTCACTGAGGCAGATGACTCTCTTTTGCCGTTTGATGTACAGCAAAAGTGTCTCACTGGAGAAGGGACAGCAGGCAAGGCACATAACAGGGGCACACATATAACTACTCTGCTGACCACCAAGTGGTACCTGTGTGCTGCTTCAGAATTCAAGTCCGTTTCTGCCTGCCAATAGCTTACAGCAGCTCTGAGAGCCCCAGTCCAAGGTATTGATGCACAGTCTGGAGGCAGGGAGAGGAGTTTAGTTTTTACTGCTAATTTTACTGATGATGGCCATGCTGCTGTACTTCAAATGTCACTGATATTTTTCATGCAGCATCTCCAAAGTATCACAGTTCATCTCAGCTTGCTCTGCTGAACGTCCTAGCCAAGGCTTGTACATCTCCCCTTTTGTAATCTCCTCTCTGGCTACACCATCTGGAACTGTTCATTCATTTGGGCACAGCACTCTTTTTCCACAGTTCTCTTGTCATTTATCCTCTTTTGCTGCTCCAAATGCAAACTCCTTGTTCTCACTTTCAAAGCCTTTCACAATTTAATCATGCCTCATACCACTTCTGGTATTTGTTATCCTTCCACCCACCCTCACTTTGTTGATTGCAGCCTCCACTTTTCCTTCTTTATTCTACATTTTCCTTTACATCTGGGGACAGAAACCTGCAGTGAAACCAGTTAACTCCATGCTGCAGACTCCCTTTAAAGTGTCTCTGTGCTGTATCATAGAGCACTGAAGAACCAGCTAGTAACAGAAAGACAGAGGATGGTCAGGGCTGCACACAGAAGCTCCTGAACTCTGATTCTCTTATTCTCACTTCTTTTTTGAAGAAGTTCCTTAGGATATAGACTCCATTGACAATGTCATGCATTTGTGTGTCTTCTGTAGGATAAAAGAAGTTTCAAATTACCTATGATCTACCTTGTCTTCCTCTCCTCTGGAACAGGATTGCTTCACAGTCCAAGTGCCTTCTGAGGGAAGCAAGGCTCTATATTTCCTACCTGCACTTCAAAGCAAGTGAGAGACTGAGGAGACTCTGGATCTAAGTGCCAAACCCACATGTACTTAGTGCAGACTAATACCAGACTTTTTCACCTGTCTCTTTTTCTCTACAGAGATAAATAACAGTAAAGACAAGCCCTAGAGCCATGTTCAGAACAGGCTGGGAAACAAAGTATTTGTAGAATTAAATGCTTTCCAGGGAGCTATTTTTCAATGTATTATTGTAGTAAATGTTTAGATTTTCCAAAGGCAAACTCATAAAATAGTCATTAGCAATGCTATTTTATGTGCAAATATTTTGCAGAACAATTTAATATGTAATCACACCAAATGTTTTTCCATTCCTGCTACCTCCACAGCATTTGCATTAAACAACTACTGCTTTACTGGATCTCTTTTCCTTCAAGGATGGTTCTGACACCTCAGGGCTTGCTCAGAATCCCAGGGATCATTTAGACATTCAGAACATCTGTGCTTCAAAAACACATGAGGTCTGACACCTGGTCAAACCCACCTGACAGTGGCCTTTAGCAACTGGTAGTAACTAAGCCTGAGTCGTGCAACGTGTATACTCTGGTGGGAACAAAGTTGTTACACTGCCCTTTAGCCCCATCCAAGGTTCCTTTAAAACAACCCACATTGCTGCTCTTTCTACCTGCACCACTTAATTTGGATTTTTTTTTTCAACATATCAGATCCTAAATTTGCCAGTTTCAGCCAAGCTCCAACACTGGGTTGCCTAGTGAGATAAATACGAGGCAAATAGGTTATAAATATAGTCAGGCTCCTGGCCAATAAAATGTAAAATAAGCAAGCGTGGTAGCTACAAGACAAAATAAATATAGTCCAGGGCTCAATCTTGCCTAAGCTTTAGAAGTTCAGTTTGGAGGAAGTCTCATATGAGTGAGGCTTTTGATCAACCTGCAAGTGGGAACCTAGGCAAGAATATGAATCAAATCTTCTGGAACACTGCTTCATGTTAAATCAAATCTTAAAACTTCATTGTATAAATGGAATACATGAAAATACTGCATTTAATACTCACTGTAGGCCAACCAGACCTATTCAACCTATATTATAGGGGGCTTTTAAATTTTGCGATTACCTCAAGATCACCTTCAGTGTGGAGGTGCAAAATTTGTTCCTTGGAATACTCTCTTACTTTCTTATACTCATTCCCACCAAATTTTTTTTCCTTTTTTTTTTTTTTTTTTTTTCTTTTGATGTTTGTCTAAAAGCCTCAACCTATATAAAGCATGCTACAAAAAAAAGTTCTGAAAGTCTATTAATACATTCCCGTTAGCGTTCTCTGCATATATTTCACACTGAACTTTAGAATTAAAACAGCGTTTTTAGTCTGGGCTTGTACAACACACTGTTTAGTGGAATACCAAAGATGAGTTCCTAAGTACTCCTCAGAGCTCCCAGAGCACTCATCCACCAGGGCCTCTATCTTCCTGATACTCTAAAAAATGTTTTCCTAATTTCTAGCAATCATATTTACAGATGGATTCCACTTTGTAGTAATTGCCATGGCTAACTCCCCTTCACTATTCCTTCTAGGAGCCCTGACTGGTGGTTGCTTTCCCTTGGTCCACACTTCCACCATCTGTGTGGCTTACAGACCATGGGAGCCCCACCAGAGCCCATTTGACATCCAGTAAACAGGCCTGGCCACCGCTGCTCAAACCCCTTCCCTTGCCTCACTCCCTCAGCTATGCAGGTACAGCTTTTTGAAGAAGTGTGTGGTGATCTGGATAAGGGGTTAAAGATTGTGGTTAAGGTTGGGCTGAAAATATTTACAGTTTTTTGATTAAATAGGGCATGATTATCAAAGTTATTTCAAAATTGCAGTCATCTGCCCCAGCTCTTGCACGTGGGTCATTTTATGGCTTCAGGGACATCTGTTTGTATAACTGAGAGGGTGGTACAGAGGCAGAATCTGCTGCTGATAGAAATGCCTGTGAAAAGATGAGCTTAGTGACTTTACTGAAAGAGATGTGTCAACTTTTCTGGAGAGATTATGTCCTTGTTGTTGGCCTGCTTGCCAATTGACTGTTCTCTTTGTCTGGGCTTCTGATATTCAGGTAAAGAGTGGTATAAAACCCTGGTTTGTTGTGCACAGCACATGATCTCTGTTCTCTGCAGATAAATTGTTCTGACATGATGTAGCAGTAGCAAGCTGCTTAGCCCGACCAGCTTCTGTTATCTATTTCAGAAGCTTCAGTGGCCTTTAAGTATTTAATCACAAATAATTTCTGGCAAATCCACAAGAATACCAAGCAAAAAGGAGGAGATTAAAAGTCCTGATTACTCTACTTACAATCAGAGAAACACTTCGGTGGGGAATACGAAACATCCCTTAACTCCTTCCTCAACCAGCAAACAACTGATTATCGATGACTCTTCAAAGGACACATTCCACAGACATTACATGATCAGTTCCTTGCTTTACTCTGAGTCTCTCCCCCCACATCGGCTGTGAAACCATTAGCCAACTAATCCTCCTAAATTGTATCACAGAAACATTTTTCCTCAGCTAGGAACAAGTATATCTCTCAGAAGAATTCCCAGGATGATTTGATCCTACTTCTTTCACAGAATTGAAACTGGTTTTTTTCTGAGAGGACTCAAGTACCAACTTCTTTCTCCCGGCCCAGCCTCCCTCTCCAGCTGTTGACTGTGAAATTCTCCTTATTTACCTAACACTTTTACAGGGATTGGTAATGCATCACTGTACTTACTTGCTCCCTACATCTTTTTCCCTGTAATTGACAGCAGGAGTCTTTCCACAGAAAAATATCTCTGTGATGTTACAGCTGCATATCCAACCCTGTACTCCACTACTTTTCTGTCTTATCTCCCACATGCAACTCCTTTCAGAAATAACAACCTCAAAACCATATCCTCTGTCAAGAAAAGTTACACAGTTACTCCCTTTCCTCAGTGCAGAACAACATGAGTTGGCTCAATTGAGAAATACTGCCTAAGCATCACAAGCTTTTGACTCAAATGCAACTACAGACTTCTTTCTGGAATCAGTATCTGCTTGGGATCAGTTTTCATGAACTGCAATGAGTTTTGAGGGCCTGGAACAGCACTCTCATGAGAAGCAATTTTAATGGCATTTGGGCAGAAATACTTAATTCTTGATTTCATCTTACTTGAAGTATTTCACAAGCAATACTTTATTAAAAATGCTTAGTTAAAATGTCACTAAAATAATTCCAAAGATTCTGATCATCCTTTACTATTAAACTTCACCCTCCCAACAGCTCTGCAGTCTGTCTCATGAAACTCCTACTGTCTTGTTACCTCATTATTCCCTTCAAAAATGTTATCATTATAGCCCACTTCGCACCTCCTCTACCATACTGTCAAATGCTACTGTGACCTATGGTACATATTATAGTTCTAGTTAGAGCTATAGAATCAAACCTGCAAAACCTATACTCTAATCTGCCTGTGACATCTAGGTCACCTTTGGCTGGCCCTCAATGTCTTTATGCTTCCCAGCCTCCCCAGCCATAAAAGTACTTTGTTTTTTGAGATTTATAGCTGAAAACAACATACTAGAGCTATACAATAATTCTGCTTACAAAGTTTTCAAGTGTGCTGTAACCTCTTTGAATGACTGAATCCATGCAGAGATTAATTCTACATGGTAGACCTAGAAATAAAGTATCTGTAAAGGGCCCTGCTGGACAGTGCCTTTCAATCAATGATCTAACACACTTTCTGCCTCTTCCACCCACTTGTTCAATTATTCCTTGATAAAGAGTAATAGGTATGAGGCACCCATGTATCTCTAACCTGAAATAAATTGCTGTCTTTTAGCTCTTTGCTATGGAGGTCTAAATGATGCTGAATGCATTTAAGTTTCCTGTGGCAGGTTA
Source organism: Sitta carolinensis (assembly GCA_032173965.1). Lineage (NCBI taxonomy): Eukaryota > Metazoa > Chordata > Aves > Passeriformes > Sittidae > Sitta > Sitta carolinensis. The sequence continues at coordinate 45,946,042 of CM063284.1, read as the reverse complement.
TCCTTCCTTGCAGAAAAAGAAACTTAGCTCAAGTCTTCCCCCCTCCAATTTCTTCTCAAATACCCCTGACTGCATTCAATTGGATGCTGGGAGTGGAAACCAGAAGAACTGAAGCTCTGCCTGAGAACATTTGCCACCCACATACTGCAACAGTGTTCAGGAGCTAAATCTCATTTATGAGGCTTAGTTTCATTTCCAGTCCTTTGTGCCAAAAATCACAATGTAATGTAATTTGTGCACACAGTGGCCACACAGTTTTGGCATTGCTTGCTACACACTAGTCCTCTTTTAATCTGGTCTGGGGTCTATAGACATACTATGGCCCCACAAATGTGTGGGAGCGTGGATATGACAAATGACATCAAGAGAAGCATGTAGAGACACATTCAACAGGCAACAAAAAATATCAGAGAACTCTAAAATAAGAGACACTGGGAAAGGCATTAACTGTATTGCAACATTTGAGCATGAGCCCAGAATTGGAAGCAGACAGCTTGCTTTGAATGTTTCATCAAGCATCTTTCTCTGTAGTAAGCCAAACTATAGGTAGCCAGTACCCTTTGGACATATTTGGGACCAAACACAAACACATTTTGCTGCTCAGATATCTTTTGAATAGAAGGCAAACAAATCTAGATTTTGTCATGATATATTTAGGCACAGATATTAAAAGAAAACCAATTCACTACCTTCATTCATGTTGACTAATATAAAATTTAAAATTCACTTTCTACCCTCACTCAGCTGAAGGACTTGAGGCTGATATTACAGGAACACATTTTCCAAGTGAGAATTTGTCCATGTGTCACTTTGACGTGGGAACACGTCTTACATGGCACCAATGCCAATCTCAAAGGACAGCCTTATGGACTTTGATTCCATCCTTTAGGAAAGACTAGCATACCCCTTTTGCATCTCTATTTGCCAAAAAAGGATTACAAAGACAAAGAAGACCGTCTCAGTTATGGATGCTTGCCAGGATAATGAAATTCTGCCCCGTCCTCTGCTCCAAGTAAGGACTAAGAAACGTTCATCATTTGTGTCATTAGCTCTGGCCCTCCCCGGGGCTCCGAGTGTTAAACTGCAACACAGTGTGCCTCAAACCGTGCCAAGAGTAATATTGTAACTGGCATAGGGTGACAAAAGAAGCTCGGGTATCTGGTCTGATTATAAATATCACGCTTGTAAAGCAGCGATTCAAAAACGCTGCCAAATCTCACGGCTACCACGCTTAGGAGCTTTGTGCTGCTTGTAAGCAGCTTCCTCCTTTAAATCTTTGCTACAAGAACCGACATCGCCCGTCGAAAGGGTGGAATGCTTTGCGGTTCAAGGCCAGGTTTGAACGCCCATCTACGGGAGCAGATCCTGGGGCCGTGCCCAGACTTGGAGAGCATCGCTATGGAGGGCGCAGCCACCGAGTCGAAACTCCCTTCCTCCGCGTCTCCCCCGCCCCGTCCCATTCCCTTCCTATAAAGTCGCAGTGAAAGTGTGTGCAGTCGGTTCCTGCGTGCTATTCCCGGATCCCCGCGCCCCGGCCCGTCCCGAGGGCGCTTCCCGCTGCTAGTCCCTTTTCCTCGCCCTTGCCCACCGAGGAGGGGGAGCGGAGGCGGCGGAGCAGGGAGGCTCCGGCTCTCCCCTCGGACACGGGCGGCCCGGCGCGGGAAAGGGGACCCCGTAGAGAGAGGGTCCCCGGCTGAGGGGACAGCGGCGGCTGCTGCTTGCCCGGCAGCGCCCCGGGGAAGGGAGCGCGGCTGCCCCGGGCCAGCTGCGCCGGGCGCGGCAGCGGGGCCGGGCGGGCGCACGGCTCCTCCCGCCGGGGCGCTGCCGGGCCGGGCCGGGCCGGGGGCGGAGGAGGCGGGGAAGGGGGGAGCCGCTGCCGTCACCGAGGCTCCCGGCTCACTCTGCTCGTCGCCGCGGCAGCCCCAGCCCCGCTCCCACCCCTTCGCCTGCCTCCACCCTCCTTCCCTTTCTCTCGCTCGCTCGGCGAGAGCACTGTGCCTCCTTTCCCAGATGGCAGCCGGCAGCGCCATGCAGCCTCCCGTTCCTCCTCCTCCTCTCCCTCCTCTCCGGCTCTAAGTTAATGCCATGCTGCCGCTGCTCTTCCCGGCACTGCTGGCTGCCTGCCTGCCGCCCTGCCAGGGCTGGAGCCCCTCGGCGGCTGCCAGCGGGCAGGAGGAGCAGGAGCAGGAGCTCTTCTTGCCCCCTGCCAACTCCTCCTCCCGCTCCTTAGCCAGCCTCGAGATGGACCTCGACGGGGCAGCGAGCAAGGAGGAAGGCAGCACCGACAGCCCGGGCACGCCGGCTGCCCCTAGCCAAGAGCCTTTCCCTTCCGCTCCCACCACCTCTGGGCAGGAGCAGCCGGGGCAGCAGGAGCAGCAGCAACGTCCCCAGCCGCAGGGGCAGCCGCAGCCCGCCGAGGACCCGCACTGCAACATCAGCGTGCAGCGGCAGATGCTGAGCTCGCTGCTGGTGCGCTGGAGCCGCCCGCTGGGCATCCAGTGCGACCTCCTGCTCTTCTCCACCAACAGCCACGGGCGGGCCTTCTTCTCCGCCGCCTTCCACCGCGTGGGGCCGCCGCTGCTCATCGAGCACCTGGGGCTGGCGGCCGGCGGTGCCCAGCAGGACTTGCGCCTCTGCGTGGGCTGCAGCTGGGTGCGGAGCCGGCGAGTCGGGCGGCTGCGGGGCGCCGCGCCACAGCCTCAGCCCCAGCCTCCCGCCGCCGCCGCCTCCTCCTCGCTCTCCTACCCGCCGGCGGCCGAGCCCGGCCAGTACTGGCTGCAAGGGGAGCCGCTGAATTTCTGCTGCCTGGATTTCAGTCTGGAGGAGCTGAAGGGCGAGTCGGGCTGGCGGATGAACCGCAAGCCCATCGAGTCCACCTTGGTGGCGTGTTTCATGACTCTGGTCATCATCGTGTGGAGCGTGGCCGCCCTCATCTGGCCCGTGCCCATCATCGCCGGATTCTTGCCCAACGGCATGGAGCAGCGCCGCGGCACCGCCGCCGGCACGGCCACCGCCGCCGCCGCCAAGTAGCCTCTCCCGGTGACTCCCTTCTCTTCGTCTTGTGCTGTGGAGGGACGTGGGACGGACTCTGTCGTGTTTTTCTCGTTTGCAGCGTGCCACAGGTGCGCGGCGGGACGTGGGGCCGCCTCAGCGCCCGGCCCGGCCCCGAGGGCAGCGGCCCCGAGGGGACCAAATCATACGTGCGCGTTTTATATCTTTAATACCCGTTTTAAACGAACCTTTTAGTAAAAAAAAACAAAAAACAAAAAAAAACCCAAAAAAAACCCCCGACCACCAAACAATACTCCACTCCCCTCCCCCCCTCCAAAAAAAAAAAAAAAAAAAAAAAAAAAAGGGCAAGAAAAAGCCCCCCTCAAAATTCAATGGAGGAAATCAAAGACCCTCCAATTCGGCTGCATTTGTTGTCAGGGTAGTGGTTTTGTATAGGATGTGGTTTGAACGGGTTTTTCCTTTATGGACAGAAAGGGATGTCTCTCTTTGACAGGACCAATGCAGTATATATATTGTTATTGCTGAAGCTGAACTTTAATGAACCTTTCACACTGTATTTCCTGGTTGAGATAGTGTGTATTTATTATTGTAGCTCTGCGTTATTTGGCTTTTAATACAGAGGTTTTCTTTCTGGAGCCACTGTAGCCTTTTGTTGGTCTGTTTCCTCCAGGGTGGAACAGAGGGTTTGGCTGGCCTTCCTGTCTGCGAACCTGCCACGAAGCTCCTTTCCCCGTAAAATAGTGTTACCAGGCCTGTTGGTGGCAAAAGGGTAATCCCAAACCCTTTCTGACTGGTGTTTGCCCTATCTGTGCAGGAGATGTGGGTCTGTATGCCTACATCAGGGTTGGGTAGAGAGGGGTGGGGAACACAGCTGTGCCAGATCTCCTCCAAAGCTATTTCATCTGCACAGCTCCACAGACTATGGCTTTCTCCTCAGTTTCAGGTTGAGTGGCTTCAGTCCTGGGAAGATGACGCCCACTCTGAGTTGTGCTAAACAGCATGGGGCAAGTCGCTTGACTTCTCAGAGTTCATTCTTCAAAACCAGCTTGGATGCAGTGTGTTCATTGGAGACACAGTAATACTGTACCTCTTTTTCATCTACCAGTCTGCAGGGTTGCTCACAGCAAGTCTGTGGGGTGAGAAGGCAGGAGCTGCCAGTCCAGAACTAGATTTCAGCTGCTGCTGTGCAAGCATGCAAAGAAGAAAGATTTCTTCTCTCTTGTTTGAGCAGACAGTTGTGTAGCCTGAAATATCATTTGGTGTATACTTCCAACTGTTTAGCCTTATAAAAAGTTGTTTCATTTGCCTTAGACATGATTAGTCCAGCTGAAGTTTCTAAAACCAAAATATGAGCTAAGTGACAAATATTTGCAATAGGAATTCTTTTTTTTTGGTCAACATCAATGTGTTAATTTTGCTAGGAACGCATGAATTTCTTGGGGCTAATTTGGTGTATTCATACTATATGGTGGAAATGACTGGATGAAAAGTCTGGAAGGATTAAATTTTTAGGATTCCCATATTTTTTAATTGACAACAAAATAAAATAAATGCATGCTCTATGTGTATGCTGTCTGGACAAAAAGACAGGGAGAAAAAGACTGACAAACAGCAGAAATAAACCAAGATCTAAAAATGTTCCATGTTACTAGGCTGCCTCTGCACCTACTGTTCCTGATGTTAATCCTGTTGTTGGGGTTGTCACTTGAGTAAACACTGCAGTTGCATTGTTTTCAGAAAGTAGAGGATCCAGATCTGATCACTGTGGGAAGTGTTCTCTTGACTTGTTGATCCAAAGGGCACCTGCCCCTGTTTAGAGAGCCCCTGTTTTCTTTCCTTGATGTGTAAAACAGTGTCATTTCCACCTTGTGCAAACTCTTGTCAGACATTTGACATGCTAGAGAGCAATTCTTTGCCTCTTATGTCCTATGTGACAGAGGCACCTCTTTATACTGAAAGGCAGGGTTAGCAGGAAAACATGAAGATACTGCTAACACCCTCTTGAAAGAGAAATGTTCTACATACGGAATAGACCTCAGAAAAGTTGCCATGCTAGGGAATTATTTTATCTTTTGAATGAGATTTAGGCAGAGAGCTAACAATTTTTACTGAAGTTTTTCCGGCGTTATTAATTCATGATGTATAGTCCTCACTGTGGTGCAGGCAGCCTGTACTTTAACTGAAGGGTGGAATCTCTTTTTTGCTTACCCTTGTTTCACCAGTGATATTACAGTGGGTTTTTTCTTGAATTGCATCAACATCAACAGGGGAATGGTGTTACTGTCTGAAACAGGCAGCTTCAGTTATTAAAGTCTTATTATTTTGCAGTTCTTGCAGACATGTAGCACGTGTTACACTAAAACTGGCACAAAATGGCTTGTTTTTCTAACTTCTATCAGCTTGAATATAAACTTTGTGAATAGACAGTGCCCCGCTCAGAATATTTTACTGTTTATCTTAAAAAAATATGAGTTTCTTAGTTATTCTATAAATTCATTTATAACCATAGCTATTATTAAAAATCTGATCAGACACGAATGTTTAGAACACAGGGATGGCATTAAACAAACTCCAAAGGCAAGTCTTGTCCAGAATACAAAAAAACTGCAGTGATTTCAGGGAGTACCGATCTCACACACAGTGTGCAAAGAGCCCTTGTGGGATAGGGAAGGTGTTTCCTTAGATCACAGTAACTGTGCACATAAGCATATTCCCTTTGCAGGGAGAGACCAGTCCATGCTTCTGTGCCTGAAAGAGGAGTTTAAGGCACAGCAGGGGGCACAGGGATTACCTGCTGTACAGGCTTTAGGCTGGATCTAACTCCCTGAACCCGCGGGTTTCAGTGAGGTGGCAGCAGGGCTTCTCCTGTAAAGAACGGACAGTGGAAATGCACTATGCAAACTATGAGCTTTCTTCAGTCACTGTTACACTGAACATCAATAACTGCTCTTGTAGCTGTGGCTGCTACTGTGACTCTAAGTAAACTATAATTTTGAGTAATTTTTGCCTTCATCCATGAGAATTTCATGTGAATGCAATTCACATGAAGAGGCAAGCCCAGAGCATTGTGAAACTATACATTTGCACGCCAGCTAGTTTAAGATTACAAGTTTAGACACTGAAATGATTATTTCTTTTCTTCTTCACTGGCAGTGGAGCTTTATTGTCTCTTAGCTGGAATTGATTCTAAGCCACTTTTATTCATTTGGATTTATTTTTAAGACCAGCTGGTAGCAGGGTCAGCACGAGAGCAGATTAGTCACCATGTATAATCTTTTATGTACTCAGGGAGGGCATATATTTGTATATATATATCTACATATGAGGACTCACTGTGTAGAACAGAAAGTTAAAGCAGAAATGAGAAAAAGGATGATGAGAAACAGATAATACTGAGGAAGTAGTACTGATTTTCCTTCCCTGTTTGTTGGGCCATGTTTCCTGGTAAGTTACCCTGACTTTATTTACATATGAATGTTTGTTGGAAAGCAAGGGATATCTAGGAACAGAGGGAGTTTCTTGATTTACTTTTAAAAATGTAATTCAACTCTTTTACAGATTTTTGTGTTCATTCCAGGGACCAGGAACAATCTTGACATTCAGCATTGAAGGTACTATGCTTGTGTGCTAGTGTTAGACTGGTGCAATTTTTTCTGTATATTCAGACCTCAGAATTTAACCTCTTACCTGTTTTCTAAGTTATGTTTCACAGATGTGTTAGAAGCGAAAGTATACAAAGGAATATGTAGTTTTAGCATGGACACTGTTTTGCTGTTACTTAGTGCCACATTGATTCAAATAACAAAAATACAAAAATGTAGTGCAGTGTAATAATAGTTATATATTATGTAAGCACACTGTTGCTCAATAGGTTGTCAGTAATCAAGCATTTCCGTATGTCAGGAGGTATTTGGATATTTGGGTCAAAATTCCCATACTAGGTTCAATGTAAGAGTCGTTACTTATCCAGGTCTTAGTTCACCAGTGCTTTCAATGATTAATGCAACAGCAGGACTGTAGGTGCAGTGAATGTTACTCAATATGAGTAAGGGCTACTGAACCAGACCCTAAAAAACCTAATTAAAAGCTGTAGTTGGCTGAATAAGTATTATTCATCATGACATCTTCTTGCTGAATAAAAGTATCTCCGGGCATCACATTATGTGATCCCAGGGGCTGAACAAAAGCCTAGTGAAATCAAATAGTTAATTGAAGTTTTGTAGGACTGGAAATAAAAGGATTTATTTTGAAGATATATATATATATATGTATGTAAGGGTAGATATGATGTTCTTGTTCCTCTTTGATTTTTTTACACATGGTTTATAAATCCAAAGCCAGGATTTCTCAGTCCAATGTAGGGCCTTGCCAGTTTGGAAATTAGCTTATTTCTGAAGCTAATACAAAAATGTCAGTTATTTTCCAAGGAATTTTACAGAATTAATGTAATTTTCCCCCCAGTCTATTTCAGGGAGAGGCCTTGACTTTGCAAAAAACATCTGTAATGATTCTGGAAAAACTTGTATATATCAAATCCCAAATGTATTAAGGTTTCAAAGCATAAAAAATCTTTTTAATCAGTAACTGATTTTTAAAAGCATATTTTTAAACAAAAAAAAATCAGTTTCCATTTTTCCCCTCAGAAGCCGAACATTTCAGTGAAGATCTGAAGTGCATTTGAATGTTTCACGTTGTGATTTTGTATGTGATTTTTTGTGGAAAAAAAATCTCTTCCATGATTTGGAACTAATAACAGCTTTTGAGAGAAAAGTCACTGTATTTCTTGTTCCATCTTCATAATAGTTCTGGTTAAATAAGTTATCCAAAATAATTGTAAATCATAATAATAATAAAAAAGTAGCTTAGCCCATTTGTTGTGTTTCTGTTCTACTTTCCTGAGGAAGAAAGCAGTCTGGTATAACATTTGGGATATTAAAGATGTGTATTGGAAATATCTGGTTGGTGTTTAATTATGTCTGTGGATGGGCTTCAGTCTCACAATTACATCTCCAACTTTTTCTAAAAGTTTGGGTTCATAACTGTGTGTAGCAGTTTGAGCATTTATATGTCAATCAGAGTCCCTGGATCTGCATGTTGGGAAAACCAGGATCTAAAACGTTATCTCCTATTTTCTCTTTTGTATTTTCTCAGCAGGTTAAAAATATCAGAACAAAATAGAGCAAAATGGGAAGATGCAAATATCCTATGAAACGCTGTTTGTTTCTGCATGTTTGACTTGTTCTTAGCTGTCATAGAAAACGATGGATTAATGAGACATAAATAAGACATCAGTGCTATTCTGACGGAGTGAATTCACTGGGAGTGTGAAGTAAAATTGTATTTGTGTTCCTTGTAAGGTGAGACTTGTTAGAAACAGTAGGATTGTAATGTCGGCTCCGCCGGGAAGGGGCCTGAGAGGTATCAGGCCAGGATAGCCGGGTCTACCCCAGAGAGGTACTCTCCTCAGAGAATGCCTTCCAGGGAGCCAGCAGCTTTCCCTCGGCTAGCCTAGGGGTGCCTTAGCAGGGTAGTAGCCACGGCGGGCTATAGTGAGTTCAGCTCAGTGATTTCAGCTCAGTGATCCTGCAAGGCAACCCCTTCAGAGCCGGCACGGGGAGAGAGAGATGAGGGACTCGTGTGGCCATTCCGCAGGGGGTAACTTTATTGCAAAGCACCCAGCGAAGGGGAGCCAGGGACGAGAAATCCCTGAAGTCTGGGGGAAAGTACAGAGGTTTTTATAAGGGTACATAGGTGGGTGTGGGGGGTTACAAACCAATGGGTTCCAACAGATCTACATAAAATCCCTCAAAGAATTGTGGGTCTCCGTAACCAAAAAGTGTTCTCCTTATCTAGGGGGTCTGGACTTTGTTATTGTGCAATGCTCCTTATCTCTTCAGGAGGCCCGCCTCCCCATCCCAGGGGCCTCCCTCCACAGCAGTGCCGCGGTGGGCCTGCCAGATCCCACAGGATTGTACCTTGTTGGTGTCATTCTGGGTGTTGCTAAGCAACATGAAGTGGTTTAAATGGAGCTGCAGAAGAAGATCATAGAGGAATAAAAAAAAATGAGACATAGAAAAAGCATAAAAGGGAGTAAATGTGCTGGCGCATCCTGCAAAGAAGTTGTGAAGTATCAGCTGGGAAAAAGACAGTGAGATCGTAGAGAAAAAAAAACAAACTGACACAAGGCGAATTAAGAACTTGATTATATGCTTCATATTCAGTCTTTCCATATTCAAACTTTTCGATTCTTTGATTGAGCAACTGATAGCGGTTTTGGCCCAAACGGCACAACTAGTGGCAAAAGAGAATAAAAATCTGGAAAGAAATGCGAGGCTTAAGAAAAATTAGGAAATGACACCACCATACCATTAATAAAAAGAGAGTTCACTCTCTGTGTTGTTGGCAGCTACACAATGAAATGGCAGGACACTATCATGCATATGTTTTCTATTCTACCCCAGGGAAGTGGTCATGGCACCAAGCCTGCCAGAGTTCAAGAAGGGTTTGAGCAATGGTCTCAGAGACATGGTGTGGTTTTTGGGGTTGTCCTGTGCAGGGCCAGGAGCTGGATTCAGTGGTCTTCCTGAGTCCCATCTGCCTCAGGATGTTCTTTGGTCCTGTGGTTCTGATTCTACTCTGATTTTGCTTCATATGTTCTCCAAGGTTGTAAGGAAAACATGCTAAAATACCCTTTTTATGGAATGGGTATAGTTCTTCCATCACATCTTGCACTTATCCATACCAAAAATACGCTTCTCATTGTCCAACACAAGAATGTTCATTGTAGCTGTAGTGGAGCTTTCCACCTGAACTGAAGCAATGCTGGTGTGACTGCATGTTCCAGGCTGGGTCAGGTCACTGCTGCAGACAAGACTACGTGCTGGAATGCTGTGACGGCATTCTGATTTATATTGCCATTACTTTCTCACTGAAACACTTCTATGACTACCTACAGAATCTTCCTCTTTTTTGTGCCTGTCTTTATTGTTTCCAAAGTTTCACTCCATTTATCTTCTGTCACTGAAAATTAATCATTCTTAAGGTTTGTTCTTTCTCTCTTGATATGTCCCTTTTCTCTTCTCTCTTTCTATAGCATGCATTTATCTTGACATTTTCTGCTTTCAGATTTCCCACCTGTCTTTCCTGCAAGTATGTCTTTTGTTATCAAGTCCTAAAAAAGTACTTCAGGAAACTGTGCTGCCAGTTTCTTCTGCTTTTCCATTCTGCTTCCTACCCATTCAGACTGTACCTCTCATGCCTTTGGTCTGTGACACTTCTAGGGCAAAGGTGAACAGGAAACGTTGTTCTGAGGGTAAAATGCAAGTGCAAAGTTGTCTCTCCCACCAGCCCTGTCATCACAGGACTTCTTCCACACATCTGTCCCAGACACTGAGCAAGGGACCCAAGATACTTTGTCTTCTGGTAAGTGAAAAGTAGACCTGTGGAGAATATTGTGGAATAATGGTTGAAAAATTAGGGACATATTGATTTACAGCAGCCTTCAGATGTGGAATTAACTAAATTTAGTACTCAGCCTAATCCTGAGGCTGACAAGGGCACTGTGCCCTTGTAAGTGATCGTTAGAAAAACAACAAAACATTGTAATAGGGAAAGAATGACTAAAATGCCCCCTCTGACTGCAAGAATGTAAACTTAGGAGGAGTTGGTGGTAATATGAGTGACCAATGGTGAGCTTCCCTTTTGCACTATGTATGAGCTAATTAACAACGATATAAATGTAGCCTTCTGATCTGAATAAATGGAGACTGATTGATCATTATAGGATGGTGTCTGTCTCCCACTGTTTTCCGACATAGACTCCATTTGAAGAGATCTCTCCACCTTAATTTCTCAAAGTCCTCTCTCTGAATCACCCTCTCCTCATGCACCTGCCCAAAACCCTATCTTGCACATCATGGGAGCCCTCACATGTCAGTTTTCCCATGAAATGTTAGGATGTGTCTCATCCTGCTGTAACCAAAGGGAGGTGTCTCACAGCCAGAGGAGAAATGATCTCCCTTAGGAGTGGGCCAGCATTGAAAGTTACACTCTGGTCAGGTATGCAGCCACAGGGCCAGAAACCATTACTTTTCAATTAAATCTTGGATTCTGCAGAGAGTGAACACTGTTGCCCTGGATTATGGGCCATGGGAAAGTTGCATGAGCAGCAGATCTGGCAGATTTTTCAAGTGTAGGTCTAGTAGCCTTCTGACTTTACTAGCAAATGGCTGAGTGGCCAGGCTAACTCACCACAGTCCTCCTTTTATTACAGGATAAATGTGTACAGCTCAGACAGGGGCTTGTGAGGGTCGGGCCTTATGAAAACTTGTCTGTGCCCCTTTATCTGTGGACAAAATAATATTTATACTTTTCAACTGGTATTGAAAGGATTAATGAGCTAAATCCCACATGGCATTTTGAGCATGTGAAGCACAATAAAAATGCAAAGGAGGAACATGATTTTATTCCTTCTCTGTTCATTTTTGCACTGAAGGGCATGTATAGGGGCTTGTGTTGTTAAATTAAGGTATTCTGCACAATTTTGACCGCAATTTAGCCAGGTAATAGCTTTACTCTGGAAATCTTTTTCCCATTGATAGGTGTTGCTGTGAGCAGACATATTAAAACAAATCATTACTAAGTGATGAATGTTACTGGAAGAGATTCTAATTAATCCAAAAGAATATGAAAGAATCCCCCAAAGTGTAAGAAATATTTTTTAGGAGGTGAATATATGAAAGATTTGGTGTGGAGGTAGCTGGTGGAGATTTAATCATGGGGCTATTTAATTTCTTTTCTTGCACTTTGTGTTTCATCACATTTTCTCTGGAGAATATGAGCTGTGCCTAATTATGCCAGAAATGTAGTTGCTCCTAAATGGAAACTGGAAAGTGCTGTCTTCAGGCAATACTTAGTATGAATTCTTGACATTTTTTTTCATTTCCTCCAGGCCATGTAAAGCAATTAATGATGCAGGGTTGCATCATTTACTTAACACAGAGAAACCCACTTTTGGGGCTTGATGTTTATATGCAACATCTCATCCAGTCCCTAAGATGAGCATTTCCCATGGCACCTCAATTCCTGCTATCTTTTTGTAGGATTGCTTAGGGGTTGAGAACATGAAAACTGATGTCTTATCCCTCTGTACTCCACCCCAGTCACACATGACCTTTTCTTCTTTCCTAGAAAACCAGTTATGGTGGATATTACTGTGAATAAAATTACAGCAAGCCCATGCAAGCAGCAGTTTCTGACAAAAACTAAAATAGCAGTACTGGTAGCTCTTCATGGAGAGGGCCACGTCCAGCAGACGTCTCATTCCTCTTGCGTAGTTGGTTGCATTCCATGCCTGCGGAGTGTGGACCTTCCTTATAGGTCCATATGGAAGGAAAACCACATCCACCATTTTGGAAATGAAATAAGGCTTGGCCGAAAAGTCATTTTGAGCAGAAAAGATCTTTAGCAGAGCTGTCCAAGAGTGTCTATGCATTATATGATCAATGCACAGTCTTTATCCTATACTGAGTTTTGCAGGCTTTTTTGGCTTTTTACTATTTTTTTTCAGAGTATGACTTATCTTCTTTTTTTTTTTTTTTTTTTTTTTTTTTTTTTTTTTTTTTTTTCAGAATAGACTAGTTTTTTTTTTTTTAAGAATTTGTAGCTACTACCTGGGAATACTTTTTTTTCCCTGCATATAAATTGTAATTTCCTAGGCTTTGTTCTAGCTATCCTAATGTTAGAGTGGATTGCCTATGACAAAACCCATCCTCCAAAATGTCACTTACTTATCTCCATTTCTGAAAGAGAGACTCATCTCCTCCTCCCATGAGATCCCCATTGTAACACTTAAAGGCATCAGCCCATGCTGGGTTAGGAAGAAGACAACTCTTATTTTCTTCCTACAGCTGGAATTTTTCATGCCTGTGACAATTCTGAGTTCCCTGAATTCAGCCAGGGAGATTGATAATGGTGATGCCCAATGCTAACTGAAGTGCCGTGGGTGGAATGGGTCAGAGAGATTTACTCTCCTCCCACACACAAAGTGCAGAAGGAAAACAACATTGGCTAATCTGTTTTCCTACATGTGCAGAGCACAGTGAAGCAGAAATCAGACTTTACCCGTGTAAGAAAAACAACCCCCCTGAAGCACAGACGCTGAATGATCCAATTATTCAAAAACAAAACAGGAGCCTTTTTCTGTGCATGTAGCTCCTGCCAACTGCCATGAGAACAGCCCCCCTAACTGCATGATCAGAAAGTCTTTTAACATAGTGACAGGAATAAGATCACTTTTCGAATATTTCCCAATTAGTTTCATCAAATTACTTGTGATTCATCTGATAACTGCACTATTTTTAATATCTTTGTGTCAATCAAGTGGTCTCTATTGCTATGTTTTCTTTTGTTAAATATAAAAAGATAATGCGAAACCTATGAGGATGGATAGTGTTAATGACATTTCTGACCAAAAAACTGCTTAAAAGCATAGTAAAATCCTTCTAACAATGATATTCAGAGAGCTTATAGGCTGGAAAATACCAAAGAGTTAATAATTTTCTGCAATATATTTGAAATACCGGAATACTCAGTGCTGAGGGCTACAGGTTGACTGTAGCAATAGAAAGCATTCACAGCAATTTCCCAAGCATGTGTTGTCTGGTATTGCTTGGCAAATAATCATTGTGCTTAGTTGCTTCCTATTATCATCCAGTCCCACTGTTACAGTGAAACCAGTTACTCATGACAATGCATAAAGTATTTTCTAACTACTACTCTGAGTCCCTCAATGATACAAGCATATTTCATCTACCTATAAGACTGTCTTGAATATTAGGGTTTAAAAGGTACAAAATGTTCTTTCACTTTGACCATCCTCATTTTCTTGCCTTTGTTTCCTACAGCTGCTGTACTATCTGGTTTTACTCAGCATGTTTATAGTTGTGGTTATTCAGAAAGCAGTGGAATATGTCAGCAAAAACTTTTCTTCAAGCAATACTAGGCTTAGAGTGTGCACAGGAACAGAGTGTGCTGGATGTTTCCTTAGGCTGCCCGTTGTAAAGAGTGGAGTGTGACTTCAGAGAAAAATTAAATCAATGTTTGTGGCAATGATTTTAAGAAATTGATCTTTATTTGTCAGTTCAAAGCACTGAGCAGTCAGTCTGGATAAAGCATAAAACAAGGAGGATATATCAGCTCCTCTGCTTTGAATTTGAGGGGTGTAACTATCTATATTACCATAGATTTTTATGTTATTTCACACAACTGAAATGTAGGGATTTGAGTTACTTCAGAGAAATTAAAGAACGCATATACACGTGCTGAAAAAATAGATCCCATGAGAACATTCCTGATGGAAGGTACCACACACAACAGCCCATGCCTTGTATTCACTCACGCCATGTGTTGCAGTTAACCACACTGAGCTGACACATCTGAGTCTTCTCCTGGGTGAAACTTTTGAGAGAGGGCAGGCCAAGGGCTGAGGGCAGCAGTGACCATCACCGCTGCAGGGTCATCCCTGTGCCCCCTCTGAGGCACAGCCCTACATGTGTCCATGGGCTGTGGGCACAGCGAGCAGATAGCTGGCTCGGGTCTGAGGAGGTGCTTTCTTAGTAAGAGCTGCCACGGTGTGCTACCATGGCTGTCACTGTGAGTGCTGCTTCAGACAAAGCAGCACAATTATCATGTGTTCAGGCTGGTCTAAAGAGGCACTTATAGCTGCCCTGACCAACTCTAGTTTCCATAGAATCATAGAATTGTTTAGGTTGGAAAAGACCCTTGGATCCCCAAGTCCAACCATTAACCTTGCATGTCCCTGTGTTCATTGCTAAACCATGTCTGTATGTGCTACATTTACACATCTTTTAAATTCCTCCAGGTATGGTGACTCAAGCACTTCCCTGGGCAGCCTGTTCCAATGCTTAATAACCCTTTCTGGGAAGAAATTTTAATTAACATTCAATCTAAACCTTACCTCGTTGAGGCCATCTCCTCTTGTCCTGTTGCTTGTTACTTGGGAGAAGGTGCAGACTCTTACCTGTCTACAACCTCTTTTCAGGGAGTTCTAGATGGTGACAAGACTCACCCAGAGCCTCCTTTTCTCCAGACTAAACAACCCCAGTTCCCGCAGCTGCCTCCCATAAAACTTGTGCTCCCTAACCTTCCCCAGCTTTGCTGCTCTTCTCTGGACCCACTCCAGCAGCTCAATGTCTTTCTTGTAGGGAGGGGCCCAAAATAAACACAGGATTCGAGGTGTGGCCTTGCTAGTGCTGAGTACAGAGGGGTGATCACTGTTTTAGTCCTACCATGCTCAGTCATGTTGTCATGTTTTCACTTTGTTAGGTACTTGTGGGAGCCAGAATTTTAAAACGTGTTCCAATTGAATAAGATTTTCTGCAGTTGTTTGCACCTTAAGGTGCTGTGCGAGTGGAATCCAAATGTCATGGCTGAAAGACATTTGTGTTTACATTGCCTGTTTCAGTTCTCCAGGTTTCTTCCATTTTCAAAGTTCCACACTTCCTTCCTGAAGTTATTTTTCCCCATTGGTGGTTTGGCTGCTAGACCCCACTATGACTTTGATGGGTTCCTGCTTTCACTGACCCACATATCAGAATATTCCATGTACAATGTTTTTGAGTAAAAGTGTATTCTTGTAATGTATTTGCATGTCCTGAATTTTCTTTTCTCTGATTTTGAAGATGATGGCAAAATAAACCAAATATCACAGTTGTTCTCACAGAAGAATCCGTTCCTGTCTCTAACTTTGTTAGGTGAGCATTGCTTGTGTCCAAAGGTCTGAGTGATTAGCAGTAACATGACTGGTATTTTAATTCAGAAGTACATCTGGTTATAGTCTCTGTGCACAGATATTTATGCCTCATGTCATTAATAACTAGTAATAGTGTCTAATAAGGTTACGTTTATGTGTACATTATACTGAGAATGGCATTTAAAAAAAAAGCTGTCCCTTGTCTTAAAGGTCAAAGTTGTAATCAGGTTACCTTCTGCATATTGAGAAATGGAAAAAAGTTAATGTATGAGTAATGTCGGCTCCGCCGGTAAAGGGCCTGAGAGGTATCAGGCCAGGATAGCCGGGTCTCCCCCAGAGAGGTACTCTCCTCAGAGAATGCCTTCCAGGGAGCCAGCAGCTTTCCCTCGGCTAGCCTAGGGGTGCCTTAGCAGGGTAGTAGCCACGGCGGGCTATAGTGAGTTCAGCTCAGTGATTTCAGCTCAGTGATCCTGCAAGGCAACCCCTTCAGAGCCGGCACGGGGAGAGAGAGATGAGGGACTCGTGTGGCCATTCCGCAGGGGGTAACTTTATTGCCAAGCACCCAAGCGAAGGGAAAGCCAGGGACGAGAAATCCCTGAAGTCTGGGGGAAAGTACAGAGGTTTTTATAAGGGTACATAGGTGGGTGTGGGGGGTTACAAACCAATGGGTTCCAACAGATCTACATAAAATCCCTCAAAGAATTGTGGGTCTCCGTAACCAAAAAGTGTTCTCCTTATCTAGGGGGTCTGGACTTTGTTATTGTGCAATGCTCCTTATCTCTTCAGGAGGCCCGCCTCCCCATCCCAGGGGCCTCCCTCCACGGCAGCGCCGCGGTGGGCCTGCCAGATCCCACAACTCCCCCTTCTATATTTAGTAAAAAGGCCTCTCTTGTAACTCTTTTAAAATAGTAAAGGAGGCATGAGAACATAAGTAACACTATAAGAATCACAATAAAAATCCACAAAGCACTTCTAATCAAAGAGGCACTCCATCCTGTCAATCCCCATTGCTCGAAAATGTTATCAAACCAATCCAAGCTCTTTTCCACTTTAATGTCCTTTACTAGATCTTCTATCCTCTGGATGTTTGTATGGATAGATGTTGAGTGCGACGAAAGGTTGAAACAGCACATTCTGGCATCCGTGTCTGTGGGCGAGCAGCAGATAGTCTATCGCAGCTCGGTTTTGCAGGGTCGCGTGCCTGGTAGTCTCTTCATCCTTTAAAAGATCACTCAAAGCAGCAGATGTTGCATTGGCTCGCTTGCTAAGCCAGCACCCTAGGCGATCTATATCACCAAGGGCTTTGAGCACGGTTAACCAAGGAAAAAACACAGAAACTGCAACTCTCTCTACCCTGTGTAAACTGTAAATGTGACTATCACAATTTGCATCATATTCAGCAAAAGATCTCTTTTGGCGTGTTGATACATTTGTTTTTCTCCAATTATGTAATAATGTGATGTTTGGAGTGAGGGTAGAGAGTTTGCCAAGGCTACACGGACCTCCTTGGAGACGTGAGGGGTTTTCTTTGGGGTTTAGGGAGGTAGGGCAAGGGTTGAAGGAAGGAATGTTTTGGGGGGAAAAAGGGGTGATAACATATAAACTGGGAATTAATCTTTTGGTCAGACAGCGTCTGGCCTATGGCTTGACTTTTGCCTTAGCTCTGTTTCGTCTGCTGTCGGGTGACGGGACGGTCTCTGCTCTGGTTTGTGGTTATTTGGTGACGTCTCCGTCTCCATGCAGAACTGGTCTGGTTTTGGGGAGGTGCTGTGTTTGACTCAGGAGCATTCTTGTCAGTGTCCATGGGGACATTGTTTGCAGGACCTTGGTATGGTTTTATGTTCTTTCCTGGAAACCATCTCGGTCCTGATGGCAGTTGGACACAGGCATAACCTCTTCCCCAGGTAATCAGTTGGAAAGGTCCAGAGATCTGGTGTGTTTCTGGATCCTTTACCAGCACTGGTGGTTTTTCTGTAAGTTTAGCTTGTGTTGAGTTGGAGAAGTGGCGGAGTATTGGAGGGTCAGGCTCTGATGATGTACCGTTTAGGAAGTTGATGACATAGAGAGCCTTACAGAGACTTTCCACGGGAGACAGAATTTCTGTGTCCCTCCGTTGCTGGTTGAGGACTCTTTTTAGGGTTTGGTGGGTCCTTTCAACGATGGATTGTCCTGTGGGGTTGCCAGGTATTCCTGTTTGTGTTTTACTCCCCATTGATTGAAGAAATCTTTCAGCTTGTGGGACGTGTAGGCTGGGCCGTTATCTGTCTTAATTTCTTCAGGGACTCCCAGGGTTGCAAATGCCAGAAGGAAATGTTTGATGGTGTGAGTGGCATTTTCTCCGGTATGTGCTGAAGCAAACACTGCTCCAGAAAATGTGTCAACTGACACATGCACATACTTTGACCTCCCAAAGGATGGGAAGTGGGTTACATCTGTTTGCCACAGCTGGCAGCTGTTCAGTCCACGGGGGTTAATCCCGGTGCCCATAGATGGTATTTGGTAATTCTGGCAGTTTGGGCACGTTGCAATGATGGCTCTTGCTTGGTCTTTTGAGAGCTTGAACATTCTCATGAGGGCAGGTACATTCTGGTGAAAAAAGGCATGTGACAACTTTGCCTGAGCGAAGATGTCAGGGATGTTTGCAGTTTCTGCTGGCATGGCCAGTGCATCTGTTCTCCTGTTCCCTTCAGCAATGTCACCTGGAAGGTCAGTGTGCGACCTCACATGCATAATATGGTAAGGTTGTTTTCTGTGTGAGATTAAATGAATGAGTGTAGGAATCAAGTTATACAGATTTTGACTGGGGACCTCCTTTAGAAAAGCATGTTCAGCCCTCATAGCTATACCAGCAACATAGGCCGAATCTGTGACCAGATTAAAAGGTTCATCTTTGAATTTCTCAAAGGCTCTGACAACAGCTGTTAGTTCAGCAATTTGTGGAGATCCCTCCACTATTTGGACATCAGACTCCCATTCTTGAGTCTTTGGATTCTGCCAAGTCATTACTGACTTGTGGGATGACCCAGAGCCATCTGTGAAAACAGTTACGGCTTTTAGGGGTGTTCGACTTTGGATGAATTTTGGGGTCAGATCAAAAGCTGCATCACGATTGAAAAATCTGTGTTTGGGCATGTGAATAGAAATTTGGCCTGTGTAGCTATCGAGGGCGAACTGGAGGCTCTCATTAGTCTGGAGCAAATGCTCCAGGTCTCCAGTGGTCAGTGGCAAATATATGCATGTGAACTCACACCCTGCAAGAGAGCGGAGGCGAGTCCTGGCCTTTTTTATTAAATGTGCTATTATTTCCTGGAGGGTGGTTATTGTTTTTGTAGGTTGGTTACTAGTAAAAATCCATTCCAGAATCAGCAGAGGGTCCCTGAGTTGTGGGTCCCATTGGAAGATCAGTCCGTGAAGTCGAGGGGCTTTGCCTAGCACAGAAAACTGGAGGGGCAGGCTGGGCTCGATGCGATGTGCTTGACGTGAGGACAGGGCTTCCTGGACTTTGGCGATGGAGCCTCGGGCTTCCGGCGTGAGGGTGCAAGGAGAGTCTATGCCCCCGCTGCTGCGGAGAGGGTTGAAGAGAGAGGTGAGGTCTTCTGTTGTTACTCCTAGCAGGGGACGTATCCAATTTATAGATCCACATAAGCTGTGCAAGTCCCTTACAGTCTTTGGGTTGTCTCTGATTGTGAGCTGCTGGGGCACGATGGTTCTCTCGCGGATCAGGAGGCCGAGGTAAGTCCATGGGTTGGTGTGCTGTACCTTGTCCTCACGAATCTCGAAGCCAGCGTTCTCGATGGCTTCAATTGTCCCTTTAACAGCTTTGTCCAAATAGGTTTTTTCTGCTGCACAGATCAGGATGTCATCCATGTAGTGATGGATGATTGCTTCTGGAAACTGGTTCCTGATGGGGGACAGGATGTGGGCAACGTACCACTGGCATATGGTTGGGCTGGCTTTCATGCCCTGTGGGAGAACAAGCCAGTGATATCTTCTGAGTGGAGCTTGCCTGTTGAGAGAGGGGATGGAGAAAGCAAACTGTGGGGCATCCCGGGGATGGAGTGGGATATGAAAGAAACAGTCCTTTATGTCTATGATGGCAAGCTTCCAGTCTCATGGCAGCATTGATGGTGAAGGTAGGCCGGGTTGAAGGGGCCCCATCTCTTCAATAAGTTCATTTATCTTCCTTAAGTCATGCAGCAATCTCCATTTGTCTTTGCCAGGCTTTTTCAGTACAAAGACAGGAGAGTTCCAGGGCCTGGTGGTCTCAGTGATGTGTCCTTTAGCAAGCTGCTCTTCCACCAGGGATTTCAGTGCACAGTTTTTCTTTTGAAAGGGGCCACTGCTCAGTCCATGTCGGGGTGTCACTTTTCCAGGTGAGCTGTGGAGTGGCTGGCAGCGCGCTTTCCTCAGTGGCCCCGATTAAAAATCCCTGCTAGGAATGCGGAGGGAGGCTCCCCACTGGGACAGAAGGTCTCTGCCCCATAGGGTGATGGGAGCTCTTACCACAAACGGTCGGGTTGTTGCCATCTTTCCCTCAGGTCCTTCGATGATGACATTTCGTTTGTTCCTCATGGAGGTAGCAACTCCACCGATCTCGGAGATCATACCTGCCACAGGCTCCAGTTCCCAGTTCGGTGGCCACTCGGAGCTGGCAACGATGGTCACATCGCCCCAGTGTCCAGCATCCCTGGTCGTTGGACCCTCTCTCCCTTGCAGAGCAAGCTGCATTCGATGATTGGCTTGTTGAAGCCCACAATCTGTGCCCACATCACTGTCGGATTAAGTGGTACCTGTTCTAGGCGGTTCTGTGGAAGCAAAAATACTTGTGCTATTGGTGTTCCCTGTGAAAGATAAAAGGGTGGGTCAGTGCAGCAAAGCCGGACCAGGATTTCTTGTCCTGGGAGCACTGTTTGTAATTCTGGTAACAGAAAAATTTGTTCAGGGACGTGGAAGGTGTCATTTAGGATGAGAATGTCCCATGGTCCACCTAGAGGTCCATATTTTCCTGTCGGAATACGATAAAACAGTTTGTCAGTAAGGTTAAGTGACAGAGATGTTACCAACTGCCTGCGCGTTCCCATCAATAGCGCTCTGTGTGCTGGATCTCCCTCATGTGCTCTGGGATCCCCTGGGAGGATGTGCCGCGATGTCTCCAGTCTCTCTGCTCCTGGGACTCTGCTGTAGATGGGGTGGGACGATATGGCCTTTGATTTGGTGTCTGGGCACGGGGCCTGACCGCGCTGTGCTGGAAGTTTCCCGAACGCTGCTGGTGCTGTTGCTGTCTCTGGTGCCTTTGGTAGGTAGCAGGACGGTCTGGGGTGGGTGATTTCTCTGGGCAGTCCTTTATGAAGTGTCCAAGTTCGCCACAGTGGAAGCAGCGGGTGCTGTCTTTTGAAGCTGCTACTGCGAATGCTCCAGAGACACCATCTACAATGCCTTTTACAACTGCTTGTGTCACCGTGTTCTCAGTAGATGTATAACGTGTGCAGCTTTCTACCATTTGTTCTATGGTAGGTTCTGGGTCTAAAGGTAAAGCCCTCAAGATAGTTTTACATTGTTCATTTGCATTTGCTCTAGCTAGTTTTGTCAACAGTTCTTTTCGTCCCTCTGTGCTCTCCAGTTGTTTGTCTAATGAGTCTTTTAGACGGTTGATAAAATTAATGAAACTCTCCCCTGTTGCCTGCTTTATATTAGAAAAGTGTTGGGTTGGAACTGAGTCATCAGGGTGAGAAGCAGTGATGTCTTTGCTGCGGTAGCTATGTCATGTAATGCCACTTCAGGTAAGGTGTTTGCTTGGTCTAAAGGTTTCTGGAGGTCGCCTTCCCCAGCTAATTGTTCAATTGTTAGAGTCCTTTGATTTGGGTCATTAGTATAGGTGTCAGATAATGTTTTTAAATGTTTCTTCCAACGCCTTTCCCATAACATGTATTCAGCAGGGAAAGGAGTAGATTGATGGTATTTTTAATATCATGTGGTACAAGGATATAGGCAGAAAAGGTAGCTTCTAATAAATTTTTAAAGAAATGTGAACTCCTGCCGTGTTCCTTTGCTGCATTACAAAGTTCCTTAATTTGTTTGTAAACTATTGGTTCCCAAGTTTTAGTGTGTGAAGGTCCACCTCTCCTACCTTACCCTACTATGACAGGGAAGGCTGAAATGTTCTGAGCCACTTCCCAGTCTCCTGACTGTGTAGCCTCTCTTCGAATCTGGACCCAGGGATCTTCAATGTCAGAGTCCGAATTGGAAGTGGTGCTGTCATCCGAGGAGGACGAAGCAGTGGCAGAGTGGTGCCAGGCAGCAGGGGGGGGTTTGTGGCATTTCTTAGGTGCAGGCTTTACTACAGGCAGGGAGGGAGAGGTGGGAGGTGGGGGGTGGTGAGAGGAATGGGAATGGGGGGGGGGGTTGCCACAGCATGGAGGTGCAGAGGGAGCTGTGGCACAGCTGCAAGAGGTGGGGGGTGCAGGAGGAGGGGGGTAGGGTGGTGCAGTGGTAACCTTATCTAAGTGAGCAGAAGGGAGTGGAGGGGCGGCGGGGAGAGAAGCTGGAGGTGCCGGTTGCATTCCAGCGGCAGGCGGGGGTACAGGGGAGGGGGTCTGTCCACAGCAGGCTGCGGGCAGATGCGTAGGGTGGGGTGGGGGAGGTAGCGCTGGGGTGAGAGGTTGTGAAATACCAGAGTTGGGGGGGGGATGGATACCCGACGGGATCGTGGCGGATGTGAGGGGGAAGGGGACAGACACGGGGAGTGCGGATGCTGGAGGGGAGTCAGAGTTATGTGGGTAGCCTTGCGCAATCGCGGATACGGGGTGGGGGGGAGCGCCCAGTGGGTCTGTTCGCTCCGTCCCGGGAGAGGGGGATAGGGGAGGGGGGGACACGGAACACATGTTCCCGGATGAAGGTTGAAAAACTGTTTTTTCAGGCTTGTGGCTAACATTAGCATATGAAGGGACAGTGGAATGTTGCGGTTCAACTGTCGTGGCTGTTTCGCTCCGAGCGGGGTGGGGGATTTTTTGGGGATCAGGGTCAGATGTGGGGCTCTTCCCTCCAGCCTGGCCAGGGCTGGAAGGAGGGGGGACATTCCCTCTGCCGACCACAGCTTGGCCAGATGCTGTGATAGTCAGAGGTATGTCTTGGTTTAAAGCAGGGGTGGGGGTGGGGGTGGGGTGGGGAGAAGGCGGTTTCCGCACTGGCTTTTTCTACTGATTTTACCACCACGTGGAATATAGGAAAGAACTTTGCTACGGATAGATCTCCCGCGGTTTGTGAACTATAAAGTTTTCTTCCCACTAGGTCCCAGAAATTATTAGAAAAAAGGGTATCTGTGGTTAGTTCAGGAAAAGTTTTTGCTAGCCATTTAGTGAAGAGTTTTAGAGTGTTCTTAGAAAGGTGTCCCTTAGATAGCTTGAAATCCACATTTGAAAGGGTGTTTAGGAGAAGGGGGTAAAAATCTCTCTCAGGATGGGGTGCCTTATGTTTTCTTAGCTTTGCTCCCATCCTTATTAAAATTCCTGCACCTCACCCAGTAGGAAAAAAGGCAAAAAAAAATAAAAAGAGGACCCGGAGAATTATCAATGCGCGATATATACTTACAAGCCTAGGCGGGTTTTTGTCCGGTTGCGTCCAAAAAAATCTCTACTGGGTGAGTGGCCAGCTGGGAGTCGCTCCTCAAGGGCGCAGTCCTGGATGTTCTGTGAGGGTCGCGGCTCAACCTCTTTTAGGCGCTTCTGCTAAAACGCAGGAGCGACTTCGGAGGTCCTTACGCCAAAATGTCTGGTTCGACCCTGTCTTACGAAGGGCGCAGCTCGATCGCTCCAGAGCGGCTGAGGCCGGGGGTCCAGAGGTTGTCTCGGGTGCCAGATAATGTCAGCTCTGCCGGTAAGGGCCTGAGAGGTATCAGGCCAGGATAACCGGGTCTACCCCAGAGAGGTACTCTCCTCAGACAATGCCTTCCAGGGAGCCAGCGGCTTTCCCTCGGCTAGCCTAGGGGTGCCTTAGCAGGGTAGTAGCCACAGCGGGCTATAGTGAATTCAGCTCAGTGAGTTCAGCTCAGTGATTTCAGCTCAGTGATCCTGCAAGGCAACCCCTTCAGAGCCGGCATGGAGAGAGAGAGATGAGGGACTCGTGTGGCCATTCCGCAGGGGGTAACTTTATTGCAAAGCACCCAAGCGAAGGGAAAGCCAGGGACGAGAAATCCCTAAAGTCTGGGGGAAAGTACAGAGGTTTTTATAAGGGTACATAGGTGGGTGTGGGGGGTTACAAACCAATGGGTTCCAACAGATCTACATAAAATTCCTCAAAGAATTGTGGGTCTCCGTAACCAAAAAGTGTTCTCCTTATCTAGGGGGTCTGGACTTTGTTATTGTGCAATGCTCCTTATCTCTTCAGGAGGCCCGCCTCCCCATCCCAGGGGCCTCCCTCCACATCACAGCCGTGGCGGGCCTGCCATATCTCACATATGAGATGGATAGCAAAAGCCTGTGTTTGAATAATATTTGGAGGCAGTATTAATGAAAGCTAGGCCACTGTGAGGAACAGCCCAGTGTATGAATGGTAACATTGTTTACATGCTGTTGACCTGTGAGAGGGTGTAGATAGTGTATGACTTTACTACAGGCTTTCCAATCCTAGCATGTGTACACCTTGGTGTAAACTTCAGCAAGCCCATTCTGATGTGCTGCACACACAAGCCAATACCAAAGCCATGTTCCAGCACCAAACCCAGCCTGTAGCACCTTGATGCTTCCTCACAGGAACCCCACTGAGTTTTCAGCTGCATGCTTCCAGCTTACCACAGTGCAGCTTTAGAGCTGCAGTGCTATTCCTGCACTGCTCTGAAGGAGATCTCTGACTACCCCACTTCTCCTCTTGCTCCAAAATGTCAGGGGTATTCTGAATCCAATCTGTGGGTACCAGACAGTTGAGCTGCCCCTAGACTGTCCTTGGTGGGCTAATGGGATGCCCTGGCTTTGCTTAGCCCAGATCTTGGCTGCTGTTATGCTCCAGATTCTTGCTGCTGGTCATTTTTTTTACTTCCTGCTTTTTGGCTCTGCATGCTGCTGCTGCCTCTGAACACCTTAGCTCTGACCTGCTTCTCTGTTCTTAACCACCTCATCTAATCTTGCTTGATCCCTGACTGCATCCTTCACTATGTCCTGTGGCCATCCCATGCTCCTGACCTGACTCTTGGGATATGAGTTTTTCAGATGAGAGACTTGGAGAATGGAAGGACTTTCTCATTTAGAGCAGATAGCTGTTCTCTTCTCTATCTCATCATGACCCATGATTAATTTTGAATGTAAATAATTCACAAAATTAAAAGTAGCAAACATGAAATTTAGGTACCCACTGCAACTAAAATGAGTGATTTCTCTAAAGTACATTAGAAAAATGGGACTGTGTATATCTTGCTTTCTTGAGGAAGACAGAGACTCAAAAAAATACAGATATTCACAAAGGCACATCTTTCTTTGCTCTACAGAGATGGGTATTTGCTTTAACACCAGTGTGATTTATGATGTAATCACAGTCTAATGATGCCATCAAAGACTAGCCTGTGCAATGAGCAAAAGTGACTCATTGGCAAGTTAAATAGCAGAAAAGGAATGAAAATGTGCATTCACCACATTCAACAGTTGTCCCATTAATGCACAGTGGCATAAAGCATCATGAACACCTCAGTGTATGCAGGCTCAGCAGATTTATCCAAATCAGTTTTCTTACTTCAGAATGTGTGTGCTTTAGCCTGCATGGCAAATCCCTGAGCCAGCTTTCCCCCCACCCCAGGAGCAGAGCTATGTCCTGTCATGCTCTGCTGGCTGCTTCCCTCTCCTCACAGTCTGTCTGCCCACAGCAGCACCCACATGGCTGGGTACCATCCACCCCACAGCCCTTGTGTACCTATCCACGATTATCCTGTTTCCAAGACAGCAAGAACAGTCATGACAATAACTGTGTCCAGAAAGTATCTCCTGTTTGTCTTTAAAGACCTGCTTTTTAACTGTTATAGTGAATTAGGAAAGTATAGATGTTGTGCATTACAGTGCTGTTAGCCTAGTAGGAAAGATGTTAAAAATTGCCATAAATAATTCGTTATGTAGTCCCTTAGCCTCGAGAACAATCGCCACCAAACATTTATTTCTTTAATGAAATGTCCTTTCTTCTCTGGTTGACTCTTTGTAACACAGGAAGAATTGAATCCTCTGTGTGATCAATAAATAACAAGGAATTATTCCCTTGTAACCACTCTGCTTCTAATGCTGCAACCCCAGTGGTTTCAGCATCATTTCTCCTGTTTTGCACTAGAGAAGTTGAGGTCAGGACCTTTTTGTTCTTTAGCAAGTAAGAGCAAGCTCTTCAAAATGTAAAACAAAGTACTCCTGGCCGTCCCTAGCAGTTGGTAAAATGCCAGGGGGCAAACTGGCCTGGCATCCTGGGGCTGGCCATGAAATCTAGAGGGGAGGAGGCTGGTGGGGCTCCTGCAGCCAGCATCCGTTATCCTCCCACTACAGCAGCTGGCTGACCAGGAGATCTCCATCTAGGCTGGAGAAGTATTGGAGGCAATATGAAATTACTCCTGGGTGAAGGCAAACCCAGTGACTCCCCACAGCTGAGCTATAAATTAGTCTCTGCAACCTGCCAGCATAACCTGCCTGCTGATAGCTTATAAATAAGTCAGGTGCAGAGCAGGGTTAATATTTACCTTCTTGTCTCAGACAGATGGCATTCTGAAGATGAAAAGTGTTACAGAAATGCTAGAGTATGTTATCATTAAGCCTCTGCAATGGCATATTTACTCACCTCTAATAGCTTACAGAGGTGCAGAAATACAATTAAACCAGAAGAAATCTATAGCTTTTTGCCTCCTGATAACACCTCATCTCCCCATGTATTGATTTAATGCTGGTGCTGGTGGTGTAACGTATGTTTACTGTGTTTTACAAGTACCACTGTGCTGACCTGATTTCTGTGTACTGCTTATGGCTGTTTCTTTGCTCCTTTGGCTGATATTTATTTATTTATTGTTTCTGATAAAATATATGGAAGCTTACCAGAGAAAGGCAGGATGGCTTATCCATAGCATAGGTGTATATCTGGAACAGAACTCAGTATGTTGAAGGGAAGGTATTATTTTGAGGGTCATGTAATTTATTATCTTCTGACAACTTAAGCTGTAATTCTTTGATTATATAGAACCTGGTCATCAGACACTAATTCTCCACATCTCAAAACTCACGATGCTGCACAGACATCTGTGCTGTGCCTTCAGCTTAAAATGCAAGAGAAAACCTGCCTTTCACCAAGGTAACATTCCCTCTTCCTTTCTTCCCCTTGGTCCGTCTGAAAGGATTCCAGATTCCATTCTGAAAGAAGAATGACCCAGGGCCAATTCCCAGCACACAACAAGATGAAACAGGGACATTTATATTCTTCATAAACATGTGGTCTTTCTGACATGGTCATTGGCACTCACAGGATGTACTACAACTGCTAAGTATGATCCTGGTCACAGCACTAATTGGATGCCGCAGTTCAGCCTGCTCCAGGGTTTGCTCTTTGCCTTAGCAAACAAGAATAAGGGGGTTTAGAAGGCCTTGGCACCCCATCCCACATATGTGGTTCATTTGCAAACTTCAGTGATTATGGCTGAGAGAGCAGGAGCCAGTTTGGAAGTGCTGGATGCAAGAAACAGGTTGCTTTGCTGTGGATGAAAAGCACGAGGTGTTGTGAAAGTTCTATTTTAGAAGTCTATTTTAGGATGAGATGATCAGTGCTCTGTGACTTTCTTTCCACGGTTACGGATGAAACCTAGATGGAGAATTTACATGGTACATGTCTGTATTTGCTTAGATGAATCCCACCCTTAAAACCAAATCTGGATGTCACCAGGTGTTATTTAAACCCATTATTCCTTGTTCTTCTCACCACACCCTTTCCCCAACCAAACAATCCCTTTCTCTGTCACTCTCCAGTGCTCTCTTTGGCTAGAAACCTACATCCTTCCATTTCTCCTTGCAGGTCTTATTTTCTAGTCTTTCAATTTTGTGTCATCAGGGATCTCTTGTGCAGGCTGGCCTTCCCAAGCCAGTCCATCCTGGGGTGTAACATGCTCTGTAGGCTTCCTGCGGAGCTGTGCTTGCCCAGGCAATGATCCTGCCACTGTACCTACCTCATAGCTACTGCTGGTTTTGGATCACCCAAGCAGATCCCATAACCTTGACTGCTACAGGCAACCCCACTCTCTCTCTGTACATGCTATTTAATATAATTATATGAAGAATGAAATAGGAATAGAGTATAATAGGAATTGTACCCTGCGAAGAATAAATTGCCTCCTATAAGCTCTGGGTGGAATTCAGAAGCATGTTCCATGGAGATACGTCCTTTGGAAATGAGAGGAGGTTGATCATCAGACACGTAAACATGCAGAATATTCTGTTTTCTCAGCATCTAACTTTTGTTAGATGAACCCCATCTTGAAAGTCCACATCATATCTCTTCTATTCTAAAACAGCCTACAGCAAAGCACTAGAAGAAAATAATTGATTTGGCAGATCCATTTTCATGCCATACTCAGTTCTAGCATTTCCTGAAGAGTCTTCAACTAATAATACCTTAAATTTATACTGATTACTTAAAAGGAAGGAGCCGGGAACAGTTGATGTCCTGTTTGTGTGAAGTCCCACAAACATCTAATTACTGGACTGGGGATTTTCAGAGACATATTGTTTGACCCATGAAGACACTGACAAGTCATTCCTTCCTCTATAACGTCACTGGTAGAGGCAGGAGCCTTGCCTGAACCTTGGAAACAGCACATGTAATACCTTTGTTAAACTAGTTTCCATGGTAACAATTTCATGTCAGTGAGCATCATTAAAGACAATAAGAAATATGAACTATTCAGTTTGCTTGTGTTTAGAGTTCTATTGACCTCCCTTTCTGAGTAACTGTTCTCCTGGAAAAAAAGACTCGGGGCAAAACAACGGGTGCTGGAGGTGTAGTTGCTTTGCTGTCACATTATTATCAAGCCTTTCGTTTGATTTTTCAGCTTGGGATTTCAGAAAAAACTCTAAATATGAGTAGGCATGGAAACGTGGCACAGATATTTCTGTCTCTAACACAGAAATAAAGCAACTAAAGATGACTGCAGTTAAATGGCTTGTCCAGAGGGGAGTAAAGGCGAAGTGTGAGGAAGCCGAGCAGGGAACTACGTGCTGTGATGACTTGACTCCCCCATTTAGCCTCCTTGCCAGAACATGATGGTTCCACTTCATGTTAAAGCTGGATGAACTACTGTCAGGCTCCTTTGCCACCTGCCCCTCTGGCACAACTTTAAAAATGAAAACCCTGGCAAATCTTGACATATGTGAGCAGCTTAACTCTTCTTGCAAAAAGCTCAAGCAGTAAAATGGAGTGAGATGCACTAGTAGGAAAATTCAGCAGTTGTCTGTCATTTTCTCTGTAAACTAGGTGGGGGTTGTTTTAGCTTACATAATTAACATTTGTTGTCTTACCCAATGATTTTTTGTGTACTACACTCTTCTCTCATGGGCAGCATTTGTCACTCCTTCTGCTAGGGCAGGATTGCAGCCCCAGCAATGGAAACAAACCATGTCTTGGCTCTGGCTCTAAAATCACACTGGCTTCTACGTAAGGCTTCTCCAGCAGCCTGAAGGTCTCCTGTAGCACATCATCTGCAGGGACTTGCACAGCACTGGGGAAAGACCCTTGAAATCTACTGCTGAGAAAAGCAGTCAATAAGGATTTATGAATGCCTTCTCTACATGGCAGCCATAGAAAGCTAGGAAGGATCTTTGAAAGTGGGAGGATAACAGGGGGGAAAAACGTCTGTACGTTTTTGTGTCAGAACCAAACCCACAGATTCAAATATTTCACATTTTTTTTTATATTTGCAGATTTGGTATTTGCAGATATGATGCTGGCAGCCCATGTTACTCCAGTGCGTTAGACTGGGGTGTGAACTATATCCAGAAGGTGAGAGTGTAGATTTTAGAAGACAAATGGTTCACCAGCTGAGATGTGCATTCAGAATGCTGCCATCCTATGGCAAAGAGCTAACTGGGTGCTATCACCAGCAGGATGCCTGAACAGAAATCAAAAGGATATGTGTTTCATTTCTGCCTGGTGCAAAGCCGTTTGAGGGGGGATGAAATAATGCACTGTGTTACTATAGGGTTATAATTCAATAAAGAACTATCCCTTTTGGACTGACCCTGAAATCAAGCATTGTTTTCCATACCAAAAAAAGGGCTGAGAAACTGTTCCAGGTTAAATGTAAAAAATTTATAAAGCTTTCAGAGAGGCCTTCAGCACCTTCTGCTGCAGCCTGAGCAGCAGGAGGTGGAACACAGCTGCAAGGGAGCAAGAGGAAAGGTGACATTCCTATGTCTTTAAAAAGTTTCAAAATTATTCATATTCAGGTACAGCATCACACTTTTTGTTCTGGATACTGAAGACTGACAGCATCATGATAATTCTTCCCGCTTCCCAGAGAAGCCTAGCATTTTGGGGCACACGCCCTAGAGGTGGGAGGACAAAGTTGGATTTCCTGATCTCTGAGTTGAATGCTGAGTCTCCAAAATTCAATTCCTTAAATATACACGAAAATATTTGACATTACACTAAGCCAGCAACTCCCTATCCTGGTGGTGACAGGCTAGGTGGGTGAAGGGCGGGTGGGTTCCAACTCATAGAGTAAGTAGTAAGATGTGGATTTTCCCACAGCACTGCCAAATGTAGTGAAGGATTTGACATTACCAAGTGTTTTCCTCTGTTTCCTTTAGCTTTACAATGCTGCAGCAGAATGAAACACCAAAATCTCAAAGTTAAATGATCTGACATTTTCAAAATATTTTTTTCTGCCTGAATTATTCAAAACATTGAACATGAAGCTTCAATAAGCATAGAGGCTCCGAAACTGTCTCTCACTGACAAAAAAATTATTTGCTACAAAAATCAAATTAGGTACCCACTAGGATTGAATGAGGCATGAAAAGTTCCTTACATTAGTACTCTGATTTGTAATTTTTCAGGCAAAAGAACCCTGAAAATAATTTAGCATTGCAACTTAATTTTTTAAAATAACAGTCTGCCTGCTGGAATGAAAGGAAATCCAGAGACTTTGAAATAAGGGAAACCTCAACCACAACCTCACTTCCAGCTTCTTTAGCTGAGCCCTGAGTACTTTCCCAATCCCAGGGCAAGTAGTTCCCCAGGTTCTTGAACTATTTTGGTCCTGGCTGTGTCTACCTGATGGAGCTCAGCAGAGCTGCTTCCAGTAGGGATCTGGGGATCCTGGCTTTGAGACAGGCTCCTTTACAAGCTGCAATGCTGCTTGCCCAGAAAATGGTTGGCTGAGCTGAGAGAAACTCATGATGAAATAACATGCACAAAACTTTGGATTTCAATTATCAAAACGTTTTTCATCTGACTCTTTTTCCAATGACCTTTTAAAATGAACTCAGCCTTCTTGGCACATTTATTATCAATGAGAAAAACATCCTTTACCTTTGAGCCTACACATGATATTTTCCTTCCCTTTTTTCACTTTCTCTGCTTCACTCTCTCTTTTAAACCTTAGCAACCCTCCTATCTTTTTCCTCCTTTTGCAGCAAATCCCAAATCTAATAAAAAATATGCCTCATTCTGTTGGTACAACTTGGGACCTTACCATTTACATGGGCATGAACTATGGTGTCAGCTGACGCTGGCACTCATTTCAGATGAAAAAGTGATGCAAAGGAGGAGGGGGTGGGCATTACTATTTCAATTTATGTACATTACATCAGATGCCTTTTCTTTCTTTTTAAAAACTCAGTGGCCTTTCTTAGTCCTTAAAAAAAATTTTGTCCAAACCTCCTTCCTACTTTGAGGAAATTAAAAGCTGCGACTAAGGCTTGTCTCTATCAACAGCTCAAATCATTCTTTAATGAAGAGAAGCAGAATCTTGTCTGTTTTCACACAGACTTCAGTTCAAAGGAACTTGCTTGAGGATAGCATTTAATTGACCTCAGTGATGGAGCACTTGCAGGATGCCTCTTGCCTAGCAACAACTGCCAGGTAGGAAAGCTTTAATAACTGCTGGGATTTAGACACCAGGGAATGCTGTTGCACAGCTGTGATGGCTTCTGAGCATCCCAAAAGTGAGCCAGGCTGGCTCCCCTAAAACAGCCTTAGACCAGGGAGGCTGGCTCACAGGTTCTAAGCCAAGCATCAGGAGGTTGCACCTGGATCTATAGGCATGCCAAACCCTGCTCTGTCCTGCAAGCTGCAAGGTTTCACACAAGCACACAGGAGTTCTGCTTCACCTGTGAGCTACTGCTGTGGCTCTCAGGCTCTCTGAGCCATGCTGGTCAGGTGTGGTGGCTTTCAGCTTTGCACACACAGCTTGGAGGTCAGGCTGGCTACTCCATGCAAATGGCTTGCAGAGAATTACGTGGAAGCTTGAAATTTCAGGTGGTGACCAGAAATGTACCCTTTTGGTAAATAAGCAACTGTTAACTGGCCAGGGTTCATTTATGCAATAAAGTATGTTAAGTGATAAACCAACCAAAGGAAAAAAATCAGAAAAAAGGAGATAGCACTCAAGTTCAACCAAATTATTTTAACAAAGAACTTTTTTTCTGCATCTTCAGTTCCCAGAAAAAGAAAAGAGTTCCAAAACCAGATAACAGACAGGGTCTTCCTCCTGCTGTGCACATGTTGAGGTTCAAGTCCTTTGTCTTTTAAATATAGGACACTTTGGGAAATGAAGCTGACAAAGAGAATTAAAGAGAACAATCAATATTTCCATTATCCCCATTCCAGGCTCAGTTTTTTGGGGGCAATATGCAAAGAATTGTGCTGAAAAAATGTCTTTGTGTGGCAATAATGAAGTATTTCCTACATTTGTCTTACTGCTTTCAGAAGTGCCCTTCTGCTAATATTCAGCAGTCTTTTTTTACTCATTTTTTTACTGCTTGAGAATTTTATTTTATATATACGTGTGTGTATGTGTGTGTGTGTGTGTGTGTATGTATATATTTCTGTGCTTGTGTTTGTATGTATATATAGCTCATACACCATCCTGATGGACTTTGCAATCTCATTCCTTTCCACACTTTCTTCCCCCAGATCCATTGCTTTTCTTGGCATAAATCCTCAAACCAGCCATGACACCTAACACCAGAACTAGAGACAAGAAAAAAACCTGATAGTTACTGTTGTACTCCTGGTCCTCCTCTTCCTTCTCCTGTGCATCAGTATCCACAACCACACATGGGGATGCCACATGAGAGGTGAATACAGTCAAGCCTTGCCAGCTGCTGCTGAGAGGGAGAAAGGCAGGCAGATCTACAGCCACAAGGGTTGAAATGACATCTTGGGATGGGCTAAATAGGGTAAAAGAGAATTGTTTGGACAATGACAAATAAAACCAGTGAGTTCCCCCAAGTGCTGAAGTATCACATTTGGACCATACCATATCTGGTGGTCTGCACTCGTTTGGTCAATGTCCTCTGGTGGAGCCATGCTTTGATGTTGGTAAACAAAGGGAGAAGGCAGACAGCTGTTCACATCTTACCCTCCAGAGTGCAGCATGTTTCCCACCTTATGCTTTTTGTTCCTGTGCTTTTGTCCAAGAATGTATCTCTGCAAGCATTTGTATCCTGACATGACTGAGCTCAGGGTATGCTCTGAGAGTCAGCTCCAAGGTGGAAGATGCAGAGCTGAAATCAGCATGGAGCTGAGTGCAGCACAGAAGCCAATCCTACAAGGGGCTGTAGCTTGTGCAGGTCCAGCACTGGGTGTTTCATTTCAGCCTGGCTCAATCCACAATCCGGACAAGCTGAAAAAAAACCATGTCATCTCATCACTGTTTCTTTAGTCTAAGCCTCTTATAGAAACATGGTTTTCAGATATGTCTGGGTAACATCTGGAGAAGATGGCCATGAGATTTCAGGGGAAAATATATTTTCTGGAAAATGTGCTCCTTTTAGCTTTATTCTGATGCAAAACTGAGGAGTGGACTTTGTTCTCTGCTGAATGAGAGGGTGTTTGCAGTGTCTGAACATTACGGGCAGCAGTTGAGTTAGTTTCCATTTAAAACATCTGAGAGTTGAATCCGGCCTGCAGTCAAGCCAGATAGTCTCATGGGATCTTATGTACAATGTTTTCAAACCCTATTTTTTAAGGAAAAACAAAGGCAGTTCCCTTAATTTGAAGCTCATAATGTTAGCAGTAATCCAGCTATACAAAACCAAATGCCCCGCAAGTAAAAGTCCATTAGGCACCAAACAAGATTTTTTTTCCTGGTGCCTTGCTGCTCTGCGAGAAAGACCAGCCCTATTTTCTTCAGGAGAGAGCACAGAGGCTCCAGTGCATGTAGACCTCACCAAAAAGGGATGGCTGAAAGGAAGACTGGACTTGACCTTGAGCAGATCCAAACCCTGCTCTCATGCAGGCTGCCTGGTTGAACTTGAGCATTGCTTTCCTTCTCTTCCCATCTGTCAGATGGGATTATTGCTCTGCTCAGGCACTGTAGAGACGGGGCCAGGCAAGAGTCGGTAGCAAGATGAAGACTTACTGATCTTGTAGCTCCTGACATCTGTGCTGGTAACCAAAAGGGCAGGTGGATTTACCATGA
The DNA here is from genome assembly GCA_032173965.1 of Sitta carolinensis. Lineage (NCBI taxonomy): Eukaryota > Metazoa > Chordata > Aves > Passeriformes > Sittidae > Sitta > Sitta carolinensis. Next base: position 45,911,618 of record CM063284.1, on the reverse strand, counting down.
GGAAATTGCATTGAGACCTGAAACAAACCGAGACCGCTGGCTTCTTTGTCTTAATGAAAGCAGCTGAACAGAGAGTATTTCCAAGAGTTTTGATCTGTGAATAGGAATCCTGGTTCTCTGGGGGCTTAGGGTTATCATTTCCTATTAATATTCATGCTCTCCCCAATAATACTTTCCCTTGTCTTTTGCTTGTCTCCTTTCTTCCCCTTCCCCTTCAATTCCCTATTTCTATTTCACTGTTCCCGCTTTTATTTTCTCCCATTCCTCAGTTCTCAAAAATTTTTCAAAGCCAGACTGTTAAATCACAGCCTTTTTTCACAAACTGTGACTCCTGAGCTGTGCTTATATTTTAACCCAAAATGTACTTTTCCCATCCCACCTCTCAGTGGCTGAAATAAGCAGAATGCCTGAACACACTGAGGAGCACATTTCTGTTGCGTAAGGATGGGAGATCAAGAAAAATCCATAGCCCTGAGACTCCCAGGAGTACTGGGAGCTGTTACACTCCTTTTGCCCAGTTTTGCAGGTAGCAAACTGCTGTTTTCTAATCCAGCAACTGTGTTTCCACTGATGTGACAGTGTCTATATTCACACTGTAATCAACATCCACCTCTTGGCTCAAGTATTTTAAATTGGATTAGGGTGTGAGTTTCCTTCTCCTTTTACAATCAACATGAGCAAATGCTTTGTTTATCAAAGCAATCTGAGTGATGCATAATGGAAAGCATTAGATCTATCTGGAACAATTATAACCCTGGAGTAGATGCGTTACAATAACGGGAAATCTATTCTGCTAAAAGCTTCCTTCAGGATCATTATCTAGAGACCTGCTAACCCTGCGGTTGCTCCCGCAGCCCCAGTACTTTCTTCAAAAACAAAGAGCATAGCTGCCTGCTTCTGAATATGAACAGCCCACCTTGCTGGTGCTCAGATGGATGCAGCTCCCCATGTGGATGCAATGCTTCCCTCCCCAGATGATGAGAAAATGTAGACTGAGTGCTTTAAACGGAGGTTTCCCTACTAGTGCAAGTCCTTATCGTTTAAAGACCTTGAGGAAAAGAGTGCCTCTATGTCTGAAAGCCTCCTTGACTTCTTTTTTACTAAACAGGAGAGTTTTATACATAAAGCAAATGTATGCTTCCATTCCCAAAGATTGAGGGCCTGATGTATATGTAAAAATCAATGGTATCCATTTGTACAAAGTTGGATATTTACAGTGATATTTTTATAAATTTTTTTAAAAGGTTTCTTGCTTTCTCCTCAAGGTTATTTACTCATTTGATACATGGACAAGAAATATCTCTGGTATTTTGTGTGACTTTTTTCTGAGCTCAACAAATGATTCCCCTGTAACATTATAATGTTTATAACATGTTTCATTCATCTGACTAATCTTGATATTTATAAAATAATTCATGTCAACACACTCAAGCTTCTTCACAAACTTGTTGCTGTGGCTGTTGTCATATGCATGGTAAAGCAGACCCACTCAGCCTAGGGGGGACAGCGCATGATAGGAGCAGGGAAGGGACTGAGCCTTGGCTTTGTCTCCTGCTGGTTGGAGACTCTCCTGTGGGCTCAGCCCCTCTGGGTTACTGTGGGGGTCACTACTGGTCTGTCTTGGCTACAAGTGGACCATTAAATTATTATCACAGAAACCTCCTTTAGCTTATCTTCTTATAGCAGCATTAAGCCTCTCTCAGCAGAGCTCTGGCACTCACAACTAGAAATGCAAAAAAACCCCAATGAGCCAATATGCCAAAAAAAAAAATAGACAAATAGCGGCAGGACACTGAGACTTGCAAAAGAGATGATACCTTGCAAGGCTGTCTTGCTGATCTCCAATGATTAATTCCAAGAGGGACCTTGGTTAAACTGGATACCCTTGGAAAGGCAGTGCGTGGTGAACAGCAGTTGGAGGAGGTGGAATCAGAGGGGAAATGCTTTATCAAGCGGATATTTGAGTGTGTTAGCAATTGAAGGGAAAACAAAGGCAGGGCAGGTGAGTAATATCTGTGGAAAAGCAAAAATCTAATGAGAAGGAAAGATAGGAAGGAAGCCAGGAGAGAGCTCTGTGCCAGTGGGAAAGGAGAAACTGGAGCCTGTGTGAGAGCTCAGCACCCTGAGGCCCTTGCTTCAAATCCTGGCTTGAACACGAAGTGCCTGCATGCCTCTGAGCTGGGATGGATTTGGACAGAGGATTGTGCTAACCATGGCACCTCCCCAGCTGGAGCTGTAAGCATCCCTCCTTACATGTCTGCCTGCACCTCCTGGTGCACTGCTGCTCTGGCAGAACCTATTCCAGCCTGTCCTCAAGCCTACTAATGCAAGTCAAAGAAATTTAAATGATTTTGTAGCTGGCCTGCCTTTCTGATAGTAACAAAGCCTCTCACCATTTCAGTAATACCCAAGGTTCATTAAGGCAGGTAGATGGCATTTCTGTGGGAATCATTTTGCAGAGGTACTCCTCTGGAAAAGAGGTTTTCCGTATGCAGAGGGAGGACTTTCCCCAACCAAAGTACTTCTAGATTTCACACCAAAATAGTTTTTTGGTAGTTTAATTTTGGGGTTATATTATGTGATATCATATTTGTTGTATTATTATTGGATTGTTGTATTACATTTGGGTTTATAAGATTTTTTTCAGTAATATCAAATATCTCAGTGATTTAAAATCATACTTCAAATTCTCACAAAAAACAAGGGCTGATGGCAGTAATTATGCTTCAGCTTTTAGGAGATCCCAGTCCTTAGATTTCAAGTTACTGCAGTGACATCCATTCCCAGGAGCTTTGGGTCACGATGAGAAGGGATTTTCTTGAGTACTGATAGAACATGTAAAAGCATCTGTCTCTTGAAGACAGCAGAGACCCTGGGAAGGCAGATATGGTTCTCCCTCTGGTAAAGGCTGCATGCTGCTGCTAAAGAAATGATGATTTTTCTGAGCAAAGTAGCCATCTACTGAAAGGAGATCCATCTGCCACTGAAGTCAAAAGAAAAGCTTGCATTAAAGCAGGCCATTGCAACACAGTAGCAGGAAAGTAATTTTTATTTCCCATTATTGCTATGAACTGGATAAAGAAGCTCTTAAATGCCTATCAGAAGTATAAAAGAATGCTGTTTATCTGCTGGGAATGCATTAGAGAAAGGAAGAAGTCAGAACCTGGAGGGAATAATGCCTTGTATATAGCAGTCTAATGTAGAGGCCTGAATGCACCAGTTGCACTTGAAGGACTGGAAAATGATGTATAAATAATCAAGTCACAAGTTAATACCCATTTGAATTTTAAATACATTTAAATAGATGTATTTAAATAGATGTAATGGATGTATAGATGTGCTTCCCCACCTTTTCTGCTCATTTACTTGCAAATATGGGGGAAATAATGGTTTCCAAGTTGAAATAAACTCAGAAGAGAATTTTCAAAGTTTGTATGCCCAACTGTTCAAACAAATAAGTATTTCATTCATGTTTAAGAATGTTTGTACTGGAAGCGACTGCAGATGTATTCAACCAGCAAATAAAAATGACATAATTTGATTTATTTGACCAGCCACAAGAAAACAATGTGCATATTAATGAATGTGAATAATTATTCAAAATTAACATTCAATCTACAGAGCAGTAGGATCATTAAGCTGTACCAAATAAACTTAACTAAGGAATAAATGCAAAAGAAATTTGTGATCCTCTGGCAGTTATTAAATAAATGAGAGCAAAGACTGCATTAATTGTATAAATTATTCATTTTCAATTATTTGTTCAACTGTGGTAAGTATTGATAATAACTTTATGTCTCAGGAAGGGAAGAATAATGACAAAGAAACTTTGCTTATTCTCCTTAACAACGGTAAAGTAAACAAAATCAGAGAACGAACTGAAAAATCTGGGGGCGTTTTTAAGTGCATTGGGGACATCTTGTTGCTCATTGTTTTTTCTTCTGTCTACCCTTGTGCACAGCACTATTGACCCTTTTAAACAGACATCTCTTTTCAAAACTTGACTGATTAAAATGTTGGTTGGAAGAAGAATTACACAAAATAAAGGGAGCCTTGATCCATGTAAAGGTTAGATGGCAAATGGCTAATATGCTCTCTGGAGAACGAGCATGTACATGTGGCTGCAAGTGAAGATTGCAGCAGCCTGGTGAGCTGGTTTGATTCTCAGCAATGTGCCAGCAGAAATATTGTGTGCTTTAGGGATCCACGAGCGTGTGGCAAAAATAAATTAAAATTCTTCTACTTCTCAGCATGTAACCTGCAGCTTTTGATAGGTGCCAATACACAGGGGTGACCCCCGAGCTCCTGAGACCTCTTTCCTGAAGCAGGTGTTGAATGCAGAGGGCAGCAGGGATGGTTATCTTGGAAGTGCCAGCATATCATCCTCCAGATATTTTCCCACCAGGACAGGCAAAGCTTCATGACTTCCATGCCAGGTAGTATTCTAAAGACAGAGCTGCAGATCTCCTCCTGGGGTTGTTTCTGGTATTTGCTTTGCCTTCTGGTTCGATGAAAATTTCAGGTAAGACAAATCAAAAATCTTGGTTCTGCTGCTTTAACCTGAGAGAACGTTACCTTGACTTACAACAGTGCTGCCCTGTCTCCTACCTTGTTCCCTGTCTCATATCATATCTAGGGCGAATTGCCTTCTTGTTCCCTTTCTCACATATCCTTGAGAGCTGGTTGCCTTAAGCTTCTTGGCTCAGCAAACTGGGGCACCTGAAAACTACATGGCGTCACAACAGAAGGTGAAGAGCTTTCAGACTGCCAGAAAATTTGGAAAACCCTAGCCAGACAAACCACCCCCATTTTATTCTAGTTTGTGCTCCAAAGCGTATGAACAGCAGAGTTTTTTGAAAAAAATAAATGCTTTCCATATTTTTTTGCTGGCAATAAAATTATGAGTTTATTGAATCAGTTAAATCAATTTGGCTAGAATGTGCTCAAGGAATTCAGGATGCATTAAATAGCATGAAAAATTTCAGCACCAGGAGCATGATAGGCTTACAAACAATCAAAAACCATTTTAGAGAGAGAAGCATTAGACAATCTTAACCAGAAAGTGCCATTCCTCATCTACAATGGGTGAAAATTATATATTCCACTAAATGTCACGGATGATATTTATCTCCCAAGGTACAGAGCTGTTTTCTTGAACGATGATGATGATGGTGATAATTTTCTTTCCGTGCAGTTATATTTTCATATTCATGTATATTCACTGGGGTCTTTTATTAAAGAAACACAATTTCTCTATGCAAGAAATTGTATTGGACCTTGGCAAATCCAGCATTAATTCATACTACCTGTATAAGGTGTCTGCAAAGGAACATATGTCCCAGTGAACTGCTGGGAACTAATAAGTTTTTTCTATATGTAGCAGTTGTCTATTGAGAAATGAGAAACTGGTTTTCCATTTCACATAGTTTCCCTCTGAAATGAACTAATCATCACATTATCCAAGTTAATGCTTTGCTGCAATAACCAGAGAGCCATTCAGCCTCCACGCAGTGAATGTGGCATTCAGCAAAGCACTCAGTTTGACTGTCCCCTACAGCCGCTATTCGCTTCTAAGAAGCCTGTCGGCCTCGCCTATATCGTGGGAGCAGCGTGTAAGGAATCGCGGCGGGATCGGGAGGTGCCGCTGGCGGCATGAAGGATGCTGTAAACTGCGCCATCTTGCGTAGCTCCAAAAAAAAGCCATCTGACAGCACGAAGATACTCAAGAATACTTCAGGAGGCAATTAGTATCCATGTACCAAGTGTCCAGAGTGGCTAAGCTTTAGGAAGACTCCTTAGGATTTTCAGCTGAGTTTGCATCCCAGCTCTAAATCCAGGATGCTTTTCTACTTTTGCTGCATAATGCTGGGAAGGAGGGGACAGCAAAGGTGAGCCAATTCCCAGTTTGTCCCTACAAACCTGCACTAAAAGCCTCAGTTCTGAATATGTTACAGAATCAAATGTGTAGAATTTGAAGTCAAGAAAGTTTAAGCACCTAAGCAGGGGATAGGTATGAATATCATGCCAGGATCAGTCCCTGCTCTGTTTCACGAAAGTGAATCCCCCTGACATAAAGAGCTGACAGAGGACTTGATGTTCCAGCAGGCGATAGATTCGTGCAGATCTCTGCAGCAGTGACATTCGTGTCCAGCTAACTCTACCTGCGTAGAACAGCAGGAATATTTGACATCACAAAGGAAGAGTCAAATGATATCAAGTAAGGAAAATAATAGCATTTAAAGCATACACAAAAGTCTTATGCTATGTCCTGTTACAGAATTAAATGGAGACGTTCTGCACCTACTTTTCTCTGAGACAGAAGATGTGAATTCGTGTTTTGCTAAATGTGGAGTGAGAGCCAACTGACTTTCACAATTAATTCGTGATACAGATGCAGTGTCCTAGAGAATATGCTCCCTCTCTCCTCCTGTTTTATACACAGCTTTGCTAGGACGAAGAGATAGAAGGCTCAAATGCGTCTGTAGGGGATCATTTGAGAGGGCTTGGTGCCGTCTGCTGAGCTTGAATGCACAGGCAGGGATCAGGAAAGAAAAAGATGTTGAGCCTTTTAAGGCAGAAGGATCTTACACTGCCTCCTGTTGCCAACATGTTCTCCTTGTCCAATAAATTGGACATTTGTAAAGTAATTTTTGACAGTCTGTGCCTCTCCTAAGGATGATAGGTCTTTTTAGTGTAAAGTAGATGTTTTTTGAAGTCCAGCTCTGAAATCCTAGGGAGAAGATCTTTTTGCTGGAAACTTTATTTGTTCTTGGAAAAATCAGCATATGTGCCAGGTAAATACATTCTGTAGTATTTTTATAATGACTATAGGCAATGTGTGGCAATTACCTTCTGAGAAATGCCAATTTTCTAGTACATGCCTTTCACCTGAGTTTTGGTCTTTAATAGATGAGCTTTGGGATCTGTGAATGTATCACCTCTGTGGCAGAAGTACAACAGTGTTCATTTTGAAGTTAGTACCCAAAAGAGCAGCGGATAAGCTGTAGACACAAAAATAGAGCTAGACCTCACCAAAGGCTTGTATGTTACCAGGTTCTACAGAAAGTTTCTGCTGGCTTTGGTGACAACTGGATCTAACTGCAGACTTTGGTTAAAACAAAACTTTAACACTTCACGTTAGCCTGTTGGGCAGAATCTCACTTTTTTTTTTTTTTTTTTTTGATACGTTCTGTATAACTTAAAATAACTTCAGCATATGCTCACTTCTTTCTCATTAAACATCTCCAGGAAAGTCTTAGTAGTTGTACATGTGGAATAAGAACTTTAACTTCAGTTTCCTGGACAAGATGCAGCAATTGAACCTATAACAGCACCACTCAATCTCATTAAAATCCAAAATTGTCTTTAATCCCTGACTAAGTCCTTTTTTTTTTCTATGTCCACCTGAGATGAGATGGCAAATATTTTGCAAGAATAGGAGCAGGTATGAGTGACAACAGAAAATCTTGGGATGCAAGCCCCCTGCCTGGGATCTTTATAAATCCATGATGGAAAGATTGTCAATGCCAGACACAATCAGTGTCTTTGTGAATTGAATCATTTCAGTATGTAACATAACCCCTTTACAGGCAGAATATCATGCAGTAGGCACCTGGTTCAGTTTCATAACAAAGCCACAGACCTTTATGAAGGCATGGGAATGCTAAACCCTGTGCACAGCCCAAGGAGGAAACTTTAATGTCTTAAGCTCTTTTCAGCTTTACCATGTTTTTATCAACACAGCTGATAGTTCAGGCACATCACTAATAGATCCCATGTATAAAGGACCGATTTCATACATTCCATGGAGAAGTGCTCTCTTCTCCTTGGAGTCCCTCATATGAGTCAGGCTGTCTCTGCTAAATACACATACAGGCATATGTGCCATTTGGTAGTGGTATTCTATTCTACAAGTTGTTTACCACACATGCCATTTATAACTCCTGTTATCAGAGCTTGAACATCTGTACCAGAGATGTCTGTACAAAGTGACAGAGATCCATACAGTATGCAACAAATAACCAGAGCTTACACGATGAGGGATGTTCCTGCTGTTAAGCTGGTTTGTTAGGGTTTCACTTAGTGACAGATAAAGATGATGGAATATGAATTCTCCCTGACAAAAAATTGAGTTCCTTCCCAGCAGCTCAAAAATGCTTGAGCCTCAAGACTCTCTCTGCTGTCACCTCTGCCTGTCTGTGTGATACGTGATGAGCACTCCCTTCCCATGCAAGTTTCAGACCACAGTGTCTTATGTGGGAAGGCAATACTTTTTTTTTTTTTTTTTTTTTTGCTGAACAACCCTGACCACCATTTGGGAGAAATGGATACAAACCAGCCAAACAGTCACTCTGGGTTGCTGTTTTTCCCTTCCCCTGCATTTGGCGTAGCACAAAATAGAAGTGGGAAAGGCAGCCCCTCATGAAATCCTGTTTTGTTTCCCTTCCTGAGTAAATTCCCTTTCATCTGTGCTCAAGAAGAAAACAGTAACTTTATACCAAGGAGAAATGAAAACCTAGCGGGGGGGGGGGGGGGGGGGCGGCAATTCCTCTCCCGTTCTACTGTAACAGCTCCACATTCGTCACAGCCAGTTTCACAGGAAAATTACAAGCTATCTCCTTACTGAAGCGTGCTCGGGGATAAATCCCGCTCGTCTTCTTTACGTGAATGAATGAGCCTTATCGCATGAGAAGTTTGGCCAGGGGCAGAGCTGGTTCGCAGCCTGTGCCCCACCTCCCCTGGCTCAGGGCGCAGCTTTTGGCATCCTTCTCCGCTCCGCCGCTCCATCCAGCCCGCTTGAGACGTCTCAGGCAAAGAGCAAAAGATGACAGGATAAGACCTCGCGCGTGCAAGTTGCAATCTTTGCAGAAGTCTGATTGTCTCGTCATTTTCACATTAAGGCTATGACGAGGAAAAAGCCCCACGGTAACTAATCGACGGGAGAGTAACCAGTCGGCTCCGGGGCTGTTTGTTCTGTGGCGTAAAATCATTGAATAAGCAGTAACAAATGTTTCTGCACTCCCTGTGCAGACCTGCCAAGTCAATTCGGAGATATCAACAAGAGCACTTGAAATGTTTTGGCAAGAGAAAAATTTCTATAAGCTATTGAGATGCTTTGTGCGTGTATTTTCAGGTAACAAGCCTTGGCTCAAAGCCCTGCATTTAAGCATCACTGAATACCACTCGTATTCAAAAACTAATCAGAATCAGCATTCAAGTGCTGTAAGCACCACGTTTCCTACAATTCATCTAGTCGCGATGAATAACTTGGAAATAATTAAGCTTTTGACCAAAATTATGTGTGGCATAATTTCAGTCTATAGACTTGATTTGTTGAATCCAAAATATTCCATGGATCATTATTATAGCTGGACACATTTTTTTAATTAATGAACAATAATTTATATATTATGACAGATCATGCAGAGTTGTGTTGCTCATTTAGCATCATGTGTCTCCTTGATAAACACTGTAATAGAGTAGCTCCCAAACACACTTCCACTCAGGAAACTTCTTCCGATCCTATATGGAAAGCAATGCAAGTAACTCTGTTTTATTGTGGAAAACTCCATTTTATCCTGCAGAGATGGACTTAATCTTGTGTCCAGAGGGTTGAGTGGACGAGATCCAGTGTCAATACAACACTAATCATGCTGATAACATAATTATCTAAGTACATACCTACATTTATCAGAAGGGTCGTGACTCTAATGCACCTTGGCCTTTATGTTTGTTGCTGTCCCTTGCTCCTCCTAAGTCACTTGCTTCCCGCAAAAGTGACTCACCAGACCTGGTCAGGGATGCAGGGACAGACTTAGCCTGTGGAACCACTTCAGTAGAAGAATTCCTTTGGCAGGAGAATTGCTTTAAGAAGTTATCAAGGGAATGAGATGTGCTCATATGGCTCACATTTTCACAAATACGTAAAAGACCATGTGGAGCTGCACTCCTGGCAAGCAATAAAAATCCCATCTCCTTCCTTCCATATTTGTTGAGACAGTCATGAGACTTCAACTCCTTCTTCTCCATACAGCTGGCATGCACAGCAGAGAGGAGTTGCATCCCACGAGTGCCGTGACAGATGTGCTGTATTACTACAGCTGGATGTTCCTGCTAGGATTGAAGCAGGAGAAATAGTGTCTTTGATTCTCTTGCACAGAGATGAGAAAACATTAAAAGCTCTCACATCTTTCCTTAATATTTGGAAAGCTAATATTTCCTTAATATTAGCTCTGTCTTAATTAGTCTGCTAGGGTGATGCAACTACAGTACAAGCAGAATCAACCACTTTCATTAAGGATGGTAAATAAAACTAACTCAAAAAATAAATAGGCTATTACATATTTCCATGCCTACCTCAGGAGGTAGCACATTCATTATATTCCAATAAACTCCAGATAGAGATAAAAATACACCAAAAATTTGCTAGGGTTGAAAAATGCATTTTTTCCCTGTGCTTTTGCAGGAGGTGCTGTACTTTTCACCATTTCCCTGCCATACTGAATTGATTTTCCAGCCAGGAAAACAGATGCTGTGCATCACTGCTGTTCTCAACTGCAGCAGAAGTGAGGAGCCAGCACACAGCAATTTCCCCAGTACTTCAGCCCCCTGGTGATGTAGGGCTGCACTCACCCCTGTCCAGCGTGTACAGGCACCAGCAGCCCAAGTTCTGCTCCCTCTAACACATCCTCTTTCCCATTATGAGCTTCTCTCACCTTTGGCTCATGCATTTGCAAGCTCTGTGGAGAAGCAAGGCTCACTCTCAGAGCTGGCACAATGATTAGGCTCAAGCTCTCCATGTTAAGTAAAGTCTTTAGCCATAACCATGGTATAAGGTCAAAATCATCTGCTTGATCTGATCGTAACAGAGGAGATTAAATACTTGGAAATTCAGCTGGAACACCCCATGAGTGCTCTAATTCTCACTAGCATGGGATACTTGCCTGGTGCTCTTTGGGCAGCTGGATGAGTGTCACACAGCTGGCTGAAAGCTGCTTTGCTTTACCCAGTGAAAGCAAATACTACCTCATACAGCAGCTGTGTTTCAGCATGATGGACCACATCTTGATTGCTGTCTTTGAGTTTGCATGGGCTCCTCTACCACCTGCCTCACGGACATCTGCACTGAATACACATCCCATCAGTCCAGGAGTCATCAAGCTTGTTCTGGTGTTGAGAGTCAGAGCATAACAGAGAGCACCATCCTAAAAATTACTCAGGCGAATATTCTCTCATTAGGACAAACAGCACCTCTCTCTCAATGTGAGGTGACTGAATTTTTCCCAGCAGAATTTTCCCCAGGCTGACCATAAGGGTCTATGCCTGTGTGCCTTTGTGATTTTTACTTTAATGATTTCTTTCTAGGTGAAAAAAAAGTAGGGAGCAGAATCTCTTACTGACAACAATTTGTCTCAGTCTTTGAGGTGTTTATTTAGCTGTTACACACACTGGATGGGGAGGGTAAGGAAGCTGAAGTGGGAGGGGATATGATTCCCATACTCAAAGGAAAGGTGTATTTCCCATAAACAAAGGATAGGAATGTTTTTGACTAACCAGCATATACAAGTTTTTTCTTATTTTATCCCATTTTTTTCTCTTCCCTGGATTCCCTTGTTACATTCATATGTCCATGATGATTAATCCCAGCATTTCCTAAGAAGTGTGTCGACATTACTGTGCTCAGCCAGTTAGCAAAGCTCGCCAGTGAAATGCAGTATATGGCCCACATGAAATGGCTGCTACAACACCCTTCAAGACTTGCAGAAGTCGAATACCATAAAAACAACAAATAATGATAACAAGGATTGAACTGTATGATTTTTCTACACAGTTTCCAGCTGGACCAGGGCACTTTGCATTAAGCTAATGAGAGGTGAAAGCCAAATTAGACTTTCTCGATGGAGCTTTCATTGTGCGTGGGTGCACACTGACTGCAGATGCAATTATTTTTCAACCCGTGGGAGCTTCAATCCGTAGACTTGCACACCACGTCAAGCTGATCCAGTAAGTCTAGGCCCCAAATCTGACCCAGCTGATTCTTGTTCTTTTCTGGGAAATGACTAGAGCAGGGAGGAAGGATGTAAAATGATACCTGCTGCTCTCCAGCCTGAGAGGATAGGTTTGCTTACAAACATGTTCACATTTAACCCACATTAGGACTAAAAATCAAAATCCTTCCCATCACTGCCAATATAGAGGCATAATCGAAAAGAGATGAAAACCAGAAATGCTTTCGGGAAGAAAAAAATCAAGATGGAACAATTAAAAAAATTTATTTATCTTCAATAAAAAGACAGACTAAGGGAATTGTTCATCAGTTGCAATAGCTAAAATAAACGCATGGATTAATTGACAGGATTACAAGAGTGTTCACCTTCTCAAAGAAGTAAACTGAAGTGAAAGTTGATAACTATTTAAAAGGAAAGTTTGGCTTAAAGTTATGTGAAAGGAAAAGACTCTCTTACTCTTCAAATTTTTCTTCTTTCTTCCTCTTCAAAGCAAAGGTGAAGCAATTAAGGTCATATCAAATCAGATTAAGTTAGTTTTGTGCTTAACGGATCAACTCATCACTAGATTAACAGTTCTTTACCTATGGTACTCACTTTTTGCTGAGGGGAAAAGTCTGATTTTAGCAGGGTGCCTATTTAACAGCATTCACCTTCAGAGGATGCTTTCTTACCTCCTAGATGCTCAGATGGCATCACATGGGATGATACACCTCCATATGAACTGTACTCTGAGGGTCATGGTGTTTTGGGGTAGAGGTGCTGGATTTGTGTGGCAAGGGTTTGGTAGCAGGGGTGGATAAGAAGAGAAGTTGCTAGAAGCTAGTTCCAGACAGTTCCAACATAGACCCAATATTGGCCAAGGCTGAGTCCTTCAGTGACAGTGGTAGTCCTTCAGTGACCGTGGTAGCACCTCTGGGATAACGGATACAAGAAGAGGAAAAGAAAAACAACCTGCAGAACAGCATCAGAGAGACCAGTGAGAACATGTGAGAGAAACAACTCTGCCAACCCCTGATCAGTGCAGAAGGAGGAGCAGCAGGTGCTCCAGGCACCAGAGTACAGATTCCCCCAGTGCAGTCCGTGGTGAGGCAGCTGTGCTCCTGCACCCATGGAGATCCATGGTGGAGCAGAGATCCACTTGCAGCCTGTGAAGGAACCCACACTGGAGCAGGGGAATGTGCCTGAAGGAGACCCCCATGGGAAACCCAAGCTGGAGCAGGCTCCTGGTGGGATCTGTGGACCCATGGAGAGAAGACCCCATGCTGGAGCAGGTTTGCTGGCAGGACTTATAACCCTACAGGGACCCACACTAGAACAGTCTGTTCCTGAGGGGCTGGAAGGGACCCATGATGGAGAACTTCATGAAAAACTGCACCTGATGGAAGGGACTCATGTTGGAGAAGTTTGTGAAAAACTGTCTTGCATGGCAGGGACCCAATGCTGGAGCAGGGGAAAAGCACAATGAGAAGGAGAAGAAGAGACAAAGTGATGAGCTGAACTACAACCCCCACTCCTCATCCCCCTGCACCACTCAGTGGGAAAGAAGGTAGACAAAATTTGGAGTAAAGTTGAGCCTGGGAAGGAAGGAGGGATGGGGGAAGATATTTTTATGATTCAGGTCTATTTCTCATAATCCTCTTTTGTCTCACTCTATTATCTCTCCTCTGCCCAGCTGATGGAGTGGTTTTGGGCATATAGCATTCAGCCAGGGTCAACCTGCCACACACATTGAACAACTCTGTAACCAACTCTGCCAACCCTGAGACTCTGCTATAGCATCCTGGAATGTCTAAACAAAATGTATGATGAAGGTTGACTCCTTCACTGTTGCTGATCAGCAACAGCCACCATGACTGCTGCCACTGTAAGGAAGCAGATTAATGTGCTGGGCAAGCCTTAATGAAGCCAATGGAAAATGCCTTCACTTTGTATGGGTGATTTTTCCTCCATAAAATCATATGTATAGACAGTCAATGTTTTTTGACTTGAAGCGGTTGTTTCTGCATTCTTTCCCATGACAAGTATTCTAAATATCTCAAACCAGCTATCTACACTGTTTATGCAACAGTAGATGTTCAAATCTACTAGGAAGTGACGCTCATATGTGGCCAGTCCATCATATGCAGCCCTCTGTACCCTGTGGGGGAGGAGCACTAATTCTCTTATCACACCAGGAAAGTCGCGCAGACTTGTCCCTCAGAACATGAGCTCCAAATCAGAGGGAACTGAACCTAGCTGTCTCACAGAGGTGATGTTTGCCTGGACAGCAAATGCTCACAGAGCTTACAAAGGGATTAGATAGTGATATTCCTGTTTGTAAATTCTGGCAAACCCCTGGGAAGACTGAGGGCAGCATAAGAGCAGCCAGACAGTGGGTGGTTTCTGGTTCTGTGTTCCTACATCAGAATTACAAACGACAGAGTAGATTTGTAATGGACATAAACCCACATCCATTTTAGGAAGCCTAATTTCTTAGGAAGTCTAAGCTTTTTACATGTTTAGATATTGGGGGAAAAAAGGAGAGAAGAGGAACTGCAAGGTAATATAAGCTGAGATAAAAATTACTTTTAGTGGAAAATACTGAACTTTTTGAAGATGGGAAATCTGATAAAACACAATTAACATATAACACAATAAACGAAATACTTTCCTCTTTCTTCAGTAGAAGAAAATAAAAACTCTAGACATCCCCTATTTCCTTAAATTAATGAAGTGGTATCAGATCTTATTTAAGCCCCTGAGAATCTCTGTATTCCTCCTCATGTGAATGTAAAACTCCTATCCATTCGTTTCTCTGCATTCATATAACCACTAAATTACTTTCTTATTAGCACTATACTTCTCTAAAGGTGGATTTTTTTCCTAGATATATTTTCTTTTAATTGCATATTCTTTGTTAAGATGAGTAAGAAGCCATACTATGCAGAAGATCACTGAAAAATAGATTTATTTATAAAAGAGGTGTAAAGATCTCCCAGGAGAGCTGAGCATCCTCACTGCCAGCTGAAATCAGCAAGAGCAAAGTCTTTTCCAAAGCTCAGTCTCAAATCTGTAGCAGGCTGTGAATTTCTGATTTCATTAGGACTTTTCTCCTTCTTTGAACATGAATATTCCTGTATACATTCCCATGCATTCCTATGATAGCCAGGTGCTGCTGTGGGCTAGTATAAATGTACTGGGGTTTTGTAATGATATTGCCAAAGAAACAAATGCTCCAAAGCAATTGCATGGGATTACTAGGAGATGAGCTGTCTGACGTTAGTAAGGTATTTAGTCATTGGGCAAACATCTACTCCGGACTATGTCATGATGGTTTCTGCTCAGTTTTCCCTTGCAAAGTCCCCAAATATTTAACAAGCGGGATACAAACTGCTCTTTGCTGGGAGGAACCTACTTCTGTCTGAAACGTGGCACTTCCAAAAATAGAATGGTTTGGATCAGAAGGGACCTTTAAAGGCCATCGATTCCAAACCCCTTGCAATGAGCAGTGACATCTTCAAACTGGATCAGTTGCTCCGAGCCTTGTCCAACCTGTCTGTGAACGTTCCCAGGGACGGGGTATCCAGCACTTCTCTGGGCAATCTCTGCCAGTGTTTCACCACTGTCACCGCAAAACATTTCTCCCTAATACTTGGTCTGAATCTGCCCTAGTGGTTTCAAATCATTACCCCTTGTCTGGGTAAAAAAGTCTGGCCCCAACTTTAGGGTCCCTTTAAGCATTGAAGCTCAGAGATGCTTTGGCAGGCAAGGGGCCCTGTACCCGGTAACACCTCCGTGGGGGAGAGGGGAACTTGGCGACCGACAACTCAAACCCCTTCCGTAAGTGTAAACGATGTCGGGAACGGGCGGGGAAAAGCGTTTAGGGCAGAGGTAACACCTCTCTGCCAAGGACCCCCACCTCCGGCGCCCAGCCAAGCCGGCTCCACCCCGCCGCGCCGGGGCCGGGCCGGAGGCAGCGCCCGGGCGGGGACGAGGCGGCCCCGCCGGCCGGGAGGAAGAGGAGGGATTTCACCTGCCCAGCCCGGCCCGCCCCTCAGGTGCGAGGTGGAGCAGGAAAAGGCGGCGGCGGCGGCGCTGGAGGGGACCCGCGCCCGCCTCGGCGCCGGGGCCCATGCGGGGAGATGGCGGTGGGCCGGGCGCTGGCCGCGCTCCTGGCCGCGCTCCTGGCCGCCTGCGCTCGGCGCAGCTGCTCCCGCGGGAAGGTAGGCACAGGCACAGGGATGGGCCGGCTCCCCCCACCCCCGGCTCGGTTCCCCGTCAGCCCTACTCGGAGCTCAGCCGCCCACCCCCACCCCGCCGCCCCTCCGGGGCTGCCCGGGCCGGCGGGACGCGCCCGGTGCGCGGCTGAGCCCGGACTCGCTTTAGTTGGCGGCACCGTAGGCGAGAGAGCGGTGACTCTGCCTTCATCCCCGTGTGCTGCTGCTGATATAATAACTATTAGTTGTTTAAGAGGGGCGGCGGTGGTGGGATAGAATCGCGTCCGTAGTGTCTGTGTGGTGGGACATTTCAGTTTCAGCACTTCTAGTCAGAAGTTTTCTCTCTTTGAAAATGCTAACAAGAAAAATTATTTGATCTTTACATCCGCGCTTGCTGGAGTATTGATTATGCAAGGAACTTCACGAAGTCTTTTCCCTGGACGCCGGAGGGGCAGCTGTATTCTCTGTAAAGAGCAGAAGCAACTTGGACTGTGTTCAGTGTGGGATCGTGCAGTGCCCGAGTTTTTCAGCAGAGAATGATATTGATATAGAGCAACGGCTGAACCGTAGATGTAGGGAAATGCAATGGTTTATATACCCAGCTGAATCAGATGGTTTAATGCTCTCTACCAGCTCTGCATCTCTTGAAATTCCAGGATGCTTGTTAAAATCCCATGTATATAACGCTGTGCGCGACCCCAAAAGAATTCCAGTTATGAACACAAGGACAGTGTATGGGGTTTTCCTCAATTTCCGAAGCTGCTTGATTGCGAAAAAATGCCCATCCTCAACTCTAAACGGTCTTTTTAACTGCTATCAGTAGTCCTTTTAAAGGCTCTTGGAGTGCAAGTCCTTATGTACAAAATAACTGGTGAGTTATTTGAAGTGACTGTAAATTGCCTAAAGAGTCTGATGGGAGATTTGTGCTTTTTTAATATTTCTGTTACCTTTAACTGAACTGGTTCTGCTGATGTGGAATTCAGGCCATTATTATCATAAACAATACATGCAAAATGTTTCCTTTGAAATTGGGCAGCCTTGAGGTTTAAGTTTCAAGCTGTGTAGTCTTTTAAATAAAATATTTGCATTTAATGTATTGCCTCTAAGTTAAGTGAATAACAGCAATTTGCCTCTCTAAGCCTCTTCAAAGGAAAAAGAAAGAAAGAATATAATGCAGTTCAATAGTTTGTTTTCAGAGTGAGCAAATATTTAAAACCTTAGATGGGTCAGCACTAGAAGCAGAGGAGACAGACTGTCCAAGGATCTTAGGTTTATCTAGAGGAACGTGGGAGAAAGAGCTCACCAACCTCTGGCCTTGCCCTTTGGCAAATCCTGAAATTGTTCTTTAAAGCAAAATTAGTTACAGTGAAGTTGCACAAAACACCACTGATAAACCCATTGGTTTGTTGCCACTGATGGTGGCCCCTCTTCTTACCTCCTTCAGTCCCTTCCTTTCCAACCACAGGCTTCTGCCCGCTGGTCTGTCTCCTACACAAGCACTGCCACTCCTGTGTGCCAGGTTGTCTGTCATCCTCTCAAACTCTCTAACGTGGTGCCTTCCTCCTCTTTGAGAACCCCAGAAAGAGGTGGCTCTCTCCCAGCTACCCCGGCGGCATGGGTTGGCAGACTGAAGGTTGCGATGGTGTGAGTGGGACATGAGGCAGCAGGCAAGGGTGCCTTCCCGGGTTTGTTGGCACATGACATCTCGTGTGTCCTTCCTTCCAGTGGAAGCTCCTGTTGTTATTGCACAACCAGAACTGTTGGAACATTTCCCTGAGCAAAGGTTTGTCCTGAAAGCCCAAGACAGCTCAGGTTAAGACTTTCCTCTGTACATCTATGCAATTTGTAATTTTTAAGGAGTTCCTGTTGTGCTGGTGCTGACATTGGTACTGACTCTCCTGTTGCTGTGTTTTGGCTGCCTCCCTTTCCTTGGTTGCAGCTTCCTCTCTTTCAGCAGGGCTGGGTTTAGGCTGGGCTTGCACATGGGGTGTGTATGAGGCACACGTGGCTCTTGGTGGGGAGTGGTGATGCTCTGGTGGGACAGCTACGAATTTTGGTGTGCCTGTCTCTATCTCTTGTCATCCTTGGTGAAGTTTTCTCCTCTCACCCCCCTGCTCCACCCTTTCCCAGCAGGTACAGTATGGCAGCAGTGTTCCCGTAGGAAGGTGTAGGTTGAACATGGCTGGTCATATTGTCCTCAGAGGAGCTTGTGGGTTTTCTTGAGATGCAGCTTTTTATGCATAAAGTAAATTATCAAATGAAAAACCGGTTCTAACTTATAGCTGGAAAACTACAGAAAGTATTTGGTGTGCTGGCTGTGCACAGACGTGGGAGTGTGAATGGAGTATCGCATATCTGACCTTTGAAAATGTGTTTTCCAACTAAAAATTAGTTTCTTTGAGGCACTGTTAATGAAGTTAATTAGGCTTCTATGCTGTCTATGAAACATAAACGTTTCAGGCTTAAAGTATCCTTATGAATGTGATAAAATCTGCATATCTATTCTGGGCTTTGTCTTTAAAATGTCATTGTTATAATAAGTGAATTTAGCGATAGTACCATGTTGATTCTTGCTCTACCCTCCAGTTACCTTTTTCTTGGCAACTGACTGATTTGAGTCACTTGTTAGTCTTAACCTGTAAAACTGCTTCATTTAATAAAATAAAAAAGAACCAAGCTGTTAGCAGGGTCATTCTGCTGCTCTTACAGAATATAAATAACTGCCCTGTTTGTTCTCCTCTGAAAGTCAGTGGAAACTGGATTATCTCCATTCTGAATCATTATTCGTTCATTCCATTGAGACCTCTCCTTTTAAGACTAGAATCAACATACGTGTGTTGTAACTACTTTTTTTTTTTTTTTTTCCCTTGCCTCATGCCATTATCAGTCTGGAGTGCTAACTTTTTACTGTATAGAAACTAATGTGTTTATAGTACAGTATTTATAACGTGTCTCAGTTCTGGTACTACTACCTTAAATTCTCCACCAGAAAATAGACCCTTTTTTTTTTTTTTTTTTTTTTGTTTTGTTTTGCGTGTTTGAGATGTTTGTTTTTAAGAGGTGAGCCTTGTCTGTGTATGTTTTTTTTTTGTCTATAAGTCTGAAGGGATGTACAGGTGATGAGAACGCTTGTGTGAGTTTGTGAGGTGGTGGGAACATGAAAATATTTGAGGATTGCTACACTGAGCTGAATTTATTTGCCATAGCAGCACAAATAACCACTAATTTGAGTGCCCACACACTAGAGATCCTCAGTAAGGTTGTTGTCCCTGGAGTTGTGTGCATGAAGTTCCTCCAAGAGCTGTACTCTTGGTCCTGGGCTCACTCATACAAAAAAACTGGAAGCACCGACAAGTAGCGGCCACTTGGCTACAAAGTGGCCCAGGAGAGAAGAACCGGGATGTGATGAGCCAGCTCCTTAGTCTGGCTTCTTAGGTGGCTGGCGCCTTTGTTGTGCCTGGGGTTGTCATTTGACGTGGTGGCTCATCAGCCAAAATATAATTAGGGGAAAGTATGCTGAAAAGGATTATTTCTTGATACTGATTCAAGGCAAAGGACTAGTCAAGGGAGAAAAAAGGTGAGAGGATTGGAGGCTAATAAATCTCATGTGCAGAGTACCACCATGGACCTGTGACATGGAGGAAGTTACTTGTTAGCTAGAATGTTGTCCTCCTATCGTTTTTATTACAATTCTGTGTGTTGTCCTGCTATACTGCAATGAGAATTTCTAGACAGAAATCAGGGCTTGCTCTGTGAAATAAGGGAAGAACCTTTCACCACCCTGATATCAGATATCATTTGGGTGAGTTGTGTTCAGGCATGTTAATTGCTTATATGGATTGTCTTGTCTACGAATAATGTTGGATTAGAAAAAAAAGTAGGAGAAAAACTACTGAAAAATAATCTGACTTCTTGAAATATGTAATAGCTGCAGCGGTGTTTTCACAAATAAATGTTGCTGGGGTTCAGTTTATTAATGTAGCCCTTATCACTCAGCCTAATTGATATTTATACCAGCATATTATGACTGAAAAGCTTTGTGATCCACAACTGCCAAACCCTCTGTCTTAGGCAGAGGCTGAACAACTTTGCACTTACTGCATTCCAGAAATATTTCAAATAGAAAATAGCCAAGGAACCATCCTGTACTGAGAGCAAAGTCAAGATACTTCTGTGTTGACTAAAGCTGTGACAAGGGCATGGTGTGTTTGCAGATTAGCGTAGGTGATGGCTGAATGGCTCCTTTCTTCACCATTTCTCTGTATTGATCCCATTCTCATTTGCTTTCTGTAACTGCTGATGGCAAAATAACACCTTCTTCAGGTCCTGGGCAGAAGAGCAGTGAATGTGTGTGGATTTGCAGCCCTTTGTGTTGCGGCCAGGGTGGGATCAGTGGTGGTGCTGGGTTATTCCTGGAGCTGTGGGGAAAGCTAGGTGCTGCTTGCCAGTGCCATGAGTAGGATGTGCCTCTGAGCTGAGCTGACCAGTAGCTCTCTTACAGCAGCAAGTCCTCCAGCTCTCTTCTGGGTGCTCCCTAGGAGCTCTCTCTTTAGATGTTTTCTGGTCTTGGTGTACTTGCAAGAGCTCCTAGAAAGACTCAGCTCCAGCAAAGCATGTATTAGCTAGAGAATATGGGGGAATTAGCCTTGGATGCCAGTTTTGATGTAAATGAGCTCCTTGTTAGACTACTCTTGTAAGCTTCTTTTAAAATATTGTTTTTAAAATCTGTGCCTTTAATAATTTCTGTAGTTTGTAAACTTTTGTCCGACTGGGGGAAAGACTAAAGATACCACTTTAACAAAGCACTTCCAGCAGTTTCTGGGACAGCATCCAACTCATTGATGTTGTCTCTGTCTCTCAGGTGTCTCTGTCAAATCTCAGCTCTGGAGAGGACAACACACCCACTGCAGCAGGGGTTGGTTCGTTGGACCCAAACCATTAACCAGTTCCTGAAGAGCAGCTGCTGACTTCTTGTGCTCTCTTAGTAGCATTCAGCCAATGCAGCTGGGTCACCATCCCTTGATTCCTAAACTTCTAGAATCTCTTGCAGGTGTTACCATACAGTTTCTTCTTGCTTCACATCTGCTTGTGCCACCAGGGTGTGAAGGAAAGGACGTGGGCTGGGCTGCACTTAGTAAATTGTTGGCTGCTGGCTTTTACATCAGAGCAACATCTTGATTTTCTGTACTGGCTGGTGACAGAGGCAGGGGTTTGCTGCCTGCAGCTGAGCCTGCCTGGTGTGGGTAATATTGATGGGATCTCCTGGAAGACTTTCAGGAGGACCTTCAGCTGAAGAATTGTGCCACAGTGTCTAGTAGATATGCATTTCAAGTGTATTAGTAAGATCTAGTCTGCCTGTGAGTGCCCAGGCAGCCTTTACTGTGGGAAAAGTGATTTTTTTAAAAAAAATCTAACTCCTCTGTCAGGGATAATGTCTCTACTTTGCCTGTTCTGTTGGACGTCTTTTAACACCCATCCACAAGGGTGCCATGGGGCAGCGTGCTGAGCTGTGCCTTTTGTTTTCTTGGGGAACAAAGTGAGTGTGGTTACTTGATGTTGGGGCAAATTCTTATTTTGGAGTTGGCCCTGGATTTTCTGAGTCCCTGGCTGTAAGACAGAGGAGAGAGCAAGCTTTGACGAGTGGAAAGAGATGATCTGGAGCTCCTCAGAAGTGAGACTAAGAGCTGACAGCAGGATGTTTGGCATGGGAGGGATCCCTGATTGTGAAATGTGCTTTTGCACCTTTGTTAACCAGAGCCAAGACTGAAAAGCTGCTCAGACATGCTCTGAGATGTTGTCCTCTTACTGGCTTAAATCAAGGTAGGGAATAAAAACTATGCAAGCAAACATCCCTTTGATCAAGTGAGGCTCCTGCAGGGACCTGTCTGGTGTCAGTGTTCCTTGACCAGTGTGACATTTTCTTCTCAAGCTGTGCAGACCGATGTGTCAAATACTTTATGCATTGTATGCTGATGGTCAGCTCATCAACAAGGTTTGCTGATCTCTCCATCTCATCTCCACAGAAGCAACAGCACTTCATATCTGTAAAATAATAATTAGGAAAAGGCAGCCGAGAGTCAACGGTGCCTCTTTCCCACTTGTGGTGAAAAAAGCTTCTTTTTGAAAATCTGTTACATGAGTTATATGAGTGCCTTTATTATCTTCCAAAAAGGCTCTAGAGAAAGTAGTGTAAGTACAGAAATGTATAGTTGTTGGGGTTTCAGTGGGGTTTTTTCAGTTATTTTAAATCTAAAGGTACTTTATTCCTGTTAGGCATTACAAATTAATGAATTAACAACTTTTGACTAGGCAACGTTGTTGGTCTGGGCTGCTGACAGATCTTCTCTGGTGAATCCTGCTGGAATGGCTGGTAACATCACTCTGCCAGAAGTGTCTGCCTTTCCTCCCTGATGAGGAGGGAAATTCAGTGACATCTCGCCTGCTTTGCATCCCCATCCTAGCTATCAGTTCAAACAATCAGTGAAGATTAGGAGGCTGTTCCATGAGGGCAGAGGAATAGGTATTCTCCCCCCCGGTGCCCTCTTCTGAGGTGTGGTTACCATGGCATAATAGGAATTGGCAGCATTTATCGCTAGGACTTTACAAGCTTTGAAAATTTTATCACTGTAATTTTCTGGGTGATTCCCTGAAAGTAATCCTTTCACAAAACATGGACCTCATATCCCAGACAAGTGTGGTAGTGGAAGACTGGTCCAAATACGAGGAGATAATCATGTAATGTAGAGAGTAGTTCACATTTAAATGAAGAAGGGTTGGCTGTAGTTTGTGATGGTGCTTGTGATCTCTCTTTTGCTGCTCACAGCACTGTTCAGGAGTTGAGAGGAGTCCAGTGTGTGGGTCCCTGATGAACTTTGCTAAGGGCTTGAAGACAGTGGAGGCAGTCACCTGGATTACACTTCAGGAGGAGTGGATGATGCTTGGGCAGTTGGGTGCTGCAGTTGAACTGGAGAGTTGGACTCAAATTGTCAGAGATGTTAGTAAGACAGGTGCAAAACAACTGAGTTGGCAAAGCAGGGAGATATTTACTCCTTCAAATATTCCTTGATATGTTTTCGGCCAATTTGAGTGAACTGTGCAGTGAATTGTGTTGGAGGTGGCGCACCACCACGCTGAGTTACTGCGTTATACCCCTTGCTTCCCACTCTCTTGCCGGGACTCTTGCAGAGGATTTTGTATAGTGGAATAACCTCAGGAGGCTCTGAGTGTGCCTGCAGGTCAGCATCCCTGCAAGGGCTCAGAAGAGGCACTGAGGCTCCAGGAGAGCCTGCCAAGCTGTAGAGGCAAACAGCATCCCTGTGCTGTCCTTGTCCTGAGCTGGTGGCATGATACACTGCAGGGAACAAGCCGGTTCTCTGGAGAGGCATGTTGGTTGTGTGGGTTCAGATCCCCCTGGGGCAGAACAGGGGTTTGGATACAGGTGTTTCATAATCAGAGCAAGTTGCTGCTACTCGTCTTGACAGCAGCCTGGCTCCTCCAGCTCATGAGTGGTAGCTGAGTCAGCCCCATCCTACTGGGTTTTGGTAAAAATGGCTGTCATGGAAAAAGCCCATGATTTAACTGGAATCGGCAAACCAACAGTTTTTGCATGTAATTCTGGGGTAAATTAACATCTGGGATCTCGTTGTAGGTTTTGTTTTTCTTGGGGCTTTTTTGATTGTTTTAATCCTTCTAGTCAAGTTGTGTGGAACAATCCATAGATCCTTATGGGTCAATTACTGCAATAAAATTCAGCTGTCAAGCCAAAACTAGTTGGACTCTGTTCTAGCTCTTGTTTCATGTAGCAAGGCACTTTACATAGCCATAAAAATTGCTGTTCTGCCAAGTCCTTTGCTTGCGTATATGTACACACACTCCGTGTGACTGCTACTGCCCTGACAATTTGCCAGCTGTCTTTTACATTGCACTCCTTCTTGTACAGGAAAAATGTCCTTTTGACATTTACATATACCTGTTAAAATTGCTATGAGATTGTCAGATGCAAACACAGGTAATAAATTTAGGCTCAGCTCTCTGGAGTGATTGAATTTGTTTTACACTACGCAGTTTGCTTCTAACCCCAGTGGGAGAGCTCTGGCCACTAACATAAAAGTTTGGAGATACACTGTTAAGAAAAAGCTGTGTTTGTGAAGAGAGGGGCATTACTCTAGTAATGGAGGGATGTTGTGATCAGACAGCTCTCATGAAGGCATATTCTGAAATGAAGATGAGGAGTAGAAAAATCCAGTTGTGGAAGGGAGGGTGTAGATTGAGATTCAGGCAGTTGCAATATTTCATCAACTGCAAAATTCTAATTGCTTAGAGGAAAAAGAATAGGGTGAGATCAGCTGTCTGCATCAGCTATGAACCAGCTCAGGTCTGCAGGCTTTACCTCTAACATTTTCCAGCTGAACAATTTCATTCTTGTATAGACAGACGAGATCCAGCTTGGCAGTGCTTCCTCATGTTGGTTTGGATATCCTGTGTGTCATCCCTGTGCAGGAGCAATAAGGCATGGAAATCGCTTCTTTTCAAGAAACATGTCCAGTTACTGGTAATCTTAATAAAAAGGCATGCAGTGGGAGTCACAGACAAAGACAGATTAGTGTGAGTCATGAGGAGACTCACTCGTGTTTTTAAAAACTCTCCAATGAAGGTGCTCTTTAAGTAGTCTCTATCGTGCTGCTCATGCGTGGCTGTAGTTTGGGGAGTTTTAGCCATTTGTTAATTTTTAATGACTTTAGGATCACTGCATATACTTTCTGTATGATTCTTTTATTCTACTTTTCCAATTAGATTTGATAGTCTAATGCAGCTTAGCACATCCCTAGCAGCTGGCTGCTGTTGTCATTACAGCACCACACTCTTATTTCTTGGCCAAAATTATTATCTGTGGATTTTCATCTGTGCAAGCTGTTTGTTTATGCACTGAAAATGTCTCTTCTTATGTGGGCTTCCACCAGGCAACTTTGCTGGCCTAGTTTGGTATAGATCTGCATCCTTGTGCCTACTGCTGTGATGATATATTGATCATTGACAACATTTCTGTGATTTTGGGCAGGTCCTATTTAGGAAAGCTGAGGAATGGGATAAATCTATGCTGGAAAATGATACTAAGCTGACAAATATTTGATATTCTTGCAGAGAGATCAAAAGAAGTGTGATTATATAGCCATGAAGTCAGCAAGAGGAGGGGGAAGGAGGAAAAAAGGCCCAGGCAGCAGAATTTGGGTCTTTCAGATGCTGGGGAAGAGGATACTTTGTTTTGACCCTTGTAGGAATGCTTTGCTTATTTCAAAATACAAATTTTGTACTTTGGTTTCGGCTCAGGGTGTGTATTTGTTTTGATTTAAAACTAGTCACGTGCTTAAAGCTATGCTTAAACTTAATCCTCATGACTAAAAATTAGAGCCATGTGCCAGCTTGTGGTGGAGGAGTGCTGGCTGTTGGTGGTCCTGGTCTCTCTCCTGCCAGGTTGGCCATATGGCTGTGTTAACCCAGGGAAGGGGAAAAGAATAGTGATAACTGTTTGACCAGAGAGTTAGAAACAGACTTTTTTCAGTAATACTTATAAACTTACGAGTATGACAATTACTCGAAAGAATTGTCTTTTATCTGTAGTTATTAATTATTTGCTTTATGCTATTAGCACTTGATATCTGGATGACTTAAACATCAGAAAAATTATGACTAACATGGTCAAAGATATTTTGTGCACTAAGTGTTGTAAATGAAAACAAGAGAACCTGAAAAGAACTCAGAGGAATGGGAAATAGAACTCTGGGCTAGGTTGGAAATAGTTGTTTTACTTTCTCTTTTGGAGACTGCTTCCTCCTGAAGAATGAGGAAGAGCAGCACTGACTGCTTGCTTGGCTTTACTCTCTTCTTTTCCCCGCCCCATGGACGTTGCCCCTGCAGTTATCCCCATTGTGCTTGGAAGGTCATTGTACAGGCAGGTCCCAGGCTACCCCAACATCTTTTTTACTTCCTCAGGAAAATCCATATTGAAAATCTCTGCAAAAGCATTTCTAAGGCAGAAACACAGACGTAAGGTGTGCAAGCCATTGGATGAGGTAGGAAAATTGAGTGTAGGCTCTCAGGTCAGAGAGCTGTCCCATCACTTAAATGCTGAATAGGAAAGTTATTCAGTGACCAGGTGCTCACTAATGGTATTCAAGGGTTGGTAAACTTGTGGTTAAAAATATGTGCTGCAATTTGGCAAGCCTCGTGGTGTTGAGATTTTCATTTGAAACCTTTGCTCCTGGAGGCAAATAGGTAAGGCAGTTTCAAGGACTTGCTAAGCCTTTTGACTCCAAGATTGTGTAGAAAAGCTAGAAAGGCTCCAAAAAGGCTCAAGACCAACAAAACTCAAATAAGCACACAATGGGCTCTGTCTCTGAGTTCTCTATTCTGCCCTACTCCCCCTAGTAGTGAAGTTTTTGATGCCTGGCATTGGCAAACCTGGAGCCACAGTGTTGCCAGTGACAAAGACCAACCATGCCAACTGCTCAGACCCCAGGGCTTTTGCAAAGCATTGCAGTGAAAGTCAGGCCCTTACATGAGATTCCTGTAAAAATCAGGAGGTTTTTAAACCTTTTTTCAATAGAACAGGTGGTATTTTTGTGAAATTGAGTCACTATTGCAGTAAGCTGCTTTCAGCAGCTGGTATGACTGAAGTTTTGAGCTGGGTGGTAGATATGTTTGTTGAGGGTCGCTGGTGTGCTCGTGTGCTATTAGAGGGCTCTGCTGATCAAGGGTTCCCATGGTGTGTTCAGCCCCACTCCCCACAACCCCACCAGGTGAGCCCCTGCATATCTGGGCTCTGACCAGCATCCTTATCACCCCTGCACCAGCAGCAGCTGCTGTGGACCACACTGGTGCTCCAGGGATGCTGAGCAGTTGGACAGAGCCTGGGGCATCCTGCAGATGTGTGTGAGCCAGCTGTTCTCCTACACCTTCCTGACATGCTGCCTGGTAATTGAAATGGCTTCAGGAGTTCCCTCAGGGCCCTGCTCTGCTGGGTTTGCCAGTAAATCTTTTTTCATTGAGGTTAATGAGCATGAGGATTCCCAGCCTGGCATATGGGCAGAGCTTTGTCATGCAGCCTCTTGTGATGTCCCACTCAAGGCAGAGATGTTTTTGAACCAAACTGGGGGTACCTTTATTTCTAGATCTCTTACTATTTTTTATAAGCATGATTTTTATCTCATATACACTAAAAGCACAAGTGCTGTAGACACTGTGGTTCTGTCTTCCATACACTGGAACAAGGAATGGAGAACAATGAAAACGAGCAGCAGAAAACTTACTGTCTGTCCTGTCCTCAGATTTTCACCTGGGGCTGGGGTATGGTTGACTTCACTGCAAACATGACTTATTTCAGCCAGGGCTGGCCTCAGTATTTGGTAAGCATTAGCTGAAGTTAGTAATAATCTTCTTTAATGTCCAGTCAGTACTCTCTGGTGTCTTATATTATGTGTATATTTTTAGAAGACAGTCAGGTTTGAGTCATTTTTTTTTTTTACAAACTGCTACCCATAAAATAAAAGATTATTCCACAAGCAGTTTATTCAGTGGTTCCAGTATTTCCTGTGAGAGCTGCTCCTTCATCTGGCACTGCTTGTGGATAGGTTGAAATCTGTGAAGTATTTCCCAAAAGCTGTGAATCAATGACGGTCGTGTCAGAGATGGAGAGGAGGTGTCCAAGCACACACAGTCTGTTTCAGGCCACAGATGCCTTCTGTGCTGGCGAGGGGCACTGCACAGACATCCTGTACCTTCAGGGAATGAGTTGTGAAGGGTGGGGAGGGTGGGAGAGGGCCATGACTGCACCTAAAAAATATCTGTTATACAACATCTGTTGGTATGTGCTTTTGGTATTGTTGGAATACCTCATCTGGCCTGCAGTAATTGTTGAGGTATACCCAGAAAATCATCTGTTACTATTGTTTGTGGTTACAGTTGAAGCCCCTTTTTTTGTTTGACTGCTGAATAAACTTCCTGAATTGAGTTGTGACTTGATGGGTGCCTTCAGAAATGAAGCAGACTGTGTGATAACAAACTGGAAACAAAAATCAGGAGAACGAAAGTTTGAAAGGAATAGCTGAGCTACTTTTTAAGTGTGAAATAAATTACACTGGTGAGGGTAAACTGGAGCAGAACTGATTCTGCACAAATTCCCTGTATACCTCTCCTGGGCACAAGCATATTTTTATGTTGTCTGTGCTGGAAGAGAGGAGGCATTTTCTATTGGTACGACACCAGAGGTTCCTGAGAAGTGGATGCTAATATTCCTTTGGACACTGTGGCATCTGTGGGGCTGTGTGGAGAGCCTGGTGTTACTCATGTACTGGTAACAAAACACTTCTGGTTTTTTTTGGTTTTTTTTTCCTTAGCTTCCTTTACAATCTCTCTTCATAAAGCAGACAACACCACAGTTATGATTAAACTGACACCTGGTCTTTCACCAAGCTGTCGAATCCGCATGAAAAATGTCATCATGTCTGAACTCAAGATTAAGCCAGGGGAGAATGTGACTTTTACTTTCACCTGTGTTACTCCAGAGAAGTATTTCATCACGGAAATTCAGAAAAATATTGGTAAGATACAGATTTTTAATTTTTCCCCACTGGTAATTTTTCTCTGGTAAAACCACATGCTTTTTTTCCTGTTGCTGTATTAAGGTATCTGCCATAATCTTAGGTCTTTAAGCACTGATAAATAACCTTGAATGACTGCTACTGCTATGCAAGCTGAAGAAGTCTGTATTGCAGCTGGCAGAATTAATGTTGACTTGGCTGTGTTGGAAACAGCTAGAAGGCAGTTTGCTGCATCAATTCCTTTTCCCTCTGCTGCCTTTCCTTTTCCCACAATTTATAAACGCATCAAAGAATCTTTTAGTTCCTGTCAAAAGCCTCTGAACACTTATAATAATATGTTATGTATTTGATGAACAGCTTGGCTGTGTCTATAAGGACAACAGAAACATTGAAGACCTGCATATGTTTCTTTATCTTTAATGAATGTTATTGAAGTCAAGAAACTGTAAATTCAGAAGTGTAACTAAAAAGCTTCTTCTGCTTTGAATGTTATCCCTGATGTATGTACTCTTTAATGGCATGAACACATGCTACTTCTCAACTAGATCCCAAACTTCATTGGGTATTCAGTCTTTAGTAACATCTTCATTATTTTTGAGGTGCTGTTCAAGGATAATTCTCTTTATGTTTCGGAATTTTATTCATATGATTCACGCAGATAGTAATGCTCATTGTATCTCTCATACTTGCAAGACACACTTGTGATATTTCTTCTTTTAAGTTGAAGCCTAGACATGGATTAAAGTATACTTATTTTGAGTGTCAATCATTTGTTTAGATTTTTCAGATAAAAGTTTTCTGGGTTCCCCCAGAATCCTGCAGTGGCAGTTGTTGTTGTTCTTCCAGGCACTAAGGGAACAAAAATGCAATTCATGGCAAGCAGTAAAAAATTTAAAGATGAATGATTTACAGGGAACTCTCTGGGGGACCTGGGGTAAAATGGATTCTCTAGATCTGTCATTTCCAGCTCTCTTGACACTTCATTTCTCTCTTTTGCCCATTCAGACTCTGCCCTATTCACTAAATACCTTCTAAACTCTTCAGCAAACCAGGCGGAGTGCTAAGGACAATGAATCCCTCCTATTAGTCAGCCTGACTAAAGCAGGTTTATCCTGTCTCTTCTGTGGGCTGGGAGTCCTGTTTGGAGACAGCCTGTGACCATGTTACAGTAGTGTCATTTAGTGCACGTAGAGGAAAAGATGAGTGCAACCTAAAAATTGTGATAATAGCAAAGAAGGGGAAGTATCAAGCTCCCATTTAATGGAATGCTTTCCAGAGTGTATCACAGCTCTTCTCTCTCTGCATTTAGACTGTGTGTCAGGTCCATGTCCCTTTGGAGATGTTCATCTTTACCCACCAGGGCTACCTCGCCTTAACAGGACTTACATCTGGGATGTGAAGGCAAGTACAAAAGCTGGACTTGAGCTAAAGTTTTCTACCTCATGGCTAAGACAGATTGAACCAGGAGAGACGTGCCCAGACTCCGTTAGCTACAACATCAACAGCTGTATTGATAAGGCCACAGTCAACATCGGCACCTTCTGCAGGAATGGCTCTGTGTCTCGTGTCAAGCTGCTGGGAGGAGTTGTCATGTCCCTGCACCTCCCATGGCACTTGCCTCTCACCACCTCAGGCTTCAACATAGCCAACAGGGCTTCCATAAAACGTGAGTACGGAGGAATGCAACTGCCTCCTGCAGATTGCAACAGAATCCATTTCAGCCTTTCTTCACAGCTAGCCTTCCAGTTTTGGTGCTGCTATCCCTAACTCCCTTCCCCTTCATCTTTTCTGGAAACTATTGTTGTATGATTTTTAGTTTGGTTAGATGGTGCTCTTCTGGAGTCAAAGTGTCCTAGTTTGGCTGATTGTTAATTATGGAAACTGTTCTGTTGTTGTTTTGATGTACATTATTAATTTTAAATTTCTTTAAACTTCCTAAAACTTAAACATACCTGCTTCCTTGTTTTTGTGCATTCAGCTAGGTGAGACTAGGTAGTATAACTAGAATGAGCCAGTGGTTTTTACTGGTTGCAGTGTGTAGTTGGAATTGTTTGATTTTAAAAAAGTCTCTTTAACTTCTGGACCCTCAAACCAATGCCTCTCTTCAGGAGGGGAGTGTGGGAAAAGGCGAAGCAGTGCCCGGAAGGCACAGGAAGCTGCATAATACATTTGTCTGTTTTAACCTGCACAGTAACACAAACTGTTGTGTAATAATCTTCCTGAAATACCTGGAATATTATCCAGCAATCAGTGTGTTACTTTGTGATCTTATGACAAAAGTTGCTCTGTACTTGAATTCTAGTGTTGTTGCTATCAGTTATAAAAGAAACCTGGTCCAGGTTCAAGCTTCATGAGTGTTTTGTAATTCCTGGCACTCCTCACAGTTACACATCATCACTGGGGTCCTAGAGTGGGACCATAATCTTTATGTACCCAGCTTCACACTGCCAAGAGTCATCCAAGGATAAAGTGTCTTACACAGCCTGCACAGTTCACATTTGTGTTTTATTGTACCTATTTGAGACTCTTTGCTGTTTTGCTTTTCTTAAATTTAGGTTTTTGTAAAGAGAGCTATATGCTGCTGTAAAAGCTCACATCTTTTGTTTCCCAAAACCCAGTGAAGCAGAAGCAGTTATCAGGTTGTGTGTTTGCTCTTGCAAATCCAAATGTAGAAGTAGGAATTAGGATCTTGCCTTTGCAAGTAATAAAGGCTTGTCTGTCCATGCGCTTGAAAGGTTAACCTGCTAAACTGAAACTGCAGTATTAATACATTCCTTATCTTCTCTGTAATTGAAGACATAAGAATCAACTCAAGTATATGTTTTTGTCTGAGCATTTTGTAATAACCTAACCTGTAGTTGGAGTGGATGATCTCACTGTCAGAATAAAGAGACTCTGCGTCTGGGGTGCTACATATGCCAGTGTGTCTTCAGTAACTGGAACTTCATTTATGTGTTGTGATTTCCTCCCTGTTTTAGGTCTATGCATCATTGAATCTATTTTGAAGGGGGAGTCTTCAATCACCCTGATGTCTCCTAACTACCCGCTGGGCTTTCCAGAAGATGAGCTCATGACGTGGCAGTTTGTGATTCCTCCCAGCATGAGAGCAAGCGTGTTCTTCCACAACTACAGCCTCTCCAACTGCGAAAGGAAGGAGGAGAGGGTGGAGTACTACATCCCTGGTTCCCCCAGCAACCCGGAGGTGTTCAGGCTGAGCGACAGCCAGCCTGCCAATATTGCTGGCAGTTTCAACATGTCCCTGCAGGGCTGTGATCAGGATGCCCAGAACCCAGGCATTCTTCGCCTGCTCTTCCAAGTTGTTGTTCAGCACCCACAGGTTGATGAGAGTAAGTGCCTGACTGCCCCTTTTGTTGCTTTTGTGTACAGATGTGTGGACTGAGCACCACAAGGGAGAGAAATATTCTTTTTTGTTACTTTCCTTGAACTTTGGTCCCTCTATGAGTTTAAGGAGGTTGCCAAGCAACACTGAGGCCTGTTTTATTGCCTGGGGTATCACTGGACACCAGTACAGCAAGGCAAGCAGCGATGCTGAAATTTGCCATTTGCAATGGAGTATTTAGTGCTGTTGTACTTTTTACACCATAATATAGGAATGGAGACTCCTTTCCCTTTCCAGCACCTGAATCATGTAATTGAAAAATGCCTTTAACAGTTTTGCTTTCAGACATGAGACTCAACATTTTAAAGATCATTCTTAAAGTGTGAACCCAGTTTTTTGTTCCATACATGAGCAGTTGCACTTAACAAGGTGAAACCCACTGTCATGGTAGGTAGCAAGATCTGTGGCATTAACTGGTGAAATGAGAGATGTAAAATTATCTCTGTATTAGTAATGCCATCAATATGCATCTTTCCTTCCTTTCTCCCTTCCTTCGAGTTCTATTTTGCTTCCTAGAGGAGGTTGAACATCAACAAGTGTGAAGAAGTCACATTAAACACTAAAGTTAGTTGTCAGTAAGATATTCCACTAATAATATCCCCTATATATTTGGATGTTCTTTACATTTCTTTCTCTATATTGAGAAAATAACTGGTTTTGTTTGTTTTCTAGCCCCAAACTCAGATTGGTTTAGCACAATGACTCGTAATACCAGAGCATTTCTCTAAAAACAGAAATAAAAGGCCTGTCTAGGTAATGAGCCATGGAGTTAGTGATTTAGCCTCTGACTTCACAGCTCTGACCTCAGTTCAAGGTTAATAATCAAGGTGCACTCACTGCAGAAGAGCAGGTGGAGGAAAAGTCCACACTTGACTGCCACTGTGTCGGGAGCTCCTTAGAGGCTTTCTAAGTAATTTTAGAGAGAATAAGGTTTGAATGGCTTGTGCCCTGAAGTTACATATCCAGAAAGGATCTGTAGCATCTTACGGTTACAATTCTTCACTGTCTGTCTAGGCTGGCTCTGTTTATGAACAGCAAATCTTCACAGAATTGTTGTTAACAAAATTGTGTTTGCTTCCATTTATTGTGTGTTGCATCTTGGAAGCTAGACAGAATGAAAACATTATATTCAGTTAATCAGCTTTATCTCCCTTCTTCTTTGGAAAGCAAAAAGAATTTTAATGTATTTATGGCCAGTAGACAAGACAATAATCACATAAAAAATTAAAACCAGGTTGTCATTCCGTGAATTAAATGCAAGTAATAAAGCACTTGGATTTAAGAGACAACAGAGGTTTCTCTAGGGATTTTATAGGATTTCATGATTGATTTTGTCGTTATATAAGTTCCATCAAAGATTCAAATTCAGCCCTCAGGTTACCATCTGCAGCATTGCTCTTATTAAAAATGCATTGGTATCTGCATATTCTCAAAGCTTCCCAAACATTTGGGTATTCCACAGCTGTCTGTGGTGCTTGTCATTAAATAATAAGAAAATATGGCTCTTTCCAGTCACAATAACTTCTTGATCTAACTCTTCCTGTGTTTAGCTGCTGCAGGAAAAAACATTCTGAAAAATGATAACCTTTGTGGTAGGAGTCCTAGAGTATGTGCTTGCTAGTGCCAATGACTTGAATAATTCCATTTGACCGCTTGCCTTTTTGTCTGCCTGATTTTCCACACAGGAAAAGCTATTTTATTTGCCTTTTGTGTATGACTTTGAGATCCAGCTAAAACCAGAAAATGAAGAGTAGTCATAGAGTATATGTGTGTATATAGGTATGCTATTTTCCCCACCCTGATCTTTGTGGAATGATTTAATGGTTTGGGTTGGAAAGAACCTTAAAGATCATCCAGTTCCAAATTGCTCTGCTATGGGCAGGGACATTTCCACTAGGCCAGCTTGCTTTCTTTGACATCAGGGAGTGTGCTTTATTAGCAGCACCAGGATGTTGCCTGGATTCAAAATCTATCTTTCTTTTCTCTTGCCTTCTATTTTCTCCTTCCAGATGTTCCATGTATTTGCTGTAAGAGCTGCTCATATAATGGGGTAAGAAGAGGTGAAGGAAGTTCTGCTTCACACTGTGCTTCTTCCCTGTAATTGCTCTGGGGTGTTTTTCATTGCAGATGTCACCCATTTGGTCGACCTGAGCAAGGAGAAGAACATGACTGTGACGATACACTTGGAAAGGTGGCCCAGCCACATCCCCCTCATGTCTGAGCCCATATGCCTGATCTGCAAGGATCCTCGTACCTGCGACCGTGTCTTGACTTTAACCTCTGGCACTGTCTACAGGATCTCCTTTCTGTGCAAGGACTTGTCCCGGCTGAGGATCACGGCTGAAAAAGGCATAGGTATGACGAAAGTGGCTCCCTGCTGCTTCTTAGGGAATGCTTTTCCATGTTTTTCCCCAGGGGTCAGCCAAACCTGCTCCATTCCCTTGCTTTGGCTTTAAGTGGATTGAGGTTGGAAACAAGGTGTTGGCCAGCTGGGAGATGGGTGCAATGAGTATGGAGGTGACCTTGTTCAGTACATGATTCTACCTTTAAGAAGAGAAACTGTGTGGCTATTCCTAGAAGGGAAGGAATAGAAGTTAACTAAGTCACTGCAAATTATGGAAACACAGCCAGAGTGCCATAAATCTGCCCATGAAAATTCAGGATCAAGGTTGACATTAGGAGTGCATCTTGTTCTGCATTCATGTCCCCATGATGTAGGATTTTACCAAATGTTTTCAACTAGGAGTGGAAAAGAGATTTAAAGTACCCATACCTTGATAGTCTGCAGCAGTGTCCCATCAGCAGGTGTATCTTGAGTGAGGGCCTTTGAATGTGTTTCTGTTTATTTCTTTGGCGTCCTTCACCCCTTAAGGAAAGCTCTTTAAATACGAACAGTGTATTTAAAACAAAAATACATGTTTGGATAAAGGTTACTAAGAGAGGATATTTTCTTAGGTAGATGCTTATCTGGGTCTGTAATGCAAACCTGACAGTACTCTGCATGTGCCCAGGTATTTCCTCTGCAAGAAATACCCAACCATTGGGATTTTGTTTTCACAGGCTGCATGGATATTCGTTGGTGTCAGAGGAAGGTTTATTCCCTTTCTGTGCCCAAGGCTATTACCCGACTGCCAATTCGACTGCATAAGTTTATTTGGAAGATCTTGGCTACTGATCTGATCAACGTAGAAATTGCATCTCCGTCCTTGAAACTTCAGCAGGTCCCAGATCAGAGGTGCAACACAAGCTACAGTTACAGCATTATTAGTGCCACCCCAGAGACAGAGCTGAATGTTGGTGTATTTTGTCCTGGTGGATCTATTGAAAAGATTCAGATGAGGAATAATATCACTATATCCTTAAAAACATTTGGTAAAGGATTCATCAATGAGTCTATTCCTCAGGATCTGAAAATGTCTTTTGTGCCACATATTAAAGGTAAGGAAATAGATTTTATACTACTTCATTGTACAGTGATAGATCTCTCAATAGGCTTATTAAAGCAGATATGGATAAACAGAAATTAAGAGTTCAATCCTTTAGCAATGGCTCTAGGACTAGACTCTAGAATCAGTCTTCATCTGAACCAGTAATGTGATTTGTTTCGGGAAGAGAGAAGGAGCTTTGTATTCCAGGTAGCGGATAGTTGTTTGTGGCAAATTCTGCAGGTATGTCTGTGTTTATTGTGGTAATACTGATGTGGGAAAGGATGATAATTATCAAAACTAAGTTTTCTTTTCTTCTTTTCCTTTGCTACAGATGAGTGCACATTCACTGTGAGTCCAAATCCAAAAGCTAAAGCTTACTTGCAGACTCCCAACTGGCCCAGTGGTTTACCTCCTTATGTTTCCATATCCTGGTTCATCGTTGTGCCCAGCAAGCAAACTGCCCGCCTCAGGTTCTCCGAGGACCGCATGGGCATTGCCTGTGAGACGGGCCGTGCCTACGTCAACATAAAGGAAGAGGCTCTGGGAGCAGAGGAGATCGTGCGCCGCGAGGACGAGCTCCTGCCCCAGCCCCGAAATATGCTCCACAACTTCTGGGTGAACATCTCCAACTGTAAACCTGTGGATAAGACACAGCTGACCTTGCAGTTCTGGGTGACTTTTGCTGACAAGCAGATCGGTGAGTCCTGTAAGGTCATGGTGGTTTGTTTTCTGTTTGTTTCCTTGCTTTCCTTTGAGGTAACATTAATGGATGATGGTCCTCCTTGGATGTAGGCAGTTTGTGGGATTCCTGCCTTTGGAAAAGTCTGCCCCTCAAAAACTTCCAAGAGTTTCAGCTGGGTATTTCTAGGAGCTGGAGAGGAAGGAGGGGTTTTAATGTGGTATGGATTTTTGGGGGGAGGGAGGTGTGTTTCTGGGTTTTCTTTCACTGACACAAGAAACGGCAAGGACCAAGGTAGTAAGACTATATTTAATTTAAAAAAATAATTTAGCTTTTTTAATTGGAGATAACAGACAGAATATATAATAAGATCAAGTGATGTTTTTCCCTTCCAGGGTCATAGACCTAGTGAACAGCTTGGGATTTGATTATGCAAACTTATTCATCCAAGTAGTTCTTACTTCATGTTAGCAGTTCAATTAGTCTTCGTGTTCACATGAGCAAGAAATCCTCCCTAGGACAGGTCTGACCATTTAATGGAGATTGGACCCTGACTGCTAGCAGCAAATTCTGTGTCCTTGTTCTCTTTCATCTCCCTGAAACATAAACAGTTTTTAAAAGAAAGATGAAGGGGGCATTTTTAGGCTAGGCTTTGCTTATGTAAATTTGATTCACATTTGCACTTTCTAATTTTTTGATTTTTTTTTTAAAAATCTGTGCATCTTTTGAAACTTGCAGCATTTTTCTTTGCTCATGCATGGACTTCCCTAATCAATTTTATGACTCCTAGAAAACCCCAGGTCAACACAACCTGTGTATTTCAGAGGAAAGGATGGTTTTGAGGGGAAGCTGTGGAAATGACACTATTTCTTCTGAGTCCTTCTCTATTTCTTTCTGTGCTTTCATCTCTTCCTTGCCCATTCAGTCAAAGACATGTGAGGTGTTGTAGGTAAGTTTAGCAGTGCATGAGCTGTATTAAAAACTCTTGGAGATGAGTGGGTGGGTTGGGTTTTTTGGTCGTGTTTTGCTGCCAACAGCAGGAGTTTATTTTTGTTTGACCTCCAGTCTCTTGGAAACAGCTTGTGTTGCCCTGTGGCAAGCGTGGCCTAGGAACTCCCGCTCTGCCAGCAGCTGCTATGCTTAGAAGCTCTTGAAGGGGTTCAAACCCAGACAGATTTTAGGAGAAAGCTGGGTGTTCCTTCTTTTGCTCAGTGTCCTTGTTCCTTGTCTGTTTGCAGACCTTGGAATCATACTTGCTGTTGTGGCTGGAGCTGGAGTTCTCATGGTGATTGGACTGACTGTCTACTGTGTTAAGAAGAAGTAAGTTCATAATTCAGCATGTGTAACTTAGCAGTTCAAGAAGGCATTTTGGGAGAGCTGCTGGGCCTTCTGTTTCATGTGTTAATATCCTTTGAACCAGGGTTTAAAGCATGAGAAAGGGGCAATGGTAGTGGAAGTAGTGTGACCCCAGGAAATGCTTCTTTCCTCTAAATTGACTAACTTCAAGAGCAGAGCAACATTCCTAGAGTCACATTACTTCAACCTGCAGAGCACTGCTTACCTTGGCCTTGAGTGCAGGGTCTTCAGTGTACTTTAAGTGTTGGTTGGACCTCCTCGACCGTCCCTGCAACATGAAATCCCAGCGCATGTGGCTGTTGCATGCATGACTCCACTCAAGTCTTGGTTCAAACAAGCTGAGAACTCATGCAGATACACCAAGAGCTTGCTTGCATCTGCACAGCCTCCTGCAGCTTTTGGAGTTTGCACATCAAGTGAGAGCCGTTCTGTACGAGAGGAGCCCTTGGGGAGAGAAGTGGGTTGTGCAAAGCTTACATGCATGGCACTCATAGGGGCAGAGCCTAAAGTCATTGATAGCCTGGGCTTTCTGATACAGCTCAGTGCTGTCAAGGTGGTTGGGTCCTGAAGCTGTAGAGCTGGAATGAATTTATGCAATACTAGTGACTAGTGCATTTAGGAGCACATTCTCCTGCCACATAGGAAAGACTTTACAAATACAGGCGTAAAAGTCTTCAGTTCAGTCTTTGTTCTTTCCAATTTAGGGACAGTCACTCAGGAAAGCATAATTAAGAAAAATTAATTTGACTTCAATTTTGACCCACTGTCTTGTCTTCAGTAACACAGCCTTGTTTTTGTGGGGATCTAATGGTCTCTGGGTCTTATTAATGCCAGTGTGTCTTGTGGGACTCAGTACAGTGCACAGCCAGGACCTGAGTGCTTGGAAGACCATTGGAGTTAATCTTGCAAATTTCAGGGTCAGCAGAGCAGCAGTGGGTAATCAAATCATGTGAAGTTGTTTTTCTGCTCTGTTAAAAAAGAATGTCTAGTCTCAAGAGTTATTTCTCCCAAAATTGCAAGTAAAGCCTTTAATCCAGGTAGGCTGCCTGACACCGTGTGGTTGGGATGAACAGAAGGTGTTGTTACTGAGTTCCAACACACCAGACATGTTGTTCTTGATCTATTAACAATTTCATGTCTGTAGCAGGAAGAAGAAGACCCAGAATCCCATGGTGGGAGTGTACAATGCTAACGTGAATACCCAGATGCCTGGAAAAAAGGGCTTATTTGGAAAAGGGAGGCAAAACAATGAGTCTCATGTCTACGCAGTTATTGATGATGCCGTGGTCTATGGACACTTGCTGAAGGAATCCAATGGCTCAGTCTCTCCAGAAGTCGATGTGTACCGGCCTTTTGATGGACCCATTGGTAGCTCACCACCTTCTCCACCTCCATTCTCCTTCAGAAAAGACATTAAACGCTCTTCTAACACTGAGGAGGAGCCTCAGCCCCTGATGGACACTGACCAAGACACTTACACATTTGCTCATCAGAAATTAGGGCAGTCAGAGGACAATGGAGATGCAAATAAAAAGGATGATGGAGATACAAGTGT
The DNA here is from genome assembly GCA_032173965.1 of Sitta carolinensis. Lineage (NCBI taxonomy): Eukaryota > Metazoa > Chordata > Aves > Passeriformes > Sittidae > Sitta > Sitta carolinensis. Next base: position 45,872,400 of record CM063284.1, on the reverse strand, counting down.
GCCCTTGCTGGAAAGTAAGGAACAGGATGGTTTAGTGGAGTAATTTTATGCCAGATATAGCAGTTTCCTGTAGAAACACAGGCTTAAGGACAGTGGCCTAGGAGAAAAACATACTGAAGAGGAGTGTTATTTTTTAAATGTTTTTATCTTGTTATGTTTCATGAGCATGTTTTCAGTTGTTTTTTGTCCTTTTTTTTTTTAACTTCAGCTGTTGATAGCTTTCAGTTTTAAAGTGAACACCTAGCAAACTCAATACCAGTCAGGACCGTCCAAGACTGGTTGTGAAACAGGTGCCAAAGATGTGCTTCTGCTTTTTACCATAAGGGCATCAGGAAAGTTATTCCTAACCACCAGCTTAAAACTGGCCACTGATAGTGGGGAGAGTGTTCTGTCCAGTATTTCCTTCTCTCACAAGCCATTATTTGTCTGAGTGTTGGTTGGTGACTCCTAGAAGATGCAGACTGCATCACTGTCTCAAGGCAGCTCCAGGTTGCACACGTCCAGGTGATCTGCTAATATCTGACCAAAGGTGGGGATGCCATCATTTCCATCATTTGCAGCTTGAAAATCCACCAGATTTAGCATGCCAGTGGCTCTGTGAGTGTAGTGAAGGACCATGTATGCTGCCTGGAAGAGCTCTGTGCCTGTAAATCAGTGTAATCACTTGAGATTGGGCTCTTCTTCAGAAGATAAGTTATGGGTTTTCTCTGATTTTTGACTGATATTGTTATACTTGGATTGCACCATGTGAGCTTACACCGAAGACTATTTTATTTGCTCTTTGACAAAAACATTTTCAAAAGTCTAAACCAGTTTGTGGTTCTGTTCAGGTGCCTGTGACATTCACATTTTACTAATACCTTGCACTTTTGGTTCAAGTGAGAGTAAGGATTCAATAAAGAAATAATTATGCTATGGTCATTTAGCTGTTTACCAGTGCTTTTCACTTCACCTGTTACTAAGGTTTAAAATACAGGGTAAAGAAAATTGTTTACAGCAGCTGGTGTCTCTGAAATTCCAAGAACGAATCCATAAGAAAAGCCTAGATATTTTAAATTTTTTTTTTTTTTTTTTTTTTTTTTTTTTTTTTTTTTTTTTTTTGGGGTGTGTGTGTGTATCAGTCTGAATTTAGCAGCCAAGTTATGGTAGTGGGGACAGTTCACACTTCAGTTGTCTAGCTCCCCCCGAAAGGTATCTCTTGAGTCAGGTCTTATTTTAAGTGCTGTAGTTAGCATGCCCCTCAGTTTCTGTGCCTTTGACAACATAAGGGTCAGATTCCTTGTGGGAATGAAGTTGCCTTTTATATACAAACATCTACCTTGTCCAGGTGTGCAGTTTCCTGAGGGTGTTTGTAATTTTGTGTGCAGCACTAGACTCAACGACTGGAGAATCTCTCTCCAAATACCTTACCATGGCTGTTCCTGGCCTAGTGATACACAGAGGTGACATGAAACTTTTAGACAAGTGTTGCATGCAGTGATGCTAAACATACAATAATATTTAAAATTAAAATGCCTTTATTAAAAACCTTACTGTTTACATGATGTAAAAAATGTGGATTTCTTTCTGTATTAACTATCCTGGCATTGCTCATTGACTATTTGGTCAACTGTGTGTATTTAACAGTGTGTTAATACTGCTTGGACCACTACACAATTCATTATAAAGCCATACCTGACACAGATTTCTGTAGCATGTATCAAAACACATGCCAGCTAAAAGTGCCTTTAATTGTTTCAGGTCCTGCTCATTTTTATCACTTTAAATACAGAAATGTGTATGCCTAGATCTCTGGCTACTCACTGGGATCACAGATTTCAAAGTGTACTGGATCATTTTGATGTCAATTGAGAACTTAAAAAGATTTCTGAAATACTGGTATCAGTTTTTCTCAGGCAACTGAATTGCCAAAAACGTTTTTTACCAGAGTAGTCCAGTTGTGCATTTGTCTCGTCAATGTTCCTCACTTCTGTTTTATTGAGTAGTCTGTAAAAGAAATTCAAGGCTTTCTCATCCCTCCAGCTCAACTTCAGCAGTTCCTTAGATGAAATTTTTAGTTCGTGTTCTTTGTAACCAACACGAAGAAAACATAATGGAGGTTGGGCTTTTTTTCAAAACCTCTTGATCCTTGAGAATATGATTCCTGTTGACTGATACTTTAACGTGTTCTATTTTAACTCAGCTTTTCATGTGGCAATGCAAGCCTTAATTTACAGATGTCCTTGGTCTAAGGTTGACTTTCACCGTGCTTATTTGGTGTGTTTAAAGAAAAGAGTTCAGGCACAGATTTCAGTTTGCTTTACATTAAGAGAAACGTGTGACTTAATTTTTTTTTTATATTAAATAAATAAATCCTAATGCTACTGCCAACTGGAGTAAACTAATGTATCTCCTTTTTGTGTGTGTTTGTGTGAACTCAGACTGAAGTATTTTGATGTCTGCCTGATGATAGCTATGCCATCACCCTGGACAATAGAAAGGGGTTTCTAGGGAACCTGGTTTCCTGGGGAAATAAACTGCTCTCTGTGCATGTCCTTGTTCTTGTATAGCCAGTGATAATGCTGTTAATGACTGCTTTTAAAGGCATGTGTTCAGATCGAGGAGAAGGGTTGTAAAATATTTGTAGGTTTCAAATGAAAATAAACAGTTCAGTGACTTAGGGTTGAGATGTTTGTAATTTATTCCTGCCCAACTACCACATGCAATTGAATTTAAAATTAATTTCTTTTCAGGGTTAATAGCACATTTTATGAACAGTCCTTCAGGCCAGCAGTGACCCTTATGGAAATGAGAAAAGCCCATTATGTTCTAAATAAAACCTTATGGAATCAGTACCTAGTGATTGGTCTTTTGGTGTTTCTTTCTATTTATTTATTTAGGGAGAAGTTTAATGCACATAAAAAATGATGTTTGAAATCCTTACTACTGAGGATCCCAGTAACTGCTGGGGATGGATCCTAGGCTTAATTTATGAGATCTCCTCTTGGAAGGCTTGGGAAATGTGGCAAGGATCATTCAGTCCCTAGGCGTTCTCCAAAACTGCCACTTAATCCAAATGTAGATCCAAGTGCTTATCATATGTGTTTTTAATGCAATTGTGCCATCCTGGAGTAATTCCCTGGCAGTGGCCTTCATCTAAAAATGAAAATTTCTAAGTCTCTTTAGCTGTTAGTTGAAAGGTGGGTGTCCATAGGAGGACAGCAGTTGCAGAACTCCTGGCCCACATGTAATTTGGTTTTGAAGAGCAAAGAGAAGCTCAGGGTTTTGTTGCCCAAACCAGCAGAGCTGAAAAGATACCTCTTGCTTCTTGGGCTTGAATTTGTAAGGTTTGGACAATCTTGAGCTATCAAAATATTCTGTAATTGCTTTATTTTTAAGCATGTTTCTGAATAGTCTAGTTATATTTCCATATAGATCAAAACCCAAGTTTTTATTTTGTTGCATTACAGCAAAATTTTTAGAGCACCAGTAGGAAATGAGAAAGTATTTTTTGTAGTATTGTAGACCCCAGACTAACAGTGAGGCTTCAACTCCTTGACCCTAGGGGTGGGGAAAACTCATGTAACTCTGAGGAAGCTACACTGGAATACCTGTGGGTGTGACAGAGAAAACATTTAAGTCTGTGAAGGTTGTGGGGGGAAAAAAGGAGAAAGCATAACACTAAGTATCACTCATCCATGTGCAAATCTTCATCAGCCAGCATCTAACTGCAGACAGTGATATACACAAAGGTGGGAGCAAATCTGCCTCCCCAAAAACTTTGAAGCTGGAAACAAAAAATCAAAACCAAAAAAACATTCCCCCCAAAAAAAACCCAAACCAAACAAACAGAAAAAAACCCCCAAACCCAACAAAAAACCGCGCGCAAAAAAAAAAAAAAAACCAAAAAAAACCCCAAAAACCAAAGCACCAAAAAGTGGAGGATATATTTCTTGAGTATAAACGTGTTTCTGCATCCAACTTAGTGCTCTTCTTTAAAACTGAGGAACTGTGTCGTGAAGTGATCCAGCCTGGAGGAAGGAACAGTCATTTTACAAGGACTTTGAAACAACATGCCAGACGTAAATGAAGCATGGCAAATTGTTTTAATTAGCAACACTTAACACATAAAAGGTGGGTTTTGTGGTTTTGGCTGTATCCATTTCTTGTCTTAAAGAATTGCTACACTGCCGCACACAAGCCGGGCTTTATGCTTCTGGGTAAGAAGGATCTTCAAAGATCGAGGAACTGCTTTGTTCCTTGCTCCATTTGTGAGTGTATTTTGCATACAGATACGTGCATTTCTCCTGGTACAACTGCTGCAGTCACTCACAGCTGTAGAAAGACTGCCATGCTGCATCCTGTCAAAGATACTTCAACAGAGCAGCACTCGCTCAGCACACAGCACTTTTTTTAGATATGAGGCTAGAAAAAATGACCTCACTTTCTGAAAAGTGCTTTCTCAGAAGAAAATGAGAGAAAATGTTTTGGCAGTATCCTGTCATCTTTGCAACAGAACTGTTATTTTTTTTTTCCTAACTGAAGATTATTTGATTTGCAAAAGTATTATTTAGAGCCAACTAAATGCTTCATGTAAAGTATGTGCTCCCCTTTCTATTTATTTATTAATTTTTAAATAAAATTTTGAAATTAAGGGGTTTTTAAATTTCAAATTGCATTTATTTAATACTTAGTGTTCTTTAATATTTAGTTTATTATTTTTGTTAACTATTAAAAAAATTTATTTCACTTGTTGGTGTTCTTGTTGGTTGCCATTTCTTTTGGAGGCTGCATCCTTTGGTGGGTTGGTCTGGGTAAATACGGAGAGAAGTAAGGGGGCACTTCCCTTTCACCTCCTTAAATTAAATGGGGACTGACTTGGGTGTTCCTCAGGAACCCGGGGAATGGTTTTGCCTGAAGGTCATATAACCTTTGCCACTTGCCATGATGGGAAAAATATCCCATATTCACCTTTACCTTAAGGGCTAAAAATGGCAGACAGAACCCATATGGACACCTCCCTTCATACATGAGATTAATGGTGGCAAAGCAGCTGCTAATTACAGTGTAAATCTAGTTTTCTGCACAGAAGAACCTGTCCTCAAATGAGATTCACCACTTGGTCTCAGGAGTATGAACTGCAGGCTCTTAAAGCAAATTGTTTTAGTTTCCGCTTCAAATTCATCATTGCAAATGCTCTTTATTTAAAAGGTGGTGTGTGATTTTTTAAAATAAAGGAGAAGCAAACTAGTGGTGTGTTTTTCCTCTCAGAATGCTACTTTTATTTAATTGCTAGCTTTTGGAAAAAGTAACCCAGGAACAAATGTGCAGAGGTGTTTTGTAATACAGGGTTTACTACAAAGGGAAAAAAAAAAAAACCTGCTCTACAGTTTAAGCTGCTAAGTAGAATTTTGCTCATACTAAATTCTGCATATGCACTGTGGGCCATAATAGCCTAAGCTTTCAGCTTTGAAGACCTGGACATCCATTGGCAGCTTCTCCTGAGGCAGAAACTACCAGAATTAGGCTACTAGGAAAAACGTCCCTGCTCCTGATATGCTCAAAAATGAGGGCTTTAAAGAAAAATGCAGTGATAAACGTTTCTGTATAAGAATAATAATTTTAGTAAGATGCTAACTCAACAACTTGCATCTTTTTAGATTTCACATTTGCATAATAAATTAAAACTGTTCTACTTTCTTCCAAAAAAAAACTCTGTTAATTCCTTTCACAGCTGAATGCTTCACCCATTCAAAAGCTTATAAACAGTTAATAGGTTTTCCTATAGTTTCCTTAAGTTAATGAGAGTTTATTTAACAAGAGACAAACCCTAAAAAGTAACCGAAGAGCTAATAAAATATTCTAGTATAATTGTTTGATGAACATTTTATAGGTTAATCTTTCAGAGCAATAAAAAATTAAAAGCAGCAAGTGATTAGATCTTCCTATCTAATTTCTCTTCTCTGAGTTACTGAAGAACAAATTTTAAGTATCTTAAACCAGCCCAGCAAGGCATATGGTTCAAGCATGTGTCTAATATCTCAGAAGACAATATTTTTCATTGATAGTCAAACATCTTAGGAAAATGGGCAATTGACTATATATCTATGTACTCTGACATTTTGTACATTTGGCTGGTCAGTTCTGCAGGTCAAACTCTCTCCCATTCTCCTTCGGTTTGTAGTCACCCATCTGGGTTAAAGGACAAGATACAGCTTCAGCTGAAAGGAGTTGATGAATTTCTGTAAGAGTGCTTCCCAATACAGCTTGTGAGGAATCTGTGCCCAGGTTATGGCTGGGAAAGTGGCACTTCTGGACCTAAGACAGTGCAGGCTCCAGAGGTTGAACCATGCATCAACAAATCTGCTCCAAACACCACTGAAAAATGCATTTTTGTCATCACTCTCCTTTCTTTTCCTACTGTTGTATTTTCATGTCCTGTCTGCCTTTCTCCCCATGCTCCAATCAACAAAATTCAAGACAGAGGTCTCCAGAAACCATTTTTTTTTTTTGTTAATGTTCTCTCAGTGTTGGTGTGAAGTACTTATAAGCCTCTGTCTACAATATATTTCTTACTCTGGCCTCACCTGAACCTGCCTGGAATACAGTAAAGATGCTGTGTGAAGTTTGCTACATCAAGGTCCTCAGGTTTCACCACAGAGCAGCCACAAAGCTGCTTCAGTGCTGAATGAAGTGGCAGTACTTGAAGTAGTTGACATCTCAAGTAGCTAAAGAGGTACTTGGGAAAGCATTAATATATGTAGGAAAAACTCAAATTAGTCTGGAAAGTACTTCTTCTCTTGACATGAATGACCTCTTGTATAAGTAACACCTAATTATACAACAAATTAGGTGGAAGGGTGCAAAACAATAACCCAGGTCCATGAATGGTGCAATGAATCATATCTCTACCAGTGACCTTTTTCCAAGATGCTTTACAAAATCTGTACTTTACTTGCTTCACTAACACTGATTGTAGTAAAACCATCTCCACCAATTCCCACTGTCATTTAGGTGATGCAATAGTCATGACCTGGTGGCTTTCTGTCATTGAGGAGCAAAACAAAGGAGAGGCATTCCCCTTCCTGCCACCTCGAAGGAGAAAAAGATGATGAGAATAATGCATACCTTCACTTTTGAAGGCTCAGATATAAATTTTAATTTTAATCATTAAGCTGGATCTTAGTGCTTGTTCTGAGGTTAGAGATTTTTCCTTTCTGTTTCCTTTTGGGGTGATTCCACCTCATTCTGCTACATCTTATTTTCCTAATTTTAAGGTCCAGAGCTTTACAGCCATAATGTCTCTTGTTTTTTAATACACAAATTTAATGCAACTTCAAGTCCCTGTCTCTGGAGCAATCAGCTTTAATTCCCAAGGACTGTGAGTTCAGGGCATTGGGAAAAGGCAAGGAGAGCAGGAAAGGAGTGGTGTCATTGGTCCCGCAGGGAAGGTGGAAGGATGGTGACTACAAGGCAGTATCTCTGTACTGAGCTCTGCCTCACCTGATACAGACACTTCCTGAGACTCAAGACCAAGATTTTCTAGGCACCTCCAGGGTCATCCCAGCTCCCGCATTAGCACATGAATCAAAGGCTGAATATTTGCTCTGCTCACTGCAGAGTGGCCTTCAGGGCTGTCTGCTCTCCTTTTTTAATGGACATTTATCACCTGATCAAAGTCATGAGGTGGTTTTATATCTGTCTGTGAACACTACCCACGTCTGCAGTTTCAGCAGGCTTAAAAATAGGCTACTCATTTAGGCTGGCAAACAATTCCTATGAATGTTTAAAAGAAGGCAAAGTTAATGATGATTTCTGTCTCTTTTCAAACTCTCTTATCTGTAAGGCATGCTTTTCCCTAGTACTATGCTTTTAGGAATGTTTAACTTACTCCAGTGCTTGCTGTGTTTGCATTCTTTTTTGGTGTATATATTTTAATTTAGGAACATACCCCACTAATTGTTGTTCTTCTTTTTTGAAGGCAATTTCTATTTCCAGGCTGGCTATAAAGCTTGTCAGTCACTCACTGTAGGTACACAGCACCCCACCCACACAGCTCCTTCCAAGTCCTCACTCTTCAATGGAACCAATTGTTTAACCCTGTTTATAATCAGTGCAATTCCTGGAGTGTTTCCAAAAACTTGACTGGTTTAAGGTCACCTGGGGGTTTGGCTTTCTGAACAAAGTGTGAGACCCTACCTTGATAAAATGTTTTGCAGCAACTCTGTGTTGGTGCTTAGGCAGGTAGGACCTGTGCTGTTGCCCATCTCTTGGGGTTTGGATCCCCCACGTCAAGATGGCTTGACACTCAGGGGCTTTGGATCAAAGCCTTCCCTGTGACAGAGCAATGTCCATATTGCACATGAATCCAGAAGAAATTCAAGCTGCCCTTGGACTCTCTTGCTCTAACAGTAAAGCAAATATTTCACTGTGGTTGACCTGATCCACATCTTCATCTAAGCACTCCTAAAAGTGTGTTTGGATTGGACATTTAATATTAAATGAAATAAATATTAGAAGAAATATTTCATTTGCTTTTTGGTGATTTGGTCGTGTTTGTTTCCAGTTTCCTTCTGGTTGAATAACTAAATGAAGTTTCAGCTCTTGTCTGCTGATCACACTTGGCAGAGTGGCAAGACCTAGTTAGTATCTAGAGCTCTGGCAGCACTACAGTGTAGAAATCACATCTCACAAGGGACTATTTTATTGGCTTTCTTGCTAACCTTTTTCTGTAGGAAGGCTTTTACATGACAGCTCATCCATCAGGTGTCTGAGGTCAGCTGTCTGCTTCTGAAATGCCTGTTTTTCTCCTGTGACTGTAGAAGAGGAATAAGTTATGTGGGTAGGATCCCTTGCTCAGTGGCTGTGTTTGCACAGAAGTTGATAAGGACCTCTGGAGATCACCAGATTACACCTCCTGCTCAGAGCAAGGTGCCATTGGCCAGGGCCACATGTCCAGTCAGACTTTGAGTATCTCCAAGGGTTCAGGCTCCACAGCCTCTCCCAGCAACCTGTGCCAGGGTCTGACTACCCTCACAGAGAAAAAGGGTTCTCTTCTCTTTAAGCAGAATTTCTCTTATTTCAGTTTGTGTCGATGGCTCTGTCTTCACTACCCTCCCCATCAGGCATTTAAGACGAGATCCCCTGAGCCTTCTGTTTTCCAGGCTTGACAGGCTCAGCTCTTGCTATCTCCTCACACAACGCCTCCCCAAATCCCTTCTACCTCCCTGCACTCACTTCACTAGGTCCATGTTTCTCCTGTACTGGGGAGCCCAAAACTAGATCTGACACTCCAGATGTGGCCTTGCTGGTCCTGATAAACATGGCAACAGGGTGAACTATTCAATGTCAGAGACCTCACTTTTGGAATCCTCGTTAATGGGCATGATGGAAATAGAAGGTATTGACACTGTAGTGGGAAACCAAGTGGTCTGTGGGGCTTTTCTGCAAAGCAGTAGGGGTTGTAGGTTTTATTTCCCCTCTTGCACTTTCTTTTACAAGATGCAGTGCTTCCCAAACAGTGTTTTCTAAACATAGCTTCTTGAGACATGTTCTCCCACTGCCAGGCTGGCAGGTGGCTCAGGTGTTGTGTTCTCTGCCTTGGGCTCAGGGCCAGCTTTCTAAAAGGGCTGAGGCAAGAGCACCCCTGTTCTGCATCATCAGCTGGCCTCACCTCTTGGCTGCTCAGCATCTTGGATTTTTCTTTCCTCCCTGGAGGGATGCTGCAGGCACTGGGGTGTTTTGTGGCTGCTGCCAGCTTGAATGGCCCCAGGCCCCAGCACAGGAGGACAGGAGAGTCATGGGGAGGTGATGCAGACACTGACCTGTCTGCACAGCACAGGACAGAGTGGAGAGGCTGCTGGGTGTGAGGCTAAAATGGTTGTGACTTGTTTTCAGCCATATTTGAAACAGTCCCTGACTGTTACCTTTGGATTCCCTCTGGGTGCTTCTATATATAAAAGCAATAAAGCAATAAACCATCTTTTTTGTTTTGCTTTGTTTTGTTTTGTACATCATAGCCTGATATCCTCTCTATCATCTATCCCCAAGGAGTTTATTTTTATGTTCTCCATTAGTTTAGTGACACCACACCCCCCCCAGGCAGGTTGATATTTATGCTCCCAAGGGTGTTTTGGCTTAGCCTTGTTTGCCAAGTTTTGTGCTTCTTCCCTGTCTGTGGTGGCTTCTGAGATGGAGAAAAGTAACTTTAATTTAGCTTTTTATTTTATTTGTAAAAGGAGAGACTGACAGAGGGGTTCAGTGCTTACACAGGAGCAAGAGCAAACAGTAAAGCTGACAGGAATCACAAGACTCCGTGGTTCAGCGGCAGAGGAGGTTCTTCCTTCCCTTTTGAGGTTCATTCTACCAATGGTCTCATTCTGCAGCCACAGAGGTGGGAAGTGTGTTCCCTCCATGTCAGGCAGGAGCAGTGGCGTTGAGGGACTGTTCCTTGCAAAGGATGACAGGGAGAGGGTGCCCCTGTTGTGGAGAGAACCCCGGTCTGAGCAACACCCAGGCTGGTTGGACGCGCACAAGGAGCAGAGGCATGGGCTTGGGTTTCTTGTTAGGGCTACCAACCACCAAGTCCCACAGAAGTGTTCAAGGCCCAAAACAAGCTTTTGGCTCACAACTCCCAAATTCTCACCCACCTTTGCCTACCCAGCCCTTTCACTGACTGAAGCCAAAAGTGACCTGGCTGCTGAGGTGTGTGAATATTGTGCTGTTCTGGTCCTTGTGCTGAGAGAGATTTTGGAAAGGTATTACCTGTTTTATGGTTAACCATTTCACTCTGAACCATTTGGTCCTTTCCTGGACCTTCAGGCAGAGACCTTGACCAGGACCAGGTCCTGAACTTCCTGACCAGGGTGAATTGGGGTGGGGGCCATCAGTGGGGTGGGTTAGTGAAGCTCTGTTGAAGTCAGCTGTGCATGGTGTAGTGCATAGGGAACTCCTTCTGTAGGCTCACCCAGTAACTTTTATTCTCTTGTTTATATAAATATCTGTACATTTCATGCTTCATCTTTCCTTGCTGTGTCACAGAGCCACAAGCAGCTGAGCCAGTGGCACAACACAACATTCTCTATTTTTAATAACATGAGGTCCATTAGGGATTGCAGGCACCACAAATGCATTGGTTCAGACATGATCACTTGCACATTTCCTTTCCCTCAGGGAAGACTGAGGTTTCTTTCCATTAGTCTGCATGCCTTTGGCTGAGACCACACTTTGTGGACAGCAGATGTTCCACTCGGGCTTGAGTGCCAAAGGATTTAATAGAAGATAAAAAAAGTGATGCTTGTTCTGGCCCCCAGCAGATGGACCACATGTGCTCAGGACAGTTTCCCTATGGAGGCAGCCAGTGGCTGTCCCCCTGTTCAACTCCTCCATCCTGGCACTCCCTGTGTCCACAAAACACAGGGTTAGACACAAAAAACAACATTGCTGTGGTAAGCAAGGATGAGGAATCTTCTTGAAGTTCCTTCTCTCTGGCTTTTCAAAGAAAATTTGTAGTTCATTTTGTACAGTAAGAAGATTGTAAGAATAATAGTAAACTTATAAAAGTAGCACTGAAACTACAAGGTCAGTATTGTCATCCTGAATCCAACAAGTACAGCAGGGGCAAAGACACCCTTCCCTGTGCTCCTCCCAGCTTCACAAGAGCAAAACATCTATGAGGAATGGTGCTGGCAGGAGTTTAGCTTTGTGAAAATAGACAGCAAGACAGATTCAAGCAAGAAATCTGCTGAGAGCAACTTGTTATTTCTTAGATTTGACAGATTGACTTCATGTCCTCTCTGGGAATATCCATAGGCTTCCATCTCCATGGCTGTTTTTCAGATTCACACTCCATACAAAGATGGTCCAGCTCCAGCACCCACAACTTCCCCGAAGCTCCACATTGCCAGGGTCCATACCTTGCACACTGTTCCTCTTTCCATAAAAGCCTTCTGTTTATTTCTCTGACCACGCATTTGTGTTTTAAGACCTTGTGGTTTATGACCAATCAGGATTAAAGCCAGCAATGCTTCCAGCATTGCTGCTTTGCCTTCATGAGGGAACATCTGCCAAAGGAACCAGAGGATTTATAGGCTTGTAGGGTGTAACCATGACCTACAGCAAAAAGTCTTGGAAAACGTCAGGAGCAGGGTCCAAAGTAAAGATCATTGAAGGGCTGTGCAAAAGAGACCTAATTTCACATGCAGTTCTGCAGCTGTTGAAACTTCACAGACTGGTGTGAGGCACTGTCTTCTACATTGATGGTATTCTCTCCTACAGGGGATGCTGGAGAGGAGGTGGAGGGAGGAGTCATAACTACTTCTGTGGGTGAAGGAGAGGGAGACTCTTCGTGCACTGCAGCTCTGCTCCTTGTGGAGGAGGTGGGAGGCAGCCTGGGAAGGACTGGCTCCATGCTGACCGTGGGACCTGAGGTGCCACCTCCCCCAGTACCACTACTGCCGCCAAACAGGGCTGAGGGAGGGACTTTCCTTCTGGGTTAGCTTGTATTTCAGAATGAAATTTCCCAGCAGCAAGGGAGGAAAGGAAGGAAATCTTATTTTCCTATAAAAGGATTCCCTGCCTGTATCCTGTGTATGGTATGTGACAGGGATGATAAAGGGGCAGGATGGGGAGAATCCTATAAAGTGCATTACAGGGTGGGAGGCTCTCACTTTCTGCCTTTCCCCTCTGCCTTTGTTATCTACAGCCTTCAGAAATATCCCTGGAGCTGCTCTAAAGAGAAAGACAAGGAGAAAAAAGCACCCAATCACACTGAAACAACTCCTTTTCTTCAGCAAACTATAGAGATATTTTTATTTTATAGTCATTTGAACAGCGGAGAGTTTGGCAATAGTGACAACCTCAGAAGCGTGCACTCTGCATTTGTGTCTGTGGGTGCATTTCCAGCTTGGCTCAGACTTGATGTCTTGGAAGACCTACCACCATGCTGCTTTTAAACAAAGCAGCAAATTGGAATATCTATCCCAAGGGCAGGATCTTGTCTTTACACCTCCAACCTGGAAGCACAGGGGTGTGATCCAAACTGGAGGGGTTATTTCCAAGCACTGGACTGCAAAGAACCACTGACACCTTTTAGCCTACAGCCAGCAAAGCTGTGTTAAGCTGCCAGGGTGACCTACACTTCTTTCCTACCATTGCTGGGGTTTTTTTTTGTTTGTTTTTTTTTTTTTTTTTTTTTTTTTTTTTATTTTAAACCTTACCTCAATAACAAAACCAGGTCACTGAGGTCAGATCTTCAGCTGGGCATGACTACATTGGCACAAACAATGCTCAGCAGATTTATGCTTGCTGAGAACTTGCAAAGACTGGGTTAGTTCATCTGGATTTCCATCATATAAACAGGTCAGGTCCTAAAGATGCTGGAGTAAGCTATCCTGGGGCTTGTTTTCAATATATAGTTATTTTTATATAGCAACATACTCCCTAATAGTATTATGCTTATTTTATTTTTGTAATACACACATATTCTATTTCTAGTAATATTTTTTACTAACTATATCCAAGTCTTAGCTGCTTTCCCCTTGATACTGCAGCACAAATAAAGTTTCTGATGGGATTTTTTTTTCAAAGGATCTGGCAGTGGGTCTTGCTCTCCCACTGGAGTCAGTGAAACTGGCTTCTGACAGGTGAGAAAGGGACCGAACATGCCTGTAACTTGCAAATTCATTAATACACGTAATTTGACTAGTTGGACAACCCCCTGAGCAACTGGTACCCTGCCAAATAAACCCAATTGCATCTCTCAATGCAAAGCAGGAGTAGTTCCCTCTGCTTGTTGACCTTGATCCTCACAAGGTTGAATCAGGACACTGTGAGGAACGCAGAACTCTCAAAAATTGCTGCCAGGGCTTATGGGAAAGTAAAACAAGAGAAGAAAGCAGAAACTGCCTATGTTGGAGTCCCAAGAAAGCTCAGCAAAATGGGAAAGGACACTGCAGAGTGGCAGCCCCGGGCAACTGAGGCAGGTTTATGCAAGGCTGGACTGCTGCACTGGTTCTTTGATGGAGCAACTGAGCTGTCCTAATAAATTCCCTGTGTAAAAAAATATATATATTTATAAATCGTGCCTTAGAAAGAGCAGTGCGGCAGTGCAGTGCAGGGCTGGATGTGGCCAAAGGAAATGCTCTAGAGCTCTATAACCTGACGGCGAGCCGCAGCGACTCTCTTTGCAAAGGGTGACTCTACTGAACACGTGCGTGGGGGTGTACATGGAGGCGTACACACAACTACAGCTTCATCATCCTGCTTGTTATTCACCATCCTGCTGCCCAGGGTGGAGATCCAGGCTGGGCAGGCAGCGGGGAGGCCCCGCCACTACACGATCATGAACTGGCAGACGTAGGGCAGCTGCTCTCGGCATCTCTTGTCAAACCACTTGCCAATGGCAGTCCCCGACAAAGCTGCACAGTTTTCCAGCTTGCCGCCGTCGGGCTGGGTGGTGATTTCAGTCTCCCAGTTCTTGTAGCGGAGGGGGCTGCCTGTCATGTCGACCCACTTGCCCTCTGCAGCCATGTCGTTGAGGCCCAGCCAGATCTCGGCCTCTGAGCCGATGCTCTTGCGCATGTAGTCATAGAGGGCATCGTTCTCCTCCCCGTTCTGGGGCGTGCTGAGCGTGCCGCCCTGAGAGATGCAGTTTTCGCTGGCCTCGTGGTATGTCTTGGTCTCCGAAAACGCCAAAAAGCATTTCAGGTGAACTTTGGTGCCTTTCAGACAAACTGAGAGGTTACCACATGAACAGAATAAAAAGAGAGAAAGAGAATTTGGTTTAAAAATGGTGCCCAGGAAGAGGCAGCAGCAGCAAGCCCAGCAGCCAAACTACAAACTTAATCTCCTAGGCTGCACAATGACCCTTGGCAGGATGGGATTCCAAGGGCCCCTCTCTTGCTTCTAAGCAGGGTGGGACAGAGTCATGGGGATGTGCCCTCCCTCTCTGAAAACCATAAGTCAAAATGGATTTTCAGGGTGACCCTGCCACCCTTTTGGGCTCTGCTGCTGGTGGAGCAGAGGCACAACATGGTCCTTCTTCTCCTTCCCCTGGCCTTGTTCTTCCTCAGCTAATGCTACTCTTTTTCTGATTAATTTGTTGGAAATATGGTTTGTCATGGGCACTGCTGAGTGTTTTGGGAAAAAGCCTGCATGCCAATTAAATCATCTTAATTATGCAACATGAAAAAAAAGACCTTTTTTAAATAAGCTTTGATCAGAAGTGTTGCACTTGCATAGCTTGAGGTCTTCAGAGGAAATTTCTACTTGCCTCTGATTTTAATGTTAAGGATATCAATTTATTTTGTTTTTCTTTAAGCACTAAACCTTAAGAGTGCAGGGTACTGTAGCCAAACAATATCTAATCAGAGCCACACATTAATATCCAAATCAATTACTTCTCAATGAATGTGAGCTTGAAACTAAAGCCTTGATTTTTCTTGTGTTCCTTTTCTTTTAAGGAGAAAATTCTCCTTAATTTGCATTTTCATCTCATTTCTGCTTCATGTTTTGCAAATCCTACTCCTACTGATGTCAGTGGAGTTTGCACAGAATAACTATGGAGCATGTCTGGAAGCTGGACATTTTGGGACTGTTCTCTGTGTATGTTTAATGAAGCAGGACTGACCTGCAGCACAGTTCCCTGGGCTGTACATGGCCCAGGTGGTGTACAAGGGACCAGGTGGCCATTTCACTGGGGCTCAGACAAAAGAGTAACCTGCATTTGGTTAAAGCAGAGACTAATCCAAATCCCATCCCTCCACTTCGTAAAGAAAAATGAACATCTGACTTAGCATTGCAGGAATATCCAAATGGGAAGCACATAAAGAGGGGGACATTACACTGCTGAATTCCTGTCATTGACTGCTCAAGGAGGTTCACCAGCCCAGAGGAATTGCAGAGTCCCACATTCTGCTTTGGCCCTCCAACCTCTCCCCCCATGGTGGGCCTGCTGCTGGGTACTTGGGCATCTCTCATCAAGACGTGTGGAGCAATTGCAGCCACTTTATGAGCACTTCCTCTCTCAAAGTAAAAGCTGTGTGCTCTTCAGCAAGCCCTTTACCTGTCTGGAGTGCTTGCTTTTCCTTCAGTAGAGCAACCTCCTGAGAGATGTTGTCAATCATGGCCTTCAGGTCTTCAATCATTTTGAGGCTTACACCATCTGTTGGAATAATCAAAGAAAGAGCACAAATATTGGTTGCATCCCAAGGGAGGCAATCAAATGTGTTTCTATCATCAAAACTCCATGTTTCTGTGCCCTCAAAGAAGGATAAACAAAAGGAATACATGAAGTCAGCACCTGTGTCCCTTTGCACATCCATCAGAGTGAGCGTTTGCCTGCCAGCCTGGTTCCACTATGAGTAACGACCTCGTTTTCCTGCTTAGGTTTTGGGGCTGTGCACCCCGTGAGTCTTCCAGCTGCAGGGGTCAGTCACCCTTTGGGTTGCCACGGCAGTGCTGGGGAGGAGGTCACATGCATGAGCATTGCAAGGTGCAGGCTTGTCTCTGGCACCCCTGTGCAGAGCAGTCATCTGGGGTGGTGCTGCATTGGGGTAGAGCTCCCAAAATGCAGGAGGACATCATCTGATGCTGCCCTGCCTGAACACAAGTCTTGACATACACAAATGTTTTGTGGGCAACTTGAAGCTAATGATGGACAGGATTTATTTTTTCTGATTCCTCAAAAACATGCAATCTCCCTCTCTGTTCACAGCACACCCTCCTCCTGGCTTCCTCTGTATGCACTCCTGGCTGCACTCACCTCTTGTCTGCTGTCATTGGTGGGCTGGTAGGAAAGCATTTTGCTTCACCAAGTTGATGCTCAGCAGGAAACGGCTGGAAGGGCTGCAGATCCTACCCCCACTAGATCTGCCTCTGCACCACTAGCCACTGGCCTCTGCCCAGCAACCACATCATCTTTTGGACCATCACAGCTGCTTCTGCCTCATCTCTACCTTCACCACCCCCACTCTAGGTACCCAAACACTGTCCAGAGATGCTCTCCTGGTGTGAGAAGATGCGTCTTTGGCTGAAGAGCTGGCTCTTAAAGCAAATATCTTTCTAAGTGTATTCCTTCTGCAACAGCTCCAACCAGTTATTAATCATACCTGGATTTCTACTAAGAGCAAAGGGACCGTTTACAGGTCTTTACTTGAAGGTAGTGGGAGATTGGACATTGAGGCACTTGTATTCATCTAGTAGTTCTAATGTTGAAAGTAGATCTCCTGGGGTGAAAGGAAAAGGGACAGTTTGCCACAAATGCAGTAGGAGGGGCTTCCTTGAGGGCCAAGAAGCTGAGGCACCAAGGCAGGCAAGTAGGGAAGCAGGTTGGATGCAGACCAAAACCACCAACCCAAGATTACATGGTGCCATGAATATGAAAAGCCAGACACATCAGAAAGAGGGCATTAAGCTGCTTTACTCATTGCTCAATTAACGTTAATGAATTCAATTAACACTGAGGCACTAGATATTATTTTGTTGCCTTTCATGAAAACACTTTGTGGGAAACAGCTAATTAATCATGGGGATTTTTTTCCATGCAAGCCTGTCTGGCAGCAGAACAAATGTTCCAAAGTTTAAGTAACATCCAAAGGCCATGGCAGGACACTGCCAATGAGTCTTGCTGTGGCAGTTCCTTACAGTGTTCCAGCTAGGTTTGCTGGTGGGTTCCCATCTTGAAGGGTCCTGCCATGAAAGCTGACATGTCTCCTTGATAACTACCTAAGAGTCCTGTCCCTTTTCATTATGTCATTTCCAAATCCTGGGCCACAAGATGTTCCTACAGCAGCGCATTCACTGGGACGTCTCACAGAAAACCAGGACTGGTTGACTCACCCTTCAGCTATAAAGTGAGGACCATGGCTACAGACATCAACATTGTGTTGTCTATTTTAGTGACATGGGTTTTTGTCTCAGTGCTGTCATTTCCTCAAGGCTCACCTCCTGAAGCCTGGGATCAAGCCTGTTTACAGACTGGATTTTTTGTGATGGAAGCCAGCATATAGCATATAGGATGCTGATGATCCCGTGGAAGCTGGAGTGGGTCCTTGTGCAGGACTGTGAGCAGCAGGATTAAGTGTATGCAGAGGCAAGATCAAAAGGAGACTCATAGAATTGTGGGTCACAATAGTCTGTTGGTTTGAAAGCCTGGCCAGGAATGTATTTAAAGTTGCAAATGGAAACTCTCACCCATTCTAATTATATGCTGAATTACAAACAAATCCCTCTGTATTTAATTTTAATGTTTTATCTATTCCTGTATGAAATTTGGAGATCTCTATATATATGGGTTTCTTAGCTTTGCCTGCAGATCCAAACAGCTGTCCCCAGAGGAATAAGCATTGCTCTGGTTCACAATGTCTGTCACGAAAGGTCTCCGGCCACCAGTATTTCTTCTGACACCAGGCATTTCCCAGATTGTTCCTAATATGGAACAGTCAGGTGTTGTCCCTGAAAATAAGCCTTCTGATTTGTTTTAGTATAGTGGAGTCAGTTCTCATAAATTGTAAGATAAACAAGAATCATGTTTACATTCCTTTGTAAAAGATATCACCTGATGAACTCCTCAAGTGACCAGTGAAGATGGAGAGGTGGTAACCTCTCTGTCCAATCTCTGATCACTGTCCAGAAACTTATATATACAAGGTCAACAATAAACTAGAATCTTCTTCCTTTCTTCTTCTCTGCCTGAACACCTGTTGTGTGTGTTACTGTGTGTTTCTATCTGCGTCACAGTAACAGTCAGGTCCCATATTTCAGTCCATCCCCGGATCAGATGAGGGGACTGAACACACACACACTGGATTTATAGCAGTGTGAATGCTCACAGGCATTTTCAGGGAAGAGCAGCCAGATAAGAATACACTGAAATTTTGGACAGTAGGTGGCATTAGGTGAGAAGCCCAAAATTAGTCTCTATCCACTGAATTAAGCATCCAGACTCCAACATATGTCTCCAGTTGCCTTAGAAATACATGTGAGAGTAATGCAAAGATGCTCCCTTCCATGATCCCAGCACCCCACCACGGGAGCCCTCCCGGGGCTGATGCAGGCTGATGCCTGCATCCCCAAGCCACGGGGTGTCAATGCTGCCCAGGCAGGGATGCCAGTGTCTGCCTCCCATGGGCATTCTTTTGGATGAGACCTTCAGAGCTGCCAGACAAGGGCAAATCCCATCCATACACCAAGACACGGGGGCTCAGGGAGAGAGCTTGCTGAGCTACTGCATTTGGAACAATAACTGAGGAGTAATTTGAGGGGGAAAAACACAACAGCAGGCAAAGTGAATGTGCTGTCTCAGCATTTTCTAAATACTGTGGTTTGGCTTTTTCATGTTGAAATAGCATAATTTTTCACTCTGAAGCAGATCCAAATGTAAGCAGTAATTACAAAAAAAAAAAAAAAAAAAAAAGAGAAAAAGGTTTTAAAAACAAACATAAAAAAGATTGGCTTAAATCAGTGCTTTCTTTTCTAACATTTGTGGTTTTGTTGCATGGATTATAAAAAATATCCAGCCAAACACCCCAACCCTCCAGTGGCTTTGCCCTACCTAACCCTCCCAGGCAAAGTGCAGGGGTGGAACCAGGATGAGGGTACTGGATGCTTGGAGGAGCATGAGATGGGGCCAGCCTACCATTGTTCAGAGCAGAAGTGGCTGAGCCCTGGGCCCTGTGGTGGCTGGGCAAGGCAGGTTTGGATGTGGAGAAGGGCTGGAGGCGAAGAGGAGCTTCATAGGGGATTTTTAGCACTTTTCCTCCCTCTTTTCCTCCCCTTGCTATTGGTAAAAATCTAAAAAATATTGACCAAGAAATACTGGAAGTTTCCAGCAAAGGCAGGGCAGCTGATCCCCTATGGGGCTGGACGGACTGATCAAAAAACCCCAAGTTGTTGGGTTTTTCCCTTTTCTCCACAGAAAATATGACCTCTCCTTTGAAAATAAATTCTGACTAAAACCTGCCACCAGCTGGTCCAGATGGCTTGATTTGCCAGATACCCCCTCAAAAGTTTTTAAATCAGAGCCAAATTTTCCTGTCAAAAAGGTGATTTTTCTCCTACCTACTTGTCACTAATCAATTACAAACAACAGTTGCAATGACACCTAGATAAAAACAGTATTTCTCTAAGAAATGTTTCTCTCCTGGTACCTCCAGTGAGCGCAATGCATGTATGCGCCCTGTATGAGCCCAAGGGGGTATTTTTTGTCTCTGTTATTCCATGTCCTGCAGAATAAAATGTGGAATAAGCAGCTAAGTTTGTGAATTCATAGAAAGATCTAATGGGAGAAAAGGCAAAAATTTCTCAAGGATGGAAATCTGACAAAAATAGCCACTGAGTGAGCGTAGAGAGCAGCCCGGCCAAGTGAATTCCAGGGATGCTTCATCCTTGCTCCCCACTTCCTTCCAAGCAGGAAAGCGCCTGCCAGAAGGGGTCCAAGCCAACACATCAGACAGGCAGGCACACTCACACTCTGCTTCTTCACCTCACCTGCCTTCTCCTAATCTTAATGGGTATTGAGTCAGAGGGACAAAGGATGGGATAGGAGGAAAACTGAATAAGAAAAGGAGAAACAAACCCACTAGGGAATAGAAAACCCAGGCACCTTTGTATGTGCCCTGCTGTCTGGCAAGACTGAGTAGTCAGAGCTCGTGTCTGGTGTGAAACAGGCCGGTGGTTTTAAATGAAGAACTCTGTTGATGCTCAATGGCTTGGATATTTTCTGCCTACTCTTATCTCCAAAATTGTCTGTCATCTGCCACTTGCTTCTGAAAAATTAATGAGAAGGGGTGAGGGGGGTGATAGAAAGGGGGAATTTATTAGAGGAAAAGCTTGGGATGAGCCTTAGACAGAACACGGAAAATACGTTCCCTCTGAAATTCAGACCAAGCTGTCCTAACAAATTTATTCAAGGTAGGAACCCACCAAAACCTTTTCAACATCCTCACTATTTTACAGAAGAGCTGCACAATCATTAACACGGGGGGGGGGGGGAAGACGCCTTATTAGGTTTATCGATGCCTTTTATGAAGTTTCACTAAAGCACTGTTAAATGCCCAAACGAGTGGGCTGATTGCAACCCCCCTCAAGCCCTGCAAGCCCTCCTTGCAGGGAAGCTGCCGCTGCCTCTTACCCTTCTTGGAAGCCGCCGGTTTTTGCCGGGCTTTGCCGTTCTGCTGGCCGGAGACCTGGGCGAGGGAGAGGAGGCAGAGGAGCAGGCAGGCTCCCCGGAGCGCCATGCCGCTGCCGTCCGGTCCGAGCGGAGCTGCAGTGGCTCTGCCCGCACACAGCCGCCGGGACACCGGCTGGAGCCAGGAATGGCTGTCCCAGAAAGCCTCCCGCTGAGCCCGGGCCAGCGGCAGCCTCTGGCCCCGGGGGGCTCAGGCGGCTCCGGCCAAGGCTGAAAACCTCCCAGAGGGGTTGCAGTTCTTAGTACGCTGCTTGTTTTTGTAAAAAAAAAAAAAAAAAAAAAAAAAAAAAAAAAAAAAAAAAAGAGTGTACCGACAGTCTGCTAAGCTAAACATAAGGAAAGGCTGGGAGAGTATAGTTGGAACTATTTTCTGTGGCTTTTAGCACAATGCCACGAGTTTGATCCCGTGTGCCAGCGATGGCAACAGCAACGTGAGGTGTGGAACAGCGCTGGGGTGGCTGAGGGAGCACAGAGAGGCCAGCTGTCCTTCAGCTGGGATGCCCGTAAAGGATGTTCCGGCACCAACGGAGGCAGAGGGCGCGGGTCGCGGGGTTGACACCCGGTCCCCTGCTCAGAGTATAGGGTGGGTGGCTCTTACCCCTCAAAAGCAGTTCCAATGTGGCTTCGGTAGGGTTGTCCTGCTGTCATTGCTTCTCCATGGGATCTCCAGTGGGATTTGGGATGAGTGGGACAAATTTGGGATGAGTGTTCCACTAAAAGCCCTTCTCCCCCAGACCCCTCTGCAGGTTCCCAGCCTGACTTCTCAGACCAGCTGGGCTGTGCTGAGCAGCTCTGCAGCCTAAACCAAGGCCACTGCCTGTTTTTTTGGTTGGCATGGCTGTTCAGCAGCTGCAGCACAAGCAGGTAAGTCCTTCCTGCAGGAGGGATGGCAGCAGTTTGTATAAGTGGAGGAAATTAATGTACAGGGAGGAGAGGAGGGATGGGCATTTTGGAGAACAGTGTGTTCCAGACATCAGCCATTAACCTTAAAACTTTTCTGATAATTTAAGGCAAGATGCCACCCAGCACAATGTGAACCTCTGGAGTTGTAGGAGCATAAAAGGTCCGAGATAAAAAGAAATGTGACTTGAAAAAGAGTTGCCATTGAGTTAGTTAGGCAACCACGGTGTTACCCTGCCTCACACTTCTGCTGAATAAGGAAAATCCTGCCCTGATGCCATACCTGAACAGAGAGCTCTCTTGCAGACCAAGTTTTTGAAGCATTCGAGGAACAGTTTGATTTTCGCTGCCCTTTATCATGTGCACCAACGCTCAAATTTAAACTGGAAAGTACATATTTTTGGGATTTACTGTTCTCCTGCCTGGACTATCCCAAATGGGATGGATGGAGCCCAAGAGATGCCAGACACCTACATACATATCCATGTTTCCTTTCCTTGACACTCAAAAGTACTTTTGGTAGGTAACTCAGTACCTCCCAGTTTTCCTTGGCTCCAGATATGCTCGCCTGCCTTTGCTTTGATTCATGTGCTGCCAAGCTGGAGAAAAAACCAAAATGCTCCCTTTACTGCTGTCCATGAAACAGATTGCTGTGGTGTGGAGTCTGACAGCAATCCCTACCCTCAGTTTTCCAGTCTGAGACCAACCAGAGTGTTGCCCAGCTTATCCAGAAGGGCAGGTGACTTTCCATTAGTCCCTGCAGAACAGGTCTGCACCAAGGAGATCCCTTCCTGCACCATCCAGCAGGTGCTGAATGCCACCATTGTTTTTCTTGAAAAATGAGAAAAATGAAAACAAGTAGATTCAAAACACTTATCTCCAACTGAAACACCTATCCACAGGGGGCTTTGCCCCAATTCTGTCCAATGTAGACTTAAAGTAAAAGTCCTTGACATTATAAAATCTCATAAACCCCCTCCCATTCAAGCTAAAGTGTTGGTGCATTGAATCCAGCATAAGGATGCTTCAGGGAACAGCCATCCCCTGCCCAAGCTCTGGCTGAATCCAGAGGTTCCAATTAAATAGTGAGGCTCCCAGTGGTCCTTTGCTTTTGAGATCCTGATGATTCACACTTCTTATGTAAGAGAGGTGTGGGAAGTGAATAGAGGTATTCCTTTTTATTAGATGAACTAATAGAACTGGAAGTCATCAGCAAAATAAAAAAATTATGCCAAGAAACCAAGGTTTTGTCCATGATTTTTAACATCTGTGCAATTATGGATTTTGCTTCTCAATAAAGGCACTTCACTCCCTGGTTTCAAGCCCAGTCTCCTGGTTAGAGAGAGAGAGCAGCTCCTGTTAATTGCAAGGTAAATGGTCTGAGATGAAAATAAGAGGGCAAAAGAACCTATGCTTATGGAAACCATTCCAGGGCTGCAGGGAAGCAGACAGAAAAGTTTACGTGGCTTTGGGAAACCCAGTAAGTAAGCTCGGATGCTGAACTTGGAAGGCTTTCAGTTAGCAAAACAGTAGTTGGAATAAGTACATGAAAGGAAGCTGGATGCTCCTGGCAGCAATGCAGACCTGTGATTTTGTGCCCAGCTAGGCAAGGAAATGGGCAGCAAGATCAGAGGCTGTTTTGCTTTGGCTCCTAGGGAAAGAGCAGGTATGGCCAAGTCAAGAAATAAGGCAGCACTGCCGCACAATGGCTGGAAAGTGCAAGGGTGGACTGGATAACAGTATTCACACGGTTATTATCAAGATCAGCAACTACCAGACCTGGCCCTTCAGGGCTAAGTCACCAGTTCAAAGGCAGGCCACCCCAATGCTGAATGATGCCAGCTCTTTGCCTGAAGCTCTTCCTCCTCTGGGAAGGCTCCTACCTGCACTGACAGCAGGGGAGCAAAGGGGAGACCCAAAACATCTTTATGTGTGGGGCCCTGCAGCTCGGAGGCCTGATCCATGGCTGGGGCAGCACACTGCGATTCACACCTCTGCTCCCTTGAGATTAGCTCAGTCCATTAGAGACTGGTGCTAAAAATTCCAGGGTTGTGAGTTCAATCCCTGCACAGGCCACTCACTTAAGAGCAGGACCTAATGGTCCTGGTGGGTCCCTTCCAGCTTGGAATATTCTGCGATTCAGTGATATCCACTCTGCAGGGGTAGGATCTGGGTGTCATTGGCACCACAGTATCCTCAAAGAGGAACAGAAGAGAAACAGCAGTGGACAGTAACAAACACTCTGTGAGGAAGTGGGGCTAGTACAAGAAAATCTCTGATATTCATTAGCCGCTGCCTGAACTCGTGCTGGCATAGTTCCTGATTTCCACCAGCACAAACATTGGAACTGGTTAAAATGGAGAGAGCCAAATCTATGGATCATTGTTTTGGAGACCAATTGAGAAGAAATGCAATAACCATTCAGGAAAGGGCGGTTTTCATAAGGACAATGATGGGGAAAACCAAGGATTTTGCCAAAATGTTATCCCCAGCATCAACTTTAGGAAACTGGCTCTGAGCCTAAGGAGGGAACCTTCCCATCATATGCCATGTCAAACACAGCTCACATTCCTACCCCACGTACACCAAAGGCTATAGGACAGAAGGATCCATTCTACAGTAGATCCCTGGGGTTTAAACCAGATGCAATTGTGGAGCTACTTGAACTACTTGAGTTCAAGTAGTACCAGCTATTTAAAATCCTTCTGTTTGCAAAGGAGCTGCACCAAAGGACTCCCACTCCCCTTTATTTGGAGACTGCAGCTCCTGTAGGCTAGAGGTAATCCATCTGTCTTCACTAATTTGTGTTTGCCCATCACCCAGATTCCAAAGTCCAAAAAGCCAAAAGAAAACTGCAGTGAAGTGTCTAAATTTAACACCAAAACTCTGGAGGAATTCCTAACTATCTAGGTCCACTGCCTGTCACAGCACCAGTTCAAGTGAGGTCACCACTGAACTTGGTGGTCAGTATTTTTGGACTGGCAAGCAGATAGCAGTTTTATCAGCTTAGGCTCTTATTTCATGTAGTTCTCACCTTTGAGCATTGGTTTGCTTTTATATTGCTGTGGATGCTGAATTATGGATTATAAGAGAATTTCAACTTCAGCTTCATGAATTCCTTAATTTTTTTGAATTTAGAGAAAAGTTTGCATGATCAGACAGCAGAAAGCAAGCAATCCATAGCCTTGAAAAGCCTCATTACGTTAAAGTTGATCTTTTGCTGGAGGGAATAAAGAGAGGTAGGACTTAACTCATAACTTTTCAACTCATAGGTTTCCAGCTGTGAAAATAGCCAAACTTACCATGTACCAAAACACAGAGAGAAGGGGCAGTGAGAGAGCTCCTCTGGAAGGGAGGGTCTGCAGGCTTGTGGTTCCAAGTACCTCCAATGCCTGAGCACACTGGCTTGGCTGTGGTCCCTGCCACAGACAGCTGGGTGTAGGAAATCAGAAAGGGCCTGAGAACTCTTCTTAGCCCTCAGAAGGTATAAGCTAAGGGGCTGCAGCGACTATGATGGTCTCTGTCTAAATAAAGGAAAACAAATCTCATCAACAAATGGTGTGACACGAAAACTTGGCCATACCTGTGCTGCTCATCTTAGCCAAAGCTTGAGATCAGGATAGCAACAGAGATGTTCACAGAGCTCGAGAGATAACCACAGCTTTATTAGAAAGTGTTCCAGTCAATGAAACAGAGGTTTAAACCATCACTAGGGAGTCATTAGCAGCATGTTTGAGATTCTACCGATGTTTTGCAGCAACAGCAAAAACATCTTTGTTCCTGGATAGCTAGAAATACAGCTCCAAGAAAATAGCTAGAAATGCAGATCCAAGGAAAACCTAAGGCAATGCAGTTTCTCTGTGGGGAGACCCATACTAAAGTGCCCTGCTGTGGCCGAGCACTATCACTATGAGTCTGGGACTTCGACAAAGGAAAAGAAGCCGCTGTGAGGCACAGCTAACAGGAGCAGCCACATTTTGCCTTAGAAGGAAAAGCTGCCTTGCATGGGCAGGGAGTGCAATCGGGCAGGAGTGCACTAGGAGACAAAAGGTTGGGGAGCAGTGAGAAATCACACGGAGGCTGATAATTGAAGAGATTCAGTACCAGTTGCAGACCTGCTCTTGCATTTTTCTGCAGCATGTTAAAGGAATGGAGACAACAAGGCTCTGGGGTACGGACTGGAGTGCTCAGGTCTCACCAGTCACAGCTTTGCTTCTTCCACTCTCTGGGTGCCAGTGGCCACTTACCAGAGGCAGAGTAAACCAGTGCCACAGCAGGGCTGGAGAACACCCCGCTGCTGAGGAGGGCAGTGGCATCTGCTGCACTTCAAAAGAAAAGCTGGAGGCAGTTGTAGCAGAAGTGGGTAAACCTCAGATGATTGCCATTTACAAAGCAAATGCAGAAAGGCCCTATTGTCTGTCAAATCAAGATGCCAAATCCCTTGAAGAGAGACTTGCACACTCCAGTCTCACAGGATCTGTGAGCAAGCTCTGGCTCACACCAGTTTGTTTTTATGCCAGGCCGAGTTGAAGGAAAGCTTCATTTAAAGCCTGACTGGAGGTGGCACAGCCATGCTTGTCCCCACTGCCTCCACAGGGCATAATGAGCTCCCCTCTTCTCCCCAAACTACACGATTAGTGTTGAATCGTACTTGCAAAACATGAGCTGGTGGAATTCCTGGGCTTAGAAAATCTGCCAGGCTTTATCCACTGACCTAAAGCCTAGCCGTCTTCTGCTTTGAGGGGAATGCTGTCCCTGTGAAACAGGTAAATTGCAGGTGTGTGCTTTTCAGGCAACATGAGTAGAAGCCTAGCAGGAGTCGCTAGACTCCTCATCTCTAGTACACAGCTTTCAGCCTCTCGACACTCCCAGCAGAAGCAATTAATTTCTGGGACAAACAGAGAGCTATCCCATTCCACAGATGTTTCCTCTTAGTTCTACTGGACTCGAGTCAATGAAAACGTGGCAGTATCTGCACAACAACACATGGAACTTTCCACCAGCCCAAATGGGAACAGGGGCATTCTCATTTGAAATCTCTATTAAAATTCTGCTATTTTTGTTTGGAATAGAAGGGGGGGTTAAAGGGAGCTAGGAAAATAGAAATTAGCCCTTAGCATGCCTGAGAACCACAGTCCCACAGATTTCTTGGCAGATACTGTATCAAATGGAAGAGCTGTAGGACCTTTTACCCCTGTCAGAGCTTTGTTTATCCATCTGGGACATGAGCTGGTAGCAGCAAACCTCCAGGGGTAGCTGAGACCAACTAGCAGAGCTGTAATACTTTTGGCTGGGCTCATTATTTGTATCTCAGGGGTTGAAGGTGACCCCATCTCAACTGGGGTCACTCTCCACACCACTGCTTTTCCCTGCCAAGGGATGGGAAGCAGAGACACAGAAGGAACAGGATCCCTTGAGACCCCCCAATTCATTCTGCACCTGCATACCCATCTACAGAAGACCTGGTGGAGGACACACGAGCATAGGGGAGACACTGCAGACACTGGCACCACATTATTTTACAGTGTTGCTCTGAGGAAGTGCTTGGCACCAAGTCTCTCTCTTGAGAACACAGCCTGGATCTCAGAGGGCTAAATATTTGCTATCCTTATTAAGAAATGGGGAGAGAGTGCACATGTAGTCCCCTCTACAGAGGCGTCAGTTCACACACTTGAAACACAGTGGTGTTTCTTTTCCCACCACCACCTCCAGCTCTCATAAAAATATATTTAAATTTAGAAGGAACTGGAGAGGGGACAAGAAGCATCTTAAGCGATGTAACTTGCAAAATGCTTGGACATCCTTCAGTTGGAAAGCCATTTAGAATTACACTATTCATGTTAAAAAATTCACTCCGAGTGTAACTCAAGGCAGTTTTTTGGTCTCCAACCACAAATCTGCAATAAAACATTCAGAGAATGGTGGAGGTTCAAGACTTGTAGTCTCATTTACATCAACCATTTTCTGAAACATTAAACAATACGAGACCAGAAAAACTGCCCGTGGTAAGTGTAAGGTACTTCACAGGTGTTTTTCTCCTCTTCAGTTTTCTTTCTTTCTATACTTTTACTAGCAGCTTTGCATGGCAAGGAGTGGATCACAGCTACAGTAAAGCTGATGTCAGGTGAGTGTTTGCCTCACACAGAGTAACTCTGCTGCAGTGATAAAAGACAGTATGTACATTCATTGTCACTTGGCTCTACTACTGTGTAGCACCATTACAACCTACCTAAACCATTACTTAAGGTACTGAAAAAATCCCAAACCTTCAAAATACAAACCTTGGACAAATTTGGGGGGATGTTTTTTTTTAACCTGCCTGTTACACTGCTTGCTATAGCAGAGGCTACACATACCTGAAATACACAGTACTGTTGCAGTCACCTTGAATAACTATGTGTACGAGCTCTAGCAAAAGGACTGAAGAGATTTAGGAACCTTAAGCACTCTATTTATTTTAATGCGATCTTGATTATTATTTTGAGCTGTAATATATCCTGTCCTATATCTACAACTCTCCTTCAGCAAAAGACTTCTTTCCCTTTTCCCCACCAAACATGTTAGAGTCAATAAAATATTCTTAAACTGATATTATAAAATTGATACAGAAAATTCAGAAAATGTTGATTGAGTAAGAGCTAAATAAATCCTGGATTACTGTAGTAATTTCTGCCATAAAGTTTGTTCAAAACAATCCTTAACATCTGCAGATGAAACATCAGCTTCTTAAAAATCAACTTCTTCCTTTGACTTTTTCCATCTGTTGTCTCTTCCTATCATGCCAAATAAATACCTCTTACTCTTTGCTGGGCCATCCAATTGATGTAGGGAGGGAATCCACTGCTTTCAATACCTGGTAATGCAACTTGTATCCATGCCTTATCTGTAATCCTTTGCTTTTCTCTGTGAAAGAACATTATTGACAGCCACTATGCTTTCCCAGCTGAATTATCAAACTCTTAAAGACCAACTTAGTTTCCCATTTACCTTGGTCATGTCCCTTCTCCTTAGCCACTGTGAGATGTTTTGTCTGGGTTACTATTGCGCCTGTTGGCAAAAGGGATAGGTAGAGCTCTAGGGAGCAAGGAAGTCATAGCATATCCTGAGTTGGAAGGAACTCACTGGGATCACTGAAGTCCAACTCCTGTACATAACATCAAGAGTCACACCATGTGCCTGAGAGTACTGTCCAAACACTACTTGAACTCTGTCAGGCTCAGTGCTGTGACCACTTCCTGGGAGAGTCTGTTCCAGTTCCCAACCACCCTATGGGTGAGGAACCTTTTCCTGATATCCAATCTAAACCTTCCCTGAATGCACAGCTTCAGGCTGTTCCCTCGAGTGCTGTCACTGGTCACCAAAGAGAACAGTTTGGTGCCTGCCCCCCTGCTTCCCTCATGAGGTAGTTGTAGACAAATCTTGATTTAAAATATGAACTGAGGACTTGGGACCATGTTGTATTTATAGTAAAATCCAACCACATTTTATTCAAAGAACAGTAAGGTAATTTGAAGGAAGATTTCCACATAGTGCTGCTCTCATTTGTGCTGCACTGAAGACAACCCCATATGCATTCTAGAACACAGCAGCTGGTTTACAGAAGTGAAACACATGCAAACATAATTAAGTGGAAAGTCACTCTGGACAACAGACTCAAGCACTTCCCAGGCAACAGCATCAACTGCTGCTGGTGAACCTTCTAGGTGCCAGCAGCTACCTGTATGAAAAACACCTCAAATTTGCTCATTTGCCTTTAACTGTAGCTTTCTTTATGCTTAGTAACATTTAAAGCCTCTTAGCCAAGAGGATGACTCTATTGGAACAAAAAAACCCAAACAACCGTTTTCGTTATATACAAACTGACAAGATTGCACACTCAATTAAAAACAGTTTTGAACATTTAATAAAAACTCATCCTAGAAATCCAACTTTTGGTCGTGAGGTGCCCAAACTCTCTTCTTCATCCAAAATCTTCTGAAGGGCTATGTGAAGTAACTTGCCTACTCTTTGTCCGGTCTGCAAAGCAAAGAAAGCAAAACAAACTTGAGACATATGCTTATTTATAGGAAGACAACTCTTACAGAACACTTCCTTTTGACAAATATTTTCCCTTTGATGATTCATATACACCAGCTGGCATCATAAAATATGCTTTTAATTTAGAAAAATAATGGTGGTGAAAGTTTCATTTTAACTTGATTAAGTTTTGGAAAAATGTACAGACAAAGGCAGTGCTCTCATTCATCAGAGAAGCGTTCCACAATTATTAATACCAGATCTGTGCATTGCTGGACCACCCAGGAATACAAATTAAATTCACATTAGGCACAAGCACACATTCAAATTAGCCAGCACACAGAGCATGAAGCAATATTCTAGCTGCCAGAGGACAAGAGACACCTGACCAGCAAAGCAGCCTACTAATAGAAAGTTCAGTAGACTCTTCTGAATGTGCTCAGAATCATCAGAGTGCATTTAGACCAACTGAACACCCTGTTCTGTGGCCAGAGAAGTCCAAAATGCACACTGGCTGCACCACCAAATCACTCAGTGGGCAGATCATTCATATGATGTGTAATTCTGTTCTGTCCAAGGACCTTAAAGGAGTTAACAGAATGTTTTCTTTACAGAAATAAACTCCATCAGTGGAAACCCGACAGGATTAGCTCCAGCACATACTGGGTAGTGGTGAAATAAAAGATCTTAAGGCAGTGCTGCCCGTTGGAGCTTTCCCAGGGTCTCTCTAAATGACCTGAAATATTGACTGCAAACAGAAATAAAGAGTCCACCCATCCCTATAGAACCAAAGGCAGATTATATTAAAATTAGTTTACTGGCTCCTGATCTATGCAGCAAAGACTAGGCCTGCCATATAACTGACACAAAACTGTTTCACGTCCTGGTGACAGTTACTAAAACCATGCAGAAACCTGAAAATAAGCTACATTTTTTAATTGAAGAGCCAGGTCCCAGAATATGGCCAATGGTAGGAAAGGAAATTTGGGAAGAGCTTTGATGCAGCAGGGGTAGCTGTCGATCCTAGACATCATGAGTCATGCTACATAAATGGAGGGGACACAAGAACAAGAACTGTTACAGCTCTGGGGCACAAGAACAAGAACTGCTACAGCTCTGCACTGGGACAAAGATCATTGCAGCAGTCCAGAGTCAGGAGGGCTGATAGACTTTTTTCTCCTCAAATGTAGGACAACATCAATCACCCCAGGTCAAAGTGAGTGGAAACTGTGCAGAACATTGGTATTGACCCAAAACTGTTGCCACCTTTTTCCTGCTTGCCTATCTAGTGGATAGGATCATAAACTCAGAAAAAAAAAAAAAAAAAAAAAAGAAACTAATGCTAGCAGCTTCCCAAAACTTTCCCATGAAACTCCCTTCCTAAGAGATATGTCCTAGAATGTCTGTTCTCACCCAGTGAGGAAAAACCGAACATCCTCTGACCTGCAGCCAAATAATTCGAGAACAGAGGTGTCAAGACAAAACTTACTCCGCTCCTCCACTGGGCATTCCCAAGCCTTTCTGTTTTTCTTGATATCTTAATCAGGATGTTGAGTTTGAGGCAGGACCAAAGAGATAATCTCTGACCTTACAGAAAACTTCTTGGGTTTTTTTGTGATCAGCTTTATCTCTCACTCCTGCAGAGGCATTAGAGATAACACCTCTCTACTCAGGTAAGGGGGATAAAAGGCATGTTTGAATGCAAATAAAAAGTCCACTGGTACCACTGGGATTAGTACTCTGGATTGACATCATAGCACAGTCAAGTGCCATATACTCAGTAATTCCTGCTTGAGAGGGACTGTTGTCTAACTTGGCTCCAACTTCAGCATTCCTCACTACAGCCATGCAGAAATTAGCCCTGTGTCTCTAGGAAACAGAGTCAGCTTGAAGTATCTAATTTTCATTCTGACTTTCAAGTTCAAAACCCATTTCTGTCTCATGCTCAAGGCCAAACTCAGGCATCAGAATTTACACCGGAGAACAGATTTCAGAAAAGCCTGAAGAAGAGTTTAATATGGATCTTCTATGAATGTGGACAATAGCCAGATACTAGTACTTTTATGAAGTAGGGACATATTGTATACTCAATAAAGAAGCAAAGAAAAACAACAGTAAAATGAAATCATAAAACAAATCATAAAACAAATGACTTGTGCTAGAACACCATGCACCACCAATTCCAAACACCATCTCTACTCTTATAAGGACTTTACCATGTTAGAAGTTTTGCTTTTTCAGTCTTTAAAAGCAACAATAAAAGAGAGGACATGTTCTTTCAAAAGTACTAAGTTTCTCAGTTTAAGCTTTACTGTCTTACAGCTGTGAAGTACTTGCCTGAAACAAATGTGAGTACCATATATTCAGGCATCTAGAAGTTTTAGACAGTGGCCACTCACTCACATTAGAATCTGTTTCAAAGAAACTGCCTGTGACCTTCACAAAGTCTCTGATGCACCAAATCAAAGCACCAAGGTCTCTGCTCTAAAATACCTTAATGAAGCTTTCTGTACACCCAAGCTCCAGTTCATCAAGTATCATCCAAGACAGTCAACTGCTCAATACTCAACACTTACCTCCATCATTTCAAAAATACTCTCAGGATCTAGGCTACCTTTCCCCACCTTCTTCATAGAAGTGATAGCACCTTTACTGGTCACCGAAATAAGCAGGCTTGCCAAAGAACAGGCTTCTTCCTGAAGGGTAGCATCCACCACATGCCTATATCCAATCTGCAAATTAGTGACAAAACTGTGTATTAGTTTGCAGTTCTCAAAGCTCCCCCACTGAGAAATTAAACTGTGAGTGGTGGCTTTGTTAATTATCTACAGCCTCCCATCCTAAAATCATGTGGCCTTTGGAAATAGTCAAACTGATTTGATAGCACAGGATTTAAAAGGCCTCTGACCCCAAATTACGGGTACATAAACAACAGAGGTGAGATAAGCATTTCACTATTTCACTGTTTTCCTTTCTACCCTCCTTTCTTCTGTATGAAACTCCATATTCACCTTTCCTGCAATACTGTGTATAGACTTTGGTCCCCTCTACTTGAAAATAACTCATATCAAGACTCAGGTGAGCCCTCATTTCAGTAATGTCCCTTCTACTATTTATGCAATTTGCTTCAAAGAAATGCCAATCAAACTCTCAGGTACCTAAGCCAATCACTAATACTTGCAATGGAAAATGCAGCACCCATAGAAATCAACTGTATTAGCCGTGTGCTATATATGGAAGACAAAAACCTGTTTGAACAGAAAGGGATTGCACCCATGAAAATGGAGTCCTGTCTTCAACAACAAATACTCAGCATGTAACTCCAGGCAGATCACACAACCTCCACTCCTGAACACAGTGACCTCTTGTTTTAACA
This sequence comes from Sitta carolinensis, assembly GCA_032173965.1. Classification (NCBI taxonomy): domain Eukaryota; kingdom Metazoa; phylum Chordata; class Aves; order Passeriformes; family Sittidae; genus Sitta; species Sitta carolinensis. The sequence goes on along the minus strand of CM063284.1, from coordinate 45,838,942 downwards.
TACTGACGTATCTGCTGCTCTGGATCTTAAGCAAGGAGCAGATGAAAAATATTAAACAACTCTTCTGGATGCATGAAGATGCATTTTAAGAATGTATCAAGTAGAAACCTATAAGGTCAGAGGTGCAAGAACCCCTGTTATTCAGTAAAAGTTCTTAATTAGGAGGCCAAGGACAATCAAATATATACATAGTGGACACTGACCACTTCTGTAACTCTAATTTTATATCTAGGGAAAAAATAAATGGCAGATGAAAATAACAGAAACTGGAGTCTCCAGGTAGAAAGTCAGAAATTTGTCAGGCTTACTTTGCTTAGTGTGACAATACAGGGCACCTCATCTATGTTGAGTCGAATACAATCATAAGGGTCATCAGACAGCTCAATCTCTTTGGTGCCTTCTTCATCTTCCAGAACACGCACTTTGGGTATTCTGTGGAAAAAAAAGGTGCAGAGTCATTGCAAGAGCACATAAATACAGCTATTATATAGTTACAACTCCAGGAAGTCCCTGTTCTTCTAAATGAGGCAAAATGAACAGTACAGAAGCGGATCAAAGTATTAACAACTCACTCCCTGAGACTACAAAGAAAAGTGTAAGTGAGAAGATATTTAGGATAAGATCATCTTATTTACGTCATTCAAACAGTTAAAATTAGAGCTGTTTTTTACACTATTACACAGGGAACTTGCACAATCAGTTCTGAACAATTCTTTGTATGTACAGGAATGTCATAGACGTACAGGAGACATATTACCAAGACTGAATCCTTTTGTCATGCGATTCCCAACCCTGCAGACAACAGTAAAGTTGTCAGGATTACATCAGTTGCATTGCTTGGTAAAGGTGTGACATCAGTAGCAAATACAAGTAGTAAAGCTGTTCAGGAAAGAATAACTAATCTCCAGCTAAGGAGAGCTGGGGTAAAGAGAAAAGATGGCATTAGTAAAACTCTTTCTCTAGCAAGATGAGAAAATTGGCAAGATATTCTACTGTTCTAAGGACAGATATACAAGAGATATATAACATATCAGGATGAAGCAGTGATGAAAATCCAGGCAGAAATCCAAGAAATGCTTTCTTCTCAGTTGTGAATGATGAGCTCTCTCACAAATGAGCTAGAAAGGCTCCTTATCAGTTGTACATACATCGTATTTATGATAGCCATCTAATGGGAGTTTTGTGGGATGACTTAAGGCAGTTTCCTTAGAATAACGAATAAAGTAATTTAAAACAATTTAGTAGAAGATGGTATCTCAAGCTGCCAAGAATATCAGCATCTTATACACCCTCATTTATCCCGGTGCCTGCTAGGATGGAGTAGACTGAGACTTGGAATTACTGGCCAGTAAAATACACAGAGAGCTCACTCACACTACTCTCTCTTTCACACATTTGCACTTGAAAACAAAATCTTTCAAGATGTCCCAAGACAGCTAACTTCAGTAACTACAATCTAGTTTTATGTTAGTGCTTTTACAGTAGCATTGCGTTTTATAACTAGACTCTGAAGGTTACATTCTTTTATGCCCTCTGTAACAAATCTCTTCTTTTAGAAGAGGAGGGGATAGGGACTGATTAACGAACACTTCCCCCCACCAACACAAGGTTTTGATTGATCCTTGGAAGAGCATTTTAGTTGCTTGTGGCTAAAAGTCGTAGTAGCAAGTACTTCAAAACAGCTAACCCTGATCTAATGACAAATTCCCTACAAGCACACTGGCCTGAGCCAACCCAAAAGTAAGACTTTGAGTGGGCAGAACAATTCTGATGCACACTTTTTCCAGAAATGAAACTCCAAACGTTTTCCAACTCATTAGAAATGCATCAAAGCCTATTTTCAAGTTTAAAATATTCCACTAGAAGTTGATGGAATAAAGTTACAAGGTGACTAACCCTCAAGCTACACAGGACAATGGACAACAGCCTAGTCAAGCAAGAGGTGTATGTGACAGAGTAGTGTTTCAAAAACAAAGCAAGATTTTAAGAAAATCTCTGAGATTAAGCAATTTTAAACTCCAACCTAAAATAGCTTAGAAACCAGAGCAGTGTCTGGCCTGCAAGAAAAAGTTGCCAGAATTAATATCTGAAAAATGCCTGCAAGGAGCTTTTTTGGCCAAGAACAGATGAGAGAGGTGTAAATTAGAAATACTGCAAAGGCAAAAAGATCAGACATAAGCATCACAGTTGCATAAAAAGGGGATATATGGACACAAAAACTATGCAAAGTGAATGTAGCACAAAGATTTTCCAGAACATTGTAGATTTCCTCTCCCAACTTGTAAAGATTTGTCTTAAAAAATAGCTGTACTTGTTTACTTTGCAACTTTTATTTTTCTATTTTGATTCCTGCAACTAATCAGGGCAGAGATCTGTACAGCAAGACTCAGTCATGTAACAAACAGTGCTCTGTGTGTGCAAATCCAGATTTCACAAATGCAAAACCAGTCCCACCCTTCCAAGCAGGCATCAGTTCTGCCTCTACCATGCTGTGCAGCAAAAATGTTGGTATCTGCAAGGCTCTTGTGTTTTAAACTTTGTTGTTTTTGTAACTTGCTCATTTTCTGCAGCCTCGGTTGCAAGTGGGCACATTCCACGGGACCAAGTTTAATGTCCTGACACAATAGCTAACTGCCCATCTTGCAATATCTACTAACATCATTAATAAATCCATCCTTAAACATCTGGGAGACATGGGTAAGAAGAAAGTCTGGTATCTGCTATCTTGTGCACGTGATCTCGATTGTAGTTTTTAGAACTTGGTAAACAGTACAAAACTCCAAGAGTAAATATTCCCCCTAAACCAGTTCTATTGTCATTGTTCCATGCCTGAAGGGCAGAGAACAAGTCAGGTCAGGCATTCAAAGGATTTAAATCCTGTAAGTCTTGTGCAAAATTCCTTAAGTTAGCTTTAAAGCAAGATGTGTCCACAGATATTACAAAAATGCTTAGAGCAAGATTTTAAATTGAAGCTGAAGTTTTCAAATGCCTATCTGAATATCTAAAATTTTGTAGCCTCAAAGAAACAACAGCAGCTTGAGCTCCCTGCTCTTTGTTCCAAAGCTCTAGTCAAGGCTGGCAAAGATCTGAAAACAACTAAAACAAAAACCTGGTTGTAAACAAAGTAGGAAAAGCAAGTAAGAGTCAAAGAGGGGATACATGTCGAACACAGTTCAGAACACTTAATCTGAAGCAATCTTCAAACTGACATCTTGTCTTGACTGGAGAATAATATTTTATGGAGAACAGGAAGCTACTCTTAAACAATCTTGTGTCAATCCAAAGAAAACCCAGTAGCTACAAAGCGAAAGGGAGAGGAATAGTGAATGAGGACAACAGGTTTCCACTTTGAATTTCATCTCTTGACTTTCTGAGTTTGTATGAGATGAGCTGTACTAGCATTCCCTACTCAAATCAATAAGATAAGGTTTTCAAAGGTAAAAAATCAACAGGCTGTGTCATACTGTACTACATTTTGAAATTATACTCAACTTCAACAAGACTTGCGATGTTTGCCTGCAGCTTAAAGATTATATAAAGAACATAGCTGTCAGAAGAATAAAAATAAAGAAGAAACATTAAAATAATTACATCCTCCATCATGTTGTCCATGTTCCCAGAGCAACAGATTTTCTTTTATTCACTTATTTAATTCATTACTTCTTATATGATCATCTCTCTTTATTCTGGTTAAAGTAAGAAAAAAGACCTAGTTATCTTATGAATAAAGTATGAGCTGTGGATGTGCAAAACAACTCACATGGTAGTAACTGTTTTAACTATTTGACTTTTGCATCCTGGCAACTCACAAACAGAAATACAGGCATTTCTTCTTTTTACTGTACTACCAACTCCTTTGTGAACCATTAAATTTCTGAAAGTATTTCTTAATGTTATAAAAACAATCTACTGTTAAAACTTATTGCTGAGAATTTGATTAACATGAGAAATTTCTCAGCAACATATACAACTTCTAGTCTCAGATGGGTTCTTTATTTATCTCTTTTAAAGTGTTTATAACCTGATAAACTGCCTGTCTCCAAAACCATATATTCCTCTTCTTTTTGTGTGTACTTTTCCAGATCTAGTACTGAGCCTTGATTCCCTGGTAAGTAAGCCAGAACTACACTAGTGACTTTAACAGATCTCTAATTTAATGCTGAAGAACAATTTGAGATCTACTCTTAAAACATTTATGCTTGTAGGAGTCTAGGTTTTGCACCTCTACCAGCTATTTTTGCCATGTAAGTTTTTTAGCAAAGCTATTCACAAGGTTGTTTTTCTCAAGAGTGCTATAAAACTCTGTATTCCCTTTCGCCTATGGAAAAACAAGATAAAACAATAGAAAAAATAGTAGTGAGTCTTCTTAAAAACACGCAGAGAAGACTTGCATCATTCATTCTTACTAGATTTTATTTTTCTGTTCTTTGAATTAACAAACATGGGGCAAAGTTCTTTTAAAGACACATTGTTTTCCCCTCCCCACAATCTCTCACTACTACTTTTTTTCCTCTTGGTTCTAAAAAGAACTCTAGGCTGACAGTTAATGAGAACGAAATCAAAAGTGGAAAACCAGGGCTAATTACAAATCAGTAGTCTCACTGACAGAGGGCTTCTTATTCAGGAGCATCACATATCAGAAAAATACTTCTTATTCCAAACCCACAAAGCATCAACACCAAGGCCTCCAACTACTTGCAACAAAACCATATGGTCAACACTACTTTTCTGGATCTGGCTATAACGAAAGTTGTATGTGAACATGACTGTGCATAACATGGAATATGACACTTGATCATTAGAAACTGAATTAAAGTAACACTAGTTCATGTTACTTGCATGCAAATGACTGTCTTGTATTGGAATACAAGCTGTCTTGGGTACTTCGTATTTAAATAATTAAGGATTAAAAATGCTTTGCTCACAGAGGGTACTTCTCTTCCACTTCCCATGACACTTCCACCCGCATGAAATGAGATCTGTGCTTTACCTTGTGTTAAAGAGAGCTGCCTTCACTGCGATAGAGATTGCATCAAAGATGTTCCCACCACATTCCAACAACTGGGGAGGAAAAGAAGAATTTCTTTAAAAAGAAAATCAGGCTAGTGCCTTTAAATGAAGCCTTTATTTTATTTAAACCTACTTGAAAAGGAAAAAAGTCAATTACGAGAACAGGTTTTTTAAAAACAAAGTTGTCTTTAAAGCCTATCTATGAAAAGAAACAGAGAGGAAATTAATATTTCAGCTAACTGTATTATACATGCAAAATAGAAGAGTTAATGCACTTCATAATAAAATTAATGATAAATTTTAATAATAGAAGCTGAAATGAAACCACCACTGTTCTTCATCTTCTTGTGCTAAGGTTCTGAACCAGACTATGGCCAGAATACTCCTTATAAACTCATCGCATTAATTCCTTAGTGTTAAATTAAGACAATCAATTTTCTGTATTTCATTTCAAAGAGGTGACATTTTATAAATATCAGATGGACAAAACTGACTGGGAGAATTGCTTTCACAGAAGAAACACACATTGTCACTGAGAACATGGTATGGAAAGCTAGTTATATAGGGTGTTGTTATGAAGACACATCATGATTCATTCTCTTTATGGGAAAGAGTCATTGGCAGGTTTGTCTCATAGCCGAAAGTGATCTAAGGAGAGCCCGATGTCAAAGTCTATTTCAATTAAGTGTTATCAACAAATGAAGTGTGTGGAGGGAGCCTATCTCAGCTTTTTCCCATGAAGATCAGGAGAACAACAGTCAAAGGAAAAAGCAGGACTGCATAGCAAGGTAAAAAGGGAGGGCTCCCAAAACCACTAATACCTTCTGCAGGCTGCCAGATGAGTCAGAGATGTGTCTGTCCATAGCCTACTGTCACTTCTCTGACAAGCTCAGCTCTCAGCTGCCAGTACTATTTCCTGAGAACACACACACACAGAGCAGGCATTTGGAACAACTTCAGCAAGAACATATAAATGCTTCTCTGTGACATCAATCTATACTGTATGATGAGAGCAAAACACATTTTGCAATCCTGATTGCATTGATTGTTCTTCAAAATTTATTTTTAAAAGAGAAACTCCTGCACAGGGAGCAAATCATGAACAAGATATTCTGTAAAGACAGTTACTTTTTATGAGGACAGACTGAACAAAGTGTAAAAAAAGTGACAAAAAGTTGGGATAGAAAGCTAAATACAAAGATGATCAGATTATGTCTTTGCAAGCAGCTGCTGGATACAGAGAGGTTAACTTGCCCCTTTCAGTCACTATTGGATTTTACTCGATAACACAATAAGCCCCACAATATCTTTGTTATTAAAATGCAGTAGTGGGATATGCCTGCACTGTTGCTAGGCTTGTGTTCAGGCTGCTATTCTAAAGCCTTATCTTTACCACAGTGGCTCCTAGAGGCAAGGAACATTGCCCTTACAGAGAATGGCGCAACAATTCCTCCACAAAGAAATGAACACTTTTCTCGGCTGAAGAACCTTGTACTGACATTCCCCCCTCCCGGTTTATTAGTTATTTTTAGGACTAAGAAAGTCTGCATAACTGTGAGTTATGGGAAGTAAAGGGGTGTTCTCTCTCTGCTTTTAATTTACTGATATGCAAGTGGAAAAAGTTAGAGGAAAGAAAAGATACACATTGTTGACCTCACCTAATTCAGAGAAGCTTTTCCTCCAAAAGCAGAGATTCCTAACTTCTTTTTAATCAGAGTGGGGCAGGGGGGCAAATAGAAAACATGAGGAAATCCTGGAAGGTGCTTAGTAGTGAACTGCAAAAATTTCAAGAGAACCTAACACACCCTGTCCTCCTGACACACAGTGTACTGTGACTGGGCAGGGAATGATAAGAGATTGCACACTTTGATTCTCCTTGCTTAGCCCAGCAGGCTGCTGGGGCAAGTTATGGGGAGAAGCATATATATATCTATATATATCTCAAAACCACTCAAAAATGCCTAAAAGATTATTTCTGACATTAGTGGCTTGCTTAGAAAAGTAAAGAAATTGAGAGAAACACAGAGAGGGTGAGAACAGGCCTTTGTGGTACTCCACTTGATAAGCTACTATTTGGAACTGGAACGCCTTCCATTTTTAAGAAAGAATGCATATACTCTGAAAGGTCAAGGTATATATTCTCAGCCTTTGACACATGTATCTCAATTTGTCCCTATGTCACATATATGTGGTATGCATGGTTGAAGTTTTTTTTTTTTTCTCAGTCTGACTGTACAGAATTATAGCACATCCCAAGTACACTGACCACTAAAAAACATTTGAGAGATGTTTTTAATTGAAAAAGGTGTATGACTGCAAACCACTATTTTCTCTTTTGAGGTTGCACATGTCAAATTTTGTTTATACACAGGAGCTAAATATAGATGTTTCAATCAATGTGCACATGGCTAAATTGAGTAACAATGGAGTATTTCCAGGCTCATAACATTCTTTCTGGATCTTTGTCTTTTGGAATGAGAGACTTCCAGACAAGTACGTTCATGCCTGACTGCAAGGTACCAGTATTTTCAGCCTTATGACAGATTTTAGGCTTATTTTCTCTCCAATTTAACTATGCAACACAAACACCAATCTAAACAATTTCCAGGAATTCTGAAGGAAAGTATCACCGAAGGACTCTCTCTGAGTGTTGTTTCTATACTCAGAATCTGTCTACCTCAAACGATGAATGAGTTGCCCCTTATATTAGCCCAAGTGTCATCCTTACACCACGCCCTATAAAAAGTAAAATTCTATAGGAATGATTCAGCAACAGCAGCTTCAGGAAAAGCTGCAGGTATCAAGCACCTACATTAGGTATACACTATCACATGTAATATACATGTCTACTGCTTTAGAAAAGGAAATATTACAAATATGTCAAAATGTGAAAATACAGAGGCCTGAGGTGGAACCAAGAAGGTGGAGGTGGAACAGAGTAAGTGAGAAATGTTAATAGTATCTTGTTCTAACTGTACCAACAACTCTTCAATGGTTCACACACAAAATCCCTGCAGAATATAACATTAAAAAGACTTATCAAGTTTAGAGTTGTAATTATGAACCTGCAACAGATTCTTTATTAGCACTTTAAAAAGAGCTAAATGTAAAATTCCTCACATAACATAGGCCCTAATGTTCATAATTCTGATACAACAAGTAGCATGAAAACACAGAGGCTGTTTTTCTCTGTAACTAGGGACAATCAACAAATCTGTCCAGGAAGAATCAGATGATGACCAGCTATCTCAAACAAAAGCTATACAAAACAGTGTGTGTACATATATATGTATATGTATATGTATATATATATGTATATATATGTGTGTATATATATACATATATATATATATATGTACACACACACACACACACAGAAGCAGAGAGCATTATGAAAGTCTTTGTTTATGCAGTGCCTATGCAATGTTAAGCAGCATGTTGCTTAAATAAGCACAGCATTTAATATTCTGTACCTCTGCTTGTAATTACCTAGTAACTAAAGGCCCCAGTGTGATTTCTCAGAACTAACACTTCATTCTCCATTAAACCATGCCAAGCTGCAAACAGCCAGTGACTCAGGCTGTTAAAGCACTCAGGAGAGGTACACATTCCATCATCTTGTAGCTGGACTGTTGTACCGTATCTACTATAATTAGGCCAATGCTACTGCTTTTTAATTACTTAGTGAACTAATTTTCACATCTCTTTAGGTCTTAGTCTAAATGTTCTTGTTTAGTTCAACAAAACCCTGTATTTAGTCTTCTGACCACACAGCTTAACATTTTGCACATTATTTCACAGACCCTAATGGATTGCTTTAAGAGCCCTTAACATATTTCACTTCCCAATTTGACAAACAGAAACTCAACTTTAGACCAATAAAAATTGGAAAAAATGTTCAGGAGAGTCTGACTTGCAGACTTCTTTTGAAATTCCCATGACAGAGTGCTTTAAATGCAGCATATTTTGGAAATTGAGCTGCTGCATGTGTCAGATTTGTATGCATAAAATTCAGCCACCATTACTGTCATGGGGACAAATATTCAGTCTATTTTCTACATTTAATACATGTATACAACTTTAATCAAAAAGCACCTCAGCTAAACCTAGCTTTTGCCAAAAAAGTTCCTATTTTACTTTAGTGAATTAGTAGTGATAAGAGTACAAAGAACCAAACAAATGGACAGGTCTGGTAGGACTAACATACCCCCATGATAACTTACATTCACTTGAACAATATATTTGCTGTTACATCTAGCATGGAAGAGAAGTTCACCCTTCTTTAGTGGCAATTTCCTTGTCAGTATAATATCACTAATTTTTATCTGAGATTTGGAGTATTCAATGTTTTATTAGTTCTGCAGTAGAACAGCAGCATCAAGAAGAGTAGAAAAAGATCAAGCTGAAATTAGTGATTATCTACTGTAAGTAGATTCACAAGAAAACTGCCATCTATGTTTTGATACATTATATCACATTATGAGCTTTCTTTTTTTAATAAGAAAATACAGAAAGTTATGCTAAGTCAGTCTCTGCCTTAGAAACATTTTGCTGAATCTCAGTTTTCATTTCTGTACTTACCAATACATCCACATAGAGAACCCAGCAGTGCTCTTTGGGATTAATACAAAGGGATTTCAAGTCTACACTGTTCTCACAGCTGAATACTCTGTACAGTGTATTTGCTATATCTGTGCCAAGTTCTTCTCCTCCCCGGCCTTCCAACTCAGGAGAATTTGAAGAACTAGAAAAAGAAAGAAAAGAATACTTTCACTTCTGAAGCAGCAAATACCCAAAGAATATTTCTTAAATATAAAGCATTAAAACTATCTAAGGATTTATTTTGTACAAGAATAAGCATCCTATCTGAAAAAGAATTATTTCCATTTTGCCTAAGAGAAGGTTTTGATGCAGATAATATACTGACATTTTGTTACAAATATTAAGACTAACTAAATCCACTACTATCTTCAGTTCCCCAGTTATAATTAAAACTTGATAAATTCTCTCAGAGATTATTTCTTAAGCACTGTTGCCTTCTATCACCTCAACTCTTTAAAAAAAAAAAAAGAGGGACATCTGTACTTCTGTACTAAGTTCACAACAACTACCAAGACGGCCTAGTAAGAGCTGAATGTTAAATTATTGAGTGGCTAAGAAGAGAAGGATATGATGATATGACAAGTAGAATATTAATTTCTTATAAGTAACATGACTGCCTGACCTTAATTGGCAATTCTTTTACTGAGTGTATTGTCTGCTATAAAAGCCCATAAAGAAAGTATTACTCTCTGCAGCTTATGGAAAACAGCAACTGAACATCTTTTCCTGAAGGGAATCTGACAAAGTGTGTGGTCTTCACTTCCCTGATTCCAATGTAACAAACTATTTATGAGCAGTCATGCAAGAAAGTCCTTGGATGCTGGGGCCTGGTACACAGCTAAGAAACTTCTAGCAATACAAGAAAACAAGCCTACAAAAAACCCCAAAAAAACCCAACCCAAACCAAACCAAACAAAAAAAAAAAAACCACACACAAAAAACACCCCAAAAAAACCAAAACCAAAATCCAAACCAACCAAACAAAAACCACCCTAAATCTAACAAAAAATGCCTTGATGCCTTGCCTCCAAAGAACAATAAAATAGTACAGAAATGTCCACAGATGCATATACAGCAAAATAATGAGCAAAGATTGCAAAACCAGTCTCTGGTTTATAGAGAAGGCAAGAATATTCTCAAGCTGTGGACCTGTAGCAGCACTGCAAACATTATTTTAAAATAAACCAGTCAGACCTCCACCAAATTAATTTCTCATTAGAGAACATATCAAAGGAAGTTGTTACACAGAAGTAGTTTAGGTCTGTTCAAAATCTGTAATGGCCATGCCCCGTATTCTCCAGGTGGGTCACCTCACAGGGTAAATCTCTCATGTATGTTCTGTGTCTATTTGACGTTACAAAACCTTAGTACACCAGGAATACAAAAATACATCAGAAAACTAAGTCTTGGAATATCCTCCCTTCACCTTAAAAAAAACCCCAAACAACTAAAGATTCATATTATCAAGGCATGACTTAAGCCATCAAGTGAGTTGTGCCTCACTGCAGAATCTATAACCTTACATATCATTATCTATTCTTAACCTTATCTCACAGTAACTCTCCCAACTTGTTTTCCAGAGTTGATGAAAACTCAGAATGCCAGGAAGAACTACTGGATTTTATAGAAGTTATTTGCTACTACTAGAAACAGACAGTACTATATATGCTTAAAAATACCAAGAAAACATTCTGCCTATCAAGCGCTGATCTACGCTTCCAAACTATATTTGCCACAGGAATAAGCATTCCAAGTGTGACACACAGTATTATTCAGGGTTATTAGACACCAATTTTATGAGACAGGATCTTATCTAAGTATAACTCAGTGCTGAGTCAGGTCTTCAGGTTGTATTAAACAAGCACTTATCCATGAAAGCAGCTTTTGTGCAAGTTAACAAGATGATTCTGTTTAAGCCATAGTTATGCAAGCATTATGATCCCTATAGCAAGGTGCAAGAATTATGCAAACTTCAATGTCTGCCTTATTATTATTTCTAAACACAAAGTCTTATTGAATGCTGCATTTTTTGATCACAAATAGACACTTTCTTTGACAGTGAGTAGAAACAACCTAAGACTCAATTGGAATATCACTGTACATTTCACCACATCTTAATTCCATTATTATTTTAACACTTCATTTCCTTGCAATCAAAGTGAAATAAAGAAGCAAGGTTAGCAAGATATTGTTATAACTATTTGGTAAATACTGCCACCTAATGCCTACAGATTGTTGCAGTAACTTATACCAGGCAAGATTTGGAAAGGGAATGTCTTGACAGACTAGAAAATGACAAAAAACTTGGCTTATGGAGATAGAAAGAACTTAGTAGTGGTACAGGATTTCTATGCCCAAGAAGCATGTAACTTTCAAGACTATCAAAATCATTTCAGTGTCACATTGCCCAACAATCTAAAATTCCTCCTAAAGCATAATGATGCTTCTACCACAAGATCTCTACTGAAGTTCAAAACTCTTCCTGTTGCTAGTCAGAATATTTCTGTTGCCACAGTTAAATGTTTTCCCACCTATTGCTCAGGCCATTAATATACTGAAATCTACATATGGTCAGATCTGGACAAATATATTCCTTGCTTCCCTAATTCCACAAACAAAATCTGATGCCTTCAAGGAATTCAGATGTCTGCTTTTCTTGTTGTTTCTATTTCTTACAGTTTGAAAGTGATAAATCAGATCAGCCACAAAATTCAAATGTGAGAAAAGCAGACATAGCAGTCTTTCAACATCAAGGGCCAGGATGAATGCCTTCTCCAGTGATGACAGGCAGTAAGAATACCATACAGGACATAGACTTGCTTTATGATAAATAATTTCTAGGATCACAAATCAGTGCCCCAAAAATCATCCCTCCCAGAGACTCACATTGACGTTTGTCTCAAAATGGGACTAAGTGTGCTCCTCATATTTCAGGTAAAGGAAATCTCAGAGCAGAATAAAGAGAAATAGAAGTTTGGAGCAGAGAATTACCATAGAAATACCCATGATCCAGCAAATTATTATTTTTGTCAGTAAAAGAAACCATGAAAGTTTCGGGAAATAAGGATTTTAAGATAGTAATCACTGCAGTCTGAGTTTTTATTATTAGCTGCAACGATATAAAAGTCAAAAAGAACACACAGGAACTTCACCAGAAGATTCGGGGTATTGAATTATGCTCAGTTACTACCACCCAGTGGCAGTCTGGAAAAGCATCAGGGTACTGACAGCAGTTCATTCCCTTCCATAGAAAGCAAGCTGCTCCCGCTTCACTTTTTGTCTTTTGTGCCTTTCCGGAAGCTAATGGACACCTTTCCCGGTGCCACAAGCACGTGACAAGTGACTACACTCCTCCAAAGTTCAGGCCTTTGGATCCTGTTGTCACAGAAATTAAAGATTACCTATTTCCTGAACTGACTAGATCCAACTCCCACAACATTGATGCACGTCTCCCTCCTCTCCCATGAAGCAGAAATTAACAGAAAATACAACCTAACATTAATTAAAGTTTTTCTAATATCTATTTACATACACAGGAAGTGTCACAGAACTGCCACATGTCCACAGACCACTTTTTTTAGGAAGGATATGTCCCTGCTGTCGGTGAACTTTCCTTCACATGGAGACAACATGAAAAAAAACCCAAAACAATAAACATGCACCATTTAAGACACTTCATACATGAGCTCTAACAGCACGACCACATTCAAGACCATCTTTTCACCTGATATTTTTGAACAGCAATTGTAAACAAACTATCAATTCAAAACTATCAAACAGGTGAGTGCTTTCCTTTAAAGCATAACTTTCCACAGTTAACTAAAACATTCTGATGCACAGAGGCAGATGTAGGTAAGGCTGCATATTGTGACATACCAATGTTAAGGTAGACATAGACAATTAGGTCAGAAAGATAATCAGATATACACTTAGTAGCTCTCATAGCTTTAACAATGGTATAGTGATTTAATGTCAGAGTAGAAACATTTTAATTTTTTTAAATAAAAATGAAAAGAGATGTCACATGCAATGCAGCCGAATTGACAATGCCAAGGCTTTTATGAGAGGTCCCCAAAGCACTTTAAATCACAAAGAACAGTTCTGGGTAAGTCTGCAAGACATGGATACTGTAGTCTCAGGCTGCAGACAGTCTAGACTAACAGAGATGTGACTGTGCTATCTCAGAGCAACCTGAAAACAAGAGTTCTCAGTTTTCTTCTAGCTTCTTCCATAATTCAAACACTATGAAGACTGTAAGGATAAACAACAGTCCATTTGTAGCAAAATCAAGAAATCTAATTAAAAACAAACACCCTTTTAGTTAATGAAAGATGGATTCACTGATAAATATGTAACTAACATTTCTAATTAGTTTTGCCATCGGAAGTTTACACTGGGGGGGTGTCTTTTTTTAAACAAAAAAATGTTTTATACTAAACACACTTCATACTTTTTCCAATGCTTTCACAGACAAAGTAAGGAAACCTTTAAGTACAGTTAAAGTACAGTCTGTATTGGTCAATTCTTTTTTTCCAACTTACTTTTTTTGAAAGAGATTTTCTCTATTTTATCATGGTAAAAACAACAGCTGACATTTTAGTCATGAAGTCTGGTTCCAAGCGTGTGTACTTGAACCATTACTCTTTTCCAGCTGCAGTGATGCTATGCAATTTGGGATTGCTTTATTTAACGTGTTTTCATTATTTAACTCCTGCTCATTTGCTTATTTTGAGTTTGAAGGACCAGCAAAAAACGTCTCAACATTCACTGCTACTGAAAAGGTAAAATAATTTGTTTCTATTACTCAAGCCCCTAGAGGAGGTTAGTTGAATGAAGGCATAAATTTCTGAAGAATGGCAAAACCTGATTAGTCATTTATTCCAAATATTAGCTCTATTTCATTCTTTTCTAGTATACTAACCAGTCGACAAAAAATTCCAGATAACCTTCATCTGGTTTCTCCAACTTCGGTGTCCCCATTTCAGCTTTTATGCCTACCAAGATATCAGTTTCTCCCTATTAAAACAAAAACACATCACACAACTGGAATTATAATTACAGAACTGTTCGTTTAATTTAAATGTCTACGGTAAGCTGACATTTCTATCTTTCAGTTATTGGATCATTCTATCAGAGAGAACTTAAAATAACAATTTTTTAAGCACAACAGCAACTTCAGTTTTCAAGATTAAATATTAGATTAGTTCAGACTGAGGCTGTCCAGGCACTTCACAGTAAATCCAGCTCAAGCCAGACTGAACTAATTATATATCTTGTAATTATTATCATATCCCACAGTTTCAGTTACTGCTATACACATACATGTTATTACACACACAAACCTATCTACAAATACCATCAGATGAACTAGTCACATGAACAAGCAATTTCATCAGCAAAGTACCCAATACCTAAGAAATTTACCGACCAGTTTTACTCTTGCAGATCCACTTGTGTTTGATACAACATCTGTTTCTACTTCTGCACATCTGTAGTCTTCACAGCCTCGACCATCAACACGAAGGTCTTCCTAAGTATGGCAATCAATATATTGCACTTAAGAGAATAGGTAATGAAAAGTAAAAACAAAACAAAACAAACAAAAAAACCCTACCACAACCCAAAAACTCTGTGACTTTAAACTTTCCTATACCAAATGCAGCAGTAAAGAGGACATAAAAGCAACAGCTTGTAGTTTCACCATGGAATACAAAACTATAGTTTTGCATTTATATCTCAGTTATGTAGCACTTGCAACAAGCAATCTGCAGGCAGACATGAACTGCACCAAGTCCCTCTAATTCACAAAATAAAGTTTCAGATTTCAAAACTGTAAAGGTCTTGGCTTTCAATGGTACTTTACGTAACACATCCCAGCCCTTTCCTGGGATAGACAAGTTTTGTACTTCTACATCAGTAATTAGGACCTGAGTAGACAAAAATAATACACCAGCCTTCCAAATGATTTCATCCATTTGCATTCCACAAATGGGTATTACGCATCCTCTGATACTGTACAGCTCGTTCCCATAAAAACTGATTGCTTTTCAGTAGATTTCAGTAAGAATATAGTTCTTTTATCTCTGGGGCTCTTCCTCAGACACCCTTCACTCTTCCTCCTTTGTCCACTCACGTTTCTTCAGTAAGTTACAGTCTAAAACTAACCAATGACAATAACTTGAGGAAGAGCCAGAGAAGAGCAATGAAAAAAGAGCAAATGGAGACAGAAGGATATTAAGCTCTTAGAGAGCATCTAAAGGAGGGTAATGAAGGTGGTGAAGGGCCTTGAAGAGAATCGCTTGAGGACTGGTCAGGAAGCTTGGTCTGTTCGGCCTGGAAGAGACTGAGGGAAGATCTCATAGCAGATAAAACTTCCTCATGAGAGGAAGAGGAGGGACAGGCACTGATCTCTCCTCTCGGTGACCAGTGACGGGACCCGAAGGAACGGCCTGAAGTTGTGTCAGGGGAGGCTTAGGTTGGACATCGGGAAAAGATTTTTGACCCAGAGGGTGGCTGGGCATAGGAAAAGGCTCGCCAGGGAAGTGATCACACCACCAAGCTTGACAGAGTTCAAGAAGCATTTGGACAATGCTCTCAAGCATGTGGTGTGATTCTTGGGGTGCCCTGTGCAGAGCTAGGAGTTGGATTTTGATGATCCTTGTGGCTTCCTTCCAACTCAGCATATGGTGTGATTCTGTGAAAACAAATCCACGTCCCGCTCTCAGCCTGCTTCCCGTTCCGATGCTCGGTGTGCTGTGATGATTTACCACTCCAGAGGATCGCGCCCAGACACAACGGCGGAGGGCTCCCTCCTTCCTTCCTCTCTCCCTCCCCTCCCTCCTCCCCAGCCTAACTCTCTCCCTTACCGCCCGTCCCCGGTACCTGGACGCCGTGCACGATGTAGAGCTTCTCCGCCTCGCTCAGCACCACGGACGCCATTCCCGCCGCCTCCCGCCCGCACCTGCGCAGTGCCCCGCTTCCTCCCTGCCTTCCTGCCTCCATCGGCCCGCCCGGGGAAAGCGGCCGGGTACCCATAGCTGCGGGCCCGCCCGCCCAGCCGGCACCGGCGCCTCACAGCGGGGACTCCCCTCGCCTGATGGCAAAGCGCGGCGTGCAGCCGGAAAGCCACAGAAGCCTTTCTCGTGGGGTTGGCGCAGCGCTCTGGACGCGGTACCCACTGGGCACCCCGCTTCCCGGAAAACGTCCCGTCCAAGAAGGTGACCCTGTCGGTAAAAGCAAAGCTCCCGCTTTCTGCCAAATCTCCTGCAGGAGGCTGTGGAAATATCCCGGTGCTCAGAAGTGCATCGCGTAGTCATAGTTCTCTGCGTTTCCTTATTTTCCTTGCGGAGTTTTTAACCTCAGAAAGGTCTAAGCGAGGTGCGGTGTGCGAGGAAGGCTGGTGCTGGAACGGGGAAGAAACCAAATGCTTTCCTTAGGAGATTCTGTTGTTCCTGTGCCAGATATCGCTGGGAAAGTGGCGTGGGAAATGTGATTAAAAACTCGCACTATGTACTAAAACAATAATTAAGGGTTGGTGGTTTTTTGATAGCCTTAATTGAAAGTTTCATAACAGTCATTAATGTATGTTTGCACGCCTTTTTGCACAGCTCCTGTGTATAATTTTCAGAGTATTTTAAAAGATGCTATCTTGACTTCATGCTGATTCTTTTTTGGCTAAAAATTATCCATGGCTCCGAAGGATTACACAGCACAGTGCCAGAGTTTACCCAGCTTTCCACAACTCCTTGTTCGATGAAATGTACAAAGCATTCCTGGCTGTGCCTACTTGAGCAGGTGGCGTGATGCAGTGGGAGCAAACTTCCAGAGCGATGGATGGTTTTGGAAGTCTTAGCTTGGTCTGGTCCTATTGGCAGGCTGCTTATCAATTAGAGATGCGGTTCACCGGAGCTCAGGCTAGCTCGTGGAGGATACAACTTTAGGGGCAAATCAACTTGGGAGGAACAAGGGCGTACATGGAACGAACCATTTAACAACTCAACATTCAACAATAAGTAAATGCAATACAACAACCCATAAAAACACACACTGCAACAGATTAGCAGTCAGGGCAGAGCCGAGGCAGTTCTGGAGCTCTTCCCACGGCTTACTTGCATCTAAAAGGAGTCACGTTTCTGCACACTAGGGTAGTTGTATGGGGACTGCTTACTGCTTCTTGGTGGAGAGAGCCAGCAGTGAGCCTGGCGGAGCTTGGGTAGCTTGTCCTCCTTGCTCACCCTAGGGAGGTGAGCAGGGCCAGGTCTCCTTGCTGGCCTGGGGGAGTGCCAAAGGCAGTGCCCATGCATGAAAGAGCCCTGGTTTGTATGTTCTCTCTAAAGTAACATCTGCCGGCGCTGCTGTCCAGCACAGACAGACCCTTTGTTTGACGTGCAGTGCAATATCAGTGTCCTCACATTCCACAGTGTGAACCTAACCAGAAGTAAGAAGAAATCAGAAACTCCCTGAAAATGTGCATAAATTCTTGATCTGAAACAGTAAATGCAAATATACCCTATAATTTCCACTGACAGCACAGGGAGACGACATTCTGGCTCTCATCTTAGTTCTTGCCTCTCAAGGCTTAGCCCACAGCAGCTAACAGTTACAATTGCCAGGAAAGTGATCTGTTAAATTTTTCCCCACTTCTGCCATCCTAGCTTGGAGTCTACCTGATGCTAGTCAAATTCTTGCATAGTCCAGAGGTTCAGCAAGCAAATCTTGTTCACAGGCAAACAGCAGTTTTTCAAAGGTGTGAGGAGCCAAAATTTGGCTCGTTTTTCCTCTGGGAGGGCAGAAAACAACTTCTTTCCTGAAAGAGCATTTCTAAGGACATTCAAATTCTGGCACAAGGCAGAAGTGAAGCTTATACAAAAAAACAATGCTACTTGTTTCTTGGGTTTGTTGTTTTTATGTTGTTTTTTATGTTGGGGTTTTTTTTAACAAAGGCAAAGCAATATCTTTAACTTCATTGTGGTAAATGAATGACGTGTTGGCCCATGTAGTGGTTTGACACTGGTCAAACACTAGGCACCCATGAAAGCCATTCACTGATCTTCTCTTGCTCTCAGCTGGGTAGAGGAGAGGAAAAAAAATTAACGAAGGGCTCATGAGTTGAGATGAGGACTGGGAGAAAACACTCTAAGGGCAAAAGAGGTTCAAATTTAAAGGTATAAAATAAATTTATTATTAAGAGGATGATAATAAGTAAAATAAGCCTTTAAAACACCATTTCCCCCCCTCAGCCCCTCCCTCTTTCCCATCAACAGCACAGGGAGACAGGGTGTGGGAGTTTTGGTCAGACTGTCACTTGAGATTTTTCCTCTATTTGTTCAGGGAGAGGAGTCTTTCCTCTGCTATGCCCTGGGGTCCCTCCCCTGGGCAAACAGTCTTGTTGAAACTGTTGCAGAATGGGTCACTCATCCACTGGGTGCAGTCCTCTAAGGACAGGGTGCTATAGTTTGGAAGCAATGGCCCTCTCCTTTCCAGTCTCTCACTGGATCACAACTTTCTCAGGCATCCGCCTCCTCCAGCGTGAGTACTTCTCTCATGGGCTGTAAGTGATCTCTGCATTCCCTGAGGACCTCATGGCTGTATGGGAATAGCCTGCTTTACCATGTCCTCACCACGGCCTGCAGAGGAATCTCAGCTCTGGTGCTTGGAGCACCTCCTCCCCTTCTTTTTCCGCTGACTGGAGTGCCACCATGTTGTTCGCCCTCGCATGTCTTCATTTCTTCCTTTTCTCTGACTAGAAGAAAAACTGCTGCTTGTAGGTACCATTGCAAGCAAGTTCCACCAGTCAAAGGCTCCTACAGGGCTGAGAGGCTGACCTCATCTAGGTTCCACATCAAGCAGTCGCTCGCTATGTTTTTGCCACCAACCAGGCGGCCCAGCTGCCACCACAGGGGTAATGGCAGCCACATGTGGCACTGGCACTATTTAACATCTCCCCTCATGCAGAGCACCAGGAAGGAGAAGCTGCTGCTGAAGCTGCCCCTGCCCTTCTGCTTGCAGCACAGTTGGCTAGGGGAGGCAAAGCAGGCAAGGCTCGCCGTGGGCTGCACCGAGATGGCGGTGGCTTCGGGGCATTGCCACGTGCTGTGCCAGAATGGTCCTGGTGGCAGAACTTCGCCACCTCTGGAAAAAACTGCCTGTGCACAGTTTTGATTTTGTTCTTAAATATGTCATCACAGAGGCGTTACCACCTGTCTAATTGGGCCAGCAGCACGTCCATCTTCGGAGCCATCAGATTGGCTCTGTCAGACATGGTAGAAGTTTCTAGCAGCTTCTCACAGAAGCCACTTCTGGCCCTCCCCCACTACCAAAAAAACAGGCTGTGCCAAATCAACACTGCCCAAATAAAACCAGCCTGAGGCAGTCCCCTTAAATGTGAAGATTTCCACTGCATGATTAACACCTGAGCAAGGCCACAAAGGCTGGAAGCAGTGGCTTGACGTGGAGAGTATCAAGCAAAGTCAGCCTATCCTCTGGCTCTGAACGTATCTGCAGCAGAGCGCTCCGTCACAGAAATCACAGAATGGGTACAGTTGGAATGGACCACAGTGGGTCCATCTGGTCCAACCACCTTGCTCAAGAAGGGCTATCTTAGAGTACATGGCACAGGACTGTGTCCAGACATTCCTTTAATATCTCTAGTGAGGCAGACTATACAGCCTCCCTTGACAACCTCTTCCAGTGCATGGTCACTCACACAGTAAAGAAGTTCTTCCTCATGTTCAGGTGGAACTCCCTGTGCATCAGTTTCTGCCCACTGCCTCACATCCTAGTACTTGGCACTACTGAGAGGAGCCCAGCTCCCTCTCTTTGGCATACCCACACCCTCCTCCTTTTATACATTTATACACATTAATGACGTTCACTCTCAGTAGTCTCTTCTCAAGACTGAACAGGCCCCACCCTCTCAGCCCTTCCTCCTCAGAATGATACTCCAGTCCCCCAAACATCCTCGCTGCTGTGCGCTGTATGGCTCCTCCTTGGGTGCCAACAGATTTTCGATACCTGCAACCCCAAACCATCCTGAACCTGCCTGGAGCTCAGAGGCGCCGCTGAGGCAGAACCACCCGCTCCCATGTCAAAACAAAAAAGCGTGGGGTTTTTCCTCACAAAACCCGCACTTCCCCCCAAGGCACCCGCACGCCCGGGCCGCTAACGCGCAGCCGGCACAGCCCGTCCGCAGCCGCACGGGGCCCGGTGCCGGCGCCCGGCCGTGGGCCGGGAAGCCCTTGGCGGGGCGGGGAAGGGCAGGGCCGCGGACGCGCTGCCTCCCGCCGCCGCCGTTCACTTCCTGGTTCCTCCCGGCGGCCGCTCCACCTCCGCGCAAGGGGCGGGCGGCCGGCGGAAGGGGGGGTGCGGTGCCGTGCCGTGCCGTGCCGTGCCGCTGCCGGCGCGGGGGCGGCGGGGCGCGCCGGACCCGCGGCGGCGGCGGCCACTGGGGTAGGTGGGTGCGACTGACAGCGCGGGGCGGGAGGTGCTGGGGGGCGGGCAAGTATGTGCGCTGGCGGAGCGGGGCGGGAGCGGGACCTGGGAGCAGAGAGCTGGGACCCGGGAGAGGGCCGCCGGTGGGTGCCATCCCGCCGCTGCCTGCGCCGCTCCACCAGCCGCCCCCCGGCCCCGCCGCTGTCCCTGGTGTCCCCGGCGCGCGCGGCCCCTCGGCCACGCGGGAGCCCGGCGATGGCGCGGCCGTCCAAGGGCCGCGCGGTGCTCCGCATCCCTCGGCGGGGCCCCGGGCCAGGGCCGGACGGTGGGTCGTGTCCCGCAGCGGCGTCCCCAGGAGCTGCGGCCATCGGTCGGGAAACGGGAGGAGGGCTCCCGCTCTCCCCTTGCTGCCTTCCAGCGCTGAGCTTTAAATAGTGGGAGGCTGCACACGTTAAATTGTGTTAAACGGCTAAATACGTGGTTTAGGTCTGCTCCGAGGCCTTTCGGAGCACCGTTGAGTCCCCTCGGCAGGAAATTTGAAGTCGGAGCCTCCAGCGTGTTCGTCGGGGTCCTGTGACCTGTCAGTGGATTGCAGTGGTCCTTTGATTTGCTGATGCGTTGCAGCGATGGGACGTGCCCGCCAGCGAGCAGCTGGACAGCGAGTGGAGCTGACCCTGGCGCTTCCGAGGTGGCCCTGGTCACCAGGCGTGTGGCTGCTGCTGTCCGATGGCACCATCGGCCAGGTGCGCCCTCAGCATCGGGAGCAATCCGTGGCGAAACCATTGCGCTGTACTGTGGCGGGTTTAGTTGAAAGGGATGGTGAGTTTTATGTGGCAGTAGCAAGCGAACCGGACTGGTTTAGAATGGTGGCTTCTAAGTGTTACTGGAGTGGTCTTGTAAGGTAAATTTGTCAGAAGAAGCAAGAGTTCACGACGGCTCATTAGAAAATAGTCTTCAAGGAAACAATCAAGAAAAGAGGCCTTAGGAAGGAGGGGACAGCAATCTGGTCCCTGACAGGCTCTCCACTCCTTGTGTACTGTTGAGGGATCTAAGTTGCACAGCAAAGTTCGTTTAGATCTCTTTACTTTGGTCCTGAATCAGAAAAGATAAACTGTGTTTTTCAGCATGAGAGAGAGCGACAGTGTGCCAGACTCCTGGCACAGCAGAGGTGTGTGCTATGTCAGATCTGTAGGAAAGGAACCCAGATTTGGATGGTTGCTCTGTTACAATGCAGTCACAGAGAAGGGAAGGACTGGTGAGTTACAGTGAATGACTGCATTGGGTGTCTCCTAGTGTTCACAGCAAGGCATTAGATAGGACCATGTTTTTCTTTGCTTATTGAAAGCAACAAATAAGTCTTTTGTGTGGCGTTATAGGCATTTCAGTGATAAGAGTCATCCTAAGGGGAGCCACGCCATTCTTACATCTTTTAAGTGCAATAAAGATCTGCTCCTTCAAAGGCTATGACTCTGTCAGCGTAGCCCTTGGTGCTGCCTCACTGATGCAATAGTGTTTGTCACACCAGAGGGACCTGCTGCTGGTAGTAAGTTGTGTCTGACTGGATGTTCATTGAGATTTAGAAGGTGTGACCCAGAAACTGTTTGTGTTTATAGGTTTATGAAAGGGCAGGTCTGCCTAAAACCCAAAATATTTGTTGTGACATTTAGGACCTATAGCAATAACATCTATTGGGTATTTTCATGTATGTTTCTGCTTACTTTTAATTTTCATTTTAAGTGATGTAGTTACAGACAACGGTGTCTATTTCAGTTTGAAATTGCTTGGTTGGTTGTAGACAAAAGTACACAAATGTAATTTAATCCAAATAATGGAAGCAGGTTGCAAGAAGATGAATGCTTAATTCCTCAGCAGATGCAGGTCTGCTATGCCCAAGTAGTTATGTGTTTTTTCTGGGCAGTTTCCTTTGCGTCAGCAAAGGGGAACAGCTGACAGTCTTCAGCAGTATGTTTGTATTCTGGACAATGGTAGCTCAGCTTTAGTGAATCTGTTTTTTTACCTAATATGAATTTACTTTTCTCGATGGGTGGATTGCTGTGCACCTCCAGCAGAACAGGAGCTAGCAGTGTTGCATAGTCCATGCAGTTTAAACCTGTGTTTTGCATTATTTCAGGAAGCCATGTTTTAGTGGCTCATGGAGCCAGTTTTACTGTGCAGACATTTCCCATACAGCTGTAACAGGGCATCTCTCCCATAGAGGAGACTAGGTGGGCACCCATAGTGGTGTCAGTCTGAAAATGGACTGGCTGTAGCTCAGCCAGTCTCTGCAGATGCTAGTTGGCTGAGCTTATGCTTTTCTCTGATCCCTCTGCAGTGTAGACATGACCTTAGGGTGATATTCGGGAATACAGGTTTTCTGCCTTTCTGACAGAAGACAGCAGATAATGTAAAATATGACACCACATAATAGCTTGTTGTCAGTTTTTATTTCCCTGGCCTGTGCTTATGTGGTTGAAGCAAACTAAATGTGACCGATTGTACCTGGAACATCATATTTAACCTGTGCATGTAACTGATCTAAAGCTTTGGGTTGTGTTCAAGAAAACGAAAAGTTACAGATCTCCTAATTGAAGCTGTGTTGTGTTTCCTGGGTTGTGCAGGCAATAAGGAAAGAAGATAGCCCTTGCCTGGAGCTGCAGTGCAGCAAGTCTGCCAGTAACACTTCACACATTGTCCTTTTGAGAGGGAGTCCAAAAGAGTGAGCCAGCTTGTCTGTAGGGTGTGGGTGCCAAAGACCTCCCCATATGGCAGCAGTTCCCTGCTAATGAGGTGCAAGGTGTTAGAGGGTAGGTGCTGGCTCACTGCATGGGAGCAGTGGCGCGTTGTGTTAACTCCTGTCGCCTGCTTCTGGCTGTGCCCCCAGCTTGGGGGCTGCTTTGGGAATGCTTCTGGGGGCTGGACTGAGAGATTGTCTAGGCTTACAGCCCCATTTCTCTTTGCACCACCAGGTTGCAGGGTGACCATACAGAACTGGTGCTGTTACAGGAGAAGAGGTAGAAGTGCAAGAAGAGGGGGGAAAAAAAGAAAGAGAGGATAGGCATGGGAAGGTAAGGAAATGAGAAGGAAGGGTACAGCAGCAGAGTTCAGCTAGAAAAATGGGAAACACTATTCCAGGAGCAAGTAAAACAGCAAGTCAAAAAAGTACACAGAGCACTCACTGTTATGATCTTCGACAACAGAAGAATGTTGAATGAGAGGAAATGCAAGGCCCTTGTTGATGTTTCTGCTCCTGGGTTGGTGGTGGATGGTGTGTTTGTCTTGTTCAGCTGTGAGTTTTGCAGTAGTGCAGAACTGACAGGGGTGACCAATCTTAAATGTGGTGCAGCATGCAGAAGTTAAAGCAAGTGGGCTGAAGCTGAAACAGTGTGAGTGAGTAAAGGTAAATTACTATGTTATGAAAAAAAGGAGGTAAAAAAAGACATACACAGGCTTAGTGGGAAGGAGCAGTATCATACCATAGATACAGAGCGGGCTGTAGCAGGTGATAAAGGTAGTAATGTGATATGCATCTTTGTTCTTTGCAGTGGCCACTTGAATTACTGATGTCCAATATAGCACAGAATAGATAAGGAAGGTACTGTATATGGTAGCTGGTCTTCGTCTTATCTCTCTGTATTTCAAAAGATAGGAAAATTAAGGCTTACACACAGAAACTGTATTTTTTGTGGCAGCAAGGATCCCTTCTTCTTGCCAGTGCTAAAGTGAGCAAAACAAGAAATGCTGAGTTTGCCAACTCAGATGTTCTTCGCAATGTTTCAAAAGCTTTAACCTACAGCAACTTAGAACCTGCAGGTTTTTCCAGTTCTCTGAAGTAGCAGCATACGTTTCTTCTAGTTGTTATTTTAACTTTGCCAGGATAGAGGTGATATTTTTTTGGTCCCTGTATTGTTAATGTGCTATTTTAATGTACTCCCTGCGTACTTTCTGTAGTTGGCTTAGGGATCCGCTTAGGTGTCGTATGTAGATTTAAAATCTAAATGCCTTACAGCCTTCTTACCTACATCTTTACCTACCCCTATGTGGCAAGGCAGAATAATAAACTACAGGCAAGGGAATAAAATCAGAGAGTGAGTGACTCGTTCATGCTTGTGAAGAGGGGTACTGTAGCAAAAGCTGGTGAGAGCTGAATCCTGCAAGAGACCATCTTTAGTGAAAATGTCTGATAGAGTGCTCTTTCTGCCTTGAGAGATAGTATTTAGACTGTTTTTTTTAGACTAGAGGGGTTCTGCCATCTTCTTATTATGATTAAAACTTTAAAGCTGCAGCTCTTTCCTGTTCTGCAAAACATATTCCTTAGGCATGAAAGTTTTATGCTTTTTTTTAAATTGAAACTAAAAATAATACCAGTTTCATAGATAAATGTTCCTTTTTAATTTTTGCCTTTCTTAAAAAAGAAAAAAAAAAAAAGGTAAAGGACAAACTGAGAATTTACATTCCCCTAATCCAGTGGCTTGCTGTTTTAAGTCCTGAGTCAGCATGTAAATTGAAAAGCTATCTAGAAGACCAGTATAGCTTCTCCTGTTTTGTGTCTCGTAAGGCTGTGCATTCAGGATAACTGCAATGCTGTGGCAACGCATGACATCCCCATCTGCTGTTTTGTGTTTCCTGGTGCAGTCTCTCCTGCATGATTGCTCTTTCCTTCCAATGGTTAACTTTAGATAGGTGGCAACACAACAAAGATGGTATGTTCAGGATTAATATTTCTCTTTTGACATGAGTTAAGTAGCTTGTGCGTATTTGGTCTGTTGGGAAGCGGTGAGATAGAAGTGACAGAATTTCTCTGTTCCTCTTGCAGCTCTGATAGTTAACTTTTCAGTAGTTTTCATTACTTAATAACAGTTTTATAAAGTACCTTCTATCTCTGATGAAAGACTTATTTAGATCACTGACTTTGTGATCAGACCAAGTCGGATCCAAGTCTGACCTCAGTCTTGGTGCCCTTGTGATTTGTGTCCTGTTTCTACATGTTGCCCCAATTTTGTTGCTCATCCATAGTGGTCCAGTGTTTTTGTACCTTGGACAGTAACTACATTGTCTTTGCTCTCCTTTGCTCAGGCTAGCAGCTGACAGGCCTTTTGGTGGGGGTGCAGTCACCAGATAACTCAGACTCTTAGGTCAGTCTTTATTACATTATAATTTATTTATACAATACATGTCCATTAGTTAAACAGAAATGATATGGATATTAACCAGGAAGCTGTTACCATCTGCCATGAGAGACTGCATACCACTAAGCATAAAGATAGGGAAACCCCTGTATTTGTAATTCAGAAAACATGGCCTTATTTTCCTTTCAGTTCTGCTAATGGAATTCCTCTGGCACTGTTGAAGTTGCTTCTTGTCTACACTGATGTAAATTAGAGGAGGACTGAGGGGTTTGTGCCCTATGTGGTTGCATCTCTTTTGAGGCTGTCACTCTCAGCCTGATCCAAGCCCTCAGGATGGAGTTTCTAGATATGACAGACTTCTTTGAGGTAATTTTCCCTTCCCCTTTTTCTCCTTAGGGAGAAGTTCCCTCTGTGTATTTGCACTCCTATTCATATGTGTTCTTCAGGAAGGCTTCAATTCAATTCAATGACTTCAATTAAATCTTCCCTCTAATAAGATGCTTCTAATAAAAATAATGAAAGTATGTTTGTAGTGTGAGTCATTTTTACTAAGGTCTTGTTCATGAGTGACCTCTTTGAAGTAAGAAGTAAATTTAAAATAGGAAATAGTTTTGTAAACAATTACTATAAAGCATTGTAATACAGACACACCCTTCATGTATAGAAAAATGTTATAAATTGGTTACTATGTGGTTTTACATGCTCTCTATTCCACTTTTTGAGGGAGGTAATCCAAGCCTCTGCATTTGCCCTCAGGGAACACAAATTTATTTTAAGCCTTGCAATTTTTTTAAGATTTCTTTATCCCATTTTTCTTCAGTATGGGAACTGAAAGTGTTGAAATTGCTTGACTTCAGGAGCCAGAGGATTCAGGACAATCTTGTTTGTGTGCCTTTTGCTAAAAGCTGTTGCATAGCTGGTAATGTAGTATTTAGGCTGTAATAGTAGCCTGAATTTCTAGGAGAAAAGTGAAAAAGTATGTGTGGTAGGCACAATCCTGCTTCCTGCTCCTGGAGTGGCTGGAGGAGGGCTGGCAGTGCCAACTTTGCCCTGTGATAATTTGATCTGAGTCATTGTGGGTGTCCTGGAAGCCCGGCGTTAACTTCCGTGCCTGCTTCTTCCCTGTTGCCTTTGCCATTGTAACCCAAGATTAAGTTTTTACCTGTTTGGGTTTTTAGCCTGAATTTTGCTGGGGTTTGGTTGGTTGGTTGGTTGGTTGTTTTTTTTAGACACATGTGGAGTCCTGAAAATGTACTTCCCAAATGGAAGTATGGCTCTCTGTAGCAAATTTGAGCCTGCTAATAATAGGTTTGCTTTTTTTATCTGCTTTTCACAGTCCTGATAGAAATGTCCCATTGACCCTCCAGGGTTTTGTAAACCGGGGGTTTGGAAACTGCCATGCCGATGGATATCTGGATGAATCTGCAGGAGACTGCTAGAAATTCTCAGCATAGCTGGCCTGTTTTGTTGCACTCCTGCAGATCAGATAAAGCTTTTTAGGCTTTGCAGGAGCCATTAGGAAAATACATGTAAATACTGATTTTTTTTTTTTATTATCTCTGCTTTGGCAAGTTTTTCACAAGCTTGTTAGATTTTGGCTGCATGGAACTGTGGCAGAAGAAGCATAGGCAAGAACTCTTTTAGTTAAGAAACTCCCCTTCTCTTACATCTCTTGAAAATGAAGATTAAATATGCAGTGTTTTAATCTTTGCAGTTCTATGTGCAGAAAAATGAAATAAAATGAATTCTGCAGTTTGTCTGTATGGAGCTGGTTGATTTTGTATAAAAAGACATCTGTCCTGTGTATCTAGATTGCCTGCTTTAGCTGTCCTGAGTATAGTATGACTAGTTACGTATGCTTGCTTCCTTTTGATGATAAAAATTTAACTTTAGTGATGTTTGTCAGCTCTCAGGGTACTCTGTGTGTCATAAAAGCTGTTCGTAAATATTTCCTTAAAGGAAATAAAAACCCACTGAAAACAGGTCCCTGATCTGCCCTGATTTGTCTTTTTTTTATTCTTTTTTTCCCCCTGTATTGTTTTCATATAATTTGCAGAACTTTAAATTCACTTGACCATGAATGAAAATGTAACCTCTTCCCAAAGTTCAGTGTTAATGGACTTGTAATAGAGGAAATGGTTGCAATATACATAGTAATGCTGTAGCTCTGCAAGTCACCCTTGTGCCTGACTTCACTGACATGAATAATTACATGAAAATCAGCAGGTTCTCGATGATGGTGGTTTTAAGCTTGCTGTAAGTTTTGCATCAGAACCTCAGGTAGCTTTCAGGTACTTACGGGGTGAAGGCCCACATAATTTGTTTGTACATTTTAGCACATTCTTTGGCTGTCACAGGTCATTGAAAACCAAATTTTTTTTACATGGCTTATGGCAGGTAAAAAGACAGTTTATATAGGGTGTAATAGCATATTTTAAGTGTTCATTGTAGCAGGAAGTGGGTTTTCATTTTTTTCGTTTACATTTCTAACTTATGTAGTACTTGGTTTTTGATTGTTCCTGTGTCGGCAAATGCCTTCCAGATTAAAAAAAAAAAAAAAAAAGAGAAGGTCTTTGCTCTGTCATGCCTTTAAGCTGAATTGATGTGTGTGTGTCATTGTATCTCACATTTACCTAGTGACCTCTCCTGTAGCCTGACACCAAGATTAAGTCCTTAAGCCCTTTGCCTACATTGTTTACATATTGTTTGGTCCAGAGCATGAGGAGCTGACATATTCCATCTGTATTGTAAATCAAGTTCATATGCAGCATGATTGAAGGGCAGACCAGTTAGGGCAAGTTACTGCTTCCACCCTGCTACAACCTTTTTTTATTTTTTTGTATTATTTATCTGAAAATACCAAACTGGACAACATAAACCCAAACAGATGTTTGTGTATATATAAGAACAAGGAATTAAACCCTCCCCACTAACTGGGTCATGTAGGAGAGTAGCTGAGACACTGAGCGCCTATACCTTGACTCTTAAGATGATGAACACTAAAACACATATGTATTTCTCAAAAAATGTGTGGTGTTTATGTACTGATTTATTTTGTTGCCTAATGAGGCCTCTAAAGCAAATATTAAATATTTAATGTTAAATTAATTAGAGTACATTAAATAACAAAATTGTTTTCCAGCCATAACCAGGAGCCTGTGCTCTGTCCTCTTAACTCACTGCAGAAATGAATCTCCAGACTTTTATTGAGGGAGCCTTTAGGGCTCCTTCTAGTTTCTCCTTAGACAGTTACACAGCAATAGATTTTTCTTATTTTTTCCCCCAGTTTAGCTCAGTAATACTTCTGAGAGAGAGCTGTAGAACTTTTATTGGAGTGAAACTACTTCCTGCACTTGCAAGAGAGATTTAATTTTTATTTCACTGCTGAAGTGTGCTGTTCAGGACTAAACCCACAGCTTAATCACTGTGTATTTGTTCAGCTTTCAGTCAGTCTTTGCTAATACCGACCTTAGGGTGACTTGTCAAACTGATTCCTTTGTTGAGTAGGAGTTTGCTTTTCCTGTGACTGTTTGATTCTTTTGCTTTGGGATACAAAACCTTAGCGGAAAAAAGGGGTTTAGAGTCTAGGCAAAAAAATCCTGAGAGTCTGTGTTCAGGACTGTCCCAGCTTGTTACTGCACCTGCTGTGTCAAGTCTAAGCTTTCAACTGAAAATTGAAAACCTAAATTACAATTTTATTTCTTACTTTTTAATGTAATGTGATGTTTTTGTCAACTAAACACTGTTGTCAGGTGTGAGTTTGTAATTGTGTCAGTTTTATTTTGAGCTGGCAAACAAGCATAGCAATTTTAATAAGATTGTTAAACAACACCGTGAAGGTTAACCTGTTTCCTTGAGGGAGTGGAAGAATTAAGTTTTAGAAATACTTGTTAAGTCTGTGTGAGTGTATGAATACATAATTGTCATTACAGAAATTGTGAAAAACGGTAGAGAAGGTGTGCATGTACTAATAGGTATAGGTTTATCTGAACTTAGACTGCCAGATTGTTTTGGTAATCGCTGTTAATGAAAATTACATAGCTTGTCTTCCTAAATATCAGGAATCATGAAGCTAAATTATAGGTGTGGTTAAAATACAGAGTAATTACAATGTGTTATGTGAATTTTGTGAATGAGGAGTGGGTTTTTGTTGTGGGCTTTTTTCTTGCCAAGGTAAATTGCATCCTCACAAGGACATTTTCATCTTGATATTTCTGTTCTGTGTGATGTGTGTATAAATACAAGACTGATATGCTTTAATATTAATCCACGTGACTTTCTTCAGATTCCTAAGCCATCTTAAACTCACTTGGCAGCATACTAAATGGAAAGTGGAAAGATAAGAAAATACTTAATTCTCCTAGTTTATTTATACAAGTTGTGTGAGAAAACAAATATTGTAAATGGTCTGGTTCATCTCCTTCCGTACACCTAGGAAGTTGTGCTCCTGGCTTTTGCTTCTCACTGTGGCCACAGCAGTTCCAGTACCTCTCTTCGTGTCACTCGCACTCAGGTGCACAAAGCTCATAATTTCTGTGCTTGGATGTAATTAATCATCCTGCTCATTAATAACTTTCTTTGGCTGTGAAAGAATAATTGTCCTCTAATGAGTTTGGTCTCAAAAAATAACTGAAAAGTAAACTGTCATCTCCTTCCCTGTTGAGATAGAGACAGCAACATTTCCATTTAGGTTGGTGTTAGGCAGAGTAGAGCTTTCTTCTTGTACTTTGCAGATCTTAGCCATAAAATTTGGAGAAAAGTTTGAAGTCCTAGGGATTTCTGCAATTCTCTTACTATGCTTTCTGTAAAATATATCCATTTTTAAACAACTAAAGAAAAAAATAGCTTTAGTGTGAACTTTTTTGACTGAAAACATAATTAGTGGTGAACATTTTCTCTGAATTTAAATGGTGTAATGAACACTCTTTTTTGCAAAGCCCTGAGAAGAAGCCTTATATTCTGAAACTGCAGGAGGCTTATACCTTACATTCAGGGATACACAATTCAGTGTATTTGGTGGTAGAATTATAAATTGTAGCCATTTTTGTAGAAGGTGGGTCTTTAGAGGTTGTAGTGTTATGAAGTGTTTAGAGCACTGAGCAAATAGTCTTGAGTAGAAGTGTGTTTGGAAGAGGTTGCTGAGTGTGTAAAGAGCTGCTTTCAAAGTGTAGCATTCCAGGTGTGTTCCAGCGCTGAGTGGTGGATGGGTTGAGTGCAGATGGATTGATCCCTTGCCAAAGACCTTAGGAGCGCCTTCTCTCTTTTCTCAAATGCCTAAGTTTGGTGGAAGTTAGTATTGAAACTACAAAAGCATGGCACATTCCTGGAACTTTCCTGGTTCCAAGGTGGATCTTACCCTATGGGTAGACAAGGTGTCTGCAGAGCTGGAGAGGAGAGAACAGGGAAATGTCGGTGTTGGTGCCCTTGCTATGGTAGAGTGGAGTTGGCTGGAAATCATAAAAGAGAGACAAAACAAGTACCATTGAAGGATTGAGCAAAGGTGGTGGGAGAGGCATGGCAAAGCAGAAGACTTCCAAGGGCTCTAAGTCCAGAGGAGGAGGTGAGAGTGGGAGACAGCTGTTGTTGGAAAATTATGTCCTCCAGCCAAGACTAAAGTTCTTGTCAAGATCTTTTCTGGGTGGCTTCTTAATCAATTCCTGCAAATCTAACTCTATAGCTGTTTGGTTTTGCACTTTTACCCCAAGGCTGGGAGTCAGTTGGTAAGGAGAAAAGAAACTTCTTCCACTTGCAAAGTTTCCCAGTATGTGTAGGAAAGATACTTCCCCAAATCTGAAGCAGCAAAAAGGGACCCTGCCAGATTTGCCAGGACTTTCTCTTCTCTCCTCCCATGATAGTGCCAAGTTCTTGCTTCAGTTCCTGTTGTGGCAGCTCCTGTTGGATCCTACCTGATGACTTTTTCTGCATTAAAACGCTTGTTGCATTTCAACTTAGAGAGGTGGAGGTGACACACAGGTAGACATAGTGTGTAATTAAGCACCTCTTAAAAGCACTTAGACTCTTCTGAGTAAGGAGTGTTCCAATAAGCGCAAGAGTGTGGTTTCCCAATCCATTATTTTGTGTTTGATTTATTTACCTTTTTTGCTTTTTCATTTCACTTTCGGCCATTTTCCTGCGTGATGACCATGCCACTACATGGACAGAGTTCTGGATGTCTGGCAGAGCAGTGAGCACTGTTTCTGACTCTCTTTCAGATGCAAGTATGGACATAATAGCCTATGATGATTACTCCAGTCCACGCTTCAGAGATATTGAAAGGACACCTGAATACCTCCAGCCAGAAAAGTGTGTTCCACCTCCTAGCCGCGCTTCCCTGGGAACAATGTGGTTTATTCGAGATGGCTGTGGTATTGCATGTGCTGTCGTTACCTGGATGCTGGTGTTCTATGCCGACTTTGTAGTCCTTCTTGTCATGCTAGTTCCATCGAGAGATTATGTTTATAGTGTCATCAATGGCACACTGTTCAACACCTTGGCTTTCCTCGCTTTGGCTTCACATTTTCGTGCTATGCTGACAGATCCAGTAAGTATACACCTCTCTTTGTCTCCGAAAGAAACAGGCGGTGTTTTTCTTGTCTGCTAGATGTTGGGTAACTCAGTTGCCAAGTGAGTGGCAGATTTAAATAACTTTTGTGTGTCAGCCTGCTGAGCGAGGCTGCTGATGTGGTATGCTAATTTTTCGTCCCACTCAAGTCGGATGCAAAGTCAAGGACCCAGCATTAGATTCCTGATGTGTGAACAGCTCCTCTTTCTGCACTGGGAAGGAGAGTGTTTCTCTCTGATGCTGTTTCCTCCCCAGTGGCAGATCTCGTGTTTGTGGCTTGTTGTGTCTTGACAAATAGGAAAGCTGGAAAAGCTGGTTTTGATTGTCTGCCTTGGCAAGTATTGCTTCAGCAGAAAAGAGTATAATATGTGTTGTTTTGGAAAGCTGTGTTACCATCTCTCATGCTACTGATTTTGTTGAGTGTATTGGACAATGCTGAAATAAATACGGTCTAAGTGTGCTAAGAGCTGGCAGTTCTTGGCAAGTTGGGAAGCATCAAGGTTGTGAGATCCCCTTGTATGTATCCTTGAGGACATTGCTTTGAGACATGAGATCTGCTGCTTTCTCGTCTTTCAGTTTGTGACAAGATAAAGTTTAGAACCATGATGCTAATTCTGAATGTCCTGTGATGGTTTATTTTGCTAAATAAACCTATGGACAGTAGACTCAATTCAAAACCCATTCCATTTAGTCAATGGAAGGAAAGACAAGCTTAGGCTTCTCCTGTCCCCTTCCTCACAGATGTTCCGATGGGAATGGTGGTGTGCCTCTCATATTCTGTCCATTCCAAATGTTACTTCCCCCTTGAAGCCTTGTTAGGTGCCGTTAAGACTTCAGTATAATCTTTTTTTCTTAGATTCCAGCTCTTTCAGAAGCTACAGCACTGCAGAAATGGCTTGGTTTGGGGTAATCTCACAATTTCTGGTAAAGACTGTTGAATTGCATGCTACTGCTGCTGGGCAGAAGTGTGAGCAGTAGTTTAGCCTTTGAAACTTCTAATCATTGGACTTGGGAATAGAGGGTTGCATCAGCTTGTTAGATTGTTTGTATCCTAAGGGTAGTTGTTAATTATTGTATGCTGTGTGATTTTTATGCTTAGGGACCTTCAGGTCGCTGGAATTATTTTGCAGAGTTAGCAGCAGCTCTTGTGAAACAAAAGCTGTATTTTGAAATGGGCTGGGCAAGCAGTGTTGGAGAAGCAGATACAATCTCAGTTGAGTAATTGGGGAAAGATATGTTAATGCCTAGTGTGAAGTGGGATTTATGTATGTGGATGGAGAGCCAGTGGGATTTTGTTTCATTTTTTTAATGAGAGTTCAGCTAAATAAAATACAGAAGGGAAGATACAGAGAAGGGATGCACTAACATCTGGCAGTGAGTCTGATATTAAGGAAGCTTCCAGGACATGGGGAACCAGAAGCATGTGTAGGATCAGAATGAAACAGAAAGCACTGCCGAGGCAAACAAACAGAATTCTTATTATAAATAAATGAACAACTCAGTTTTTCACAATTGGTAGCATGTCCTGCATTTCAGGAACTGCTTCCAATGGGTCCTTGCTAAAAACATTCCTGAATTTTGAGCTTTGCTGCAATATTAAGAAAGAACACATGAGTTGTAGCATTTTGTGGGAATTGGTTTTGGTAATTTTTAAATTAGTCAGGCCTGTTGGGAGTTTTTGTGGGAACCCCCCCAAAGACTGCTTAAAAAAGCCTTAAACGACTGGTTTAATGTGCAGTTCTCTCACTTGTATATACTTGTATATCATTCCTGTTTATTGCTGTTAGGAGTTGTATAGATGTATTAAAAGGAGACTGTTCTGTAAGAAATCTTTTGAAATATTGCATATCTGGTGTTATTTCAATAAAAAAAGCCTTAAATTCACAGAAGTAAATTGTGCCAATGTACTAGCAGTGATTTCATACACCACGTTTCATGGCTTTTTTTTTTTTTTTTTTTTTTTTAACAAGCAGAGGGAGTTTCATTGGTTTGTGTGTTTGTTTTTCTTTTTGGGGGTTTTGGGGGGAGGTGTTTTGGGTTTGTTTGTTTTTTGTTTTTTGTTTTTTTTTGGTTTGGTGGGACTTTTTTTCTTTGTTTTTGATTTGTTGTTTTTGGGTTTTTTGAAGCAAATGTTTGTCCCTATAAAGACAGGAAACTCATGAACTTGGGCTCCTGTAGCAGCAATATGTTACCTATTTAAAGATATACTTTAAAATGGAAATTGCACAGCTAAGAATGTTTTACCTGGTCTTATTCAGGTGTGACAGTTCTTAGTGTTCACCGTTTGAATGTTAAACCCTAATTTAAATAACAAATACACAATGGAAGCATAACTATAAATACATGAGTTGTTTACCAGCAACTCTTACTGTACTCAATGATTCTTCAGAAGACATAAAGCATCTGCAGTTTTCAGTTTGTGATAACACTGACTTGATAAATTTGTTGATGTGAAAAGAGGGATGAGGATTCTTAAATATTTTAAGTTTACTGTAGGACTGCAAAAGACTAATTGTTTAAATGGATGCTTATTGGTGTTTAAAAAAAACAACCAAAGCCTCACCAAAATTACATGTAAGTAATGTGTGGTTCCATATTTTAAGACCACATTTAAATTTCTTTTCTGAATCTTCTTGCTCTTCTTGTAATTCTGTTGATCTTAGGAAAACTTTTATTTCTTTTTGTTCCTTCCCCTCCCATAGTTTTAAGTCATCCTGTTGTTCTTAGCAGCCATAATGTCCACAAGTTAATCTCCTGGGTTTTGTTTCTTTTTTTTTCATGCAGGGTGCTGTACCCAAAGGTAATGCCACAAAAGAGTTCATCGAGAGTTTACAGCTAAAGCCAGGACAGGTGGTTTACAAGTGCCCAAAGTGTTGTAGCATCAAACCTGACAGAGCACATCACTGCAGGTAAAGTCTTTTCTGAGGATGGCTGTTTCATCAAAACCTAAAGGCAAATTCACCATTGTGACTTGTTATTGGAGTCTGAGACTGGCCTGGGTCAGTTGAGGGATTGGCATACAAATTCTGTTGCCAGTAATACCAGACACATTTAAGCTTCTCAGAAGAAATCTCATACCATTTCTGACAAATTCTCATATATAGGAGGCTGTGGCTACTTCGTGCAAAGTGAGAAACACTTCAAATTTTGAGTGCTGCCTTGGTTTCAGACTTGTAACTGACATTCCATAAATTTTCATGTAAACATGACTTGAGACATTCTATGCCAAAATGCATAAAAATTAATAAAACATCTCCCAAAGGGTCAGTGTCTTTTCCATTTTTTTTTATTAACAAACCCATTTGTCGAACTGTGTATTCTTTTTAGAAGTGATATTTAAATTAAAACTGAAGTGCAGATAACTATATGTTTTTTGAGAGTTCAGACTTCCACATTTTCATTGAGAGCTATGACTTTGTTTTGTGCTGTGTGATAGATCAGTATGCCTACTGCTCTGTCATGTCCTTTCTTTTTCTGGTAGGATAAAACTTCCTGGAAGAGAGAAACTGGTAGTGAGCTTTTTAGTACTAAAGGCAGTGAGCAAAAAAATAACTACTTCCTAAAACTCTCTTCTGCTTTTAAAGCAAGTGAACCTGCTTTCCAGTAAGTAGTTAGTAAGTTTGCACTGGTGTCACTTCCTTAACTACTCAAAAACAAATACATACAGAGAGACCTCATACCTGGGCTAGTGCTGATTCATGCAGTGGTCTTGTGGGGAGGGAAAGACTGAGCAAACTTGTCCTGCTGTTTTCTTTTTTCAGAGCTTCAGTTTGCAAGTGGTTTTTTTTTTTTTTTGGTTTTTTTTTTTTTTGTTTGTTTGTTTGTTTGTTTGTTTTTCAAATTTTAATGAAAATCAGGAGTCAGTTATTCAGCAGGAGCAATGTGTTCATGCCTATCACTTATTAATGCTACTGTAAAATCCCCTCTGGCAGCTTTTCAATTATGAATGAAACTTCGCATCTAAAATGCTGTCTTGATGATGACTCACAATGTTGGTAAATGAAAAGGACTCTGGCTAAACATAAAACCTTGTCACCATGGTCCTTTCTTCTGTCCTTTAAGATAAGTTTTTAGACATTAAGATTTGGGAAGATGATCCACCGAGCACTGATGCTGTTGAGAATCTTCAGGCAAACTTTTTTTTTGTGGCCTAGGGAGATTTATTAGACTTTTAGCACACCAAGGTTGAGTGTATGAATCAGTAGAAGATACTGGTAGCTGCATGCCAGCAGGACCAGGGTGTTTTTGACGAATGTGCTATTTAATGAGTCCCCTGTGCCCAGTAAACTAGTCCTGCCAGCATTTGGAGGCTGGGTGGTTGAATGGGGGAAAGTGTCTGAGTATGGGCAATCCCTGCTCCTTGTAGTGTTTAGTTGTGGTTCCTGTGTTTCCTTTTCCACCAGCTAGCTTCCTGTTCTGCCTGTCATCCAACTGTTTTTGGTATGTGTACATGGAATAAAACTCCCCTCCCAGCCTCCTCTCCTGTCTCTGTCACATCTGTGGCTTGGCTGCTTCAGGTTATCCCTCTGGGAAAGCAGGAGCAGTTGGAGGGTTGCTTGGGTACTCGCCTCTCCCAGAGCCCAAGTGTGTGCACACCTGCACATAGGGAGACATTCTCCTCCTTCACCACCTTCCTCACCTAACCCCTTCCTTTTTTTTTAAGACACAGTGAGAGATACTTGTCTTACAAAGTACATTACCTGGCAGATAAACTGCTTCTGCTGTGCCTGCTGATTTTAGACCCCATGTAGCTCCAAGTAATTTTAAGCTGTGTGTTCTGGCAAAACAAGGCTTTCCTTGTTTCCCACTGCACGAGAGGCTGACAGGTAGTAGGGCACCCAGGTTTGCCTGAGGAGGAGGAGCTCCTGATCTGACCCCAGGCTGGGAGGCTGGGGCCTGCCTGCTTGAACTTTCATTTGGGATCAGCCCTATAGCAACTCATTTGTTTTTCAGGCATAGGGGATTATCCCATCCCACCAATTAAAGTGAGTGAAAGGCTATTTTGACAGAGAGGTTTTCTATTATTTATTCATACATGCT
Organism: Sitta carolinensis; assembly: GCA_032173965.1. Lineage (NCBI taxonomy): Eukaryota > Metazoa > Chordata > Aves > Passeriformes > Sittidae > Sitta > Sitta carolinensis. The sequence continues at coordinate 45,801,172 of CM063284.1, read as the reverse complement.
GATAAGAACATGTTTATGTTTATGTTTGAGTTTCCCTTAAGTGTTTGGGTGTTGAAGTTTAGTATTTACATTAAGGTCAAAATGCTTTTTGTTATAAGAAAAGTAAAATTAGCAGAATACTTAGTCCTTTCTGTTTCGTTGCTGCCAGAATTGTTCTGGAATGGCTGTTTCCTTTCTGGGTCTGTTGTTTGTTTGCTTTGAGGTTTTGTGTTTTTTATATTTGATTTCTGTGCTTGTTCATACGTTGTGGTATCAGGAGACTGACTGCCTTTTGTCTCCTATCATATGAAAAAGCAGCGGAGAAAAAGACTTCCTTTATTTTGTGAGTTGAAGCAGTTGCTGAGTAAGCAAGAGAATGATGTTCAGACAAAGTAATAATGTTTTAATTATTTGAGTTCCAGCCACAATTTGCACGCTGGCAAGGATTTGAATTTTGATTTTATTAGTCTGGTTTTGTGAAGTGCTTTAACATCTAATTTCACCTTGAATGTATATTGTGGTACCATCTTCCTGACTGCCATAGATATTTTCTTGCTACTATGTGGCTTACCTTGATGTCAAGAATCTTTTCTAATGCCTTACTTAATTTTCTTTTTTTTCAAGTTCCTGCTACCAGCAAATGTTGGCAAATAAACCTTAGTCTGTTGTTAGCAACTCTGAAAAGTACCTTTATTCATTGCTACTTTTTATAACTTTTGTGATTTCTGTTAGGTTTTAATCTGTAGACATTTTTACAGGCCAAATAGATTAAAACTAAACAAAATCACTTTTTTCCCATCCGCCCAAATGTATTGTTTAAACCATATTTTGGAAAGAGGCGTGGATGTGTGACATTAATTTTTGCAATGGTGGTTTGGTAGATTTGTTCATAGTCAAGTAAGCAAACCACAAATATAAATATGGCAGTAAGTAAACTCTTTTATGTTCAGATCTCACCTCTTTTCCTGAATTTCTTTGTCCCCCAAACCCCTGTAAAATCCTGTGTTCCTGGAATGAAAAGTGCTGTTAATAAAGACCTATGTTCTTGCAGTGTTTGCAAGAGGTGCATTCGGAAAATGGACCATCACTGCCCGTGGGTCAATAACTGTGTAGGAGAGAATAACCAGAAGTACTTTGTACTGTTTACAGTAAGTATTTTGCAGGTGATATTTGGGGTTGGGAAGTGCTGAAATGCAGTGCCTACTCTGTGAAACAGCTCCCAGGGCTGGTGTTTTCTTCCTTCATGTTTTGGGAGGACCTGCTGCCAGCTTCCGTTTCACTAATTAAGGAACACCCCCACACACACCCATCCATCCACAGCAATGGGAAAAGGCATCACAGAAAGCATTTGTCAGGGTTTTTTGAGGTTTGTATTGATGGTTGTTCAGCACCTATTTTGTGATGCAAGCAGTGTATTGTGGTGCTGAGCTCTTAGAGGGAGGGGCCATCTTTTTGCATCAGACAGTGGCTGGTGGGCTCCCCGGCTGTATGTTGGGCTCCTAAACATTATAGTTGTACGAGTATCTGTGTGGGATCATGTAATAAGAGCTGTTGCCACATCTCAAAGGAGGAGTGGGAAGTCTGCATCCCCTTGGATAAGAATTATCCACCTTTTAATTGCAAGTGGTTTATTTTTGTACTTGAAAACTAAGGAGGTGCTTGACTTTTTGTACTATATCTGTAGCATCATGAGTAAGAAAACAGGAGTAGAAACTTGAACAGTGGATATTTCTGGAAGGTTTGAAATATGTTTCATCAAAGTGAACTGCAAATATCCCGTGGGAGTAGTGTGAACATTTCATGGCTGAGCTTCAGTGATGCTCTGTTTTATTAATAAATCTTTTGAGACATCTGTAGGTTTGAGGAAGTATGTTCTCATATTACCAAGCAGAAAGGAGGAGATTTTCAGTTAAATGACAGGCTTAGTGTTCTGTGGTGTGGTTTGCAAGGATGTAGATTACAGAACAAAATGAATCCCATTTTTTCCCTATGAGCAAGTGATTTTGTTTTTTTTTTTTTAATTTGAGAAGTGAGCTAGGTGTTGTAGTCCTCTCAGAAGGATTTCCGTTTCTATTAAAATTTCATATCCACTTCCAGGCAGACTATTTAAGACTTAATTTGGTTGAGAGAAACAAAATAAGAGTTGCTGGTTTTGTTCTTGGATATTCTTTTTGACACATGAGAAAGTGAAAAAACAGCAGCATTCTCAACTTGCAAGGAAAACCAGAATGCTTCTCTATTGCTTCCTACTGCTTCCAGCAGTGTTTTAGTATCACTCACTTCTGCTATTTGCCTATCTTTGTCAGAGTTTGTAGGTTCAGAAGAGTAATTTTTTTAGCCCTGTCTTAGTAAATTGAAATCTACGTGTAACATTACACATAGCTTTTGTTCTAACTTCTTGTTACATACGGTTTTTATTGCAAAGCTAAGACCTCGTTTAAACCAAAATTGATTAAGTATGCAGTATTAAAGCCTGAGAGAAACTTTCCATGCCAGTGTCTGCCTCAAGAGAAAGTACTTCTTAAAAAAGTACATCTTTTTTCTGAACCTCATAATGGAAAACAGGTAAAGTGCATTTTCTGGTTAAAACTAATTAACTGTTGTTTCTCTGGAAAACTGTAGTGCTGTCAAGAGCAAGGATGTAAGCTTTGACAACAGGATACCTTGATCACTGTTACTGTTCTCTGAAAGTCATGCAGTACTCAGCTGAGATAAGGACAGTAAGCTGTGTGGAAAGCCACTCTGGGACACAGGAGGCTGGGTTTTGGATCCAGCTGGCGTTGAATTCAGCAGTCTGCCTTGTGTTTGCTCAGAGCTGTTCATAAGGAGAGAATGAGCCTGTAGTCATGGCATTTGCCAGCTTCATAGTGTTTTTCAGAGGAGATGGGAGAACTTGTTGGTTTTTGGAGTTGTTTTGTGGTTTGGTTTTATTTCGAAATCTTAGCACTATGCTTTTAAATAAAGTGTTGGGAAGTTTTAGCATTTTGGTCTTCGAACTCACTTGGTACCTGTATTATATCCTTTATTTTTCAGATGTATATAGCACTGATTTCCCTGCATGCTCTAATCATGGTGGGATTTCACTTCTTGTACTGCTTTGAAGAAGACTGGACAAGTGAGTATAAACAAAATACCTTATTAAAATAACAGATTATCCTTTGAATAAGAACTTAAAATGCAGTTTGCTTGTTTCAGAAGAATGCTATCAAGGTTCTGCTATGCTATCTCTATTTTGTTTTTGTCTTTTTAATGATGAGTCCTGGAAATTCATAGTTCTTTTTGACCTGGAATCTCTGTCCTTAAAAGTCCTATTTTAACTTCTCCCTGATAGTGCCTAGGAAAAAGCTGATACGTAAAGACACCTAATGAGTGAGTATGTGTGCAGTAATCTACTGTTGACATGAACACAGCACTAATTGCCTGAATGCCAACAAAAGATAAGAAGAATGTGTATGCTTTTCTTAAAAGGGTAATGTGAATCATTCTTGCAAGACTGCCAGGAAAACATGCTAGCTCAGATCCAAAAATCCACCCTCACAAGAACAAACAATTCCTTTCTTCAGAAAAGAAATTAAACCCAACAAACCAAAAACAGAGCCCAAGCAGCTCTAAAAAGCGAAACCAAAAACCTCAGCATTCACTCTGAAGTAGTCAGTGAGTACATTTTCACTAAGTCAATCTATTCCTAAAACCACAAATGGATATAGGAAATCCTAAATGTAATGCTGAGTTGAACAGCAAGGTGTCAAGGAATGTGTGCTCATGTATGTGCTGCTTGTGAGTTCTTTTGGAAAAGGAGGAGGGTTTTTTCCTTGGAATTTCAGTAGTGTTATTCAATGTAATGACTGGTTTTAGTTCATAGTACTGCAGAAGATACATATATGAATTGAATTTGACAAGGTTGTTCTGCACTTCGAAACTTTGTAAAACAGCTGCCAGCTGTCACTGAGAACATCTGCATTTGACTGCAGTGGCCAGGGCCATAAGGGAAAGGTACATTAAAAGGTAGTTACCCTTATCTCCCTTCTCAGAGCCTGTTCCTATGAGGAAGCACTTTCCTACCTGTCCCATGTTTACGTGGCAAACCAGGGCTGTTAGGAGAGAGGGATATGTTCTTCCAGCTGCATTGTGTTTGTGCAGATTGTGTTAGTCCCTGATGATGGTGTGTCTGTTTAAGCCTAAGATGTCATTAGAAAAATACAGGCTTGGTGATAGTCATGGATTTTGGAAAAATCTGGAGACGGTCTTGCATTTACAGCACTCAGCTGTAACTTTGAAGCACTCAACTATGACTTTGGCCCTATAAAAATACTTGCTTCTGCTTCTCCTTTCTAATTACCTTCTTGGGATTTTTTTTTCAGCTCTTGCTTGAGTTTGCACTATTGAGTATGAGGAAAAATAGGAGCTTGGTTTAATCTGACCTTCTTTAAGTTATGGCTTAGAACAGTTATGAAAGGAAGCACACCCTGGTTTTATGTTGCTGCTACATATGCTTATATCCTGACTGCCAGCTTGAGATTTCTAATGGACTTATCACTGTGGAAAATCTGTTAAGTCTAAGATTTAAGAGAGGACTTCCAGGTGAAATGGAGTCCTAGTCAATGTGCTGGGGAAACACTGAAATGGAAAAGAAGGTGTCATCTTTGGAGTGTTGCAGGGGTTTTGGTGGGTTTTTTTGCTTTTTTTTTTAATTTAAGGGAGTGATCATTTTATGGTTGAATGTCAGAGCTTCACTGTGTATCCTTCTGGGAATGATGTTCATATAATTTATTTAATAGTTTGGGTATGGGAAGCTCGTGGCTTAAGCAGATGTTTTGCAGCTGGTGTGTTACTTGATGTCTACCCTTTCAACAACATTGTTTTGTCTTCACAGAATGTAGTTCCTTCTCTCCACCAACTACAGTGATTCTACTCATCCTCTTGTGTTTTGAGGCTCTCCTATTTCTCATCTTCACCTCAGTTATGTTTGGGACCCAAGTACACTCCATCTGCACTGATGAAACGGTGGGTGTCTCACTCTCTCCTTTACCTTGTCTCTAACTATTT